>CM044004.1:82112245-82839745 GCA_024085815.1 Flaveria linearis | reverse complement strand
CACCAGTTGAACTTATTATGAAACACAATATATACACGTGGCTTTTTCTTTGAACAAAAATAATTTTTCATAAACAAGATCAAAATCTCAATAGTAAATAATGTGACGAAGAGTGCCCCGCAAGTCACCTCTCTGATTGAAACCCTTTGTTCATTTCATACCAAAAATCTCATCACCACACACTACCGACAACGATCACAAGCTCAATTGTTGTCATCTTCCTCTGATTACACAATATTCAAGAAATCAAAGATCTTATTTGACCCAATTTGTTCACAGTTTCCCCTAATTTACTCAATCGAAAGATATTCCACCTACACATATCCAAATCAGACCTAAAAAACCTGTAATTTCACTCTTTCGGAGGTTAAAAGTTCTGGGTGTTCTTCTTTTCTTTGAATCATGTTCGATGAAATTCGAAATTGAGAAGCTTTGAGCTCTGATTGCTCTGCAAGAGGGGATGATGTCTGTTGAGAGATCGTTTGAAGCATGGGAGGAGGTACAACGGCAGGGGTTAGATTTAGCTGATAGGTTAACTCAAGGTTTCACAGGTTTGATTCAATCGCATATTACTCCTCCATCGTTTAATTGGCCAAACGCTCACCCACATAAGCTGTTTGAGGTTGAATTTCCGGCTCAGAACTTTGTTGCTCGAGATCTAGGGTTAGGGTTGGGGATCGAGAATATTGGGATTAGATTAGGTCAAGCTGGGGTGGATTTTGGTGCGAATTTGAATGGTGTTGTTCAGCAGTTCTTTAGGAGGTTGCCGGTGCCGTTTAGGCATGTGGAGGATACGGTGGTCTTGAGGGTGGATACTAGTAGTCAGAGGACTGCTGATTTGGGGGTTAATATGCAGGTTCATGAGGATCTTGGTGCGTTGACCCAAAGGTTAAAAGATTTTGGGTTTGATGAAACTGAAAAGATGAAAGAGGAGAAAGATGAAGAGGAGCTTTCTGGATTTAGTCTAAAACTTGCTCGCTTTTCGGGTAAATCTCAGGTATATTATAAATCCTAATGTTGATTATTAAGTAGATTAAATATTTTGGTTATGCTGAGTATTCTGTTGGTGTTAAGTTTGAGTATTTACTTGATGCTATCTACCTCGAACATGGTTAACAGGATAGATTAATATTTTTGGTTAGCATATCTATCAGTTGATGTGTGTATTCCAAGAGATTAGCTGATTGATTGTGATTTCAGTTAAAAGTTTTTGGGAATCCTGCCTTTGCATTTGATTCGTGTAGGGGTCAAATAATCAGATTTAGACTAGCTTCAACAAACTGATTATCGCATGATCAAATTTAAATTACTAATATAGTCTCACTTTTTAGCATTTAAGTTTTGCTTCCCTAAATAATTAGAACCTGCGAAACAGTAAACAGCCATTATTACAACTAAGGAAGGACTATTGAGTATAAGGTGGGCTCAGAAATGAGAATTGAACCTATTGCATCATTATATTCCTGAGAATTTTGAACTCTGACCTTTGAACTTTAAACTTGCATGATTGAACTCTCCTTCTTTAGTTAAAGCAAGCTGGGATAAAAATTCTGGTAACCAATGCCTCATCTTACAAGATGGAGCCAAGTATCCATGGGTTGCTATTTGAAATATGCAGCACCACAAAGATAATGTTACTTGCAACTGACCTGCAACTAATATGATATTTTTATATGCAATAAGATTTAACAAATTATAACATACTTGAGAGGAAAAAAAATACCAGAAGTTAGGTTAAGTACAACTTTCTTTAGTATTCTTGAATCATGTGCTGCGTTTTAGAAATACACAAGGTGCCCTGAGGTGACAAGTCCCCAAGCGGGGTGAAGGCACATGCATCAGGTTTGCTAGGCCGCTTGTTTTGCAAATACGATTCTTAATTGTTTAAACCATATTTAACACACAAAATACATTAATACTCATTTTACAACTAAAAAACCGAACAAACAAACGTATCTAGTAAAATCTCTCTCTACAGTAGGGTTTAGGAGGGGTAAGATGTAGACCTTACCTCTATTCCGTAGGATAAAGAGGCTGCTCTGAAGGAGACCCTCGGCTCATGCTTTTACAACTAAAACATTATCATTATATCATGACATGCCACAAGTAGTTCAAAACCAGTTGAATCAGTCTATGTAGTTATTGTAGCCCCAGATGGCATAATATTTGAAATTGCTTGCATATAACACATAAGTTATATGATGGTGCACTGTAAAATTTATATCCTATGCCTTCAAGGGGGCTGCTCTTATTAAACTCCACCCGCTTACCATAAGCTAATCCACCATTCCACCCTGTAAAGTTTATATCATGCACCTGCCTAATACTTGAAATACTTTCAACTTTTAAGCTAATCTAGTTCCAGAGACCCAGACGAAATAAAAGTATGTGTCAAGGGGCAGCACCCCTTGTGGTGCACGACCTGGTAAGCAACTAAGCACATCACACGTGAGCCGTAACTTAGCTTTTGGACCTTAAAAGAATGTCCCATACTCCCATTTCTAGTAAGATTTTAAAGCATAAACATGGAAGTTGACAGCAGATATCTAAACTAGTAAAAACAAAGAACATTGCATTTTGTATCATAAATTTGCAACATAAAGAGGAAATACCAGATAGTCCTATGTACATTGAGTTATCTGCTGGATCACTTTGGTAAAACAGAAAGACGGTCCGAACTTTCTTATTATTTTGAAATATTTGCTGAAGTAAGAGACACTTGGAGCAAGAAGTGCTAATTTTAATTTTATTTTTAAATAAGATTTATAAGTAAGCTAGTTCTCTCCATCATAGTCCTGTTAAATTCATAGTCAAAAAATTTAGTTTAAGGAGATCATAAAATTAAATTGTGATGCCAGCTATACAAAATCGTAGTACCAGCTAATTTCTTCTGTGGTGTTGGGTTGTAGGGGCTACTTAATATTTCAACAACTTTTGATAGTCGAACACGTGAGGTGGAAAGCTCGTTGGTTGCAAGGGGAGATATCTGGAGAGTTGAAGCATCACGTGGCAGTTCCACGTCAAAATGAAAATCCTTCCCTTTTTCTTGTCCAGCTTGGACCGCTACTTTTTGTTCGTGATTCTACTCTTCTTCTGCCACTTCATTTGTCCAAACAACATTTGCTTTGGTATGGTTATGACAGAAAGGTACATTCTAATATTCTACCCCAATCATTATATTTTATCGCTGTACTGCAAAATGCATATTTAACATCTGTGCACTTTATTATTATTATTATTATTATTATTATTTATTTTTTTATTTATTGTTATTTTTATTATTACTAGAATGGATTCCATTCTCTTTGCCCCGCTGTGTGGTCAAAGCATAGAAGGTGGCTGTTGATGTCAATGATTTGCCTTAATCCATTAGCTTGTGTAAGTACCAAAATACCCTTATACAATATACTCTTCTTAATATGGTTTGTTAGGATTACAATCTTTTTGTTTCAAATGTTGCAGTCATTCATGGATTTGCAGTTTCCGAACGGTCAGCTGACTTATGTAGCTGGTGAAGGCTTATCAACCAGTGCTTTCTTACCCGTATTTGGTGGTTTGCTTCAAGCTCAAGGTCAATATCCAGGAGATATGAGGTTCAGTTTCTCATGCAAGGTGATTTTTCTGCACATAAGAAATGATTTCTACATTTTTGTGTTTAGAAATCATGTTTTGATTTAAAGTTTTGTTTTCAGAATAATTGGGGAACGCGTATCACGCCAATGGTACAATGGCCTGAAAGATCGTTTACCATGGGTTTTGAACAAGCTTTAGCATGGAAGAGATCTGGTCTCATGGTCAGACCGACTGTCCAATGCAGGTAATACCATTTGCTCCCCTTACCTTCTCTTGAAAGCTCGAATGAAAAAGACTATTTTTAATTTAATCAAGGTCTTATTATTTTTTACTAGTTTACACCCAACATTTGGTGGGAGCAATCCTGGACTGAAAGCAGAACTTGTTCATTCCGTCAATGAGGATTTGAATCTGATCTGTGGTTGCTCATTAACATCACATCCATCGGCATTTGCATCACTATCCGTACGTTCTTTCAAGCCGGCTTTTGAACATTTTTTTTATTTTCTACAGTTGTACTATGCGTCGTGTGGGTTTGACCATAGGTAATTTGACTAACAACAATTTTCGCAATTATGTGGATGCAGCTAGGTAGGTCAAAGTGGAACGGGAATGTTGGAAAATCTGGGATAGTTTTAAAAGCTGAAACTCCTCTTGGAAATGTTGGTCAACCTTCTTTTTCTGTTCAGTTAAATAGTGGTATTGAGTTTTGATCTCACGACTGTGAATATAAACTTCGATTTTGAAGCACCCTCTTAATGTATATATGGTCTTTCTGCCTTTGCTCCGAGTATAAAATGTGCTTTATGCTTTCATCGTTACAATTTTTCTGATTGACGATGACACGACATTCTTGAGTTTGGGTTTAGCCGGTCGGCAGGGCAGGGCCGGCCCATCAATAGAATCGGTGAAGCCATGGGCTTGGCCCCCCAAAAAATAAGGCCTCCAAATTTAAAAATCCTCAAATTTTAAAAAAAAAAAGTTCAGTTGGACTATTATTGTGAAAAAGCCTACAAAAGGCCCGTTTGAAACAAAATAGGGGACAAGCATCGGTTAGCAGCTTAGAGGAAAAGCCAAATAAGCAGGAGAGCGAATAGTCATGAGATTAATTGTGTATTTGAGATTGGTCTGCTATTTTTTGGTCTATGAGTGTTTTTTTGGTGTGGTGTTCAATTTCTACTACAATGTGTTCTAAAAAATGATTGAATCTACTACAATAAGTTCCTAAAGGTGATTGATTTTTCAATTTTGCAATCTTGCTTCCTTACTAAATGTAACAAGTCTCTTCAAAAGTTTTAAATCAGTTTAGATGAAATGTCTAGAAGGATATATTTTATACTCTGCAATGGAAATCAAACAATTTTATTAACTAACTAATCATCATAGATTTAAGTTTTGAACAATTTTATTAACTAACTAATCACCATAGATTTAAGTTTTGAATTGGTATTTATTGCATTCATTGTGGTATTGTTGTAGTCTGAGATAATCAATGAAGGTAGGGTTAACAACAATTTTGAATTCGGGTTTTTATTTTCTTGTTTTTCTAGAATTTACAAGTTCTAATTCTCAAGTTTAGACTTAGTTATTGGATTTTTATTTATTAATGTTGTTTTTTTAGAACTTTCATGTTCTTATCCTCATGTTTAGTTGCTATTTTCTCATAGGAGTGCTTAAAATTATATGTTATATTTTTAATTTTGGGATAAATTGCAATTTGAATATGTTTGAGTAAAATGATATTATTATATTAATTCTACAAGTTTATTTTAATACCACAGTCCTCTCAAGACTTTCATGACAAAGAATAAGCTTCCAAAGAAAATAACTGCAGAATAGTCCAATTCTTCTTTGAATTCCAATGAGAAGTAGCAATAGGTTAAGCTCTATTCATGTTATAATGTTTGCTTTAGATTTTAATTGTTTTATTATTCTTTAATTTCTGTTAGACAAATTATACGCATCATAGGAAATAAGATAATTCCAGCCAGGGGCGGACCCAGAAATTTTTTTCCCTAGGGTCGGTTTTTTTCAGTTTTCGAATAGACGTGTATATCTCAACTCAATGCTGGAATTTTGGGTTTGTGTCGGGTCAGGTCACACAAAACAAATTACAATCTCATTATAAGACATTTGACAAATATAAGATTTTATTAGAAAGTAAAACACATTACATTCTATAGTTGTTGTTTATGTGTCTTCATCTCTTGATATATATCCACTAAATCATCAATCGAAACCTTCTTAAAAATGTCTTTCTCAATGTAGCAAATGTAAATATTGTTTAAGGTATTCTTTTAAAAAAAATTAGAGATAATTAAGGAATGCTAATAGATTAATAAAATATGTGTTAAGTGTTTAGTTAAATAAACGAGCTTAGAGATTTTATATAAAATAAACTTGTTGGTGATTATTCTAATATTACTTTTCTTAACTAAGTGAGATATTATTTTAATTTTTAGTTGGTTAAACATTCCAATAAAAATAGGGTTTAGGGGCCATAAATTTTTTTATACGGGCCAGTACTAAAAAATACACGGGGTCAATAAAAAACCGTTAATATACGTTACACAAAGGGGAAAAAATCTGCCGGGTCGGTTGACACCTCCCCACCCTTCTTAAGTCCACCCATGATTCCAGCTACGCAAAATATATCTAAAAATGCAATTGTATAAAACATTAGCTAATTTTGATTAACAAACTCAACCTAATAAAAAGTTCCTAAACATATGAAACTGTAGCCAATTTTTAAATATATTGCAAAAATAAAAAACACTCATTTCTAAATTATGAACCTACATTTTTCGAATAAGGACCTCGTATTTGTATTTCGCTTGGGGCCTCCAAATAATTGAGCCGACTCTGTTGGTCGGTTTCGGGTCAAACACACAAACGTGTTTAGTTACATGGTTTCGGGTTAGACACAAACACGATAGGCTTGAATAGAGTCCATACTGGTTTTTTAACCCTATAAAAATCAAAAGTTAGGCCCGGTCTTCGACAAAACTCGAAATAAGGTTCTGCTGTTCAGTTTTAGAGGTCTGGTTGTATGAGCATAATGCGTAAGATTGTTTTGTCTTCCATTTGAGACATACGTAACATCTGATTTTTATGTTCTATTGTATCTTTTTCACAAGCTAATTAATTGTTAATAGTAATATTATTCAAAATCAACTACATCGTTTTCTTAAATAAAGAGGAAAGCTCGTAATTTTTTATAAATGACCAAATAAGAGCCGCAGACAAACACTAACAACCTTCCCGGACATTAACAGACAGCCGAAACCAAGGAAACAAACATGAAAAACTAGAACGCTAAACATGAACCAAACAACGAGCAAGGTTAAACAATGTCAACAAACCGAAGCAATACACAAAATACTATACTAACCATCGCTAGTTGTAAACCTAGTCGTACCAGTATTATTTGTCCTCAAGTGATATACTTGTGGTTAGCAGCATGTACCACAACTAAAATATTAAGGTTTAAAATCTTACAGACGTAGCAGGTTGTGTTGTATTTATCCTAAAAATTATGTGAATCGTTGTTCAAAAGGAATAAAAAAACACACATATTGTGTGATGAACGACCTCCTCATATTCCACCTATAATAAAGTTCCTCACATTGGAAGAGAAAAGAGAAGACTGCGGTCAATGATTAATTCTACATCCTTTTTGGATGATCGGAAACAAGTAATCAATATATTTTATACTAGTTTAAATGAAAATAAACAAAAAAAAAATTAAGTAATACTACTAGAAGTTTTTCTCAGTTTATCAACATTTAAAAAAACATTCAACCTATATCATTGTCGATTAATAATCATCCTCTTCCATATCAGGAGCCAGATTCAAATCAAACGCATGAACCACCTTACGCCCATCGTCTATGTCGCGCTTCAACTCTTGATCAACATGTACACTTGATTCAGCCATCAACGGACGACCACAAGAAAGAACCATAAGACACTCAATTGCCACTGCTTCTGACTTCTCATTAACCTCCTTGTGCTTCATGTTTATTTCAGCCACTGATGACCGACGATGATCATTAGCCATGAGCACCAGACTCTTTGCACCTTCGATTACCTCTTCACGATCATGAGTTGGGTTCCGAGTGTTGTATGATGCAAAGAATGCATTCATATCGTAACACGAGTGATCCTTTAGATGATAATATAAGTATTTCATCGATACAAAACCCTTTTGGCATAAACGACATACCAGTTTACCTTCACTGTTCCTAAAACCAAGGACGAAATGCTTTCTATCTTCTTAATAATATTGCTCATTCTTCCTCGGTTTCTTGACGTTCACAGGCATGATTGCCGTGATGGAGGTGGAGGACCCAACGTTAACAATCGTGGGTTTCTCGAGCCTAATTGTGTTTATGGGTTGCATGGCGGTGAAGGTGGCGACGATGGTAGTGGTGGTGGAGATAACAGAAACACTCAATGAAAGTTGTAGAGATCAAAAGAAACCCTAAATGAAAGTTGCATGCAGTGATAAGAGATCTATAGGGTATTTATATATTAATACTTGGTAGCAAAGAAACTTGAAAAACATTTTTAAGTAGAAGATAATGATAATAACTGAATATTGATTGGATATATCTAAGGATAAATTGAACAAGATTTGGTCGAAAATCTAGCATAATACATTTGTGGAATTTAATTTTACAAATTAATGAAACTAAAATTTAGTACAGGAGTAGTATTTGAGTTTGACTTGAATTAAACAAGATCAAATATAATTATAAAATAAATTTAAAGTTAAGTCAAAACAAAAGTCATATATATAAAAGATTTCAAAATAATTTTTAAGTGAAAGGAATACTGTTAATAAAATTCTAACATCTTTTTTTTTGATAAAAAAAATTCAACAATCTTCTTAAATATTTTATGATTATAATTTAAAGTATTGTCGTCTACCAATGAGTAATTGAGTATAAGTAGCTCTTCAGAACATAACCGAAAGAAGAAATTCAACCACAAACAAGTAGGGGTAATAATTTAGAAGTTAAACTGAATGGAATCTAATGGGATCAAAGCTGAAAATTACCAGAAGATTTAAATTATAATTATTTTATTAATAATCCTTTTATTTAGTTTACCTTTTATTTTAGTTTGTCATTATCTTTAAGTTGCTAGTATTTAGTATAAATATTAGGGTTAAGTTAACATTTGTTATTAGTTTTTTTTATTATGTTTTGAATTAAAGAACATTTGTTCTTGAACAGTTCTTGAGCTATTTGATTGCTTTCGTAACTGCATTACTGATGTTAGATATTTTATATATAGTTAAATTGATTAGGTGACCGGCATAATAATAACGTGTTAAAAAAGTACACAGGAAAGATGGATACATATATAGAGGTTTCAAATGAGAATGACACTTGAGAACCGTTGTAAATAAGTAAATTTGTATATTTAGATCTGCAAAATCAAAGATATTATGTAGTGGCATATTTGTAATTCCATGAAACATAAAGTGCGGTTTAATTGATGAAAAAGGTATAAAAATGATGTTGTGGCATCTATCATAAATATGATAACAGAATAATGTATGCAACGTTGAATACACTTTGTGATATTGAAATTTCATACAATGAAAATATCTTAAGTGAAACATTAATAGTATAGTGTATATAATACTATATACACTACCTGTGTTACTCATACATTAGTGATTACTCTACATTAGTGATGATACATTTTATATGTATTTATGATTACACTACTCTCTTGTTACGTAAAGGATAGTACATGTTTTATTTCTTAGGCCTTTGTATATTAAATGTTTGCTTGTGATATATTTTGATTCCGACTGATTTCTATGTCGAATATATTCTTGTTAGATTATCAGTTGATTTGTTTTCTTTTAGTTATTCGTTGATTTGGGTTTAGTTTTCTAATCAATCTTTTGATATGTAATAAGGTTTGATTCTTATCTGTTTTTTATATTATTTTTGTTTTTAATTAATTTGTTCTCGTTTATTCAATTTGGATTCTATCATAGTTTCTCCTTCATTATGTATTATTTGAAATTCAAATTTTGATGCATAAATCTGATGATGTGTAACAAGGTTTGATTCTAAGAAAGCATATTGGACATTTTTTGATGATATCATACTTTAATAGATATACATCATGATTATTATTATCATGGTATCAAAGTATCATGGTATTAGAGACACTCTTTGATATCTATAACTGTTTGACTCTTCCTCTCCTTTCTTTCATAATCGCCACACACCCTTGGTACCCTCTTTAGCTGATTTCTTCCTCCTACTCACCTTGTCTTTAACTTGCTTCCTATGGATCCCAAGTCTCATCCGACGATCACCATCACCAACATAAAAAGTTTGTACCTTTCACTCATCCAATATAATTCTTGGGCGAAATTATTTAATACCCATTGTCAGGCCTTCCTTGTCGATGATTATCTTGATCCCTCATGTCATCGGACCTCTCATTCCTCCCCCATCGTCGTCCAAAGCACCAGAGACATCTAACGGGACAACCACCCCATTGAAAGATGATAAAGCTAATTGGCCCTGTTTGCTATCTTGCTTCAATAGATATACAACGCGACATCTAATGGTTCACCATTAGTTATCAGATTCTTGTCAATTTTGATGTTGGTCTTGTTTGTTTTCTGTTCATTCTGTTCTTAGTTATTTGATTTGAATCGGATCTTTCTCCTTCATTTCATCTTAAAGTAAATGAGAATTTAGATTTAAAAACTTTTATGAAGTTTCTCGGACAGGAGACATAGACTAAAAGTCCATTTTACTCATACAAGGTTTAAGAACATAAATTGTAGCCCTAAATTATTTTTTCCTATCATCTGATCTAACGACCAAAAAGTTTATTTGAATCCAACATGATACATACACCGACACATAATATATATATGTGGGGGGGGGGGGGGTTAAAAATACTTTTAGGTAGTGTATAGAGTGGAGGGTTTCTGAAATCCTTTTGATGACCTATATTGTGTTACAGGTATATCTATATAATCTGATTTAATATTGCTAAACGCGTCGTAGTAGTAGAACCGGGTAAAGTCTACAAAAAAATATTTATTTTCTATTATATTAGTATTAATTCATATTAGATTAGTTTTAGTTAGTAATCCAGGCTTAGTGAAATCTTTCTAAACTATTGATGACGGTTCTACATTTTGGTTTATGTGGACCGATGATAAAGGAGCGTGACGGAAAGAAGATTGCATCATGAGATAAACAAGGAGGTTACTTCATTAAATATATGCTTTATGTATTAAAGTTACTAGTGGAAATGCCCGCACGTTATGGTGGTGTGGTCATTACTAGATTTTTTGCAAATTTGATTTTAGTCAGTATCGGTTCGGTGCGTTATGACGTAAATTAAAAAACAAAATATAATTATTGAAAAAATTAAATGAAAGAAAACAATTACGTATATTACAAAAGTCTTTAAGACAACTATATTATACCAACAACATTAGGGAAAACATGAGTTGTAACGCCCCGAAATTTCCCGAAACAAGCCATTTAATAATAATGGGCTTTTAAGGGTTAATTTAAGAAATAAAGGGGTAAATTAGTGGGCTATAGATAATATTAGCCTTAATGGGCTAGGCTTGATGGGTTTAAGGGCCCTAATCAGCCCTTAAACAATGTATGAACAGCTCCATCTTCAGCATTTCCAACCCTAGCCACCAAATTTGTAGAGAGAGAAAGTAGAGAGAGAAAGTGGGAAGAACTCAAGATTTGGAGCTTGAAAGGTTGGAAGATTGAAGAGCTGGGTGATTGGAGCATCAAAACTTAAGGAAAGAGTAACAAAACAAGGTAAGAATCGACCTCTAAGGCCTTCTGTAGATCAAACCCGGATTCTAGGGTTTTGGGGTTTTGAAAAGTTCAAAGAAACACATAAAGGTCAAGTTTTTATATATGAAAACGTGTAAAAATGATAGAAATGGTTTCATGGAAGGTAAACCAAGGATTTGGACGTAAAAAGTTAAGATTTTGGGTTAAAAACGGGCTGATTCTTAGTTTCCGTTCATCCAGCGAAACTAGGCCCCGATCCAGCGAAACTAAGCCTTTAACCAGCGAAACTGTTAACTTATTCAGCGAAACTAAAGGGGTTCCAGCGAAACTACAGTTTCGCTACAGCGAAAAGTTTCGCTGATAAGTTCGCTAAGTACTTAGGCTGACCTATAGACACTGCGAAACTAAGAAATTCCAACGAAAGTTGGGCGCTCAAGGCAGCGAATCTGTCTAGCGAAACTAGCAAAAGTGCTGCCCAGCGAAACTGGTAGCGAAACTGCCAGCGAAACTGGCAGCGAAACTACCAGCGAAACTGTGGGCGAAACTATGAAGAAAATGACGTTTTTGTGCATTAACTTTCGTGCAGCTAGAGTATCCAGACTATAGCTTAAGTGACTTAGAATTTAAGCTATTTGGACAAGTTCAGGTGAGTTCTAGACCCCTCCTTTACCCGTTTTCAATGTTTTGGGGTGATATGCATACTAAATTACATACTTTTATGATGACGGTTTTTAAGACCTTTTATTAAGAAAATAAAATGTCCTAAAGTAAAATGTGTCATTTAAAAAGTTCAAAATAATTTTCGGGTGCGCTGACCTGGCAGCCCGGCCCCAGCCAGGGGCGTTGCCCCTTGGACCCCACTAGGGGCTGCCGCCCCTAGAACCCCGCTATCAGGGGCTGTCGCCCCCGAACCCCCGCTGTCCCGCGGAGGGTCAGTTATCTAGTTTATCTCTCATGATTGATGAAATATGAATGCTTAGACTAAGAGTTTGCTTCTTATTATGTGTTAAGTGTATGTGAAAACTAAAGATATAAGTGAAACTTAAAGAATTGTTATTGGGCCCATAACATGTACCTTGATAAAGTGATAAAGTAAAGCCTTGCAAGCAATTGATAAAGAAGGGTTGCATTCGTTGTGCCCTCACCAGTGATAAAGTGATAAAGTATGCTCGAACAGGCAGGTCAGTAAGTCCTGAATTGGCATGACAATAATGGCCTGATCGGGTACGACAGTAAGCCCTTAATTGGCATGTCGGTAAAGTCCTAGGCGAGCCTAGGCACCGATTGTGACAGAGAATTGACGGATAAAGAAGAGTAATAAATAACAATGAATGATAAAGTATTGATAAAGTGATAGCATGTGTGTACTTATATTGTGATACACAATGATTATTTTCAACTGATAAAGCTAATATCTCTTACGAAAGTTATTTAGCAAAGTAAACCTAGAATTCACTCAGCGAAGCTGACTTTTGTATGCATATCAGTTGACAGATAAAAGTAGAGCTATGGAATAGAGGCATGGGATTGAAGCTTCTTGGCACTAGAAGACTGGCATCCCTAAAGAAGAAAAGCTAAACAAAGGACTCCTAAATAGTTTTAAGGATTAAAGACAATATTTATATTTTATTTGTAATGAATTGAAATTACAGTATTTTCCGCTGCAATATATATATATATATATATATATATATATATATATATATATATATATATATACATATGTGAGTAAATGATTGTCTTAAACCAATGTTAAGCTGTGAATGACCAACTGTGAGGTCCCCCTGAGAAAGGTGGGCCTTACAAGTTGGTATCAGAGCCAATGTTTAAAAGATTTGGGAAAATTATTTTATAAACCTAAACTTAAACAGATAATGGGACCAAGTGTCAAGGATGCCAGTCCAAGAAGCTCCATGCCAAGAGGTAACAAAATATGCTATAGGTATTATTCTAGTGGGTAGTGCCTCCTTATTTAAGTTAGAGCCGAGGTAGAGTAGGATAATTTTATCTGTGACGCCTATCTGAATTTATGTGACTTATACGTGCATAGAATAAGTATAGTAGGTTCTGGTGTTAGTGTGGTTCGGGATAGGAAAGTTTATGGCACGAGAAGTTCTGTAAGTAGTTAATCACAACTGGCCACTGCTATTAAAAATTTACATAACTTGTCGTGAACTGAACTTGCCTTGAAAGACCATATTAACATTCTGAATCTTATAGGAAGTAGAAAAAATGGCACCAAAGAAAGCAGTTCCAACCATGGTCACCCGGAGAAGCACTAGGGGAAGGCCCCCGACTAAGGCAAAGGAAACTGCAAGTGCAACTGTGAAGCCAACAAAAAGGTCAACCAGAAAGCTGGTTGAGGAACCGGTTAAGGAGCAGGAGGTTGAGTTAGAAGCGGGAGCCGAGGAGCCTACCACTGACCAGGCAAAACTGAAGGAAACAGTAAAGGAAGCCATTGCCCAAGAGGTGCATCAGGTCCTATCTGTAATGATGCCCGCTCTGCTTGCGGAATTTGTGGAGCAGGTTAAGGGTGACAGTAAGAAGAGTACGGCTTCAGAAAAGGTTGATAACAAAGGAGCGGTCAAGACTGAGGAGTTGAGCGATGAGGAAGATCGTCTGGGTAACCATGACGGTTCCGAGATGGAAGAGAGGGCGAAGGGGTGCAACTACGGGGATTTTCAGAGGTGTAAGCCCCCAACGTTTGATGGCACTGGTAACGCTGCTACTGCTCAGCGTTGGATCAGGGAAATGGAGGTCGTACTGAAGATCAGCGAGTGCCGGGAAAGCCAAAAGGTGAAGTTTGCTTCCCATTCCCTTTTGGATCCAGCACTGTGTTGGTGGGATAACATTGCTGAGTCTTACGGAGAAGAGGCTATTGAGAGGATGAAGTGGCCGGAGATGAAGAGGTTGGTGATAGAGGAGTACTGCCCGGAAAGAGAGCTTGACAAGATTGAGCAAGAGTTTGTGAGTTTGGAGGCTGGGAATATGACTCACCAGGAGTACACTACAAAATTCAATGAAATGGCACGTCTGGTGCCTGAATTGGTGACTCCCGAATCCAAGAGGATCAAGAGGTATATACAAGGGTTGCCTCTAGACATTCGTAGGGATATGGTCACTGCCCGACCTAGTACTTTTAGGTCAGCAGTGGACCTCAGTGGAAGGTTGTACGATCACCGCAGGCCTGTGACAGTGGGTGAGACGAGAAAAGTGTGGAATAATAATGGGAAGAGGTATGGAAGTGGTAATTACCAACCGGGAAACAAGAAAGCAAGAGTGGATGCAAAACAAGCAATAGTGAAGGGGGTCGAAGAAGTCAAGGAGTGTGGGAAGTGCGGGAGGAGGCATCCCGGAGAATGCCGAATGGGTAGCCCTGGGTGCTACCGGTGTGGGAAAATTGGTCACATGGCGAGAGAGTGCCCGAAGGTGGACAAGTGCTTCAACTGCCACGAGTCGGGGCACCGCAGCAGTGATTGCAAGAAAGCCAAGCCGGGAGGCTCGGGAACAAGCGGGGATAATGACAAGGGGGTGATGGAAAGTCCAAGGTCAGGGCAAGGGCTTTCACCATGTATAAGAAAGAAGCAAGGAAAGACCCGGACGTAGTGTCAGGTACATTCCTTGTCAATGATGTCTGTGCCTCCATATTATTTGATAGTGGTGCCAGTAAGAGTTTTGTATCTGTATCCTTCTGTGCTACACTAGATGCCCGAACTAAGGAAATAGATGATGCCTTCGAAGTAGAAATAGCCGATGGTAAGTCAATTAGAATAGTCAGAGTGATAGAGGATTGCCACATTAAACTAGGAGGTCATTACTTTCCCGCACAATTGTTTGCCATGCCATTAGGAGGTTTCGATGTCGTACTAGGGATGGATTGGTTAGCTGCTCACGATGCTAACATAGTATGCCAACAAAAGATGATCCGATTAACGGCTCCAGATGGTAGTCTGGTTACGATCTACGGTGATAACGATTGTAAGGTTCCAAGGATCATTTCCATGATCAAGGCGGAGAAATGTATGAGGCGAGGGTGCGGAGCTTATCTAGCGTATGTCAAGAATGTTAAAGATAAAGCGAAAGAGTTGTCCGATGTACCAGTGGTGCGGGACTTTCCTGACGTATTCCCGGAGGATCTGCCCGGAGTACCACCAGATAGAGAGATAGAGTTTCAGATTGACTTACTGTCAGGAGCCCAACCCATTGCCAAAGCACCCTACCGCCTAGCTTCGTCCGAGATGAAGGAGCTCATGTCACAACTGCAAGAACTCCTTGACAAAGGATTCATTAGGCCCAGCATTTCTCCATGGGGCGCTCCTATGTTGTTTGTAAAGAAGAAGGATGGCAGCATGAGGATGTGTATAGATTATAGGGAGTTGAATAAGCTGACCGTAAAGAATCGATACCCTCTACCCCGGATAGATGATCTGTTTGATCAATTGCAAGGGGCAAGCTGGTTCTCCCGAATAGATCTCCGATCCGGATATCATCAACTGAAGGTAAGGGAGCAAGATATCCCAAAGACGGCCTTCCGAACGCGCTATGGCCACTACGAGTTTCTGGTTATGTCTTTCGGGTTAACCAATGCTCCTGCGGCATTCATGGACTTAATGAATCGCGTGTGTCGCCCGATGTTGGACCGATCATTGATAGTCTTCATTGACGATATTTTGATATACTCAAAGAACGAAGGAGACCACGTTTGTCATATCAAGGAGGTGTTAGAAACTTTACGAAGGGAGAGACTGTATGCGAAGTTCTTTAAACATGCCTTCTGGCTACGGGAGGTACAGTTTTTAGGGCACATTATAAATTCCGAGGGAGTTATGGTTGATCCAGCAAAAGTCGAGACAGTTACGTAATGGAATTCCCCAAAGACGCCATCCGAAATCCGTAGTTTCTTGGGATTGGCTGGCTATTATAGAAGGTTCATCAAGGATTTCTCGAAGATAGCTTCCCCATTAACAAGGTTAACGAGGAAGAACGTGGTGTTTGACTGGGGAAAGGAACAAGAAGATGCGTTTCAAGAGTTGAAGGATAGACTAACCAAAGCTCCTGTGCTAACCCTACCTGAGGGAGATGAAGACCTAACGGTATACTCCGATGCTTCTTACTGCGGGTTAGGCTGTGTGTTGATGCAAAGAGGAAAGGTTATAGCCTACGCATCCAGACAGCTAAAGGACGCGGAGGTTAATTACCCGGTTCACGATTTGGAACTTGCCGCAGTAGTGTTTGCATTGAAGATATGGAGACATTATTTGTATGGAACTAAGTGCGCCATATTTACCGACCACAAAAGTCTGAAATATTTCTTTGAACAGAAAGACCTAAATATGATACAGAGGAGGTGGTTGGAGTTGATAAAGGATTACGACTGTGAAATCCATTATCACCCGGGTAAGGCGAATGTGGTAGCCGATGCCCTAAGCCGAAAGGAAGAATATGAACCGATCCGGGTGAAGGCGTGCCAACTAGTGGTGACCCCAGATGTTATGAGGAGGATAAGCGAAGCTCAAATGGACGCTTTAAAAGAACAACAAATCAAGAAGGAAAGGATGGTGGGAAAAATAGATGAATTGGTTGAGAACACCTTGGGTGTTAAGACCTTCCACAGCAGGATATGGGTTTCGAGGCATGGTGACTTGCGAGAAAGGATTATGGATGAAGCGCACAAAACCCGCTACTCAATACACCCAGGAGCAAATAAGATGTACCACGACTTGAAGAAAGATTATTGGTGGCCTGGGATGAAGAGGGATGTGGTTACGTATGTAAATAAATGTCTCGCATGCCTACAAGTGAAGGCTGAGCACCAAAGACCTTATGGTTATGTCCAGCCGTTAGAAGTGCCAGAATGGAAGTGGGAACATGTTACCATGGACTTCGTCACTAAGTTACCACGCACGACAAAAGGTCGTGATGCGATATGGGTGATAGTTGATAGACTGACTAAGAGTGCGCATTTCCTGCCAATCAAGGAAGCAATTTGTCACACCCCGACCGACGGCGGAATCATCGGAGCGGACGAGGGAATGATTGATTGTTCATAACACATGATTGTCTAATAGTGGAAATAATATTAAAATCAGATTACAAGATAAAATGAGTTCAATATACACAAATACAACAATCGAAACCACAAATAATAATTTTCTTTTATTTAACTAAGTCCGTGTCTTAAATGAGCACGTAGAAGTCCACTATCTTGCTTAACCTGAAATCATGTGAGAAAATAAAGTCAGCTAACGAGTTAGCTGGTGAGTAATCACAGTTTTGAATATACATATAGATTGATTGATTGATCCATCAAGAATAATTCAATTCACAAGGTAATATTAAGACTTATATGGCAACCGCGAAGCATATAGATAAACCGACACAATATAAACCCCTTGACTTGACACTTGCATATAATAGACTCCACACAAACACCATAGATTGACTAATTGCCTCTGGTATAATCACCACTCGTAAGCCATGTGGGGTGGGTTATCCAAACCAGTAGATCTACCATTGATACCAGGATTGATTGATTGACTTAGGGTTTTACTGTCGTCCAGTTTATCACAGTATGTTCACATAATTGCAAGTAATAACATAACCTGTCTTGAATTGAATTTAGAATGAAATAACAATAGAGTATCATGATTGAATATATTGTATCACATGATTTCCCCTAAATAAGAAATGATATAAAAAGGGGATATGAATACTCACTTGATTAATGAGATTTGAATTTGGACGTGATAGATTAGACACCAACGATTTCCTTATGATTAACCTAAGGAACGGTGTCTCAACTTAGAATAATAATGATTTGGGAATTTGGGAATGTATTAGGATTTCTATGGTAGTTTAAATTGATAAATTTTATTTGGTTTGAAATGTCTTGAAATAAATGAATTTGTTGAAAGTGATTATGTCCAAGCTTTTAATAAAAATTTATGCATATAGGTTATACATATATTCAATTTAATAAATTGTATATGTATAATTATATACATAATTATATATAGTCATGTATTTATATATAATTATATGTATAATTATGTACATAATTATATGTATAATACATTTACACATAAGTAAACATAACTATGTATTGTATGTAAATTATATACATGAGTTATAAATTGTATACGATTATGTAAAATTATATACCTGTAATTTATTTAGATAAGAGTTGTTTTGATAATTGAATAATATATATATATGTATATATATTGAATTCAATTTATTTATTGTATAATTATGTATTATACACTAATTATAAATTTGTGGATAATACAATTAGTTATTTTATTTATTTAAAACAAATAAAAATAAATGAATAAAATATAAAAATAATTTCAGAAAATAATTAAAGGGTTTTAGAAAATTTTAAGGTTTGTAAAAATGTTTTTATGATTTTTAGAATTTTTTTCTGAATTTTTAAAGCCTAAAAAGAGCTTAAAAAATGAGTGAGGTGGCCCGGGGTCGAACCCGGGACCTCTCAGGTGGGATAGAGCGTGGGAACCGGTGAACCAAAGGCCGTGGCCGCGGTTACACTTGGGTTTTAAATCTTTTAAACCCTTAAACTTGTTTCCCCCAACCATGATGAACCCTAGATCGAATCCGAACCAAATTGAACATCGGATCGATTATGTAAATGAAATTAACCTTGGGGCTTTTAATCCCCAAGTAAAAACGAGTTCATAGAGGTATTAATTACCTGTTGAGATATTGTATTCGATGAGTTTGAGTTCGAGATAGGTCCGCGGCTTTAGGAGAATCAAAATCGATGATTGTGTGTGTTTCAGATGAATTCGAGAGTGTAGATGGGTTCGGGACTGAGAAATGGTTAATTATATGACATCAATTTGATTATTAAAAGTGTTTAAGTGGGTTTATTAGTTGGATTAGAATCCGAGATAAAAGTGGGAATTTTAGCCGTTTATTTGACTAATTCAACACGTTTTTGTGTTGGAATTCCATTCGAATTGGATCCAAGAAAACTTTCGGTGTGATTGTGGGGTTCAAATGGGGTAAATTGACTGATTTCTTGTCGGGAATTTTTGTGATTTCGATGTGGTAGCTTTGGATCCGAATATCTCGAGGTTTAAACGTGTTTAATGGTTGCATTGGGTTCGAAACTCATTCACGAATGCATTGGGACCGGTTTTGTGGCTTGAAAGTGTGTAATTTCATCGATTTGGCTTCGCCGGAGTTCGGCCGGAGGAATGCCGGAATAGTCGCCGGAAAATCGAGGGGGAAGGCTGTGGGTTTTAAAATTTTACACAATCGGTCCCTGCGGTTTTAAGTTTAATATTTTATGTCTGAAACTTTGGTTTTAAGTTTCTTAAATTACATAATCACCCCCTGAACCTTTAAATCCAATTTTTAATACATGCTTATATATATATATATATATATATATATATATATATATATATATATTATAATCCTTACTAATTATTAATAGTAGTATTATTTTAATTATTATTATTATTATTATTATTATTATTATTATTATTATTATTATTTTTATTATTAGGATTATTGAAATTTTCGAATTCAATATCGACAAAATCAATTTTTTTTAAAAATACGCAATGTTACACAATTAGTTCAGAAAAGCTTGCTGAACTATTTATCCGAGAAATTATGGCGCGACATGGTATGCCCGTATCGATTGTTTCAGATAGGGATACGCGGTTCACCTCAAAGTTCTGGAAAAAGTTCCATGAAGAAATGGGCGCGGGGTTGCATGTTAGTACCGCATACCACCCGCAGACGGATGGGCAATCGGAAAGAATGATCCAGACGCTGGAGGATATGCTTCGGGCATGCGTCATCGAATTTGGCGGTAATTGGGATGATCATCTGCCACTAGCAGAGTTCTCCTATAACAACAGCTACCACGCCAGTATTAAGATGCCCCCATATGAGCTATTGTACGGTCAACGGTGCAGAACTCCTATTTGTTGGGGTGATGTCGGACAGAAGGAGTTAGGAAGCTTAGAAGTCGTGGAAGCCACAACGGAAAAGTTGGAGAAAATCAAGGCGTATATGAAGGCTGCAAAGGATAGACAAAAGTCATACGCCGACAGAAGAAGGAGACCTATCAAATTTAGTGTGGGTGACAGGGTAATGTTAAAAGTGTCGCCATGGAAGGGGATTATCCGATTTAGGAAGAGGGGGAAACTGAGTCCCAGGTTTATCGGACCATTTAAGGTACTAACACGAGTTGGGGATGTAGCTTACAGGCTAGACCTTCCAGAAGGACTAAGCGGGATTCACCCTACCTTTCATGTGTCACACTTAAGGAAATGTTTAGCACCGGATGAGGCAGTCGTGCCTCTAGATGACATCGAAGTGGACGAGAAGCTGAACTATGTAGAGCAACCAGTGGCTATACTGGACCGGAAGGAGAAACAATTGAGAAATAAAGTAGTCAAGCAAGTCAAGGTGCAATGGAAACATCAAAAGGGGTCGGATGCCACCTGGGAATCCGAGGAGGAAATGAGACGCCAATACCCCGATCTGTTTAACGACGAGGCAGGTTTCGAGGACGAAACCTAAATAAGGGGGGGAGACTTGTAACGCCCTGAAATTTCCCAAAACAAGTCATTTAATAATAATGGGCTTTTAAGGGTTAATTTAAGAAATAAAGGGGTAAATTAGTGGGCTATGGATAAAATTAGCCTTAATGGGCTAGGCTTGATGGGTTTAAGGGCCCCAATCAGCCCTTAAACAATGCATGAACAGCTCCATCTTCAGCATTTCACACCCTAGCCACTAAATTCATAGAGAGAGAAAGTAGAGAGAGAAAGTGGGAAGAACTCAAGATATGGAGCTTGAAATGTTGGAAGATTGAAGAGCTGAGTGATTGGAACATCAAAACTTAAGCAAAGAGCAACAAAACAAGGTAAGAATCGACCTCTAAGGCCTTCTGTAGATCAAACCCGGATTCTAGGGTTTTGGGGTTTTGAAAAGTTCAAAGAAACACATAAAGGTCAAGTTTTTACGTATGAAAACGTGTAAAAATGATAGAAATGGTTTCATGGAAGGTAAACCAAGGATTTGGACGTAAAAAGTTAAGATTTTGGGTTAAAAACGGGCTGGTTCTTAGTTTCTTTTCATCCAGCGAAACTAAGCCCCGATCCAGCGCAACTAAGCCTTTAACCAGCGAAACTGTTAATTTATTCAGCGAAACTAAAGGGGTTCCAGCGAAACTACAGTTTCGCTACAGCGAAACTACAGTTTCGCTACAGCGAAACTACAGTTTCGCTGATAAGTTCGCTAAGTACTTAGGCTGACCTATAGACACTGCGAAACTAAGAAATTCCAACGAAAGTTGGGCGCTCAAGGCAGCGAATCTGTCTAGCGAAACTAGCAGAAGTGCTGCCCAGCGAAACTGGTAGCGAAACTGGCAGCGAAACTACCAGTGAAACTGTGGGCGAATGAAGAAAATGACGTTTTTGTGCATTAACTTTCGTGCAGCTAGAGTATCCAGACTATAGCTTAAGTGACTTAGAATTTAAGCTATTTGGACAAGTTCAGGTGAGTTCTAGACCCCTCCTTTACCCGTTTTCAATGTTTTGGGGTGATATGCATACTAAATTACATACTTTTATGATGACGGTTTTTAAGACCTTTTATCAAGAAAATAAAATGTCCTAAAGTAAAATGTGTCATTTAAAAAGTTCAAAATAATTTTCGGGCGCGCTGACCTGGCAGCCCGGCCCCAGCCAGGGGCGTTGCCCCTTGGACCCCACTAGGGGCTGCCGCCCCTAGAACCCCGCTATCAGGGGCTGTCGCCCCCGAACCCCCGCTGTCCCGCGGAGGGTCAGTTATCTAGTTTATCTCTCATGATTGATGAAATATGAATGCTTAGACTAAGAGTTTGCTTCTTATTATGTGTTAAGTGTATGTGAAAACTAAAGATATAAGTGAAACTTAAAGAATTGTTATTGGGCCCATAACATGTACCTTGATAAAGTGATAAAGTAAAGCCTTGCAAGCAATTGATAAAGGAGGGTTGCATTCGTTGTGCCCTCACCAGTGATAAAGTGATAAAGTATGCTCAAACAGGCAGGTCAGTAAGTCCTGAATTGGCATGACAATAATGGCCTGATCGGGTACGACAGTAAGCCCTTAATTGGCATGTCGGTAAAGTCCTAGGCGAGCCTAGGCACCGATTGTGACAGAGAATTGACAGATAAAGAAGAGTAATAAATAACAATGAATGATAAAGTATTGATAAAGTGATAGCATGTGTGTACTTATATTGTGATACACAATGATTATTTTCAACTGATAAAGCTAATATCTCTTACGAAAGTTATTTAGCAAAGTAAACCTAGAATTCACTCAGCGAAGCTGACTTTTGTATGCATATCAGTTGACAGGTAAAAGTAGAGCTATGGAATAGAGACATGAGATTGAAGCTTCTTGGCACTAGAAGACTGGCATCCCTAAAGAAGAAAAGCTAAACAAATGACTCCTAAATAGTTTTGAGGATTAAAAATAATGTTTATATTTTATTTGTAATGAATTGAAATTACAGTATTTTCCGCTGCAATATATATATATATATATTTATACATATGTGAGTAAATGATTGTCTTAAACCAATGTTAAGCTGTGAATGACCAACTGTGAGGTCCCTCTGAGAAAGGTGGGCCTTACATGAGTGGTATTTGTGGTCAAAAATCACGTATTATCTAGATTTTAAGGGGGGGGCTTCGTTCTATAAATGTCGGTTAAGGTTTTATGATCAGCGAAGACAGCTTTCGGTAGTGATTTGCTAGACCGGAGAAATTAATGGAGATGTTATCACCACAAATTATCATCTTGATTGTTATTGAGTTGTTAACAAACTTGAAAGAAAAAGGGGAAGAGAGATTAATGCTCAATCGCAATGAATGAACGACATTGAAAGTAAATGGCGGTTTTGTTTGGCCACGTGTATATATTTTAGTATTTGTATTATAAGCATCATATGTTATACTTTATTGTAAGGGCATAAATAGAATAAAATGGTTAATTTTTTGAGATTTAAGCATGACTTTCATATGAGTGTCTTAATCCATATGTAAAATTTTCATTTTATCATCATTTCATTTTTTATAAAAGATATAGATAAATATTAAAATTATTAAACTCACAATATGCCCCTATAGAAATATTAGCATTATAGTTATTATAAATATAAAGACATATATAAGTTATATATTTAAATATTTAAATAAAATAATACTTAATTTAAATAGTATTTAGATAAAATTATAAATAGTGAATATAAATTTAAATGTCTATTTATAGTAACATAAATAAAATAAAATTTAATGAATTGAATTAAATGATATCATATTATCAAATAGTGTATTAATAATGTTTATTAAAAATATGAAATAGACAAGGGCAAAAATATCAATGTATATAAAATTTAATGGATAAATTTACTATATTGCCCATAAAGTGTCTTAAAATCTTAATTAATTTCCTATTCTACCTCTCTTAAATGTCTTGCACTCTTTTGAACATGTTGATTTAAAACTTATATGCTTGGTAGAATTACATCTCTATCCAAAGAAATGTATTATATAGTAGTATAGATATAAATATTTAAATAAAATAATACTTAATTTAAATAGTATTTAGTTATAAAAATATGATTAGTAACTATAAATTTAAATGTTAATTTATATTGTTATGACTAAAATAAAATTTAATGAATTGAATAAAATAATATTCAATTATTAAATAATGTATTAATAATGTGTATTAAATAATACAATAATTAGAAGAAGTTAATTAAATGGTGACAAAAGTAAAACTATTATATAAAACATTCGTACTATATGCTTAAAATGTTGTATTGGTGTCTTACAATTTAAATAAAATTATCATCTTATACTTTTGAAATATATTATATAATAGTATAGATATAGATAATATAGTGTATAAATTTTATACATAAATTTCAACTGAAAACCTATATACAATGTTTTCAAGAAAGGTGTTTAGTGCATCACGCTAATTAGATGTAATATATTAATCGAAAGAGTAAATTTTACGGTTACATGACATGATAATGTTGATGACATGTATGTATTATAGGGGTGTTTAAAAAATCCGATATCCGAAAATATCAAAAAACCGAATCCGAATATATCGATCCGAATCCTTATTCGGATTGGATCTCATCCGAATCCGAATTCCTTATTCAGATTTCGGATCGGATTTCGGATATCACAATTTTTTATTCGGGTTATTTGGATTATTGGGATATCTGATTACTCCGAATAAGACTTCAACTATGTGTTTAGCCCAATACTCATTACTCAACTATCTATTATGTTTTCAACTCAATACACAAGAATATTTACATATTCTAGTTATAATCCTAAATAATTATACAATAATCGACCGTCGTTCTAAATTAGATATTCTAATCTTCGGGTTGTATACAATTACCTATTATGTTTTAATTTTGAATTGGCGTACAAGTTAAATTTTAATTTTCAATTTTATACCTTTTATTGTGATTTCCAACTTATAAAATGTTAAGAATAAAGAATTAGCAAAAAGAAAAAAAGAAAAAATTGTTATATGGTTTATTTAGATTATTCGGATAAATTCGGATTATTTGGACATATCCGAATCCGATCCGAATTGAATCCGGATAGGTTCGGATCGGATAGAAAAATCTTTATTCGAATCGGATCGGATTTCGGATAGGATCCTGAAATTTTTAAATCCGAATAATCTGATCCGGATAGTTTGAATAATCTGTTATCTGATCCGATGAACATTCTTAATGTATTGTACTCTATGGAATAACTACAGTCTAAAAAGGGATGCATCAAACAGAGATTTGGATCGAATATTGCATATATTCTTTAAATTGAATATAAAAGTTGCCGTTATAGATTTATTATTTAATTTAGAATATTTTATACTGACATGCAAGACACACATATCAAAGCGATGTATAAATACCATAAGATGAAATGTTGGAAGTATTTTATTGTAAATGTGCATATAAAGTTGTAACATTGGTCAACACACGCAGTTGGATGTACGGAACTTATATTTTATGAAATATTAGATCCGATCTTGATACCGTTTGGTCATAACTAGGAGTAATAATAATATATTTGCTTTTAATTTTAACAACACAAGTTTATGTTATTTACTTGGAAAGAAAATGACTTAAAGTTAGAAAAACATATTTGATTTAAGTGAATTTTTTTTAAGAAAATACAATTTTTTACGCTTAAGCTCATTTGATTTCGTCTTTATTTGAACATGTAAGTCCAGTTTTACGATGTGACTCGAGGAATGGGGACTACCTCATCTCACACTCACAACTCACTAGCACTCCACTATCCTTTTCTCGTTAAAAAAACTATTATCCTTATCAGTGAATGATGAAAATGAGTCTCGCATGCGATGAAACCCCTGCGAGACCACTCTCCTCTCCGCTTCTCATTATCCTTATGATCTTGAGTTAAAAAAACCAATATCCTTATGATCCTGGATTGAAAAGGAAAAAAACAAGAAATTTATAATTTTATTATTATATTATTCAGATCTAATTAAACTAGGTTGAAAAAGTAAAATCTAAAAGGAAAATTAATTAGAAAGTAAAAAAACTTCTTTCCACGTCGGTCCGATTTGAGAAAAAAGTCAGAATAAAAAGATAATTAGCAAATCTTTCTTTCAATTCTTTTCACTTCCATTCACTTTTCTTCATATGACATGCCCTAAAACACAATGTTTGAACCGTTTTTATTTCTTTAGTCTATTAGCAGGAATATTCCGGTTACCATGCTAGAAAATATCATAGGTTTAAGTTTTACTTTGAGTTGAAACAGCGGTTTTTTTAGCAATGTGTTTTCTCCTGTAGGGAGTTTGAGGTGCGGTTCTGATTTGAAAAGAGATAAGTGAACCCGATTAAAATTACGAGACGAGCATTTAATATAAAAAGCAATCACACTACCAACCACCACTCACTCACCAGTGGAGCAGCCTCTTTCTGTTGCCTCTGCTATCATGTTCAAAACCACACTCTTCTCTCTTCTCGCCATTCTCCTTCTTCTACCTCACACCAATGGCGAACGACGAACAACACCATCAAAGCAATGCAATTTCTTCAAAGGAAGTTGGATCATCGATCGATCGTACCCCATGTATAACGGATCTGAATGCCCCTTCGTGGACCCCGGCTTAAACTGCCAGAGCAACGGCAGAGGCGACACCTTCTACCTCAGCTTCCGATGGCAGCCTCACCGTTGTTCGCTTTCAAGGTCAGTGTTCGTCGTTGATTCGTTTCAATCATTGGATCTGTTGATTTGAAGTTTATCGTCCAGATCTGTTGATTTCAGTTTTCAACGGATTCTGAAGTTTGATTGCGTGATTAAGGTGTCTCTGGATCGGATTTCTCGTTTTTGTTGTTTGATTTTGTGATTGAATGGAATGTGATGGAAATGTGTAGGTTTAATGGGAAGAGGTTTTTGAAGATGAACAGGGGGAAGAAGATCATGTTTGTGGGAGATTCGTTGAGTTCGAACCAATGGCAGTCACTTGCGTGTATGCTTTACCATAGTGTTCGTTCTAACCACACGTTTGAGATTAATGGACCACTATCAACTCTTTCGTTTCCAGTAAGTTCTCATTTCCATTTCTGATTTTGAATGGAACTGTGAACCGTTAAACTAAACTAGGGTTGTTCAAGTAACTCGCGCCTTGTAATTTGTGTGGAAAATTGTTTAAATAGATTCGAGTGGATCGAGCTCAAGTTAGTTGGCTCATACAAAATTTCGAGCGGAGTTTAAACCAAACCTAATCGCCCAAACGAAACCAGACGACTGGTTCAGTAGGTTTGAGACTTATACGGTTCAGTTTCACAGTTTAATGGCCTGGCTTGCCACTTACTATATGAAACTTGAAACCGAACATGCAAACTAAAACTACTGTGTACTTTTGTTTTAGAAGTTTGCAATTTTCTACATGTATTATATCTATAAATATTTATAAACCATCTTTGCATTATCAATCTGATTTATTTCATATCCGTCGCTCAATGAGAAAACGAGTCCAAATGCTAAGGGACATGAGACTTAAGGAATAAATATAATAAGAGGGAATATTATTCATATTAAATAAACCAAAATCAATAAAATAAGTAAATAAAAATGGGTAGAAAAACCGAAATAAATAAAGAAATCAATTAAACCGTCAAACTACTAGCGTGGTTTTGTATTATCGTTTTCTAAAGCCATAATTAATGGTTTGGCCTATAATTTTTGTCAAAACCAGTCAAATCAGACCGTTAGCACCCCTCTAATCATCAACTCACGAATCCTTGGGTTTACTTTTGCAAATTTGAACATTCACTTTGTGTTCATTGAAGGAATATGGAGTCTCGGTTATGTACTTGAAAAACGGGTTTCTTGTAGACCTCGTGGTGGAGAAAAGAGGCCGGGTTTTGAAACTCGACTCCATCAGCAGGTTTAGTAAATGGAAAGGGGCAGACATTCTCATCTTCAACAGCTATCACTGGTGGACCCACACCGGAAACCGTCAAACGTATGTTCTGATTACAACTGGTTACGCACATTGTACTACTTCTTTATGCAATGATTCTTATATATGTATGGTTTTGGCTGCAGATGGGACTACTACCAAGTTGGTGAAGATATATACAGAGACATGGGTCGTATGTTAGCTTACAAGATTGCTTTGACTACATGGGCCAAATGGGTCGATTCCCACATAGATTTTAAGAAAACCAGGGTCTTTTTCCAAGGGGTTTCTGCTGTTCATGAGAGGTAAGCTGCAATCAATGTTTTCAGAATCGGACGTCGAACCGGACGCCTTACTGGTTTGGTGGTCGACCGGTCGGACGGATGGACCGGATTTAACTATATTTTAATTATATTTATATGTAATTAATATAAGTAATTATATATGATTTATATATATTTTATAGTTATATAAAACTTAACTATATTTGTATATCCGAAATACTAATTTATGGTTTACACCCGTTTTTACCCACTAAATCAAAAAAAAAAAAAATGAAAACCGGTCGGAACCGGCCCGGTTCGCCGGTCCAACCGCCGACTCGGTTTGAACCGGCCGGTTCAACTCACCCAAAACGACCTACCCTGACCGGACCGGACCAGGCCCGATTCGCGGTCGAACCGGTCGGACCGGCCGGTCCAATCCGGTCCTAACAACACTGGCTGCAATAACTAATGGTAATGTTTAGGGGGTGAATATTTGACAAGACATGAATAACACGGAAACTAAGGATTAAATTTAATCTAAGGGGTTTGGGTCACTTAAGGTTGAACACAGGGAGACGTTTAGGTAAACGGGTCGTGTCAAGTCAATCCGCAGTAAACGAGTCGTGTCAAGTCAACCGGCAGACTCACAGGTTGGCCTAAGTCCATCTAGTGATTAAATTTTTTGAAACATGTATTTGTCATAACTCAAATTAAACAGAGTTGTGTCAAAATTCAAAAGATAGAATAGAAATAAACATCTCGTTTAGTTTTATAGCTTCAACGTAATTAATTATACCCATTTGTAACTTTTTTGTTGTAAATTAAGATTTTTAAGATACATGAAAAAAATTAGAATCTCAAGTTAAACGAGTCTTTTTCTTCTCAACCCATGAAAAGTCTATGTTGGGTTCAGGTTCAATTGCTAGACACAATTTTCAGGTTGATGTCGGGTTCCAAACGCAAAATAAGAACACCATTCATTTACACCCCTAATTAATCTTAGTCATGGTTGCAAAAGTCGCTAGGCGCTCCCAACTCGGTCGGGGATCGAACTATGAGTACTCGACCTTAATCGGGGAGTACTCGGGGAGTACTCGGCCTAGGCGGGACTACTCGGTAACTCGGACGACCATTGAGTAGCAAGTACTCGGGGAGTACTCGGGCGCCTAGACCGACTTTTACAACAGAGATCTTAGTGAATCATGTGTTCTGCCTTTGAATCTAATCTAAGCTTAAATTTATATGATAGAGGACTGGATTGGAACGAGCCTAGAGTGCAGAATTGTATAGGGCAAAGACTACCTATTCGGGGGCTTCATTACCCGGGAAAGAGATACCCCGGAGAAGAAGTCGTGAAAGACGTGTTAGCGAAAATGAAAAATCCGGTTTATCTATTGGATATAACACTTCTTACACAGTTAAGAAGAGACGGGCATCCATCTAAGTATGGTGATGAAGGTATGGACTGCAGTCACTGGTGCCTCGCAGGCGTTCCTGATACCTGGAATCAAATTATGTACAATATCTTGCTCAAGCACTAGATTTTTTTGTAATGAATTTGGGAAACAAGTGCCATTCCTACATCTTGTGCGATTTAAAAGTACATTTTGAAATGATAATTCAAGAAATGGAAAAGGTGAATCTAGCCGTCTAGGTTCGTTTTTGTATCCTCTTGTCTCTTATGGGCAAATCGATGGGCTTTTGGGCTTGGTGCGGATGGTCCGGGCCGGTGTACACCTTAAGGTGAGTAAATAGATCTCTTCCAAGCTGAACAAACAAGTTTTTTTTATAAAAATCATAGGAAAATACTTTTATAAAACCATGAAAATGGAAGTATTCATAGAGAAACTTTTACTTACTCTTCCCTTGGGAAGCATCCCGCGAACAGCATGCTCTATAATCCTTTCAGGAATCCTTTGTTGAAGTTGATCAAAAGTTTCAACTTTCATCCCGCCTGGTCTTCCCGAATGCCTCCTGTATAGTTTCTGGGTCCTCTTCTTGCCTGAAACTGCAACTTTCTCAGCATTAACCTACATGTATCCACATCGAAACAACTTAACGCTTAAATTTATAAAAAGAACAAGTTAATCGTGCAAAAATGTACAGAGTAGCACCCAGGAAGCATACCACAATTACAAAAGCACCCATGTCTACACTGGGAGTATAGGTAGCAAGATTCTTGCCGCGTATGTGAATAGCTATAGTTGATGCCAGCCTTCCAAGAATTTTATCAGTGGCATCAACAACATACCATGTCTTTTCAGTGTTGACATGATCTTCAGCTTTAGGGTACCATGTCTTGTTCCATACATCCTGCCAACAAAAGAAACTAGAATGCTTATCATATTGCCATATCATATTCTAAAAATTTTATAAACCCAACTGAAAAGAACATTTGTATGCTTTCATCTTGAAACTAATAGGCAATGTCCTAAAATAACAAACCGTCGTCGTCATATATGAAAGACTAGATACCTAGTTTTTCAAGACAGACTAGACGGACCAAATCTGAAGGAATTCCTAGTGAACTTCCATCGAAAAATCAAATGCTTAACTCCCAACTTCCAAACTTTAAATTTTTTTCACTACAAATCATTATGCCATGGAGCCAAAAACATGTACACCATACTAATGAAACTGTGTAAAACAACTTGGCATGAAGTATCAGTATTCATCATGCCTGGCAAAATGGGTGGGGTACTAGACAAGGTAAAGGGTCAAATTGGGTTCTTACTAGAATTGGTTCAAAGTGGGGTTCCAATGGAAAACCATGTAGAGTTAAGAATGATGAAGCTCCTTTTGAGCCCATCTATGTAGACGAGTTTATGTAAACAGTTATAATGTAGAATTAGAAGTAGGTTAGATGGGATATGTAAGTTTCGTACAAAAAAATAAGTAAAATGGGTTGAGGTAAAATGGTTGTTTTTGAACAATAAAAAAAGTATCGAAATATTTTCACCCGCTATATATGTTTTCATGGTCGTTAGTACAATTGACTGGCAGAGTTGATGGTGCTCGACGGCGGTTGTGGCGACAGTGGCAATGGTGATGGTAGTGGGGGTGTTGGCGACGACCAGTACATGATGGCGGTGAAGGTGACCCAGTGACACCTAAGATGGTCGCCACAACGGTGTATCATGTAGGAGGAGCCGCATACAAGTATGCAAATGCCCAAACTTGTTTTAAGTTAGCAATTTCACATAGTGCCCAAATCTCTAATTTTGGTTTCACCTAACAAATTCTGAACCCATGTTTAGTTAAACAATGAGGAATCAGCAGAGTCCTTACTTAGAACATGTAATTACTCAAGGTTTCTTCATACAACAACCTGAGCTCCATCTCTAAATATCTAATCTGAAATCATATCCATTTTTACAACTTATTATTACTTTCCTACAACATGTTTAACCTAAATTAAGCATCGAAGATCGTCGTAAAGCACCATCGCTCAGAAACATTGCACAACTGTTCTAATCAAACATTCACACAATCAACATCAACTAATCAAGCATCTAACCAACAATAACCCCCAAATATCAATTCAATTTCGAAAAAAAGGGGATTAAAATGACGCACCGGTCCTGTGAAATCGGAATCGGTAAACATCCACCGCTGCTCAACAGGCGCAAGGTTTCGTTGCTGAAGTTGCTGCTGTTGGCATCGAATCTGAAAGTTCCTACTGGTGTTTCCGATGGTATGCTTCGTCGCCATTGTTGAGAATCCGAAGAGACCTGGAGAGTTGTGTGATGGTGTGAAGATTGAAGACGACGATGTTGCATACGCCATCGCCATTGATGTTAGTGTTCTTCAGTTGATTACTATGGTATTCGATCTTCCTGAAGGAAGATAAGGTTTTAGTGCAGAGGAAGTGCAGTAGCTAAAATGGTTTTATTGAACAGAGGTTTTAAATATGCCCTGCTTTATTTAACGTATACACATAAACAAACAAATATGTCAGAGCAGGGTCTGGGAGGGGTATATGGTGGCAAGTCTTTCCTCTATCTAGAAAGATAGAGAGACCGCTTCCGAAAGACCCCCGACTCGTTAACACAGGCAAATTTAACGTATACACATATGCCCCATAATTAAAACAAGGGGTTGCAATTGTAAATTGCAAAAAGGAAAATAAAATTTAGTCGCTTTATATTTCATCCCAGAGGGCGGACCTTGAGCAATAAGGTTGCTGACCTTGAGGTCATGGGTTCAGCCGTGGAAACAGCCTCTTGCACAAATTGTGCGAAAGGTTGCGTACATCAGATCGCTTCGCGATCGGCCCCTGACCTGCGCAGCTTCATGCACCGGGTACTTTTTATATTTTCATCCCGAGTCATCTCAGGGTTTTCAGGTTTTCAAGGTTGGCATGTCAGTGTTATATTAGAACTTTTTTTTTTAATTTTTCTTAGTTTTTTTTCTCATTTTACGGTGTGTCATTCTAGTCTTCATTCCCCTACATGCATTATGAGTGGTACACTACAACCAATGATTTTATGACTGGATTGGATCGGCCGGTCCGACAGGTCTGACCCGGGTCTGGCAAGGTGACCAATCCGGTTGTATATGATTCGTTTAGTCTTGAAATACTCGGCCGGTTGGAAACGAGTGTGCGGTCAAACCTATAAAACGTTCGACAGTTGGATCAGTTGAAGTGTAGGTTAAGAAAAGTCATAAGCAAAGTCGACTCCATCCCGTTAGGTTTGTAGTGTAGCTTTAGCCTTTCAGTAACTTTTGTTCGTTGTTTTTCAACTTTTTGTATATTTAGTTTAATTTTTTTAAATTATTTATAATATCATCCGGTTCATATAAACGGTGCGACCGGTTGAACTGGTCCGACCAGTGAATCTCTAGAGTAGTCGATTCGCTTACCGATCCGGTTTTAAAAACATTGAGTACAAGTTGCATCTAAATCAAATAACCTGCTGAATCTCAAGGTTATTTACCAGGCTTGGGGTAACCGGAAGGGTGGTATTCCACTGATACAATCGAATTCAAGAACTAAGAAGAAGAAGAAAGAATTTCAATCAATCAAGCTACTCCTTATTACTCCATTATTATGATTTATACTGTTATCAACTAACTAACAGTAGTTAGTTCTAATAACAGCACATTTACAATTGAAACTACTAACTATCAACAATTACAATTTCAGTCCCTCAACTATATACATGTAACAATACCCCCATCTCAAAATAATTCTTGTCCTCAAGAATTAAAGTGAGGAAACCACAAATGAAGTTCTTCAAGTTCTCCCAAGTGACTTTCGACAGTGGAAGATTCATCCAATGAACCAATACGCGAACAATAGCACGATTTCCCTTCCGTACAAGCTGGCGATCTAAAATAGCTCGTGGTTGAAGATGAAACCGTGGTTCAGCTGGTAACGGTTTAGGAGCAGTAGTGGAACCTTCAGGAGCTACTTTAAGTAGGGAAACATGGAAGGTTGGATGAATTTGCGAAGTAGGTGGAAGATCAAGGCGATAGGCGACTGAACCAATGCGTTCCACAATTAAGTAAGGTCCATAATATGTGGGAGATAGTTTGTGAGAACGATGGGATTTCAATGAAGTTTGAACATGTGCCCGCAACTTAACATAAACCCAATCGCCAACTTGAAATTCCCGATCACTGCGATGTCTATCAGCCAATTGTTTCATACGATTTCGTGCTTTAGCCAAATTAGCCTTTAAAGCAGCTAACTTTATTTCCCTCTGGTGAAACCAAGAATCAATGGATTCAATTTTTGAATCATGGGGAATATAAGGAATGTGCAGTGGAGGAGGTAAACCATATAAAGCCTCAAAAGGAGACATGCCTATTGCCGAATGGGTGGTGGTGTTATACCACCATTCAGCCAAAGTTAACCATTTAGGCCATTGAAGCGGGTCATTCATCACCATGCAACATAAATAAGCTTCCAAACATCTGTTTAACACTTCGGTTTGCCCATCGGATTGGGGGTGGTATGCTGAAGAGAAGGCGAGTTCAATGCCTTGCAACTTCATGAAATCCCTCCAAAAATGACTGAGGAAGATGGGATCTCTGTCCGATACTATGGTAGTTGGACAACCATGGAGTTTGAAGATGTTATCAAAGAAAAGTTGAGCTAGTTGAACTGCTGTGAAAGGATGAGCAAGAGCAATAAAGTGGGCGTATTTAGTGAGGCGGTCTACTACTACCAAGACAGTGTCTTTACCAAAAGCTTTTGGTAAAGCACTAATGAAATCCATCAAGATGTCTGAAAAGACAGATTGAGGAGTAGGCAATGGTTGCAATAACACTGGCATAGCTACTCTTTCGTACTTAGCTCTGTGACAAGTAGGGCAATGCGAACAAATTGGCGGACATCCTTGGAACATTTCTTCCAATAAAACAGTTGCTTTAATCTTTGAAGTGTAGGATAGAACCCTGAGCGTCCCCCAATAGGTGAACCATGACAAAGTTGCAATAATTCGGTGCGTAATTGAGGATCATCAGCCACCATTAACTTGTTTTTCCTCCTCAATAAAGAGCCATCCCAAGTCATGTGTTTGACTGGGATATCAGCCTTCAAATTCTCAATGATCTTTTGAAGAAATGGATCAGCAGCCGAACTAGCTTGAATTTTTGGTAAAAGACAAGGGTCAATGGTACTAACACCCATATGGAATAAGGCCAAACCTTCCACCCTCGATAGTGCATCTGCCACTGCATTCTGAGCACCTTGTTTATAGACTATCTCATAGTCATAGGCCAAAAGTTTAGCTAACCACTTTTGTTGTAATGGTGTGCTAATCTTTTGATCTAAGAGATACTTGATACTACATTGATCAGTGCGGATGACAAAATGGTTGGCAATCAAATAATGGTGCCAATGTTTGACAGCCATTAAGATAGCTAGCAATTCTTTTTCATACACAGACATGGCTTGTTGTCTTAAAGAAATACCCTTACTGATAAAAGCTAGAGGGTGGTTGTCTTGCATAAGTACAGCTCCCAGCCCTTTAGATGAAGCATCAGTTTCAATCACAAAGACCTTTGAGAAATCCGGTAGTGCTAACACAGGAGCTGTGCATAGAGCTGTCTTCAGAGATTCAAAAGCCTGTTGTGCCTGTTCATGCCACTGGAAGGCATCTTTCTTTAGTAAACTTGTGAGTGGTTTAGCTATACTACCAAAGGCTTTGATGAAACGCCTGTAATAGCCAGCTAACCCCAAAAATCCCCTTAATTGCTTAACCGTGGTAGGAATAGGCCAATTAACAACAGCTTCAATTTTGGAAGGATCAGTACTTACACCTTCTTTAGTAATAATATGCCCAAGATACTCAACTGTGGACCCAGCAAAGCTAAATTTAGATCTTTTAGCCAATAATGAATTGGATCTCAACAAATCCAAGACAGATTTGAGATCAATCATATGTTGTTCCATAGTTGAACTATAAACGAGTATGTCATCAAAGAATACCAAGGCACATCTTCGTAGCAGGGATTTGAATGTGGAATTCATCAAGGCTTGGAAGGTGGCTGGAGCATTGGTTAAACCGAAGGTAAAACCAAAAACTCATAATGACCTTGATGAGTTCGGAAGGCAGTTTTGTGTATGTCAGGCTCACGCATACGTACCTGATGATACCCTGAGCGAAGGTCCAGCTTAGAAAATATTGATGACCCAACCAATTCATCCAAAAGTTCATCAATTAATGGAATAGGGAAGCTGTTTTTGACTGTAGCATCATTAAGTCGCCTATAATCAACACACATTCGCCATGTGTCGTCTTTCTTTTTAACTAGAACTACCGGGGCTGCAAAAGAACTTGTACTTTCTCTTATGACCCCCATATCTAGTAGTTCCTGAGTCATCTTTTCAATGATGTCTTTCTGGGCTGCTAGATAACGATAAGGTTTTTGGGATATGGAAGTGATCCCTTCTATAAGTACAATCTGGTGATCACATTTTCTTTTTGGTGGTAGTGTAGTAGGTACAGCAAACACATCAGAGTACTCTTCTAAAAGAGACTCAATGGCAGGCAATAATGTCTTCTCTTTGACCATTGGTACATGGGCAGGTGGGGTATTCAAGGAGTGTAAGCTAAACAAGTGGGCTTGTACCACTTGAGTCGAATTACCCAACAAGTCATGCAGTTTCTCACTAGAACAAAGAGTAACTCCCTTTTCTTTAGAACCCTTCAACTCTACTACTCGGTCATTATCCATAAACTTCATAGTCAACTCTTTGAAGTTCCATGTTATGTCATTTAAGCTCTGCAGCCATTGTACTCCTAGAACCATATCATAATTGGTTAAAGGAATAAGGTATACATCAGACTTGAACCAATTCCCTTGCATCATCCATTGTAGGTTTCCACATAATTTGTCACAACTCATCACATTACCATCTGCCACAGTGATTTTCATGGGAGGAATTGATTGTGTAGGACATTTAATTTTGGCTGCAACTCCTTCATCCAAAAAATTATGAGTTGATCCTGAATCAATCAGGATATGTAGAGGTTTAGTACCCATTGAGCCCATCACCTTCATAGTGGAATAAGAGGGAACTCCCATGATTGCATTCAACGAAATCTGAGGGTCTATCTCCTTTTGTTCTTGATCAAAAGTTACCTCCATGTCTTCATCATTCTCATCTCCTTCCCAAACTTCAATGGAGAATAATTGCTTGTTCTTACATTTGTGAGTTGGTGTATACTTCTCATTGCACCCAAAACATTCACCCTTGGCTCTTTTTTCTTCGATTTCTTTGGTGGATAATCTTTTGGTGAACATAGGCTTGGCTTTAACAGGTGGTGCTGGAAGTAATGGAAGGTTAGCCACGGTACCCATTCCAACTCCTTTGTTTGAATAATCACCACTCTTAATTGGTTGTTTGTATCCTCTATTCCAATTACCGGATTGCACCACTGCAAGATTTTCATCTTGAATTCTTGCTAGCATATATGCTTCTGGTAAGTTCTTAGGCCTGATCAATCGAAGGGGATACCTAATTTCAGGTTTCACCGCTCTCAAAAACAAGCTGACTGCATACTCATCACAGATGGATACTTTGGTAAGGGCTAAATCAAACTCTTGACAGAGTTCTTGTAAGGTACCAGTCTGCCTAATGGCTGCTAATACCCCATAGCATCTTGCCCCAAAATTGTTGCAAATCTAGTGGATATAAAGCTTTTATATTCACTCCATAACATTCCCTCGATGTTTCCCCCCCGAGACTTCACAAAAGATTGATGCCACAGTAGAGCTATCTCTTCCAAATGGACAATTGCATAACGTACCTTCATATTATCTGGAGTATTGTCGATAGAGAAGAAGTGTTCCACCTTGCATAGCCACCCTTCTACATTAACTCCATTAAACTTGGGAAACTCCATCTTCACGAGTCTATTATTGCTACTGTGGTGAAATGTTACTCCATCGCTCTTTCCGTTCGATAATCCTCCATTCTCCACTCCAATTGTTGAATTAGTATTCAACAACTGTAAATTCTTCAAAACTTCCATCATTCGATTTGAATTCTCCAACATCTGCATCTTTACCGCTTCCATATCAGATGAATTCTTCTCCGCGGCCACTTTGATCGCTTCTAGCTCCGTCAAATTCTTCCCGGTTGCCGATTCCAATTGGAGTAGAGTTGCATCATGCTCTTGCACTCTCTGCTCCAATGTTTGATTCCTCGTCGTCATCTTTGTTTCCACAATCGCGTTAGAGCTTCCGAGAATCGGTAGCTCTGATACCACTTGATACAATCAAATTCAAGAACTAAGAAGAAGAAGAAAGAATTTCAATCAATCAAGCAACTCCTTATTACTCCATTATTATGATTTATACTGTTATCAACTAACTAACAGTAGTTAGTTCTAATAACAGCACATTTACAATTGAAACTACTAACTATTAACAATTACAATTTCAGTCCCTCAACTATTATACATGTAACATCCACCCAGAGCCTGGTTTCCCCACCATTCCCCGGTCACGACACCTTCTCCCCTAATTATAAGATATGCAAATTATTGTTTTTAAGAGGATAATTTTACTGATGATAATGGGGCTTTCAAAAGGTTTTTTTTAGTTCACAGGTTGCTTTGATTTAGGAACGAAGGAAGGTCATGATATTGATGATGGTTGAGGTGAAGGTGATGTTGGAATCAATTTGAGGGATGCATTGGTGCAAGGTGGTTGTGGTGGTATGACAGTGATCTAAAATTTGTGTGCAGATAAAGAGATAATGATGGATCATGATCATTGTTGTCACATCTGGTTTCCGACAAGATGATGGCTAAAAGGGGGTTTTAATTTTGTTTTAAGTTTTTATAAGGGGCCTGCTAAATAGACGTCCAGATGGATATCTGGACGCCCTTTTTACGGGGCGTAAGGCCCTTCACGGGCCGTAATGACTGTCGGGCAATCAAATCAGTCATTCAAAAATGTAACGGCCCGTAAAGATGTTCACGGGTTAATTTTTCACGGCCTGTTTAGCTTTTCACGGCCCGTTAGCCCTTTCACTTACGGCCCGTGAACCGCTTTACGTCCTATTTTCACCTTTAATAATTTGACGAGATATATTATTTCTCGTTTTTCATGTAATTTTGTATTTATTACGTTATTTGATATGACATAATATTCCTCGATAGTCGTGTAATTTTGTATTTATTAAGTTATTTGATATGACGTAATATTCCTTGATATTCGTGTTAATTATGTGACGGGATGCAATATTCCATGTGAACTACTATATAAACATTAGTTTATAAATTCATTTCATAATTCAAATTTCTACGATAAGTTTGAAATAATATTTAACGTTACGATGTATTTCTGGGATAGCAACTATTTATTCGGTTCGGAATCTAACTATTACCCTGAGGAGGGTTACGGTTATTACGATGAGTGTGCTTCAAACTATTTAGGACAGTTCGCGTCCAATTACGGCGGGAATGACGGCGGCGATGACGGTGGTGATAACGGTGGCGATAGCAGCAGTGATAATGACGTTTCTGGTTCCGGTTCCGGTAAAAGAGGTTTATACGACACGAATCAGGTTATAAGATATATCATATTTAATTTTACTTTTATTTAGTAATAACTAACTAAAAATATAAAATTTATTAGGTTTTCTCATCTCGTGAATAATTAGTTGATTGGGCAAGTAACGTAGGGCGAGAAAATGGGTTTGTTATTGTCACCAAACGTTCAAAAAGAAATTCGAATGGTGTGGTGGTTAAAGTTTGGTTGAAATGTGATCGGGGTGGTGTATATAAGGGAGCAGCCACTTTAAGAAAAAGTGGCACCAAAAAAACAAACTATCAATTTGAATTGCAGGGTAAGTACGAGATGAAGAGAGATGAGTGGATTATAGTTGTTGTGAACGATACTCATAACCATGAACCTGATGAACACCTGGAAGGACATGCATACGCAACGAGGCTCACCGAAAATGAGCTTTCTACTGTAAAGAATCCGACCGAGCAAAATATTGACCCTCGAAACATTCTAGGCACGTTGAGGGAACAAAATCCCAATAACGTGTCTGTGTTACGAACCATATATAACGCTCGGGCAAAAATTAAAAAGTCCACCAGAATTGGTGAAACCTCAATGCAGGTTTTTTTTTCTATACTACAACAACATCAATATATTTACACCCCTCACATAGATGAATTGACAAATACCGTCGACGGGGTTTTTTTACACATCCCACATCTCACACATTATGGCGTGCGTACCCACACGTGTGATGATTGATACAACTTACAAAACTAACTTGTATAAAATGCCATTTGTTCAAATGGTTGGTGTGACATCCACCCTGAAATCTTTTTCTGTTGCTCATGCATTCATTGATTATGAGCGTGAAGCCAACTTCAGATGGGTGTTAGAGCAACTAAAAGCAACGCTAGAAGAAAAGTGTATGGAGCCCCGTGTTATACTAACCGACCGAGACCTCGCTCTGATGAAAGCGTCTGAAGAAGTTTTTCGAGTGCTGTTCGATTACTTTGCAGATGGCATATTTCGGAAATATTGCTAAACATTGCAAGGCGAGTTTTTCAAATGAAGAGTGGGGTGCTTTTGAGCATGTGTGGTCGGTACTTATTAACTCTGCAACGACGGACATATACGCTTATAATTACGACCGCCTTTATCGCAGATTGGTGTCCAAACATTCAAGTAAGTTTTCTAGTGTTATTCTTAAAAATATATGTATATTTACATTAAAATAACTATATTTTTTAAATAGGAGTGCTGATGTACCTAAAAAATAACTGGTTGGACCCCTACAAAGAGAGATTTGTGTCGGCGTGGATAAATAATAGTTATAACTTCGGTCAGTACACAACGAACCGAGTTGAGAGCCAACATTCGTTGTTGAAAAGTTACCTGAAAGCAACCAATAGTACCCTGGATAGATTTATTCCTTTTATCAATAATATCTTAGTTACCCAGGAAATTGCTATAAAAGAAAGTTTTACCAAAAGCAAAATCATGCTTATGGTGCAGCATAATCATAAAGTGCTTAAATTTCTGCGAGGTAACGTTTCTTTTGCAGCTTTAGATCTCTTAGTTGGTGAGATTAACACGATAAATCATCTAATTATATCCAAAGAATCATGTGGCTGCCTTCTTTTTACCAGCTGTGGTCTTCCGTGTGCTTGTAAATTAAACAATTACTTTCAAACAGGTGAATGTTCTTTTACATTTTTTATTTTTTCATGTAAACTTTTATTATATTTAATTTAATCTATTATTTTATAGGTCAATGTATCCATCCCGATGCCATTAATGTTTTTTGGAGGAAGCTAGATTTTTCACCCGCGTATATTGTACGGGAAGTTCAAATAGATGTACATAAAGAGATGGAGATGGTGACAAACATTTACTTGTCCAACCCGAAAATGTGAAAAAATCTTTGATTAATATTTTCAAATCTTTCATTCATCCTTCAAAAACTTATAAAAAACCTCCTAAAGTCCAAACACATACACGGGGCCGTCCTAAAAAAGATAAGCAAAAAGAAACAATATTAGACCCCCCAGACATAGTTCATATGTTCAACCTAGAGAAAATTTTGAAGTTCCGCCAACATATTCAACTTCGATGGTGAAGTCAAAACAAGGGTATTTGCAACGCAGTCAATCCATGTCTTCCAAATCAAGAGCTAAAGATGGATTATCTCAACAGAGTTCTATGTTTTCATATATCCCGGGCGACGAAGATAAAAACATTTTTTCCGGTTTGATCGCTGGATTCCATCATTCTTTTTCCCGTATATTTCAGGTGCGGATGATGTTTTAGCCGACAGCAATTGTGGTTTTCGTGCTATAGCACTCGCACTGGGATATGGTGAAAATCACTGGCGTTTTATTCGTACGGAACTTATAGCTGAGTTGGATGAAAACAAACATAGGTACGCTGCGATGTTTTCTGATATAAATGAAATAAGGGAATCATTAAACTGGAACGGCTTAGGTGCAGCTCCCAAAAAATTGGATGACAGTGCCACCTGCTACAATCCTTATTGCTAATAGGTTTCGAGTGGTTATAATTGTTATATCTATCGGCAACTCCGCTATTTTTTTCCATTCTGGTTATCTCCTCGTGATATCAGTGAACATCATATGATTTCAATTGCTTATGTTCAAGATAACCATTTCATTAGAATTCGATTAGTGGGTGACTATCCAATGCCTGTTCCGAGCAAATATTGGTACTTGTACAAAACAGAAAACGCTAATGATTGGGAGGTTATATACGGAAGTCGATTTCAAAAATATCTCGAACTAAGGCCCGTAGACCCGGTTGAACGTATAGATTTAGTATAATTTACATATTTTTTATTTAATTTATCAATTTTGTATTTAATCATTTTTAATGTAGTTAATCAAGAATCTCCAAGCCGGATTAATACGTTTCATCATACATCATCAAACAAACATTTAAACGTCATCCAAAATACGTCATAATATATCAACAAAATTTATCAAGTTTTTTACATGAAATCTAAATAAAACAATACAGGCCTACTATCTATGCCTCATCACCACCACCAGCATCCTCCTCATCACCACCAGCAGCCTCCTCGTCATCACCCCCAGGTCGTCTGACAAACGGAGGCAACTCCGGCCGAGGGGGGGTCGATACCCTCGCGAATAGCCCAAATGCTGTACAGATCCGCCATCCATACAAGCAAGGCGTGGGACTGGCGCGCCAAATGGAGTGACTCCGCCATAAACTCCCCCGTCGGCGGAATCTATCGAATGAAAGTCCTAGCAACAGGCGGTACTGGCGGTGGGCCGGGTGCTCTAGCGTGTGCCTGCGGCTGCGGCTACTCCTCCTCCTCACCACCGCCCGGCATAGGCTGCCAGATGGTCTGACCACCATCAGTGGACCATCGGAGTTCATTGCTAAATTTGGCGGCAATCCCCATGGCCATGACGGTCTGTCAGCCCAAAATCCTAAGCGGCGTGTCCGTCGTCTACCTCGCAATTAGGGCGTCCGTAAACAACCCTAAGCACGAGGCAATGACGGTGATGTAAGAGCCGCAAACAATGGGGCTATCCATCTGCAAAACAATCAAATTATAATATATAATAATAGATAATACTTATTTATTAAGAATTAATATAAATATTTTTTACCTTGCCCTGAATGACACTGAAGAAATAGTGGCCATGCAGTGAGCAAGATTCACCCGTCTAGGTAAAAGCAGAGCCCTCAGAAAAAATAAATCAAGGAGCGACACCTGCTCCATACTCTGGTCTCTGCCGGCAATGGTGCCGGCAATGCACCTGTGTAGATACCGGTGCAACGGATCTCTAATGGAGCTCGCCCTAATGGCGCCCTCCCATGGCTGGTCAGAAATCGTCGGCCACCATCCAACCAAAGGAGCCGCCTCTGACTGGACCTCGTCAGAATAAAAACGAGCATACCGCGTCTCCTCCTGGGTGTAAAACCCAAGAGTCACCGACCACTGAGCGAGGGTGAACTCAAACCTACGGCTCCCCAGCCTAAATCGAACAGCTAGGTGCTCCCGGGGGTCCTCATCCTCTGTCATAGGAGTGAACAAAAAAGTCGACAAAACTCTAACGTGAGCTCCTTTAGCCCCTCCTAGATCCCAAATCAAACATACGCCTCCCGGGCGTCTCTCCCTCGAGCCCAACGATGTCCTGGGCACGTGCTATATCTCCAACCTTCTCTAGCATGTCCCAGTCAATGGTGCGGGTCCCCTTCAGGGGCCGTCCTATCAGCTTCCATAGCCTTTGCCATGGCTGTGTCTCTCGAGGAAAAACGAAGATCAGTATGTGGGTCCAGGAAGTCACCCTGACCCTCAGGCTCGGTCTCTGGACGTGAACGTTTACGTGGCGGCATAATCTGCAACAAAAATTGAAAATCATAAGAACACCTAAAAGGGTTACGGCCCGTGAAGCTAGGTCATGGCCCGTGACCCTCTGAATGTTCAAAGGGTTACGGTTCGTGAAACGCAGTCACGGCCCGTGACTGTTAAAAACCCAAAGGGTTACGGCCAGTGAGGACAGTTCACGGCCCGTAACCCCCTAAATTTTTCAGAATTTAGTCGTTTTTAAATTAAATTTTAACATATTTAAACGATAAATATACAAAAACAAAATACGAATTTAAATACGTACCGTAGTAAGGAGTCGGCGGTATGAAAGTGATGAAAATCCGGAGGTCGTGACAGAGTGAATCGGATGTGTGTTTAGAGGGCGTAAATGAAGAAATGGGCCGTAAGGTCCTATATATAATCCGGCTTCACAGTCGTGAAAGGCCTCACGGCCCGTTACCGAGTACCAAAACGGGCCGTGAGAGACGCCACGGTCGTGAGGCTGGATATATTTTAAAAAACAACCGTTGAATGGCCTCACGGCCCGTTAACTCCTTCACGGCTCGTATTTGCCTACAAATACGGGCCGTGAGACCCTTCACGACCGTTAACCTTTAAAATGATATTTCTCTTCATACGGATCCAGCCCATAGAACAGACAGCTCTTAATAAGCCCAAACTCGTCATAGGGGTATTTTTAGGATCTCGATAATTTTCAAAGTTTAAAATGATATTTCTCTTCATACGGATCCAACCCATAGAACAGACAGCTCTTAATAAGCCCAAAATCATCATAGGGGTATTTTTTAGGATCTCGATAATTTCCAAAGTTTAAAATAATATTTCTCTTCATACGGATCCAGCCAATAGAACAGACAGCTCTTAATAAGCCCAAACTCATCATACAGATATTATGACAACAACTCAAGAACGATATCGGGAGACTTTTAGAATTTCTTTTAACCATTAAGAAGATTAAAAATTATGTGTTTTTTAATAAAGTGTACTAATAAACGTTTATGTTTTAATAAAATATTTCATTACTGTTCTACATTATACGTCTAGAATACAGTTCGTCTGCCATAAATCTTTGGAATCTAAAGCAAGCATCCTGTAAGCTAACCTCTTGCCACTCTAAAGATCTATTTTGAACCAACCTACGCAATAACATACAAATTACAACTCCCGAATCTCGACCAATATGACCGGCATTAGGAGGCCACACGGTTTCATCGGATACACCAGTTCTTCGATTTCTTCTTGTCCGGAGTGCTGCAAATATTGTATACGTGACAGAAAATATAAAAAGTACGATTCGAATTGTACGAAAATCGTTAGGGCATTACGATGAATGCACCATGAATCATCACACGTATTTGGTCGGCATTCGTATGGAGAATATATACGAACTTGTAGTGAGTCCATAGAAATCTTAAAAAGATATCAATTTTCTTCGTCATCAGTCATTGGTACGTAAACCTACAAAATAATTTAATTCACGGTTATAAATTCATGATTTTTATTGTAAAACATGAAAACAATATTACCGTATCAACTTCCCATAACGCGGGATATAGATAGTCACTCCCGTCACTATATTCGTTACCCTTAACGGACCCCGAGTATATTAAGTTAAACCACTCAAATGGGAGAATCGTCCAACGATCACTACCCGGCAACTCTTCTGTTCTACGTATTTCTTCGTATCTCCATATTATAAGTCTATTTGTCCACGCCCGAACATGCTATAAAATAACAACTTTTTAATTGTTAGAATTTTAAAATAAAATAAATTTTACGAAAAGAAACTTTAAATCACACCTCTATACCTAAAGACACGTTTCCGAGTAATTCACGTCAATATTCTAACTGAATATCGGAATTACCCATGTAATACACCCTACATGTTTGGGAATCACCGTTACGTATAAACTAAATAACATTTCAGACCAGTTCCTCTCATTCTGCCAATTATGGTTATCTATTGGATCAGGAATACTTTCCACAATATCTCGTGAGTTTGAAGAGGACTCATTTTGACGTCTTCTATTACCTCTACGAGAAAACATTTTAACTGTTTTGTTTCTCACTAACCGTATATAACAAGTAATATATATAACGTTTTATACGGAATCTTAAATCAAATCAAGGAATAATACGTCACGTCACATAATTATAAAATTAAAAATGCACGCAAATCAAGGAAATAAATTCTCAGAAGGACTACTACGGCCCGTGAGAGAACTCACGGGCCGTTATGGCACTTGTTCACGGGCCGTGATGTTAGACGCTTACGGGCCGTGATGTGTTTCACAGCCCGTGAGCGGATAAAGCTGCGAAATTTAAATTTCGAACACCTTACGGCCCGTAAGGCCCTTCACGGGCCGTGAAAAAGTCAAAGGACGTCCAGATAACACCTGACAGGGTGTTCAATTAGCTGGTGCCTTTTATAAACATATGGGCCTAATTTGTCTTAATTTTAGTAGAATCAGCCCTACATGTAAAATAACTAAAATGGGTTCACCTTTATCAAATTATTCTAGTCGTGTTAGTAGATTGAAGTTAATCGAAATACATTACATTACGGGGGTGTTTGGATGTGCTTTTCAAAAGCATTTATTGGCTTTTGGATGGATGAAAAGACAAAAATATCCCTCCAAAAGTCTTAATAAGTCAAAAAATTCCGACTTATTAAGACTTTTGAAGGGTTTTATTGTAATAAAATCCAACTAGTAGCTTTCTTTAACGCGCGATGCGCGATATTTTGGTTCCCCTGAATACTTCGGTATCGATGTGGCCATGCTACTCAAAGTTGTACAACAACACAAATGATAGAGTATTAATGGACCGTAATTACATAAACTATTCATAACATAAGACCAAAACCAAGTTTGTTCTTGCACCTACACACATGACACATGCCATCAAAAGATGTTTGTTCGATGCCATCTACTTGATGTTTACATTCCACGATGTGGTTTCGAAATGTCAAAAGGAATGGACAGCTTCAAAAGATGTGTTCATCTTCTCATCATAACTTTTGACAATCCAGTGTATTTTACTCCCTTAACACCAAGGGATTCAACTCCACGCAACTACTATGTATGAACGACAACTGTCAACGCAAATCATTGCAGTGCAAGAAGTTTATCCACACCCTGCGTCTACAAACAGGAAACAAACATATATAGAATGGACCAACAAACAACTGATCTATGTACCATAGAGCATATCAATATGACATTAAAAAGCAACATAACGCAAAATATTGTAGACGCCATACATTTACAAACACATGATTCTAAGGCAGGCAAACAAAATTGCATTTACAACAACATATATGGCAACGACAGATTAATACACACAACATCAACCTTGACAATGACAAGAACTCACAGAGCCCCATGAACGTGCATCTAAAATGATTTCCACTAAATTAAATCTTATCATTGAAGCAAAATCGATTCTTGAAACTAAAAATTAGTTGAATGTATACCACAAACCCTAGATATAACCAAATAATTATCTGAAAGCATAAACTACTTAATATCCTGATGTACGTAGTGGTTTGATTTGAACTGTTTGTTCAATATGAGGGATAAATGTTTTACTGGAAATAACAAAGTCAACTATGAGAAAATAGCAAAGTCAACTATGATTGAAACACAGGAACCATCCTTATGAAAACCATGTACAGGCGCACCACCAAAATGTCCATTTATAGATTTCTCCAAGCTTTCTAGCATGCATATTTCTCATGATCACCATCAACGGTTGTAGAATTTATCATTTCTATCACAAACAGTTAAACCCATTTGTCAGCACTTCTAGGAGTTTGCCATGAACTAATGTATTTTTTACTAATTTCTTCAGTTAAACCTACAAAACAGACCCTTGAAATGCTTATTAGAACTTTTGTTGAATTTAATCTTCAAACCCATGCTTTGGGTATACAATTATTGGGTTAACTTTTATTATTACCAGAAAGATATAGTTAATATAGCAATGTAGTTTCAAATGAACCCAGACTCAAGTTTCTAGATACTGAAGGAAAATAAAGATCATATGCCTCAATTATTGACTTGAAGTAATAATGTACTAAAATTTGGTATTCTAATGGTATGTTTAGGACTTCAATTGGAAATTAATCATCCGACAATGGCATAAATAATATGTAATCAGTTTGAAAAGTAGGTTACAAACACAAAATCACTTTAAAAGAGTCCCCAAATGCTGTAGAAACTAAAAATAGGTATTGCATCACTATATAGAAAAAAAAACACAAACCTATCCTTGTCATCTTCCAGTAACTAACTCCAAAAGGCTCAACACAGTTTAATGTGAAACCAATGATGTGAATGAGCTAATATACATAACTGGTTCAATCAAAATGCAAACGGTATAGTAATCACAATGGATATTAAGATGAGTCTCACCTCAATCGGTTCCGATGTAGTTGAGACTTGAGAGTAGAACATGCAAACTACGATTCGCCTGAATTCTTGATATGTAGGTTGCCAGCAACAATACATCATCATGAATTAGCTAGAATCGCCTATCCCTGCCTCACCATCATTGGTCACAAGTTAGGATTCGTAACTTGTAACAGCTGAAAAATCTCAAGTGATAAAGAATCAAAGAAGATGAAGCGGTTCTTCACCAGAGAGCTGTCCATAGAAGCCCCTGTCCTCTGATCTTCAAACACTCTGCACACAGTATTACAGTAACATTCTGAACAAAATGTTCGATTTTTAACATCTTTAAACAAATATGTATGGAAAAAATAGCTTACCACTGCGTTTGTAGCATCGAGATATATTCCGCGTGAAAAGCCACACCACCAATTACCCTCTTCCCTCCGGATTCCCATGAACTGCCACCAGCACATTGCAGGGTACCACCACCTCTCCGTAGAAGCCCTAATTTTATCATTTGTAACATGATTCCTTGTTGAAGAGAATGCATAGTTAATAGGTAAATAACACAAAGAAGTACAATTCTCATCTTGAGCGAGTCCTGCATCACCATTTTGCACCACCATCCTTCACCCTAACAACATTAAAGTTCTCTGCACTCTCCGGTTTTAACTTGTAAACTGTAATCAAGTTTTTTTACACGACTTGATTTGCTTGAGTTTAAATTTTAAATTTAATATCACTAATTTAAGAAGCATTCAACAGTAAACTGAGAAAATATTACACAACCAAAAAGCCATGTAACATTCTAAGTTTCTAACACTATGTAATAATGGAGGTTGGAAATGACAATACCTTATATGTTCAAGCAAAAAGCCATAACCTGCTTCAGAAAACCAAATTTTCAACTTTAGTATCCTAAAATTAGAATTAAGTGAGCTTTATTTTTACCAAAAAGCTTCTACGAATGCACTGGACCATCAAATATAAAAAGATCTATATCATTCTTACAAGTTGCATCACATTCAAACATCCATTTAAAGTAACAAAAGTGCTAGATCAATAGCACATAATCTTTGTGCAAAGAATCGATAACAAAGCATCGAATATTATTCAAATTTTCATTTCATCAATTACAGAGCCAAAATCGAAAGCGAAACAAAAATCACAACAACCATCACCCATAATATAAAAACAAACACTCAAATGCCAGAAATAAATCAAACTAAAACCTTTAAATTGATAGAGTAGGGAGACATGCACAACCAAAATCCATGTTACCAGTAGAACCCTAATTTAAAGAAGGAAAAAACATCGACAATAACCCCAAAATTAGAAAATGAAGAAACAACCACATACCTGCAGTGACAGAATCCCAAACGCGATCATCTTGCACTCTTTAATCGACCTTCACAACTGACAACAACACAGGACTCTATTACAGGCTTCAATCTGCGCATCAGACAACAATGGTAGGACAAGTAAGAAATAAGCAGAACACATCTTAAAACTACTTGTTAACAGACCTTTCATCTTCTTCTCTCTCTAGATAATCGAAAACCTAAAATGTGGAAGGAGGAGGCGCTGAAAGAACCGATGGTGCCGACGACAGCATCCTTGTCACCGTCTTCCACTCTGTCTTCGTCTCTCTCTTTCTCTCCCCCGGCTTCTTCTCTCTTTCTTTGCGGAGAAGACGCGTGAAATGTGGCTAAGCTCATCATCAATATTCATGTGAAGAAGACGCGTGTAATGTCTGAAATGTCCAAAATGACCATCTACTGTTCATTTCGTTCTGTTTTTAACATATAGGTAATAAGTGCTTTTGCATCCAAACACCCACTACATATCATGTAATAAAATCAAGATTTTAAAATGTTTGTAAACAAAACCTTATACGGAGTAAACCATTACAAACCGGACTAAACAAAAACCAGACTCCGTACCATCCTGATCCGACCCGATAAGGATCCGACCCGATAAGGATCCGACCCATATCATTTCTGAGATTGTACCAACCTTCATGATCACACCTCATAAAAACATGAGAATGACTCCATTGTCAACCTTCATCACAACTCCACCACGGCCCCACCACCGCCCCCCTTCTACGGCGAAACAACCTCCCACTTTTTCACACCCTTTTCCACCATCACAAACCCTAATCTCCAATTATCTCACCTCAAATCTAATCAAATCTCAACCCATGAACTCCTATTCACCCACCAGAGTCCACTCAATCGGCGATTCTGGTGTCTCCGATCTTGGGCTCGTTCAACGTGCAATTCAATTGGCCCAATTGTCACCACCCACATGGCAATCAGCTATTATCAGTAATATTATGATCTTCTTACTCGGATCGCCGATTCTCGTCACGGGGTTGTCGATTTCCGGCATCGGTGCTGCGTTCTTGCTTGGTGTTCTCACGTGGCGTGGGTTTGGGCCCTCGGGGTTTCTTCTCGTTGCGGTTTACTTCGTCATTGTGAGTGATTGTTGTGTTGATTTATGCAGTCAGATACTCAGATAAATCAAAATTGTACATTTTAGGTGTTTATTTTTTGTTTAGATGGGTGTGGTTATTCCCTTATGGGGGTGTTTGGATGTGTGTTTAAGCTCAATTAGCAAATGGAAATTGTTACTTGTGTATTTATTAATACACTGTGAGGATGTTTGGTAGCCTCTTAATGATTGTGTTTGGTTCACTTAAAAGACACCCCTTAACGATTCATGGAACATTTTAATGGATAAGTTTTAGAAACATGCTGATTGATTTAGAGGCCACCTTTTATTCGGTCGGGCCTCTTAATGGCTCGGCACAAGGTTGCCAAACAGCCCCTGTTAATTGAACTAATGAAGAAGTACAATGGAGGAAACTGGAAGAAAATAGCTAAACCTGTTCTAGGAACATCATATGCTGAGTGCTTGACAAAACAGATGCAAGGGTACTTAAGGATCAAATGTTGAGATCATATTAGGATTAAGAACCTTTTACAAACGATGTAGGCACTGAACATCTGATCTTCTTGGATAGGTTTAGCTATTTTATTAACTAGTTTAGTTAACATAGTGTCTCTAATAGATACAAGGGAATCCAAGGTCAATCATAACTGCTCTTATACTAATGATTTCTTAAACTTGAGTACTGCTTTCACAATATAACACACTGTGTCCATAGTTGTAAACATATTCAAGTTCACGATTGTTGGCCGTCTTGTTGGAGCCATGATATACATTGTTTTTTATTATTATTATGGTCTTGAATGAACTTTAAGCTTGCTCAGAATTTATATGAAAGATAATGGAATTGTAGGGTACAGCAGTAACGAAAATAAAAATGGCTCAAAAGGAAGCTCAAGGTGTTGCAGAGAAGAGAAAAGGTAGAAGAGGGCCTGGGAGTGTGATAGGTTCAAGTGCTGCTGGTTGTGTTTGTGCATTGCTTTCTATTTATGGAGGTGGTGGGAAAGCATTTTCTCGCCTTTGTGAACTCGGTTTTGTTGCTAGTTTTTGTACCAAGTTGAATGACACTGTCTCTAGTGAGATAGGGAAGGCGTACGGCAAAACAACGTAAGTAACTCCAGTTTTATTGCATCTTATTCATTATGTGACTAGCAGAGGTTGCAAATTTGACCCCTTATGTATGATTCAATTTGTGTAAAATAGGGAAAATGGCAAAAATGGGAACATTTCGAGTGGGTTGTTGAATTGGTTGAAGTAACATAAGGTGTAGTTGATGCTTAAAACTTCTTAAGTTGTTTTATTCAAAAGTTTGAGTGATTTTGACTGTTGAATTTGTTCAGAAAACCTCCTAAATCATTTTATTAAGAAAATAGATTATCGTTGAAATAACATAGCATTTAGTCATTCTTACAATTGGACAAAAGCATTGCATGTCAACTTGCCTTGTTTGACTTTTGACCTTTGCAAAATGACCCCTTTCTACCTGTTACCCAGCTTGCCCGACCTTGCGTTTTGTCACCTCTAGCGCTATATTAAAAAAATCGAATTTTCTTTTGTAGATACCTAGTAACAACGTTTAAGGTTGTCCCAAGGGGAACAGAAGGGGCGGTTAGTGTTGAGGGGACCATTGCTGGGTTTCTTGCTTCTATTCTTCTTGCCTCTGTTGGTTGCTTTCTAGGCGAGGTATGTTATTTTATTCTTGAATCTATTATTCCGATAGGCGAAAAAGACACTATTCATGCTGTTAGGATGGGATTAACATATCTTAATTTCTGGTATGCAATTGTCTTTTTTCTGGGATACTAGATCAAGGTTGCTGAAGCTGTCATATGTGTGTTGGCATCACAAATTGCAAATCTTGGCGAGAGTGTGATAGGTGCTGTGCTCCAAGATAAAGAAGGATTCAAATGGGTAAGCTGAAGGTTGATTTCATGCACATATGTGAACCACTTTTGTTTTTTTTTCTAATGAATCTAATCATGATTCTTGCATTTGTAGCTCAACAATGATGCAGTCAATGTGATCAATATATCTCTAGGTTGCATACTCGCCATCTTGATCCAGCAATTTGTACTTCAAAACTTGCTTGCATGAACCTTAGAGTTCATTTGCAAACTAATTGGATACAAGCATCAAATTCGTTCATTTGATAATATAAACAGCTAATGCTAGCACACAAGATTATTTCCTTAGGGGTATATTATTAATTTGTTTAGGTACGTTGTAAAGTTTGTATGATTATTTATCTAACCAAAATTTTCATATGAATTGCTCAAATATCTATGAACAGATTGATTAAAATGTCACTTTGGTGTTCATTTTTCATCTTTCAGTTGACTCAGATGAACCTCAATATTTGTGTTGTGTACAAGTAGTCTTTTACTTATGTTGGGACTGTTTGTGCGCAAGTAGAATTGGGTAAGAAATATGCTACAGTTTTTTATCCGGAATTCCACTATTTATGGCCTGAGAAAGCACAACATTAGCTCTCCATGAGGGTTAGACCTCGTGGCCGAACTCCGTCACGAGAGTCATTCGCCATAGTCTCCCCTACCTTATTCCTAAAAGGGAGTATTTATAGAGTCGAGAGTTGACCAATTCTTTTTAGCGTTGTTATTCATAAATGTACATACAAAGAGGGCTGCGGGTTGCGGGTTGTGGGTTGTGGGTTCGGTAGGTTGAACTAACTCGAAACATTTTTAATCTGAAATTTTTGGATCTTTTATAAATGACTAGCCTGTTAATATTATTGTAAAGTTAGTAAAAATCCACTTTACATAAGAAATTGAGTGATTTTTTCAAAAATCGTACTATGTATCTTGTTCCAATAAGACCGTGATGAAAATATTATATTACTATGCGTGTTACTAAACATATCATTGCTCTCACACATTTTATGAGCTCTTTTCTCGTTAATAAATAACATCCTTCGGTGTATATGTAAGTAACATTTTGCAAAGCAGGCGATTCTTCAGAAGTCACTATTCACATGAATGATCAATCATATCCTGCCACATATTGGGGTAAAATTTTATTGCCGGATCAAAATCCAACAATAACAAGTGGATTACAAATCTAAAGGTTAAACATGTTTGCAGTAGAGTAATGACCAAATGTTTAAACTGCAAAATTACATTAAATAAATTAAAATATTTGTTGTAGAGATGTCGCATTAACTTTACAAGATCTTATGCATGATCAAGATAATCACTATATATTCACTTAAAAGAACCATAAAATTATAAGATCTTATACTACATTCAAGTTGCACTTTGGACCATTTTCTACCTGCTCAGGCCAACTTCTGATCATTTTATGGTTACAAATAAAACATAAAGAATTTTATGTTCTCTTTTGAATTATTCACCCTTTACATTCATCTGTTACACAATCTTAAACACAACAGAAGTAACAAGTTCCAACTCACAACAAACACACTGCACTTTCTCAACAAATACATTTGTAAACTAACCCCTAGAAACACATACTGCTTACAAGTTGCAACACCAGAATGAAGATGCGCCTAAGGTTACAACACTAACTGACCATCAGATCCACACACCACATCATAAATTTCTTCGCCTTTTAAATGAACCCGTAGTTTGTTGAGAACCATAGAAATTTGGCATTGGCAAGTAGGATACATCCGGGACATACGTATCAGAACCTATTTGGTGCTGATGATATGGACGGTTTTTTGGCCAGCTAAGCCCTGAAGCAGTAGGCGGGGAAGAAATCTGTGGGACCGCCCAAGATGCATCTGGGACCTGACCCAAGCAATCTTCACCTTCCAGCTCAATCTCCATGGCTCGTAGGATAGGTGAACCATCTGACTCTCCTAGCTTCCCACTATCAGCCTACACATTGCCCAATTATACCATGTAAAGAGGTACGAATAAGTTTTATAGTAGGCCGTTGTACTATATTACCTTGGATGAGCCATTGTCTAAGTAATTATAGTTCTGATTGAAATCTGTCAATGCAAGAAAATCATCAAACTGCCATTGAATACTGTCGGCAGAAGAACCTCCAGTAAAAGGCATCTTAGAAGGTAGAAGATCAACTGCTCCCGCTTCTTGAACAGGCATAACTTTGTTGAATTGACTTGTAGCTGACATTTGACCCATCCTTGTTGGCACAGAATGTGATTTTTCTGCTTCTAGAATCTTCTCACCTGAGTTTGATTTTCCTGTAGAAGATGATGCACCGACGTCAGCAGCTTCAAGACCTACTTTTACTCCCGTAAGCAAAAACCTCTGATGTGATGAAACTAAAGAATTGACCGTGTGTATGGCAACATCACACTTTCTGCATAGTAGAGCCCTGTCTTCAAGACAAAAGAAGTAGCCAGCTGCTTCCTGCAAATTAGATGATGTCAAGCACTCGATGACTAAATTTAACAATCGAGAGTTGAAGAAAGTAACACTAGTCATAAATGAACAAGTTGCATGACCACTGTTCAAAAATATCAAGTTGGAGCATAACTGGTTTTAAGTACACAATGTTGTTTTTTCCTTAGCTTATACAAATATGTACAAATGTTATTTAGGTAGATCACATGACAAGAAATCATAAACCTAGAATCGACTAAGCAGTAAATCTAATCCAGATAGACTTTACAGAACACTTTCACACCCTTATGTTGACTATGCCAAAGTAACCAGTAATAAGTAATAAACATTAGATTTCACCAGAGAGAATATTAAATTGACTGCAGCATATATCTATATACTGAATGTCCAAATGTACTCTACACCATGTGAAGTTGGACAACTGAATCTGCAAGCATGCTTAAATAGAGGAGAAGTAGCTTAAACCAACCATAGATATCCAAATTGAAGTAAATACATACAAGCGGATTCCAAACTTTACAGGTACCCAACTACCCACTAAGGAACAGGTCTAAACTTCACAAGTACAGCTATGGCGCACATATGATCTCATTAACTAAAGGATTGTCATAGAGGGTTGACAGTTATATGGCCAGCGACAAACCATTTCCGCGTCACACTGACGCAGAAACTATGCCAATCTTAGTTGTACAGTTAAAGGCACATAAGCTGCTCCTCTAAGGCAAGGCACATCCGTACTGCCTTGCATCAAGGCACTCAGGCGAGGATTCCGGCCAAAACTGGTCTGAAACATCTAAAAATGGCCTTGAACATATCCAAACAAGCCTAAAACATGTAAAAAAAAACTATAAATGTCAGATTTATACGGTGTGTATTGCTTAAAAAGGCCCTCCTTTTTAACCTTTTGCACCTTGAGTGTGTGTGCCTAACATCTTTGACTACCTAGCATCTTCACAAAAATCAGTACTATTCAATCTGAAAAGATTAGAATATTAGATGCGAAAAGTCTCCAGTTTTAGCAAGCCTTACCGACCTTATAAAATTAAGATCACTGGCCACAAATTCACGATAGTCCTCTATCTTCCTAATCTCCAAACGAAAAATTATCACAAACTAATTTTCTAAACAAAAATTACTAGAATCAATTTCAATTCAAACTAAAAAAATTCAAACACTATTAAATCACAAACCCTAATCCACTCATTCCGTCAAACCGATCCACCTACCTCCCCAATCTCCAAAACCACCAACCTCCAAACCAAACCCTAACTCACCAAACTTCACAATCAACCCTCCAAAACATCAAATCAACCAGATCACAACCAATTCCCCAACCAAAACACAAAACCACAAACCTCAAACACACAAATCGAACCATACCTGACAGATATCGCACTTGGGCATGTGCGAATTCGAGGTGGAAAGAGGAACTCTCTGGTGCTTACTAGCGAGCTTGTTAGCAGCATGCACCTTCTCATCGCACGACCAACACAACGCCGCCTCATCGGCGCAACACAACACCACCGCCTCCGCCGATTCACACACGTTGCACTGAATCTTCATCGTTGAATGAATTCAGAAAATCACAGATCTTATTCTTATCTTGTGTGTGATGACTGAGGAGATGTGTGTAGGGTTTATGTAGTAAATGGGGGTGAAAGACGAAGGAGGTGAGAGCAAGTGGAGGTTTTAAAGAACATGTACTGATTCGTAATTCAAGCGAGTATTAAAGTCTGTTTGTTTATGTTTCTTTATTATTGTTATTACTATTATTATTATTATTATTATTTTGTTATATGGAGGTGAAGTGAAATGATATTTTTTTTTGTGGTCTCACACGTGGGAGCTTCAAAGAAAATAAAATATCTCTTACATTTTTGTACTATATGTTACAATCATACCTTGCGTTCACACCTATTAAAAGAGTTTTCTATTGGTATGTCTTTGTGAGAGTGGCTAAGAGCATTCACAACCCATGCCTTATATTTATGTGAGTGTGTTTGGTATATTATATGGAATGATTTTGAGTGGTTGTGAGTGAAGGAGAGAGAAAATGTTATTGTGGATTGGTATATTTGAAGAATCACTGTACAATCCTTATAAATTTTTTAATATTTTGAAAGTGGTTGTGAGTGAATGAGAGAGAAAAGGTAATGAAAAGGTATAAAAATATATTATTTAATTGAAAGGAGAGAGAAAAAGTAGTGATTTTTAGTGTAATTATATGGATAAAGATAAGGAATGGGACGTGAATGCTCTAAAATGTATGGTTATATAGGCGTCACATAAGCAGTGACGTAATCAACTTACACTTATTAACTTGCGTTCTAATTATATTAGGTGCGACTGTTTTTAAGATTATTTATTAAAAAGGTTAAAACGAAAATACGGAGGGTTTTGATTTTTGTTTAGACATTAGTGTGAGTGTGGTCGCACCCCCTCTCACGTCTTAGGGGATGAGATTCATGTTTGTGAACTGCTTAATCGCCTACGTGGCTTTCACGCTCTCTGTTCACATATGGCCTTATGTTAGCCTATTCATAACTTCTTTGTAGGGCTTTTTTCAAACCGTAATGTTCATATGTTGTAAATTCCTTTTCTTTTACAGTTTTCTAATTTGTTTTAATGATTATTCATAAGTAGTTTTGAAACGATTAAAAACATTTAATTGATAGTGAAGGAGTATAAAGGTTATACTTATATTGTTACAACTGACACATGGGAACTTCAAACATATCAAAATATCTCTTATGTTTGTACTATAGGTTACAAACCATGAATTGTTTTTACGGTGTTATACTGATTATGAGCTCAGATGTGTTTGCAATAAAGAATTTCTTATTTACAATGTGCATAACTAATCAACTTATAAAATTCATATTTAGTAATTCCCTTTGCATAATTATCCAACTTATTTTGATGATTTTTCAATAGTCCTGCTATTTTGAAAAACCGATCATAATTAAACACTTTAAAGATTTATATAATTACAACCAACAAGCTAGTTGTTCAAACACACATTTCAAAAATTAAGATGTAAGGATGAATAACACATTAACACATGGTTCAAAATAAAGCTTGATTTTTTTTGAACGGCTAAATTGGAATCACTCACGAATCACTGGAGTATCATCGTGCCACCAATGTTACCACGCGATCATATTCCACCACCAAGTCACCAATTCAGAAGGAAACTCATAACTATGAGAAAACCCCCCTTTGTGAGATTCGAACCCATGACCTAATAGGCCCTAAGTCTTATCCCACCACCAAGATGCCGATGGGCTATAATGCCTTTGGCATAAAGCTTGATAAATAAGGATATACAAACGAACTACAAAATCTAATTTGGTCCATCCTGAGCTTGGTCCTCCCTTTTTAACTTCTTTTGGTAGATTTTACCTGAAATGTATCACGCCATTTGGGTGATAAGAAACGAAGTGCTTTTGGAATAAACTTAGGTTTAAATCTGATATAAAGCAGTTTATAGTATAGTTTAGAAATAGTAATGTACGTTTACCATGTGAAAAACTAAAATGGATCATAACTCAAATATTAAAAAGTAATTTATGTGGTTGAATTTCTTCTTGTCATAACATTAAGAGTTAATTTTAATTTTGCTTCTTAAGGTTTGATATAAATAATCATTTTTCTTGAAAAGATTAAAAACATCAATTTACCTTCAAAAGTTTTATAAATTATTTCAATTTCAATCCAAATTTTTATTATTTTGGATTTTAGTTGAAAGAACTAATAAAACTTTAAACTGAAATTAAAATAACTTATAAAACTTTTAAAAATAAATTGATGTTTTTAATATTTTGAAGAAATATAGTTATTTCACCTGATTTCTGGGAACAAAATCAAATTAACTCTATTATTAAACATTTAAAAGAAAAAGAAATTACAAACTCTCACGTTTTGCGTAGTGAATCTAATTTGATATTTAGACAATATTTTGAAGTTCTTTTACATTTTATTATTAAAATTTGAAATATTAGTTTTTTAAAAATATCTCTTAATTTAGTTTTGTTAATCACTTATATCTTATATGATTTAAATCCTCGGCCTTCTAGATAAAGAGAATAACATACTATTATTAAAATGTCCTCTTAAAACTTGAAATATTAAGTGATAAAACAAATTATGTTTAGTTGACGTCTTAGATTTTTTATTAAATTTATTTGTAGCCTAAAGGATTCAAGCCGTCAAAAATCTTGAACCTCATATCATAATCTAAGGATAAAAAATGAGAATTTAATGCTCAAATGGTTAAGACGGGTAAATCTTATGGAGAAAACGTAAAACTAACTACGTTTCTTTATGAGAATTGTATGCATTACTTATAACAAAGAAGTAAAAAATTAATATCGTTATATATTGAATAAATAAAATATTAAATACAATAAAATTTTACTTGATTATAAAACGACATTTTAAGATAAAATATGATTTAAATTACGTAGTAGTAAACCCTATAAGTAATAAAACAATGATATCAATTTTTTTTAATTTTTTATTAAAAAAAGCATACATTTTGTTTAAAAAAACTCTCATTTATATAAATATCCTTATTGTAACTCTCATTCTTAATTATTTTTGGTTTTAAAAATTTACTTTATAAAAACACTAAATTTAAAATATTTCATATTTTAAAATAAGTTTGGTGTTTTAAAAGAAATTATTTTTAAAAATTATTTCTTTAGGTATAACATTAATAAAATGGTATCTTTCTTAATTTAGAAAACCATTTTTAATATAAAAAATACTTAAATAATATTAGTTATAATTAAGGTAATTATTTAATACGATAGAGAAGCGGGAAAATTTTTGTGAGAATGAATGTGATGTTGCCACATGTTCTTTAAAGTTACCGTTTTATTAGAGTAGAAGTATATTTTGAGGTAAAGAAGATATATATAAAATCACCCTTCATAACTTTTTGTTCATCATTTAACCCTCTATGATGCACAAAAATTTAATTAGAATATTTGCTTACGATAGCCTTCTATATTGTTCTAAAGCATAGACCCCAGAAAACATGTCAAATATAAATAATTTGTTTATGAGATTTCTTCGATTGTCCTTTGTATAGTTTGTAGATGTCTTGATAATGACACTTCCTTATTGATTAGTAGTTCTTACAAACTAATATTGTCTAATAAAAAATATTTTTATCTCTATTATTATTATTTTAATAGTTAATTAATACTATGTATATTAAACAAGGATGTATGTATTTCGTAGTCGTTAAATAGATTCTGCTTTGAGTATGTTAACACTTAACAATGAGGCCACTATGATATAACATGTACACATAAGGAACATCTTTTTATATATACTATAAAATAAATAAACTTTTTTTTATTTTACAGTTATGAAACAAACTATTGGATCATCAAAAAAGACACTTGTGTGCAAGATTAATGTAGCAGATGAGGATGACAAAATGATGCATGGACACAAAATGTTATATAGAATAAAAAATAAAGTTTTCAAACTAAGTTAACAGTGACTAGTATAGTTGATAAGATAAAGATTGAATATTGAGACGGTAAGAATATGTAAAGAGAGAGAGCCAACGATATCATTTTGAGCAGTACAGGCCAAGCTGACTTTGGACGAGTGGATTAGAAAACTCAAATTGAAAACTTAAAAGAAGGAACTAAATTGATCATATTAATCTTTGTTAAGTGCGTAATTAGAATACACGCCCTGCCATTACCAACTTGTTTTTGTTAAATTTATGACTGAAATATAAATATGTGACTAAAATATATAAATGTATATAATAATATAATCTATCATATTACTAAAGTATGTATTTATTGTTGTTTGTTTATATATTACCGTAAGATACTCATAATTTTTCAAAATTATACACATATATAACTTTAATTTTTATGTTATTTATAACATAATATGGTTTTTAAATATTTTCTGACCGGAGGACTTGTAAAACGACCGGTTTATTCTAGTTTGGTTCTAAAAATACTAGGACAACAAGAATCAACCACAAATAATATAAGTTAATTTACTTATGCGTGCATTGAACATAGTTCCATTAAAAAAAGATTTTGCAATTGAGAATACAACTTTTTCTCCCAAGCTACAATAATTTGTGGGAAAGAAAGATATTGAGTAGAAGTTTGCTAACGAACACGAGATCTTAGTTTGTTAGTTTCGTGAAATGAACCAAAAACGTAAAAAATACTTTTTTTCTAAACATCTTATGTAAAAGGTCGTATCTAAAACGAATAGACAAGTTTCTATAGCAAAACCTCCTAACCACGTAAAAGGTTTTTTAATTGCAATTAAACTAATTAATAACATTTAAAAAAAAACATGTATATTTTTTACACTTGTCCAGTCGAAATATATGAAAATCATGTATGTGAGTGCCCATAAGGTTAGTAAAGAATAGGGATGATAACATTTAGACGAAGTTCACAAGGATCATAAATATAGAGCGAGAGACGTACATGTTAAATTTTATATGTATCAAGTAGGTAAGAAAATGTCTAAGTATTAATGCACTACCAATGCTAAATCAGTATGATTTAAAAGGTGAGTATTTTGGGTCATGAAAAAAATCAATGGGCAATGGCAAATGATGTTATAAGACAAGAAGAGATCAATGTTGAGTTGCAATGCCAATGAAAATTAAATTTTCATGTTCAAGTTATAACATACGACAAGTTGCCATTAACACAAGGTGCAAAAACAACAAATTAAACAATCTAATCAAATGCGTGTTGTACATGATTAATTTGAGTGTACAACTCGTCAAGATTAATCTATTATTATTTAGTGAAATACTGAGTACACATAATGTAAATCTCAAATATTTTCAGTTGTTAATCAATTACTAAAATTATGATAATGATGTTTATATGTATGTATCAAGTGTAGATAAATCCCATTTACATAGAATGGCGTGTTTCTAATTATTGATATATGTTTTTGACAACTAAATACTTGATACTGAATCAAATCATGGTTATTGCACACAAATTATGTGAAGACATAGTATATATTTAATTAGGATGTACTAATACAAATCATAATCAAATAATCATGATTATGGAAATTTGCTTTATGATGTTTGGACATGTTTCATTCATAAGCTTATTGTGAATTTAAGTAGTTGAGCATGAAATGCTATTAGATGATCACATAACTTCTAGTTTTGTTGATTTGGTTCCAAATGAAGTATAAAATGCAAATAAAACTAGTAGAACAAAGGAAATAGTAATCAAAATACTTTCAAAAACGACATCGTATAAGAAGACGAATAAGTAATGAACGGTTTAACAAGAGATTACATTTTTAAAGCTTTAACATACTGAATGTTATCTTTGCATGCAGTTTTCATTTGAAACCGAAAATCAATTCCTCAATAGGTAAACGACTAAACTACACAAACTTCTAATCTATCATGTCAGGATTTGTAACCTAATCTTTTCCAAAGAGTCTCTGACTCTTACTATGAAGCTACCAACCCGAGTTGCTAAAGTTTAACATATTGAACTTTAGGTTTCCTTGAACAGCATGATACATTAATGAAGATATAAAGGATCATAACTATATAAGTGACTCTTGCACTCCAAACAAATAAATAGCCACTTATTGTTTGCTATATTTCTTATTTGTTTCTTGAGAACGAATGAAAGTCATACAAAAGCTTCGGCTTTTCTTGTGAAATTAAAGAAACTTGAATTAGCAATGAGGGGACCAACAACTTACACTTGTTTGGTAAGTCTCACATTAAACCAAATAAACAATGCTTACTTTTTGTTCTTGTGTCATCATCTACTCTTATTATATTACGGCACGTTTTCGTTCTAGATGTACATACTTCTTTTTTATTTCCATTTGTATATTTATTTAACTTATCACATCAGTAATATTTCTTTCTTCTTACACTAAAAGACGAAACATACACTCTTAGTTTGATGTTTTTAAGAGTACACAGACAATATAACGTGCTGGTTATGTTTAACCAACATTTTGATACTGGAACAAAAATCACTCCAAAAAGTTGGTATCATCGGCCTTTAAACAAATAAAGGAAGAAATGTAGGGACACAAGTATGGTCATCATCGTAATTCTATATATATATATACAGTGGCGGATCTAGGAATTTAGTTCAGGGGTAACGTAATACAAGTTAAAAAAATTTTTATCGTACGGTACATTAATATAAATGAAAAAAACATGATAATAAAGATAGTTAAAAAATACCTATTTGATCTCAGAACTCTCCTCTTCGGTTTTTCATAGCTTGAAAACGAAGCATTACATCCTCATTTGTTACTTCGTCAAACGTTTCCCTTTCAACCGCACATACTAGAGCATTGTTCAAATATTCCTCCCCCATTCGATTCCGTAAATCCGTCTTGATAAGCTTCAATTTAGAAAAACATCTTTCAACGGTCGCGGTTGCAACCGGCAAAATCAATGCTAGCTTCAATATCCGATAAAACAAAGGAAAAGATAGATTTTTCCGGTTTCCACCATTAGCCGAGCAAGATGGCACATTCCGTTCAAGTTTATAAATCTATCATCTTCTTTTACAGAGTGATAAAACACCTTAAGCTCACCCAAAATACATCCTCTTTCATTCATATTAAAATCAACCGGATACATCTCCGAAAAAGCCACTATCTTAGATATATCAAACTTTGAAAATCCATTACAAGGATTTAAACCCGACGTATTTTCGACCAATGTAGTTGATACCTCATTAAATCGATTCCCCAATTCTTGAATTTGCATCTCCAAAACCGTATTAAAAATCTCAACCTCAAATGATGTCGATTAGTAATGACATTCTTTCGGTTTCTTGGGTTACCATAACTTTCCATCATATCCAACAGCTTAATATGATTTTTTTCACAAAAACAAGTTACTTTTTCCAACATAGAATCAAATCCCTTTTGCCTTAAATCATTCAATGCTTGTTTTGTTCCATTTATTAACTTACTCGCTTCCAATAAGTCTTGACTTTTTTTTTGAAGATGTTTAGATAAAACATTTGTGTGTCCCAAAATATGTTCCATCAAGTGTGCATAAAAAACAAACTCAAGTTTCTTAAAATAGGATAAAATACCTTTTGCACTAGTTCGTTGTTGAGTGCTATCTCCTTCTTTTTTAACATAACGAAGCACGTCAACAACTTCCGGAAATAATTTAAGCACACTTATGATTGTTGCATGATGAGAACCCCATCTTGTATCTCCGCTTCTTACTATGGAAGTCTCTTGATTTAATCCTTTTCCGGACTTAATTTCACCTGAAAGAATTCCTTCCTCAACACTCTTTCTTTTTGCCTCCCGTATCATATCTTTTCGTTTGCAAGAAGCAGAAACCGTAGTAACAACCATGTTAAGATAATCATAAAACTCTTTAACACCATCATGCTTTTTTGCAACCGCCACAATCACTAGTTGTAGTTGATGAGCAAAGCAATGTATATAATGTGCCGATGGATTATCTTTCAAAATCATAGCTTTTAAGCCATTAAACTCTCCTCGCATATTGCTTGCACCATCATAACCTTGACCCCTAACCTGTGTTTAAAAATAAACAATTGCACATTAATAGTTAATTTATATTAAAGTTTAATAATAGAAAAAAAAAATTTAAGAGCACCTAATCAATACTCAGCTGGTTATTTGCTAATAAAGAAAGAATGGCTTCTTTAAGAGTAGCAGATGATGTATCCTTCACATGAGCAATTCCAATAAAACTTTCTTTTACGACCCCGAGTTTATCTACATATCTCAAAACTACCGCCATTTGTTCTTTTAAAAAACGTCACTAGACTCATCTACTAACAATCCAAACACATTATCCTTGATTTCTTCACAAATCTTTTTTGTAACCTCTTTCGCAAAACAATCAATAATCTCTTTTTGTATTGATGGAGCCGTTAATTTATTATTCTTCTTTGCATTCCCTAATGTGTACTTACCAATCTCTGGATTATTCTCACTAACCAACTTTAATACCGAAAGAAAACAACCCTTCGAACGAGATTTCTCCGATTCATCATGACCTCGAAATGGTAAAGTATTTTCTAGGCAAAATCTAGCACTAATAACAGATCCTAATAATCTGTACCGGTTTGCAACTTTTTCTTGATCACTTATCGTATTTAACTTAACATCAATAGATTGTTTTTGTTTCAAAAGATCATCACATTTTTGCATCGCCTTGTTATGATAACTGTTAACTAATCCAACATGGTCTTTTAAGGCACCCGGTTACTCCAATTACAAAACCCTTCACTTGAACTTGAAAAAGTATCTCTTCCACCTTGATTGCCAACATTTTCTTTAAACAAATAACAATATAAGCAATACGCTTTGTCCACTTTAGTACTATACTCTAACCACGGATATGTATCAACCACTTTAGTACTATACTCTAACCACGGATATGTATCAAACCATTTTACATTAAAACGTCTTTGCCCACTAGAATACTCTTTGAATGGAAATTTATGATTTCGTGGTTGAAAAGCCTTTTTAACAAGATAATGTCTTCTTATGTCATCCATTTGATTAGGATGATAACTAGCAATAGGAGGCCTATCAAAGGGGTCCGAAGGAAGATCATTTAAGTCAAATCCATTTGGGATCGAAGGAATTGAACCCGAAGGAATTGAACCCGAAGGAATTGAACCCGAAGGTATTGAAACCGAGGGAATTGAACTCAAAGGAGTTGTAGATCTAATATTATCATCATTTCTAGACCCAATATCTTCCTCTGGTAATTTTCTTTTAAAAAAATTACCTATTGAAACTTGTTTCTTCATTTTCCAAATCCCTAGTTCAATTTCAAATAACAAACTAAGATTAAACAATTCATATAACAAATTAACACAATTCAAATAACAAAATTCAATTTTATAAACCTAATTTCAAATCCCCAATTCAAATCCCCAATTTCAAGTTCATAAACCTAATTTCAAATCCCCCATTTCAAATCCCCAATTTCAAATCCCTAATTTCAAGATCATAAACCTAAATTACCACAATAACTCCACAATCATAATTACTAACTCAAACCAATTTCAAGTTAAAAATTTCAAGTTCGAGGGCAGCAGGAATCACTGAATCAGCAGCAGGAACCGAGCAATTTCAAACCAATTTCAAGTTACCACAATAACTCCACAATCATAAAACTCAAACCAATTTCAAGACTCAAGTTACCTGTTCGGAACCGAGGGAGAGGCCGAGAGGGAGCAGCAGCGAACGAGAGGGAGAGGCCGAGAGGGAGCAGCAGCGAACGAGAGGGAGAGGCCGAGAGGGAGCAGCAGCGAACGAAAGCAGTGAGCAGCAGCGAGCCAGCGAACGAGAGCAGGGAGCAGCACTGCAGCAGCGAACGAGAGCAGGGAGGCGGGACTCGGGAGCATCAGGGTTGGGTTCAATGGGTTGGGTTTTGGGTTTTAAGTGTTTTTGGTTTTTAATTGGGTTGGGTTTTTAAGTGGGTGAATGGGTTAATAGGTTGAATTTAATTGGGTTGGGTTTTTTTAAGTGGGTTAAATTAATAAATTGAATTGGGTTTTTTAATATTTTTATAAAAGGTAATATTTTTATTAAAATATTACATTAATTTTTATAAAATTTAAAATTTCCTATAAAGTTTTTAGTATAAATTTTTTTTAGGGGTAACGTAAATTTTCTCAGGGGTAACGTAAAACCATAAAAAAAAATTCTGTATAATTTTTTTTTTTACACTACGTGTTAAAAATTGAGGGGTAGCGGAGGCTACCCCTCCCCACCACATAGGTCCGCCCCTGTATATATATATCTCCACATTATATCATTAGGTATGTAAGAGCTTTGTACAATATTACGAGAAATTGTTAGAATAAACAATTGAATGTTGCATACCCATATATGTGACTCGTGGATCATTTATCAAATCTGATTTATAAGGAAACATAAGATTTACGTGAAGGAAATTAATTCTCCAATGCTTTGATACATCAAGATAGATTAAACAAGCACTTACGTATTGTTAAACCTTTTCTAGTAGTTTAAAAAAGATGCGTACCTTATACGAAATAATACATTTTATATAATGAAAAAAAAAAAAAAAAGAATCCAGTATCCAGTAATACACATTCATAGCATAGCTATTGTACATCTGGGAATGGTCTGATGAATGCAAACCTTATATCTATCGGGAATGGAGAGATTGTTCCCGCTGAGGCTCCCAACTACAAAAACCTTTTTTACGGTGTATATAGAATCGTAATAATATGGTAATCCGGATAGCATAGAAACAAGCTAGAGAATCATCCCTACAAAAGTAGAAGTAGAAGTACCACCGGTAACAACAATGATTGTATAATTTAGCAGGTCGATTATGACAATACATATTTAGTTTAAATCTACAATACTTTTTATATTAACAATTACTGTCTATATAAAAGATGAGTGTTAGCTACAGTGACTTTTAACTTTTTTGCATTTTCACGTTACAGCAAGTTTTTGTTCTCCGTTTTGATCACTGAAATGCTGCTTTTTTACATTCCTGCCCCTGATTGATAAAATGGATCATTTACCCTATTTGTTTTCTATTATCCGGCCCAACAAGGTATTTGCATGCACTTTTGTTTTATCTTCATGTCATAATAATTTAATATATAATATAATAATTAGGATTTATTTAAACTAACTTTGAAATAACTATATTAAGCATTTTGGTTGATTGATAAGTTGATTTTAACTTGATAAGAAATTGAAAATTTAAACATTATACCTTCTATTAAATAGTAATGTTGGTGGGCTTTATTTAAAGTCCTTTAATAGAACCTTAGATGCATAGAAAATAACCCTATCTTATTTGTTATTTTTTATATTTTTCTTTCAATCTTTATTTTATTACTTATTGTTTTTTTTTTTTTTGTTTACATCAAAGTAATACTGTTACGATGTGCTTTTTGTATTCGTTTTTATTTGTTACTTATATTTTTTTAATTCTTTTAATTTTTATCTTGTCACTGTTATATCATCTAAGCTTGCTTTAGAATTTTTTGAGTTGATTTGTTTTGCGATGAAGTGATAGCATTACCATGTGTTTTTTTTCTAAGTTTTAAAATTCGATCACGTAGTGAAGTTCCTCACGCAACGCGCGTAAGGACGTTACTAGTTTATATAAATCTACACATAGAGGTGTGTGTACACATACATCTTATATACATATTATTTAGAGATGTAAAGTATGTGAACTATGTAAAGTGTCTATCCTAGATACTTAAACGTATATGTATATATAGATACCATTAACCGTAAATAACATACACCAGGTAAGAATTATTACAAAACCACTTTTTATCTCAAGAAAAAAATATATTTATTTATATAAATGTAAATAAATCTGATGATACTTGAGATGTTTGACATATTACATCATATATGAATAATAAACTATGTAAACTGATAAATATCACTAATAGTTCGTAACATATATATAAATATGATTCTTTTGGTTACATATTACATCAGATATGAATAGTAAACTATATAAATTGATAAATATCACTAATAGTTCATAACATATATGTAAATATGATTCTTTTGGTTACATTATGAAAATGGTTCCGCAAAGATATTAATCCCTTTGAATGTGTTACATCAAATATTATTATTTATTTAAATAATAGTTTTTATTATGAGGAATTATGTTATCTGAATATACTATTTCAACTATATAATCATATTACAATCTTAACGGAGTTGTCTATTTTCAGACCACATGTAAACTCACTGACAACAAATTTTGCCTCTCTTTATTTTTCCCAGGTGATTAATAAAAGGGTGAGGTTATTATATAAATTGTATTTTTGCTAAAAAGTGTGAGAAGACATAACGAGACTAAAACGTTACAAAAAAATTAATATCTCACAATCTAAATCGAATTTTAAAAAAGTAATTCGGCCTCTGTTCCTCTCGTTGTCCTCTTTCAGAATTTTTTTTTATTGTGTCTTTATATGACACAATGACGTCATTGTGTCTTTTATATTGACACAATATTGACACAATGACGTTATTGTATCTTTCATAATGACACAATGAAGTCATTGTGTCTTTCACAAATGACACAATAAAAAAACGTTAATTTTTTTATTTTTTTTTAATTTTTCGTTTATTTTTTTCTTAGTGAGGACGACTAGGTGAACAAAAGCTCCGAATTACTTTTTTGAAATTTGATTTAGATTGTGAGATATAATTTTTTGTGTATTTTTTTGACTCATTGTGTTTTCTCACACTTTGTAGCAAAAATACTACAAAACATTTTTCTTAATAAAAAAATACATTATAATCAATAGCAATTTTTGCCTATTTTTAACATTGTTTACGACCTCTAAGTCAAACATATTCAAGAGAATTATATATATATTTTTTATAAACTTAATTACACGGGTGGTCCCTGTGGTTAGACCAGATTTTATTTTGGTCCTTAGTTTTCTGAAACTACATGGTTGGTCCAATAGTTGGCACAAACGTAACAAATTTGGTCCCTGAAGTGGATGTCCGTTAAGTTTGACGTTAAATGCATGTAAAATGACCCAATTACCCTTTAAAACTAAATATAAAACACTAAAATATAAACCACACACATATTATCCACTTCCGCATCAACAATTGTACCGAACAAAGTCACCGGCGTCCTACAGCTTCGTGAGGCCACCGTCAACCGCGAGATCATGTCCGGTGGTGAAACCCGAACTCTCCGACGCGAGAAACAACACCGCCTCCGCCACAAGTTCAACACTCAACTGCACCCCCTTCAAGCTCGACAACGACTCATACAACCTCATCGTCTTCTTCATCTCCTCCGGCGACCTTTTCGACAACGCCGTCGGCACCGCCCTTCACCACCACACCTGTTTGAAAGATCTCTTCGACTACTCGATTAGAGCCTTCCACGATTCAGAACCCACCCCACAAAACTTGAATTAAGTCAGATCTGAAATCAAATTAGTGGTGGTGACTGGTGGCTTATGTAGGCTGCGATAATTGTTGTTTTAGACTACGATCGAAATTAAATGTAAAGAAGGGCGGCCGACGATTTTTTTTGGTGGTGGTCACTCCATTTTCCAAAGGGAAAGGCAATGGTGATGGTGACGGTCGGAAAATGGTGGTGATGGCAGTCGGGTTTGTAGGGGCGGTGGGTACATTAAGTTTAGGTTTTTTATTTTGTTTTATTTTTATTTGAGGGGTAATATTGTCATATTTGAAAAACTTAACGAAAAAGTTAACGCCCATCCAACGTAGGGACTATTGGTGTTACGTTTGTGCCAACAATTGGTCTAACCTTGTAATTTTGAAGAGTTAGGGACCAAAAGTAAATCTGGCCTAACCTCAGGGACCACCCGTGTAATTAAGTCTTTTTATAATAATAGTCTTTTAACCATCTTTAAGACATTATATATTTTATAAAATTTAAAGAAATAAGACACAAAAGTGTTATTGGCAACCAAGCTAATCAAACTTTAATAAAACTTTACACTTGCGAACTATAAAAGATTTAGACCCGTTACCTAAACTGTCATACACAGCATATGTTGCCACTTCTCGTGTATATAAATCACATCGTAAGTTCTGTCTTGTGAAAATCGCAAGCTAGCCACATAAAGGTATGGGCAGACACATGTAAAACCCATTGCAAGCAGCCCACATGATGATATGGAAAGATACACGTAATGGACCACTTCCGGATGTCTAAATTTCATGAAAATAGCAAGCAACCCACATGATGACATATTGACACGTATGGATACATGCAAAGAACCATCACTCGGGCCGAGGTGTTCATCTCAGTAAAAGTGCATGAACGACAAGAGAAGGGTAAATTGGTCATTTTGATCTCGATGTATCAAGAAACAAGTCGAAGCCTTTTTACATCTTGTGTATACAATCTACTCATTTATCAATGCTAAATTCGACTGACGCAATTTACTGCAAGAACTCAAATCGTACTTGATAGCAAATGGTTAGAAAAATGGAGCTTTTTTTTTTTGCTGAGGCAAGAGTCTCTAAAAGGTTTATACTATGGGATAGAGGTCATCTAACCATACTGTATAAGTGAGATTTTTTGCTTTGTATCTTTGTTTTGGTAGCAAATGGTTAGGTAAACTTATTTTCAAAAGGGGAGCGTGTGAAGATGCTTTTATGGTATCATCATTTTGAACATGACGAACGAGATTAGAACAATCAATGCAGATTAGTCCCCCTTTTGGGTACCAATCAACATCCATTGATTCTTTCTGTTTATACATTGAACTCAAGTGGGCCGGTACGGGTCAAATGGGTCTCCAACCATGTACTGGAGATCTTTGGATAAAGCCAACATTAGGAATCCATCAACAGAATTGCAGCTATAGATCCACTAGTAGCTGAGATTCTCAGACCACTAGATCTGCAGTGGACCAGAGGCGAACTTGATTGACCGTCTTTTCTAATTCTTTAATGAGTCAAATATAAGCAGAAGAATATGCAGCTTCAAATATTGTAGAGGTTATGAGCCGATTTTGTTATGATACAATCAGTAATCAAGCAAAGATCGATAAAGAGAAGAAGAAACTAAAGAGAGGAGGAGATATTCTCAATTCATCGATGCCTTTTTGATTCATTCTTTCTGTTTAAATACAACCACAACTAACTAAAGACACCCTATACTATTCAATTATTACAAACTAATCCTTCTACTATTTGATACCTAACATTACTCCTCCCTCAAAAGATTTTTGTCCCCAAAAATCAGGAAAAAAGAATTCTAATCAAAATCAACATAGTGGTAACATCCAAGTGAAACCCAATTTCTGCAGCAGTTAAGCATTCTTTAGCGCACAATTTGAACCGTTGTTAGTATGGACTTTAGCACCAACCAACTGCATTAGAGAAAAAAATATGATTGCAGTAGGCTACACCCTTGTAGCTCCTTGTAACTACAAACCCATTGCGTTATGTTACACCCTTGTAGCTCCTTGTAACTACAAACCTAGTATATTCCAACACCTTGGTTCATCGAGTGATCTTGCCTTTTAAGTCACCTTGCAGCTTTGAAACTAATTTTGAGCCACTACCATTTGGATTTCCATTTGGATTTCCATTTGTGCCACAAGTGCCCCATTGTATTTTGAACACTAATTTCATACCCATCCCAAATCATAATGGAAATCAATTGTTTATATTTCCACTTGGTTAAACATCTCTTTGCAAATTCTTTTATGAATTTACACATCAATTTGTTAAGTTCTCCACTCTCATGAACTCCACTAGAATCAAAGTGTCTCGTACATATATCCATCCAATTCAATTCTTTATTCTTTTTGAACCACATTCCTTTGTTGAATTCATTTCTACTTTTTCTTGATCCATGTATGACATAAGCTGAAATACAGGCACAAATTCCTTCTTCCCTGTTGCTTGATCAACCCTTTCAAATTTATCTTTCATATCTTGATTAAAAGAAACAATTTCCTTTTGAAACATGTTGTTTTGAATTATCTGAACCAGTTCATGTTCAAATGTGACATTTTGACTTAAAGAACCCATTTCATGCTCATTGTCTTTTGAATAGTCACTATCACATGTATCTTGACAAATGGTTTCTTGAATTGCAACCCTATTTGCAGATTCATCAATGGTTTGATACTCATTTTCACTAAAATTTTCATCATGATTCGCACTAAAAAAGTGATCTACCTCCTTGAGTTCTTTATTGTCACATAAAATGGTAAGAAAATTATCTTGTTTCTTTGCCCCTTCATAAGCTTCTTGGAGTGTTTTTGGTCTCAAGAACTTAACCCAACCCCTAATTTCAGATTTGAGACCCCTCACGAATAAATTCGTAGCATAATACTCACTTAGAATTACTTTCTTAAGTAGAAGATCAAATAAATTACAGTAATCTTGAAATGAACCTGTCTGTTGGAAGTTCTTGATTTTTTCCATAGATGATGCAGTGTTTAGAACTCCTGTTTCTTGATTTTTGGTTTTGAATAAGCTAGGACTTTGTTTTCCCCATTTCAGTGATCCCATCCATTCATCATAACTTCTTAACCCCCTCCAAAGTTCATAATTGGTTGGTGGTTTTGAATAATCTGGTTTGTAACCACAAAAATGACCCCTACCTTCAAATTGCAACCCCCCACAAGAACACCTACTTGTTCCACACATGTGCACCCTGTTCTCCCATATCAAACCCCCACATGAACACAAGAAACACCATTGTTATACTACTGTAGTTCTACTGTAGAAATTGCTTGCTGAATCCTCCAAAAGAACTTGATCGAACTGTTGCCCTAATTCGATTTTTGCTGCCTGTAGAAGTTGTTCGCTGAAATTCCTCAAGAACATCTGATTCTTTCCTTCGATTGTTGATGTCAGTAACCTTTGTTGCCCTAATCTTAACCCACAGTCAAAAGGATGTACTGCTCTGATACCATTGTTATGATACAATCAGTAATCAAGCAAAGATCGATAAAGAGAAGAAGAAACTAAAGAGAGGAGGAGATATTCTCAATTCATCGATGCCTTTTTGATTCATTCTTTCTGTTTAAGCACAACCACAACTAACTAAAGACACCCTATACTATTCAATTATTACAAACTAATCCTTCTACTATGTGGTAAAAGAGTGTGAAAACTCGCCCAAGGATCCGAGCAGTAATTTATAATATTAGTTCGACGCGGAATGGAATTAACGTATCAAGCGTAATCAAGCACCGGGTAATTTTAAAGGGCAGAAAAATAAATATAAGAGACACGAGGATTTACGTGGAAAACCCAAATCGGGAAAAAACCACGGGTGGCGGAAGCCGAGAAACAATCCACTATAATTTTGCAGTGTTTACAGAGTTTGGAGAAAAGAAAAATACATAGAGAAAATAGAGAAGTTTTTATCTCTAGCAATATGTATTTGTGTGTTGTGGTGCATTTGATGATGAAGGTATGAAATCTATTTATAGAGCATGGTTGCCACCCATCTTTGAAAAACATGCAACCATCCATTTTAGACTTTATACCATTGCCATCCATTCTAGACTTTGAATGCCATCCACATTTGACTTTGTATTTGGAAGGCACATGTTTCACAATCTCCACCTTGACTTCAAAATGCAACAAGACATTGATTATGCACTTCATCAAACTCCAAAAGAACCTGCAATTATTATAGAGAAAAATTGCTTCCGAAAAATTAAAATACTTCCTCCACCATGAGCCTTTCCGGCTCAGTTGCGATCAGAAACACCCATCAAGTCCAAACATAGTTTGAACTTGGCTATTGGAAGACTCTTAGTAAACACATCAGCGGGATTATAATCTGTATCAATCTTTTCTATGACACAATCACCTTTCTCAATGATATTACGCACAAAATGGTAGCGAATATCAATGTGCTTTGTTCGGTCGTGAAACATCTGATCTTTACTTAAGAAAATAGCACTTTGATTATCACAGAACACTGTGGTAACCTTTATTCTATCATCGAGTTCTCTAGGTAACCCCTTCAACCAGATATCTTCCTTAACTGCTTCTGTAATCGCCATATACTCTGCCTCGGTAGAAGACAGTGCCACTGTAGACTGCAACTGGGCTTTCCAACTAATAGCACAACCGTGCAAAGTGAACACATACCCCGTAATTAATCTTCGTTTGTCCAAATCTTTGCCATAATCTGAATCAACATATCCAAGCACCCCAGTGTTAGATTTACCATAGCGTAGACACACAGAAGACGTACCGCGCAAATAACGAAAGATCCACTGCACTGCTTTCCAGTGTTCTTTCCCCGGGTTCGCCATATATCTACTAACCATGCTAACTGCATAAGCCAGATCAGGGCGCGTGCAAATCATAGCATACATTAAAGATCCAACAGCACTAGAGTATGGCACTCGTGCCATATAATCCATATCAGTCTCAGTAGTAGGACTTAAAGCGGATGATAGCTTGAAATGAGCTGCAAAAGGTGTGTTGACAGGTTTTGCTTCATGCATATTGAAGCGTCTTAGGACTTTCTCAATGTAACTTTTCTGAGAAAGACGCAAGATCCTAGACTTCCTGTCACGAACAATTTCCATACCCAAAATCTTTTTGGCAGCTCCCAAGTCCTTCATTTCAAAGTCAGCTTTCAACTGGTCTTTTAATTTCTGAATCTCCTTCATATCTTTCGCTGCGATCAACATGTCATCCACGTATAAGAGTAAGTAGATTATTGAACCATCATCACAATTCTTGTAATAAACGCAGCTATCACGGGTGCACCTTTTGAATTCATGACTGGTCATAAATGAATCAAACCTCTTATACCATTGTCTAGGAGATTGCTTGAGGCCATAAAGAGATTTATTAAGTTTACACACGTAGTTCTCCTTGCCAGGAACTACAAAGCCTTCAGGCTGTTGCATAAAAATCTCTTCCTCAAGCTCACCATTTAAGAAAGCTGTAGTAACATCAAGTTGCTCTAACTCATAATCATTAGAAGCAACCAACCCCAACAATACACGAATAGAAGTATGTTTGACAACTGGGGAATAAATGTCAGTATAGTCAATGCCTGGAATCTGACTGCAGCCTTTAGCTACTAATCGAGCCTTGTACCTTGGTTTCTCAGTTGGGTTGACAGGTTCTTTGAGCTTGTAGACCCACTTGCATTTAACCGGCCTTTTCCCTTTCGGAATAGGAACTAAATCCCAAGTACCGTTTCTTTGCAATGATTCCATTTCATTATGCATAGCAATCATCCAATCACTTGAGTCTTTAGACCTGATAGCCTCATCATAATTAACAGGCTCCATTCCTGACTCAATATCAGCAGCAACAGTAAGAGCATAAGCAACAAGATTAGCTTCAGCATACCTCTTCGGAGGAACAACTTGTCTTCTCGGCCTATCTCTTGCAATGCTTCGAGTAGTAGCTTGTGGTTGTGAAGGTGTTGAATCCTCAACAACAACATGCTCATCTGGCGAGGAAGACTCTTGATGCTTGGCTGTATCTTGATTGTTAGTAGGTGAAATAGGAAGCTCCACCTCCACTTGAGATTGCTCTTTTCTTGCTTTGGATGATGAATCTGATGTATCTGTACGTTTTGAAAGGTCTGCAACTGGTTGAATCATTTTAGATTCATCAAAAGTAACATCTCTTGAGATAATTACTTTCTTCAGATCAAAGCTCCATAACTTATAACCTTTTACCCCCGGATTGTACCCAAGGAAAACACACTTGATGGCTCTTGGTTCTAACTTCCCATTGTCAACGCGTGCATACGCTGGACATCCAAAAGGTTTTAAACCTGTATAATCGGCAGGTTTACCGGACCATAACTCCAATGGAGTTTTCTTCTCGATTGCTCGTGACGGTGATCGGTTGATAAGATAGCAGGCAGTCGAAGCAGCCTCTGCCCAAAAGGACTTTGGCAATTTGGAGTTAGAAAGCATACACCGGACCTTCTCCATAATGGTGCGATTCATTCTTTCGGCTACACCATTTTGTTGAGGTGTATGGACTACCGTTCGGTGTCGAGTGATGCCTTCCTTTTGGCAGTAGGCATTAAACTCTCCTGAGCAAAACTCAAGTCCATTATCCGTGCGAAGATACTTTACCACCAATCCTGACTGCTTTTCAACTTGAACTTTCCAATTTTTGAAGGTAGAAAACACGTCTCCCTTGTGTTTTAAGAAGAAAGACCATACCTTCCTGGAGAAATCATCAATGATAGTGAGCATATAATTAGCTCCATCTTTCGAAGCAACTTGAGCCGATCCCCATAAATCCGAGTGGACATAGTCAAGTGGTCCTTTTGTTGTATGAATACCACTTAGAAAACTCACCCGTTTTGCCTTGCCATATACACAGTCTTCACAGAACTCTAAATCAACAATCTTCTGTTCACCAAGTAACCCTCTTCGACTCAATTCGGACATGCCTTGAAAAATCATATGGCCGAGTCGAAGATGCCAAAGACGGGACTGATCTGGATCAGAAAGAGACTTTGAAACAATAGCAGCATCACTCGAAATTGTTTGCCCGTCAAGAAATAAAGGTCTGAGGTTTTTCGCTTGGCTCTCAGTTTGTCAGAACCATCTTTGAATACCCTGAGTACTCCACCTTTACCAGCAAACTCGTATCCTTTTTTATCAAAGGAGCTGAGAGATAACAAATTTCTTCGAAGATCAGGAACATATCTAACATTCCCAATGGTTCGGATAACTCCGTCAAACATACGGATTCTGACTGATCCATGTCCAATAACTGAACATGTAGTGTTATTGCCCATTAATACATAACCCTGGTTAACCTTTTCAAATGTATAAAACCAACTTTTGTTGTGGCACATATGAAAAGTACAACCAGAATCAAGTATCCATTCATCAGTAGAATCCAGTTTATCTGAATAAACTGTCAGGAGTTCTCCAATACAACCGTCTTCTGCTACATCGGCTTCACCCGATGTGCTAGCTTGTTTACCATTTGCTGCTGCTTTCTCTTTATTCTTCAACTTGAAACATTCATCAATTATATGTCCCTTCTTGTGACAGTAACTGCAAAACTTCCGTTTGCCTTTAGACTTGGATCTCGTTCTGTTGGAAGATTGAGGGTTTTTACCCCTATCTCCTGTTCTTCCTCTGGCATTCAAACCTTCGGCTTTCACATCACTAGAACCACCACCTGTAATATGCTTCATTTTTTCTTTTGAATCCAAAGCTGTATAAACTTCATCTAAGACAAGTGTGTCACGGCTATAGATGATAGTATCACGAAAATGGCTGTAGGATTCGGGCAACGATGATAGCAAAAATAAAGCCAAGTCTTCATCTTCATACTCAACATCCATATTCTCTAAGTTATTTACTAACTCTTTGAATATGGATATATGTTCAGCTACAGATCCTCCTTCAATCATTTTGAGATTGAACAACCGCTGCTTTAGATGTAACTTGTTTGGTAGGCTCTTCGTCATCAACAATTGCTCCAACTTTAGCCATAAAGAAGCCGCTGAAGTTTCTTTTAAAACATCTTGCAAAACATCGTTTGATAAGTGCAAACGAATCTGGGATAGAGCTTTTAGGTCTTTCAACTCTTTTTCTTCTTCGGTCCATGACGTGGGCATCTTATCGAAACCCAAAAGCGCCTTATGTAAATCCATTTGAATTAGAACATCTCTCATCTTTACTTGCCATAGAGGAAACCTGGTGTTTCGATCTAACAATGGAATATCGAACTTCATTGTAGACATGATTTACCACTTGATAAAATAATTACAATGAACTAATATTAAAACCCGGATGCTCTGCTACCAATTGTGGTAAAAGAGTGTGAAAACTCGCCCAAGGATCCGAGCAGTAATTTATAATATTAGTTCGACGCGGAATGGAATTAACGTATCAAGCGTAATCAAGCACCGGGTAATTTTAAAGGGCAGAAAAATAAAATATAAGAGACACGAGGATTTATGTGGAAAACCCAAATCGGGAAAAAACCACGGGTGGCGGAAGCCGAGAAACAATCCACTATAATTTTGCAGTGTTTACAAAGTTTGGAGAAAAGAAAAATACATAGAGAAAATAGAGAAGTTTTTATCTCTAGCACATATGTATTTGTGTGTTGTGGTGCATTTGATGATGAAGGTATGAAATCTATTTATAGAGCATGGTTGCCATCCATCTTTGAAAAACATGCAACCATCCATTTTAGACTTCATACCATTGCCATCCATTCTAGACTTTGAATGCCATCTACATTTGACTTTGTATTTGGAAGGCACATGTTTCACATACTATTTGATACCTAACAGATTTCAATTGTGTTTTATCTCAAACGGGTCAAGAAGTTGTTAGCTAAATTCTTTTTGCTAAAAGGAGAATTAGTGAAATGGGTTGAATCACTTATAAGTCACCCTACAGCCTTTTCTTTAATATTTCAACTTTGTTTTCTAAACCATGATTAAGGGTATTACTTATATAAAGGAAAATAAGGTGTTTATGGGCAACTTAACGTGCCCAACCCATTTTGGCACATACTAAAGAAAGTTGTTTCAGCCCGAACTTGTTTTTCCGTTACCCAATCTGTCTGACCCACTCGTCTTGGCAACACTAAAAATCTTTACACCACGAGGGAACCTCCCATACCTGAAAATGAATCTAGAAGCAAAAGCAGGACATGGATTTGCAATTATTAAGTGCATATGTGGACAATGACGTTGCGTTGACATGATTCTACATTCTTTATAGTTCATAAGGAGTTGTTTGAAACCCCCCCCCCCCCCCCCACACACACACACACAATGATGTTTTTTAGTACTTGAAAGATACATGAGTACTCATGATACATTGTGTTTAATCAATCTGATGTAGCAATTAAATGTGTAACTTTTCACTAGTTTACTTATTAATGTGTCAATCCAGATTAGGCTTTTATCTCTAATAGGTAAATTCTTTAAACAGAAAGTCGCCCAAAGTGTAGTTTTAATGCAAAAAACTCTCCTATATCACTTTCTTAAAAAAAACATATTATTACTGAAATAATACAAATTGGTGTAATCATATTTACACGCTATAAGTGTTGTCCAACCCGCCCATTTTGACACTGCTAATTGCAATCATACCCGTTAGTTTGACAGTTTCTGCACAAATACAACTGGTGCTTCTAGTAGCATCAAACTTGTTACTTAGCTCTTGCACCTAAGAACAGAATGAAGGCATAAATCAAGTGCCAACACAAACTATTGAATCAAAATCATGCTAACCTCTTGTGGTTTAGTGGGGTCAGGGTTTACTCCCAGTAATGAGAATATGAAATTGATTCATCAAAAAAATGTCTTGCCTGCAAAAGTGTCCAGTCACCACCAACAGTAACAACAGGATCCACAATTCGAATGTGTCGTGACAGATTACTATGAAATTGTGATAAGTAGCATCCCAGTCGATCGACTTTCTTTGTAAAATACTTTTACAAAATTCTATGACTTTTTTATGAACTCTGAGCATGTATGCAGATAACTAATATCTGCAGTGTTTAGAAAAAGAAAAAAAATACATTTCAGGAACTTCATGGGAAGACTGCATTTCTTGAAGAGATAAAAAACAGAGAAAACAGTTAGGAAAATTCATCCTTCATTAAAATTTACAATAAATTCTATCAAGCAAGACCCAATAATCAGATATTAGAGTTCTAAATTGTAATGCAAAAGGAACAAGGGTGTAGGGTCTAGGGAGGGTGGGCTGAGGCAAACCAGAGGATAGAGTCTACTTCTGCTAAGATCTTTGATTCCAATACACAAAACAGCAGAAGATTCAATTATACTTAATTAATTCAACTCAATGAAAAGTGAGTTAATGCCACAGGGTACCACGAAGACTTTAAATATAACAAAACAAGATTAAGCATTTTTATTGGCATAATCTTTTGAAAATTAAAATATTTCATCAGTTAGACCACTTTCGTCCCACATTAGAGATAGCTTTCGACTTTTAAGGGGTTGTTTGGTAGCCTGTTAATCACCATTAAGAGATTACCTCTTAATGGTTCATATCCCTTTAATTGTTAAGATGCAACCTTAATGCTAAATTGTTAAGAGGCTACCTCTTAATGGTACATTTTAACTATTCAGTATTAAGGTTACCTTTTAACCATTAAAAGACAATAAACCATTAAAAGGTAGCCACTCAATGACCATTAAGAGGCTACCGAACAGCTCCTAAGAGTCAGATTGATCGGTTTGTAACTTGAAATGGAAAAACTTATAATTGGGACCAATGAAGAAAAATACACCAAGTTACTATCATCACTGCACAGTATAGCATTCAACTACAAGAATATGTTGCAAGATTCAATGTTTTCACACAGTAAAAGATAATATCCTAGTAGTCAAATGTGCAAAAGGCACTCGCCTAGAGGTCACGCGATCCCCAACGTAGCTAAACCACCTTGCAGACATCAAGGCTCTCCAACGAGCTTCCTGTCAAATTCCAGTAAGACTCCAGCAAGACGCCGACTAAATTCCGGTTGAACTGCTAAAATTGGTATGGAACATGTAAAAATGGCCTCGAACCAACCTTATACATGCCTAAAACCATTAAAAATGGTTTGTTTAAAGTGTGTGTCTTGCTTAAAAAAGCCGTCACTTTTAAGCTCCATATGCCAAGGCTCAACCTTTGTTTCTTGAGTGCACCTAGTGCCTTCGACTACCAATCATATGTGTTGGCAACTGCCACAACTCCAATGTGATACTTTATGTGCTAACAGCTACAACTTCAAACACGTAGAATAAAATCGACGATCAAATTAAATAATAGAAGTTGAGTCTTGGGGCTGGTCAGGTTTACGAGTCAACACATAATGGTTTTACTACAAGATGTGCTATACTCCTTACGATTAGGAGAGTTTGAAGCTGAATTTGATAAGGCCGTGTGAATTGAGATCAAATCAAAAAATAATCATAGCTCGTACATATAATCTCAATTAGTTTCAGAACTTTTCAACTTACCCTCTATATACCGATAAGTTTATCGAAGATCTAGAAAATCATTCTATGTAACCTAGTGTGTATAATGCAAATTATTGTAAATTCTGATATTGTTTAAATTAGTCGTTTGTAATAGCTCATAGTTCGTTGTAGATTTTGTTCATCTTGATCCGAGCTTATTTGTGATGGGTTAGTTTTCCTTAATGGTTTGAAACACTTTAGTTCTTTATAATTACATAGCTAAATACTAAAAATTTGTTGTCTCTTTCATTTGAGAAGTTTCAAATACCCAACCCTAAAAAGAGAGATATGGGACGGTTGTTTGACCTCGTGACCATTTATGTATAATAGCTAAAACAACAATATAAATTATTCTTTAGTTCTTACTGTTATCTACTGATTCTCGCAACTACCAGCACATATAGTTTAGTGATAAAGATGAATGTCTTTCATTTAAAAAATATTAGATCTAATATCACTTAAGACATGAAGTGTATTTAAAATTGAAGTAAGGTAGAATAAAATTAAGCTTTGTTTATAGAGAAATTTACTGATTCTCATTTACCGTAAAACTTATACTAATTTATTGTTTATACGTAAGCCAATCACTAATGGAACAAAATCAAAGGTCAACTGAAAAAGAATAAAGATCTTCCGTACAATAAAAATATAGAAACAAGAGGCAATGGCGAGCACTACGTGGGTGTCACAACAACATGCACCCATTGCTTTTATTTTATTTTTTCCTTCACAATTAAGATACTCTTTATAATAGTGACGTTAACATCTTTACATGTATGGAATGTGAATAAAACGATTACTTTTGTAAAGATTGGCATTAACACATCATGTTGTATTGATTAGCATATATAATATAAGATATTGAGATGTGTATCAAATAGTTGAAAAAACTAGAAACAAGAAGCCTTGATTTAATAATATCAAGGTGTATAGTAGATGTGTATCATCTCAAGTAGTTAAAAGTTTAAGTTTGATTAAAAAAAAGAAAGATAGCAAATTTAAACGTATTTAATAGAATGTGGTAATATATCAAAAGGTATATATAATTTATTTTGACTATAGAATGATGTTGTTTTACCTTTGATAATTCGTTGGAATACATTTACAATGCTTTATTGTTGGGTTCCCACCCAAGATTAGTAAATAATATTTGATTTCATTCATTGAAGAATATAACTATTATAAATTATAATAAAAGTTTCAGGTCAAACGAATAATATAATATGACGAATAATTTTGATCCTTAATTTAATTTGTTTATGTTATAATTGATTGTTCAAAATCTCAAATGCCATATTTATATAGAAAGCAAAGTAACTAAAAAGATGAAATTTAGACTATTCAACCTTGATGTTAGAGACAACAATATCTTGTAAACCCGACATAATGCACACAACTTTGGATAAAACAGGAAAAAAAAAGAAAGACTAGGACTATAAAATTTAAATTTATATACTCGGCGTATGGATATTTTATAAAGATAATAATTTTAGTCGTCAACATATAAAATACACAACTTCTAGTAACCTTGAATATATATATGTTGTGTATATACCATCTAATGTTTTATCCATAAATCAAATACTCAAACTATTCTTTTTCAAATAGCCATTGATAAACTGTTGTTTAGGTCATGAAAAAAAAAGTTAGCTATGGTAAGTCACACACGAGAAACATGTGGTTAATACTATACATTTGTTTGATTATTTATGTTAAACCTAATTAACTGATTAATTGAACTTCCGTTGATTGATGAAAGCAAGAAATTTGATTAAACTTTATTATGAATGATATAAACTAGAAAGTAAAGTGATTTGTAAAGTTTATCATTCGCGCATGTTGCGCGCGTGATGACCGGTTTGAAACAATTTTGATGCGTGTGATGGCCGGTTTGAAACAATTTTGAAATTGTATAACTTAGAGCTCAGAACCGGTGTTCGGTTGCGGTTGCTAACCATAATCGGTAGCAACACTTAAGCAACCGAAACCACCACTCTGGTATATCATCACAGCCCTCGGAACACATTAGTAACAAACTGAAAAAAGAAAACAAAGAAACCAGTGGTGAACATTGAGCCAAACCCAAGTCTCACGTGACATGGTCCTCATCATCATCGATGCATTTTGTTGGTGAATTACACATACACAACCAAACTATCTAGCCAGCAACATAAAAGTGTCAGACATGCATAAGCAGGTTATACAATAAGCATCATAAAACCACCGTGAGTGGTAACCCATGATGGATGGCCGCATATCTACAAACTAACAACCAGAAAAAGGGATGGGACCCTGGCATGGCCACAACATCAATCGGGGCACAACAACAAATGGACGACAACAGTGGTCGCGCCATAGCCGTTGACACGCCGCACTACAGATCTGAAAACCCTAATTGGGTTTTGGAGGGAGACGAAAGAAAGGGCCACAATAACAGCTGCACCGACATTGACTCAACCGCTTAGACCGAGAGCCCATCACGTGGTCTACCAAACCACAGAAGGATGGTCGACCGGGAATCGACTCTGTCGTCATCACCACCATCACAAAAGCGGTAAACAACCACTACAGATGCCATGGTTAACATCAACACAACTTACCCACGATTGGCGACGATCGTTCAGCTCCCACCGGCAGAGAGATCGAAGGTGGAACTTCGCATGCCATCACCGACTCCAAGGAAAACCGTAGGTAGACCAAACGCCAACCGACCACCAACAACACCGACCATGGTGGGCAAATTGCCGCTTCCTCCACCTCGAACATAGAGGGGAGGCATAGCGACAGAAGAGCCTACCACCACCGACCGACCACCAGAAGAAGCGACCATGGCGGGGAAACCACCGTTTCCTCCACATAGACCATAGAGTTGTTGTATGTGTTGTCACTTGTCCGCTACTAAATATATTTTTTAAAATTGCCATACATTTCCCGAAAACTACCTATGTTGAAATGTGTTTATATACGAATAAAGAGAGGGGTACACGTTTGTTGCGCCAATCAAGTCAATTAAGCATGCTAGTAATTAGGATGACTTAATTCGTTAAAGCTTCCATCTTTTGATGGCAACATTGTTGTGGCTAGTAACAAAAGTGAATAGGTAGGTGAATATCAAAGATAAAATGGTTGATACATGCAAATTAAGTTTTATTAGAAACCAAAATTTGCCACCACTACAATTACGGCGTTCATTCTTTGTTTGACTGGTTTTGATAAAAACTTTGATATAGCCGTCTATTAGAATGACAAATCAAACTAGTCATGTTTGATGGGTCAGTCAAACGGTTGGTTTGATGGTGTTATGAAAAACACCAATCGATTCACAAGAATGAAAGAATATAATTGAAGAACAACAATGAATCAATCAATTAACAAAGAAAGTAAATCTCAGTTGATTCAAGTCCCTTTTAATCGATTACCACTAATCAACTATTTATACCTCACCGATTAACTACTTCTTAACTAACAATTAAGAAATATACACAATCAGTCCCTTATCTACACTAAGACATACAACTGAATAGACAACTATAAGAAGTTGTCATTATTAACCCCCCAACTTAAACCAAGACTTTATTCTCAACAATCTCCACCTAAGTCTTGATTTAAGTTCAACCAATCTTCAAATAATCCACACAAAAACCAAACTTTACTCCCGGTAAAGACTTTGTCAACATATCTGCTGGATTAGAATCAGTATCAATCCAATTAACCTCCACCTCCTTAGAACAAATCACATCTCTGATAAAATACAACTTAACATTGATGTGCTTGGTTCTCTCGTGAAACACACTATTTTTAGCTAATTGAACTGCACCAGCATTATCACACCAAACCTTAGCAGCTTCAATCTCCACTCCTAAATCTTTGACAAAGCCTTTAAGCCAAATGGCTTCCTTTATCCCTTCTGTCAATGATATAAACTCTGCCTCGGTTGTAGACAGAGCAACAACATGCTGCAATTGTGATTTCCAGCTCACCACATTTCCTAGAACCATGAAACAATATCCTGTAATGGATCTACCTGAATCAGGATCCTTTGCATAGTCTGAATCAACAAAACCAGTAAGCACCTTGCTTACTTCAGCATCATTCTGACAGAATATTAAACCATCATTTTGAGTACCTTTCAAATACCTTAAAATCCACTTTACTGCATTCCAATGCTTTTTCCCAGGAGATGCCAAATACCTGCTCACCATACTAACTGCATGAGCTAAATCTGGCCTAGTACAGACCATCAAGTACATCAGGCTACCAACCACATTAGCATAAGGCACCTGCTCTATGTACCTCAGTTCATCATCACTCCTAGGACTATCTCCCTTAGACAATTTGAAATGAGAAGCTAATGGAGCAACAACCGGCTTAGCATCTACCATGCCATAATTCCTCAGAATCTTCTGAATATAACTACCCTGAGACAACTTTAACCATCTGTTCTTCCTGTCTCTAGTAATCTCCATACCCAAAATCTTCCGAGCTTTTCCTAACTCCTTCATATCAAATTCAAACATTAACAACTTCTTTGTCTTATTAATCTCAGCCTTGTCTTTACAAGCTATCAACATATCATCAACATATAACAACAGGAAGACAAAAGAACCTTTGTTATATTCTCTATGATAGACACAACTATCATACAAGCTCCTGTTAAACCCGATGCTTAACATATGATCATCAAATCTCTTGTACCACTGTCTTGGTGATTGCTTTAAACCATAAAGAGACCTCTTCAACAAGCAAACCTTGTCCTCATGACCAGCTACCTCATACCCTTTAGGCTGTGCCATATAAATCTGCTCCTCCAAATTCCCATGCAGAAAAGCTGTCTTCACATCCATTTGCTCTAACTCCAGATCAAAAGATGCTACTAATGACAACAGCACTCTTATAGAAGTATGCTTCACCACTGGTGAAAAAATCTCATTATAATCAACTCCAGCCTTCTGGGTAAATCCCTTAGCAATCAACCTTGCTTTATACCTAGGACCTTCACCCACTGGAATACCTTCTTTCAACTTATACAACCACTTACATGATACAAGCTTCTGATCCTTAGGTTTATCAGTCAACACCCAAGTTCCATTGGTATGCAATGAATTCATCTCATCATCCATTGCCTTCTTCCAATTCTCAGATTGTTTTGATATCACAGCCTCCTCATAGGTCAATGGCTCAAAAATACACTCTTCTTCCGCAGCCACAAAAACCACTGCTGAAATGTTATCATCCTGTCTAAACCTCACAGGTGGAATGATGTTCCTCCTTGGCCTATCCCTTGCCAAATTGTAATTCATATCAGAGCTAGATGCATACCTATATTGAGATGAATGTCCATGTCCTACTTCAGCATAGCTTTCAGGAGCAGACTCCACCTCAATATGAACATCTTTCCCTGATATACCATGACTACCTTCGGAAGTTTCCCTCTGATTACCTTCGGAAGCAGCTCCAGCACTATGAGTACCTTCGGAAGAAGTACCCAAAATACCTTCGGAAGCAGTACTAGCACTATGAGTACCTTCGGAAGAAGCACCCAAAATACCTTCGGAAGCAGCACTAGCACTATGAGTACCTTCGGAAGAAGTCTTCAAAGTACCTTCGGAAGCAAAATCCTTATACATAACAACCTCCCTGAACTTAACATTTCTACTCACCATGATCCTTGATCCTAAGCCATCTAACCTCCAAAGTCTATAGCCTTTCACTCCCTCAGGGTAGCCCAGAAACACACACTTAACTGCTCTAGGCTCTAACTTACCCTGATTCACGTGTGCATATGCTACAGACCCAAAAACTCTCAGCATACTATAGTCTTGCTTCTTTCCAGACCATACCTCCATTGGAGTTTTCATCATCAAAGCTGTTGAGGGTGACCTGTTGATCAGATACACTGCTGTAGAAGCAGCCTCTGCCCAAAACCTCTTAGGCAATCCTGAACACTCTAGCATACATCTCACTTTATCCAGAATGGTTCTGTTCATCCTTTCCACCAAACCATTCTGCTGGGGTGTTCCCGGCACAGTCAAGTGTCTTGCCAATCCTACCTTCTTGCAAAACATGTTAAACTCATGATTGCAAAACTCAAGACCATTATCTGTCCTAAGTTTCTTTACTCTCTTTCCTGTTTGAGTTTCAACCAACTCCTTCCACTCCTTGAACTTCTCAAAAGCTTCATACTTGCCTTTCAGGACATAGATCCAAACCCTTCTTGAGAAATCATCAATGATGGACAGGAAATATCTGGCACCTCCCAAGGATTCAGTCCTTGCTGGCCCCCACAGATCAGAGTGAACATACTCCAAAATACCACCTGTGGTATGAGTACTACTTGAGAATTTGACCCGCTTGTGCTTACCCAGCACACAGCTCTCACAGAAACCAAAATCAGTATTCTTGAGGCTTCCAAGAACCTCCTGCTTATTCAGCTCAACCAGTCCTTGACTACTTATATGACCCATCCTCCTATGCCATATCACAACACTATTATCAACATCTTCTCCAGTCACCAAAGATGCTGACCCATTTATCAAGACTTCACCGTCTAGAATGTATGTATTATTGTCTGCCCTATTCCCATACAACATCACCATTGAGCCCTTCACTACCTTAGCCTTGCCATTACTAAGGCTAACCACATAACCTGCCTTCTCAAAAGTACCCAAAGAAAGCAAACTCCTCTTCAGATTAGGGACATACCTTACATTGTGTAAGTCAATCTCCATGCCACTCCTCACTCAGAATGTCACTGTACCTTGACCTGCTATCTCACAAGGCCTATCATCACCCAACTTGACTTTACCAAGTTTAACAACCTTCAATTCCTTGAAGAATTCCCTAACAGGAGTCATGTGAAAAGAACACCCAGAGTCCATAACCCACTTACCTTTAGACTCTTGCTCTTCAGCTTCTTGACTTGTAACATTGAGAACATCAGTACTGTCATACCCATCAAGCCCATCTTCCTGTGCATTGTGACTGCATTGATCAGAATGACCTTTGCTGCCACTAGACTCACCCCTTCTTTTCTTGAACTCAGGGCAGTCCTTTTTAATATGTTTATCAGATCCACATACAAAACACTTCCTTCGGTACTTGGACTTAGACCTGGAATGACTCTTGCCTTTAAAATTCCGTTGTTCTGACCTGCCTCTCACAAACAGACCTTCTCCACCTTCTTCTTTGGCTTCAAACTTCTTCTTTAACTCCTTAGAGTTAAGAGATGCAGTCACTTCCTCCATCGTCAATGTCTCCCTGCCATAGAGCAATGTATCTACGAAATGCTCATAAGAGCTTGGCAAAGATGACAACAGAATGATTGCCTGATCCTCATCATCAATCTTGATGTCAATATTCTCAAGATCCATGATAATTTTGTTGAAATTATCAACATGATCTTCAATTGATTTCCCTGCGTCCATTTTGAAGGTGTATAGCCTCTGCTTCAAGAACAACCGATTGGCCAATGACTTGGTCATATACAACGACTCAAGTTTTGCCCAAATCCCGGCAGCCGTATTCTCCTTCTGGACTTCCCTCAGAACTCTGTCTCCGAGACTGAGTATGATCTCGCTATGGGCTCTTTCCATGATTTCCCTCCTCCTTTCTTGAGTTAAACCCGCAGGCAGTTTATCCTCCCCCTTGAGCGCATCAACTACTCCATTGTGCACCAAGATTGCCCGCATCTTCACTCGCCAGAGACTGAAATCATTCTTCCCATTAAACTTCTCGATTTCGAACTTCGTCGACACCATCTTGATCCTCAATTGCACCTTCAATCACTTACCGAATCGATTGCTTCGTTGGAGCCCTTTAACCGTGGCTCTGATACCAATTGTTATGAAAAACACCAATCGATTCACAAGAATGAAAGAATATAATTGAAGAACAACAATGAATCAATCAATTAACAAAGAAAGTAAATCTCAGTTGATTCAAGTCCCTTTTAATCGATTACCACTAATCAACTATTTATACCTCACCGATTAACTACTTCTTAACTAACAATTAAGAAATATACACAATCAGTCCCTTATCTACACTAAGACATACAACTGAATAGACAACTATAAGAAGTTGTCATTATTAACCCCCAACTTAAACCAAGACTTTATTCTCAACAGATGGTTTAATTAAAGTTTCAACCTTCGAATCTAATCTTTTATTTGTATAATCTTTGTTTGTACTAATATTTTTAAAGTCATAGAAATAGTTTCATAGATATAAATATATCGTGACAACAAAAAGTATACATAATAATAAAGGTTAAGCATCCAATTCAAAGCTACACATTAAACCACCCAGTTGAATTATCAAACCAAATCGTGAACCAAAACATAAAAAACTAATTTAGTCAGTCTTACGATATACATAAATGCTTCCTCTTTAAAATACATGTAAACTATCACTTGAGTTGACAGCTTAGTAATAAAATAGGAGCTAAATTTTAAAAATATTCCAATTAGGTAATTAAAATTTTAAAAATGTTTCAGTTAAGTCATTTAGTTTTTATATTTTATATAAATATTAAGTCTTAACATGTTTTTTAGCATGTTAAGCTCTTGGTTTCAATTAGAAAAATTTTTTTTCTGTCTTTTGATGTTAATATGAAACGTTGACGTAAATTTTAGGTATCTTTTTATTTTCTTCATAATTAACATGTTTTTTTTTTACTTTTTAATATAATTTTATATATTGAAAATTTAGGTATTTTTTATTTTCTTCATAATTAACATGTTTTTTTTTACTTTTTAATATAATTAATATGCTAATATGGAAGGTTAACATGTTTTATTTCTTCACCGTTACTTTTTTAACATAATAAAATTTAATTATGACCTGATTTGATTGTTTGATGGTCCAATTTGAGAAAAATATGTATGATTGACTAAATTAAAATGCTTTTTAAACTTGATTACTATTTAATGATATTTTTCCTAAAAAACCACCTAGATTTAAACGTGATTAGAAGCAATTTAAGAGAATTGACGTAAAATGAAGCATCCCCGTTATAAAAAAATTTAAAACGGAGAAAACAAAAAGGTGGAAGAACAAATTCCCTCCCAAATGATGAGCCCCCAAAAACAGCTTTTTCACAAAAAGATGATCCCACCAAAAACTTACGTATCACCAGCAAATGGAATTCAAACACCAAGCGAACCTACTCCCTACTTCCCTCAAGAATTTTGCTTTCATAATATGCTCTTCACCTTTCACTCCTACAAAACCCTACATTTCGATCTCCTACACCACAAGCAAACTCCATTTGAAGATCATCCACAGTATATTAATCAGGTTTGCTTTCTGTTATACATCTGTATTCTCAGTTGAGATCTGTATATGCATGCCTTTGTGTTAGCGAACATTGGTTTGTGATTGTTTCGCATCGATCGTTCGATGAATTAACATGATATGAATCGTTTGTTGTAAGAGGTGAGTTTATATCGGATTGGATTGATGATTACGCATCGGTGTTCGTAGTTTATTAGGAATTTGAACAGATTGTGATTGATTTGGGGTGGATGAATGCGATAGTGTTGGTATGTAGGGATTAGGGCTTCAAACGATGTTGTATACACCATAGGAATACTTTAATGGATGCACGATCACGGTGTTCTGTAGCATCTGTTAGGTCATCGTAAATGAACATGAAAAAGCAAGATGATGACGTATGACGAGATCAAAAGATATATCGAAGATGATATAGAAAGATAGGGTAAGAAGATTTAGCACTTTTTTCATACTTTGGTCACTCACAGTATGCTGTGCTTGCTTTTCTGGTTTTCCAAAGTTTTCTGCTTTTCAGAAAAAGAATATCAAAACTGATTTGTTTATCTTTTTAAAAGGTGTTTAAAACTGCTCCAATACTCGAGTGAGCTTTCATAAGAGATGATATCAATCGTTTATACTAATATTGACGCTACAGGTCTCACTCACCTAAAAACATCATCAAATAGAAAAACTACAGCTATAACAAAACCTCCCTTGATTCAGCTTATAATTTAAAACCTTACAAATTTCACGTCCAAACCATTACACGCATATTATTAGATTAGAATGCTAATTGCTAATGGATTTGTTAAGTAAAATATCAATTTTAAATAGAAAACTTTGAGAACATAAACATATGTACATATTATTTCAAATGATATATAAATTGAATATTTTTAACGATCTTTCTTTCTCTCTTATACAATTTATGATTAATTTCATGCGCTTACTGTGCTCATACTGCTCTGTTTACTATTGATTTTGTAGATTTTGTAGTAAACACATCTCTGAATACTAATTATGTTTTTTATTTATTATTAAATAACCTGTTATCAAGAAATATTATTCCATAGGGTGAAGTTAAGATGCACTTTAGCTTACTACATTAAATCTAAAGAAAAATATTATTTTCATCTCTAAGGTTTATAAAGTATAATTGGTTTAATTCAAAAGTTTAAAAATAATCATTTTAGTCTAATAGTTTTAATTAATTAACAATTTGTATCTGCTCCGTTAACCCTATCAATAAGTTCCGTTAAAAGTTCCACATGTGCGCCTCACATGAGAAACATTTTTAGTCAGTTTAACTTAAAAAAAAAAACTTTTTCTATATAGGATGTTTTGTTGCTGTTATTTTAACCCATATAACCAAATGCAGTAAAAAAATATAGTATATAAATGCAGTAAAGAAGTCTTCGTGATGAAAATAAACATTTTGCCCCGGTTAAAATCAAACAATCATAACATGAAACAACAATGGTAGTGAATAGAAATTTGATAGCAAAGTAATGCAAACTCACCATAAACCTAGTAATGTTCGAATCCATAATCTTGTTTTGAAGCGTACCACAACGAAACAACCATGAAGACAAATTCTTTGAAGGATCAATAGAGGAGTCGTAGGTCTGTGAAGCCGGTCGATGAGGAGGTGCGGCTTACGAAGCCGGTTGATAGAGGAGTCTAGGTTGTGAAGTCGATCGATAATGAGTCTTAGCTTGCGAGCTAATCAACATATAATTATAGGGCACATGGGAGACTTTTAATGAAATTCATAGATGAGGTTAATACAGTGAATTGAAATTGTTACTTAATATTGGACTAAAATATCATTTTTAAACTTTTGAATAAAATTTGTTATTTTAAGCCAACCAGAAGGATGAAAATAGTAATTTGAGTTTTCGGTTTTGCTTCCTGAGGTTTGACAAGAATAACCATTTTCATCCAAAAGGTTATAAACTAACTTGTTTTAATTTCAGTCTAAATTTTTCATTAGTTGTTTCAACTTAAATCTAAAATTATAAAGCTTTTGAACTGAAATCAAAATAATTTATGAAATTTTTGAAGGTAAATTAATGTTTCTAATATTTTAAAGGAAAATAGTTGGTTTTTTCAAACCTCAGGGAGGAAAATAGAAATAAACTCTAGTAATTTACTCTTAAAACTATGTTTACATGTCCTTATTCTTACTATCTATATCTTCTCTAATTCTCTTATTACTCATATATTTTTTTTCTTTCATATATCACTTCCACCCCTATGGTTCTCTCTCGTACAGGTAAGTAAATGCACGGTGACATATTCAAAAATAATTTCACCATGTTTGTTTTGTTAGGTGCTCAGATGCCTTTTAACTCGATATTTAAATATTTAGCATCAGTTGGGTGAGGTCAAATCATTAATGATAACTTTTGATTTTAACTAGCAAACTAAACATCTGCAATGAGGTTTTTGAGGTAATAGTTATCATAAAAAGATAATACACTTTTTAATAACTATTTACAAAGACTAACTGATATACTTAATAGAATTTCACACATAACAAGTTATAGGTAGGGTTTAGAGAGGGTTGGTCAGATGAGAGCAAACATTTCTCTTATCACGAATGATAGAGAGATTGTCCCATTAGACCTTTGACTCTCAAAAGTTATTTGTTAAAAGTGTGGCATAGCAAAGATGCCATAGCCACAATGGGTACCAAAGCCACTTAATAATTGTGCATGGGTGAAATGGGATTCCCGCTCAGCACCTTTCACCCATCTAGCTGTCCTCATCCATTGAGGCTCTCTCCTTTATTTCTTTTCAACATCAACACCATCACACTTTAGTATATAACACAATACCATCTTCTATCACCCTTATAGCTAACAAGATGTATTTAATTTTTATTTTGAAAAAGCTAAAAGTGATTGGAAGATAAAACCAATTAACTTTTTACAATTGATTGTTGGATGAAATACAATCAATATGTTTTTTAAAGAACTAAAGTTAAAGGCCATAAAATCTTCTGGCTTTATGATAGCCTCATCATTTCACACATAGGAGGACGTGAGCTTGAGTATCAATTGACGTAGAACGTCCTGGACTGAGTCAGAGAGTTTTTTCAATTAAAAGTTTTCTTTTTAAAGGGTGTGGTTTTAATTGTAAAATGAATAGGTAAACATAATTAAAATAAGCTTCTAAAAATAAAGGGCGTACCTGGTGCTGCAAAGAGCTCCCGCGTTTTCGCAGGGTCCAGGGAGGGTCCGTCCCATTTAAGGGAAGATGTACGCGGTCTTTCCCCCACATTTTGTGGGGAGGCCGTTTCCACGGATCGAACCTGAGACCTTCGGTCCCTTAGGTACAGCTTTTACCGCTGCGCCAAGGCCCGCCCTCAAGCTTCTAAAAATACTAAAGTAAAAAAATTTGATAAAACCTAATTAGTTATGACACACTCCTTTTATTTTAAGTACGTGATTATACACGTTTATAAATGACATTAATCGGTTTATTTTATTGTTCATTCCAACATACCAAATGCAGCGTATTTCTTTCTTTTTTTAATACCCAAATAGTTATTTAAGATGGCATGATTACTTTCCTTCTTAAGGGACCTAATCATGCGGCCTTTAAAAAGCATTGCTTGTCTTTCATCTGCAAACCAACAAAAGAAGATTTTGAACAGGAAAACAAACAAAATTTAGGTACGATTTGACAATTGACATCGGAGAATGCACACCGATTGAAAATTGTAGCTTCAGCAAAGCCTGCGATTTACCGCAAAAAATAGAAGGGTTCTTATCCTCTTTTAGAAAAAAATATATACATATATAAACGTGTCAATCTCTAGGTGATGTGTATTTCTACCCACGTAAGCATTCAATAAATACCTATTTTTTCTGCTTTTCTGTCAATAATCGAGTTTATTGTTTGATTTTAAAATAAATGGAAAAATATTATCCTGATCATATCACCAATCATTGATGTTTTTACCTGCATGACTGTGAGACATAGACCTTGTAAAGCTTACACGAGGATCCAACTGTTCCCTCTTCTTTCTCCCACTATGCCTGTTTTCTGCCACCCAAACGCTCCCTCTGTATCTTTAATTCTTCATTTCTCTCTCTTAAACCCTCAATTCAACGGCTGGGATTGGAAATCTTGCATCCGAAGATCTAACGGCTGATTCAAATCAAGAAAATGAGTCGAATTTGGTGAGTTTGTGTTTGATTTCATGTTTCTTGAATCTATATGAACTTGGTTTTGTTTGATTTCTTGAAAGATTGCTCTTTTATCAAGTTTATACTGTTGGTTCACATGCAATGCCCTTATGTTCAGAAATCTTGAAACTAATATGATTTTTGCAAGTTTCTTTTAGGTATCTTATAATGGAATTATGGGTATCTGGGATTAATAAATTAAGATGAATTGTAAATGTGGGGTTTTGAAATCTTGGACTGGAATATTATGGACCCCATTTGGACTCAGAGTGAATTATGTGGATCCCATTGATTCTCCTTGTTATCTCCTTCTATGCCCTTTTGTTTATCTAGTTTCCTTTGTGTTCAGTGAAGATGGTGAAGAATTAATGCTCACTCTATGACTCAATTCAGTAGTGTGATAATTATTACTCCTATTTTCAAGTGTTTAGGGGTTAATGAATTTAATTTCTTGTTTATTTGTTTTAATCATAATGTAGAGCAACAAGTGCTTTGGGAATATTGTCCACTTCTGTTGAGGTTGGTTAGAAAACAAGTATGCCTGGAAATAAGTTCAACAACGCCAACTCATCATCGGTTCCATCAAGTCGAATAGAGAGACTTTTAAGGGAAGAGAGCTAAGAAAAAACAGCAGAGCTTCATATTCTAATGAAATAACAACTAATGATGGCTATGAGTTTAGTGATAATTTGTTGGAACAATATCTAGAAGGATCAGCATCTGCTGCACGTGAGGGTTGGGAGAAACCAGATGGTGGACTTTTTACCCAACGGCTACTGGTTGTTGCTAATAGACTGCCTGTTTCTGCTGTCAGAAGAGGTGAAGAAAGTTGGTCTCTTGAAGTTAGTGCTGGCGGCCTAGTCAGCGCCCTCCTTGGTAAGTTTTTAAATCCTGTTTGTTCTTAGACTTATAAAAATTAAAATCTAATCTATTCTTTCCTTTTCATGTACTATAGGTGTTAAGGAGGTGGAAGCAAAATGGATCGGGTGGGCAGGTGTAAATGTGCCTGATGAGCCTGGGCAGCGAGCACTGACTAAAGCACTGGCAGAGAAGGTACTGTTTTCTTAAGTTCCAAAACTTAAAATTTCAATAAAGGGCATTGGTTAATCGTTATTCTTATTGTTGTAGAGGTGTATACCAGTGTTTCTTGATGAAGAAGTCGTGCATCAATACTATAATGGTTATTGTAACAACATATTGTGGCCACTTTTTCATTACCTTGGTCTTCCACAAGAAGATCGTTTGGCAACAACTAGAAGCTTCCAATCACAATTTGCAGCATACAAGAAAGCAAATCAAATGTTTGCTGATGTGGTAAATGAACATTATGAAGAAGGTGATGTTGTTTGGTGCCATGATTACCATCTTATGTTTCTTCCGAAATGTCTAAAAGATCACAACAGCAACATGAAAGTTGGATGGTTTCTTCATACACCATTTCCATCTTCTGAAATTCATAGGACATTGCCTTCTCGTTCTGAGCTTTTACGTGCTGTTCTTGCTGCTGACTTGGTTGGGTAAGTTTGTGATATTGAAGAAACGTTTTTCATATTTTAAAACATATGTAAATTAAATTCAATACTTTTCAGTTTCCATACGTATGATTATGCAAGACACTTTGTTAGTGCTTGTACTCGTATACTTGGACTCGAAGGTACTCCTGAAGGTGTAGAGGACCAAGGGAGACTCACCCGTGTTGCTGCGGTAAATTTAAATTAAGTTTGTTACATACTTGAGTGATAATTATTTTTCTAATGTTAAGTTTTATTTGTGGAATTGCAGTTTCCAATTGGTATAGATTCAGATCGCTTCATTCGTGCACTCGAGAATCCACAAGTTCAAGAACATATGAAAGAATTAAAAGAGAGATTTTCTGGGAGAAAGGTGATGCCACCTTTCTTCCTGATCACTTGTTAAAATGTGTTTTTTTTGCAACTAGTTTTCATACGTGAAGGTAGTGTTTGTTTTTTACAAAAAGCTCTTCCCAACCTCTTCATCTGCGCGCACGCAAACGCGGGAAGAGGTTTTAATAGAACAGACTGTTTGATTTCCGGAAGACATTTCATTTAAAAATGTCTTCCTGAGGTCTTCTTGGGGAAGACATGGACTAGTGTCTTCAGACGGGGAGACATTTCATCCAAACCTCTTCTCCTCTTCTCCTCTCTTCACAAAACTATTTGAGCCCTAATCAATGTTTTCAGAACCGGATCGGACGTCGAACCGGACGCCTTACTGGTTTGGTGGTCGGACCGGTAGGACCGGTCGGACCGGATGGACCGGATTTAACTATATTTTAATTATATTTATATATGTAATTAAATATAAGTAATTTATATATGATTTATACATATATTTTATAGTTATATATAAAACTTAACTATATTTGTATATCCGAAGTACTAATTTATGGTTTAACACCCCGTTTTTACCCACTAAAATCGAAAAAAAAAAAAAAAAATTGAAAACCGGTCGGAACCGGCCCGGTTCGCCGGTCCAACCACCGACTCGGTTTGAACCGGCCGGTTCAAAGCTCCAAAAACGAACCACCATCGACCGGATCGGACAGGCTGCCGAATCGCGGTCCGACCGGTCCGATCCGGCCCTGAAAACAGTGGCCCTAATCAAAACACAAAACACCAGCCCCCTCCACCTCTTCTCCTCTTCTCCTCTTCTCCTCTCATCTCCTTCCCAAGGTCCCGCCGGCCGGCCCCCTTCACCGGCCCTCCTGCTTCCGCCTCGCGACCTCCGCCGGCCCCCTTCACCTGCCCTCCTGCTTCCGCCTCGCGACCTCCGCCGGCCCCCTCCCTCGCAACCTCCGCAGCTCCGCCAGCCCCCTCCCTCGCGACCTCCGCGGCTCCGCCAGCCCCCACTCGCAACCTCCGTCGGCCCCCTCCCTCGCGACCTCCGTCGGCCCCCTCCCTCGCGACCTCCGCCAGCCCCCTCCCTCGCGATCTCCGCCGGCCCCCTCCCTCACGACCTCCGCCATTTTTGAACAGAAGTAACAGTTGGATTGACTGAGATTGATTCTAACTTCTAAGTCAAATTGGGTCTTTAATTTTGACTGTGGTTTGTAGTTATGTACTGATTTTACCAAGGTTTTGAAAAGTTGAAAATTTGCAGAATTATGCAATGGCTTTGATGTTTGATTATGGTTATGTAAAATGATTATATGTTATAGGTTGTTTGATGTTTGATTATGGTTATGTAAAATGATTATATGTTATAGGTTGTTTGATTATGGTTATGTAAAATGATTATATGTTATAGGTTGTCTTTAATTACAACATATTTTACTTTAATTACAACATATTAAAAATCAAATTTGGTTTACTTTAATTACAACATATTTTAACAGTCTGCAGATATTAAAAAATCAAACAGTCTTTTTCTAGCAGACTGCATACGTTTGATCCACCTCTTCTGCTGCAGATGTGGTCCGCAGACTGCAGACGTTTTCATGCAGAAAAAACAAACAGCACCGAAATGTACTTGAACAAAAGGATAAGTTAAGATTTAAAACATGTTATATTTCTTACATAATTGTTCTTGTTACAGGTAATGTTAGGTGTTGACCGCCTGGATATGATCAAAGGGATTCCCCAAAAGATACTTGCATTTGAGAAGTTTCTAGAAGAGAATCAATATTGGCGTGATAAAGTGGTTTTGCTACAGATTGCAGTACCAACAAGAACAGATGTTCCTGAGTGTAAGTTCATAAGATATTTGACTTTTCAGTTATTAATTTTATGTTTGATCTTGGGTTTTCAATAATGTAATGTTTCAGATCAGAAACTCACAAGTCAGGTTCATGAAATTGTGGGGCGAATAAATGGAAGATTTGGGACGCTGACAACTGTTCCAATTCATCATCTGGTTAGCCTTTTGTCTTTTTTTAAAATTCAATTTTAGCATGTGTTTGTGTGTGTATTTACACATACTATACTTCATGTTAATCAAGTTTATAAATCATTCTGTTATGTATGCAGGATCGGTCTCTGGATTTTCAGGCTTTATGTGCACTATATGCTGTCACTGGTACTAATCCATAGCTCTCTTGGTTATTATTTTCATATAATTCATATAACAAGATTTGTGATCACAAGTTGTAAGTTTTAATCATATTTTACACTTCGCACAACTAACATTTTAACACTAGGGTGTGAGCTTACTGAATATCTATGACTTTTACATTGCCAGATATAGCAATCGTCACATCTTTGAGGGATGGAATGAATCTTGTCAGTTATGAGTTTGTGGCATGCCAAGACGCTAAAAGAGGGGTGCTTATTTTAAGTGAGGTAACTAATGGTACTATAATAGTAGTTGTAAATGTCATGTCTTCATATAGGGTAAAAGTTAGGGGTATATAGCTTCACTCTATGCGATGATTACAATTTTATGTAGAGAACTACGAGAACCGCTAAAAACTTGTACCTTATATAAATTAAACGTAAAATATAAATATGAATTGTAAAAACTAATATGAGACGCACATTTAGAATGCGATGGTGGACTTTGATATAAAATGTATAAAAGTTCCACCCCTGCACTTAAAATATGTGCATGAATGGTTCTTGTGATTCTTTCTTATATATAAGTCCTCATTTCCTCCCTCTCTGATCTCACACACTCACACATAGATATACATTGCATTTTCTAATAGACATATATATTCTTCCTGTGTACCTGTAGTTTGCAGGTGCTGCACAATCCCTTGGTGCAGGGGCTATTCTTGTTAACCCATGGAACATAACTGAAGTTGCAGCTTCAATAGGGCAAGCTTTGAATATGAGCGCTGAAGAAAGAGAAAAACGTCATCGACACAACTTCTTACATGTCACAACCCATACTGCTCAAGAATGGGCTGAAACTTTTGTAAGGTACAAAATGGGCAGTCAGGTCGGGTAATGGTCGTCAGGTCAACACAGGTTTTATTTAGTACATGTCAGATCCATTTCACCTCCAACTTTCTTTTTGTAAGGTACTAACTAGGTGGGTCGAGTAATGGTTCAAGTTTCAACACATGTTCATGTTAAAATTTGCTATTATTTATTAGTGCATGCTGGTTTTAGCTGACTAAAAAAAAATTTTTGTTCAATTTTTATAAATATTTACTTATTAAGGCATTAGATATGATTATGAACACTAAGTACAGTTAGGGTGACTCTCCATCCACCTTAAAGTAAGAGTTGACTTTTGACTTTAACTAATTTTGACCTATTTTAATGTTGACTATTGTAGTGAACTGAACGATACTGTAGTTGAAGCACAACAAAGAATAAGACAAGTTCCACCACCACTGCCAGTTGAAGAGGCTATTGAACGTTATTTGCAGTCAAGTAATCGGTTAATCATACTGGTAATACATCCATATGTAATTATTCTTATAGAAAGAAATTAACCCCTTTAATTATCATGTATTGATTACATTTATGATGTTTCACATTTTAAAACACCACAGGGATTCAGTGCTACATTAACTGAACCGGTCGATACCCCCGATAGGCGTGGAGGTGATCAGATCAGAGAAATGGATCTCAAATTGCACCCTGAAATAAAAGAACCACTTACTAAGCTTTGCAATGATCCAAATACAACAGTCGTCGTCCTCAGTGGAAGTGATCGGACTGTATTGGATGATGTATTATCCAAATCTTTTTTTTACTTGAGTTTAATCATTTATTATTTTTGTTTCTAAAATGTTAACGTATTCATTAATTTCCCAGAACTTTGGTGAGTATAACATGTGGTTGGCGGCTGAGAATGGAATGTTTCTGCGATCCACTAAAGGAACATGGATGACGACTGTGCCTGAGCATTCAAATATGGAATGGGTTGACAGCGTAAAGGTTGTATTTTCATTCAAAGATTCAGTGTGTATTATATAATACTGCCTTTGTAATCGTAACTACCACATTAATTACTTGATTTCTGTTAACTTTGTAATCTTTATGACAGCATGTCTTTGAGTACTTCACTGAAAGAACACCTCGATCACATTTTGAACTCCGTGAGACATCACTTGTTTGGAATTACAAGTATGCAGGTATTTTTCAACTTTCTACATTTGGGCTTTCATGATCCTTTATCATTATGTTCTTTTTTGGATTGCTTGTGGGGTCATGAAAAATGGAATGCAGATGTTGAATTTGGGAGGCTTCAAGCCAGAGATATGCTGCAGCATTTGTGGACAGGCCCGATATCTAATGCATCCGTTGATGTTGTACAAGGTAGCCGGTCCGTTGAGGTTCGAGCAGCTGGTGTAACTAAGGTTATTGCCTCACTTTTTTAACACCATGTGCTTATGATTTTTTATAGTTTATAATGATAACAATAATTATTAATTAGTAAAATAAGAGAGCCACATTGACCATAATATAGCTTTTGCTATAAGTTGTTAAACAGGCAGAGGTCTGGTGGGTTGGGTAATGGATTAAAACCGATAAACTTTTGTTGGGGTCAGGCGGGGTTGACACAAAACACATTTTGTTGATAAAGTCATTTTATAATTAATTAGTATGTCACGTGATTTTAAAATTTCTACTATTTTAGTAATAATCAAATTTTTTCAGTTAACTTATTTAAGAGGTTTTATGCATTAAAAGTCACATGATGGGGAACTTTTGAGTAAGTTCATACTTTGCTTTTACAAGTTTGACCCGTTAAAGATAAAAGTAACCCGAATTGGCCCATCCATAAGTAAAGGGATCGAAATATAATATATTGGAACAATGTTTTACAGGGTATCACAATTGTTCGTATATTAGGGGAGATAGTTCATAGCAAATCAATTTCATCCCCAATCGATTATGTCCTATGTATCGGCCATTTTCTAGGGAAGGTATGTACTCCAAAAGTTATACACGGATCTCAAAACATTAAAATCAAACACGGATTTTTCAATAAATTCAATATTTCACTTGTATTTTTCAGGATGAAGATATTTACACCTTTTTCGAGCCTGAACTTCCCTACAATGGCATGGGTATCCCGCGACCCAAACTAAATGATGCTGCAAAGGGGTCTGGAGTCAAAAAGTCCGGTAAAAGCGGGTCAAAACCATCTCAAAAGCAACGAGTACCTCAAAGTCCAGATAACAAACGAACAACTAACAATAACAAAAATAACGGTTTTGAGAATGGTGGAAAACGCTCATCCGGGTCAGCAGACAAAGTATCATGGAATGTTCTAGATCTTAAAGCAGATAACTACTTCTCGTGTGCCGTGGGACGGACACGTACAAACGCGCGCTACCTTTTACAGTCATCGGATGATGTGGTTTCGTTTCTGAAAGAGGTTACTGAAGCTTCTTGAGCATGTGTAGGAATATAGTTTTGGCATAAAGTCCTCTATTGTTTGAGATTAGTTCTATATGATTCATATGTGTTTGGGCACAAGTGGTATGTATGAACAATGAAAGAAGTATGAACGAAAAGAAGAATTTGTGTTACTAAATTGTTGGTCAAGTGCCGCTACAACGAACAACTTTTATGGTAGTTACTTTTACAGTTAAGGACTTACACTATAGAACTTTACAGTTTACACTTTACACTACTAGTCATTCGTAGTTTGTATCGACTAAGGGTGTCATTGTGTCCAATTGACCGGCTTATGGGTTTTGGATTGGCGGGTTGAATTCTTCAACCTTAACTCGACCGATATACTTATTCATGTTGTGTCGAACCAAGTTAAAAAATTACGTTGTGCACCAGTTGATTTTTCTATGTTCATTTATGAATATAAGTCGCTAATGACTTGGTAACAATCCAACTAATCAATTATTTTGATTAAGTGAAACTTTTTTTTAAATTGGTGTCCTTTCAATTATTTTTGTTTCTTTATCTTTCATCCCGATTAACAAACTTTGCTTAATATATTAATTCAAAATTAGAAAAAGGGAATGAAAAGAACAAGGGTGTAAACAAACTGAGCCAAGCCCGAGCTTGCTTAGGTTCGAACACAGCTCGTTTATAATTTTATTTTTAAAGCTCGAGCTCGGCTCGTAAAAGAATCACCAGGCTCGAGCTCGGCTCGGGCTCGGCTCGTTATTGTTAAATTATTAAATTTGTTTTTTATAATTACTTTTATATTTTTAATAATCAAACTTTATATATATAGATATATAACATAATATATATTAATTAATTATTTTATCATAATAATATATATATAATAATATGATTTGTGTATATATATATATAGTTAATATGTAAATAAAAAATTATAAAATAAAAAGCTCGTTTATGCTCGCGAGCCGACTCGAGCTAGATATCTGAAGCTTGGGCTCAAGCTCATTTAGTAAACAAGCCATGATGCTCAAGCTCATTTAGTAAACAAGCCATGATGCTCAAGCTCATTTAGTAAACAAGCCATGATGTGGGCTCGAGCTCGTTTAGTAAACGAGCCATGATGTGAGCTCAAGCTCGGGCTCAAGCTCTTTTAAGTTCAGCTCGATTCAAGTTTTTTCAAATCAATTCCAAGTAGTTTGCGAGCCGGTTTGACTCGTTTACACCCCTAGAAAAGAAGTGGACTAATAAAAGAAAATTTTAAGAAGTGAAGAGCCGATGAAAGGGTTTAAAATGGCATCTAACTTATTTTTAGTAGTTCGCACAGAGGAAAACTAAATTAAAATATTAAAACCTGTTACACAATTTAAAAGGTCTACCAATTTATTAAACGGGTCATGTTCTGATTTCTGCCGAATAACTTATGGTTCCTACCGATCTACTTCTAGTTCAATTTATTAGCGTAAGAATACAATTTGTTATCGTAACAAATACGCGTTTCGATGGTATTATTTGCTCGACACAAAGATCATGTGCTTAAAATCTAATTCGGCTACTGTGTATCATGCCAGCTGTTTATTTGAAAGAATATTATATATGCATGTGAAAGATCCATGGTTGGTGGTGGGGGTATGATTGATGCCATCTGTAATTGCGTTGGTGTCATTCTTACATTTTTTTTGAAAGAATAATTTTTTAATTTTCAAATCATTTACCAAGTTAGTAGTTAGTGGGATTCAAACCCCCAACCTCCATGTTAATTGTTATTCTTACATTTGATGACTAAACTCATCCCACGTTAAAAAAAACATGGTACATGTTCTTTAGTGCTCATAGCTAAATAATGACCTGTTTAGCACCAAAAGATATTTATTAAAGTTAAGGCTATCAATACTTTTTGAAAATATATATAGACGGGCCACATTAACACTTTACTTGTATCGGTAATTTAAAACGGTTATGTAATCGTTTGATTTTTTCTTTTCCTTCCTCTTTCATTATACCTTAGCTTATACAAGTATCTCGTAATTCTCTACTTAAATTGTGGATAACATTGCATTTATTTACACGATATTTTCTTGAAAGTTGGAAGTTAGAGTTACTTACAAGTTAGCGATTTAAAAAAAAATTAATAATTGGTTATTTTAATCTTTTATTATCTAGTATTTTGACTATTTAGCAGAGGGATAATCATTTCATCTAAAATTATATGTTATGTTGAGCCAATAACTTTTCTCCCCACATTCATTAATATAATCGAAATAGATTAAATAACATGGCGTTTAACACAGAATCCTTGAAGTATATATGTTGATAAACTTTCTGGTTATTAACCAAAGGGTTTGATACCTAGTCGGCGTAGTAAAGATTTTTTTGATAAGTGATTGATGGTTTCTAGTTTCATGATGAATATAGATTTAGATTTAGAAGTAGATTTAGAGAGTTTGGGAGTTTGTCGTTCCAAAAAGCACTTACAAACGCAACTAAAAATGAATATAACTTCAAGTAACAAAGGTACAGCGTCCAAACATTACTTATTACATCAAATACTATTGGTTTAAAAAAGCGTGACACGCTATAAGACGTTTTGGTCCTCAAAGTCCATGCGCGAAGCTAGAGTTTCACGTGTAGAAGGCGTTACTCAACATACAACCGAATAAGTTTTATGTACAACAAACTTCTACATGTCTTAATTATTTTTTAAATAAACCATGTATAATCTCTTTCTTATGTTTTACATATCACCCTCGTACAGACCCCAATTTGACCCAGATGTGCACGAGGTGCCGCCTCATGGCCCTAAGCCACTTTCTTGTCCGCCTCGTGTCCTCAGGCGCACCCTTACCAAGCTCATACTCATAAGACTCTTGGCTCATATCCCCATGTGTTTAACCGGTCTTAATCCATTTTGAAAGACAAAAGGGAGGATCTGTCAGGGATCATTAGGGAATGAGGGGACCAAGCCCTAGTCTGGTCTGGTCAGGTCAGGTCAGGTCAATGGTCCCATTTGAACACATGTAAGTATATTAAGCTGCAGATCATGAACCCCATGAGGCAAATTAAAGGTCACCTAATTGCCTGTAAAATGGACCACATGAGGAAGCTACTAGTTCCCTGTTTTGGCAGGTGGGTTGCCCAATCCCAAATCAGAAAAGCTTGTTTGGGCACAAGGACTTCTCAAACATGACATGAAGAAATGCAAGATTTCACACACAAACAGACACACACACAGAGAAATTTATATGAAGAAATAACAAATCTTATATAAAATCCAATAGTACAAGCCCGCGTGCGGTTTTTTTAACAAAAGTAGAATCGAAAATGTTCAACCAAGTGTAGCTCTGACAAAACAGGATGAATCTAACATATAATCTGAGTGTGACGTGATGACTGATGATATGCTGCTAGGAAGCGAAAGACTTTAAACATTACAGATGTATAATCCAAACCGTACATGATGAGGCGGAGTAAGTAACCAAACACAGGTGAATCTTCAGTTTACAAATTCTAATATAGAATCGAAGGTTATTAATGTTTTTTGTTTGGTTCGAATACGTACTTGATCAATGACTCCTTGATCGATAGCAACTCAGGGAACTCGTTCTTCAACTTTGATGCATCCAACTCATTATTGCTTCGTGGGGCCACTATCACTTTCGCTTGTTCCTCCAGTGTGAAGTTTACCCACTTAAATTCTGGGTTGATGTACTTCTTGTACATTTCAAGAATCTCATTGTGACTTACCACCCCTGGATTTGTAAAGTTCCAGATTCCCGTTAGATTCCTCTTTGCCATCTCGATTGAAATGGGTAAAAGTTCATCCAAAATCGTCATGCTGTTTGGTATGTTCACAACTTTATTATAACGAGCTATTTTTGTGATAAAGTTGCGTGGGTTGTTGAGATCTGATGATATTGGCATTCGAACTCGAAGGGTGCAAACATTATCGTATTCTTTCAAAAGCTCCTCCACCTGTGAACAAACATTAGATGATTATACATTACAACTCCGATATCACATATATATGCATGAAGATATAATTAAAAATAAAACATTAATCACTCGTTACCATGGCTTTGGTCTTCGAATAAAATGACCCAGTGAAATTGGGTGTGTCTTCTTCCTTGAAACCGATTCCAGAACCTTCTGGATGTTTAGCATCATATTCAAAAATGCATCCAGTTGCAAAATTGATCATTAAGAGCCCGTGTTCTCTGCAGACATCTGCTAAATTGAGTGTGCCTGAAACATTGGTACGAATGGTTTCTGTTTTATGAGATTCACACCAGTCCACATTTGGTCTGCCAGTAACACCAGCAGCATTGAAAACATGAGTAGGCTTAATGGTTTGGATATCAGCCAAAAGTTGTGAACGGTCTTCCAAACGACCTTTTCCATACTCGTATTGAATTTGTTGCTTTTCACATAATTTCCCAAGTAAACCACCGATCCAACCCGTTTTCCCATAGATAAGGAACTTCAGAGTTGGTTTCTTAGAAATGCTACTTGTTTTTGAACTAGGAACCTGGACACCAATCTGAGAAGTATTGATTGCCAAATTAGCTGAGTCAAATTCAGCATTTTCTGGTCCATCAATGTGTCTATCAACACCACCTGGCATCATTAACATTCTTGGATGAGGAAGAAGTGCTCCAGAGACATCTCCCCACCAATTAGGGTTACTGGTATACCACTCGATGGTCTTTTTCAAACCTTCTTCCCATACGGTCCTTTCGGACCAGCCCAAGCTCTTCAATTTCTCATCATCTAAGAAATATCTTTGATCATTGAAAGGTCTGTTTTCCACAAACTTGATGCTTGAATCAGGATCCATATTGAAAAGCTTGCACATATCTTTTGCGACATCAATAACTCTTCTCTCTCTTTTGGTCCCTATGTTGTAAACATGACCAACTTCTCCTTTGTGAAGAATTACTTCAAAAGCTTCAGCAACGTCTTCACAGTACAGGTAACTCCTTACATTAGAACCATCACCATGAATTGGAAGTGGTTGTCCTCTCATAGCTAAGAGAATGAACTTAGGGATTAGTTTCTCCGGGAACTGATTTGGGCCATAAACATTGTTTCCCCTTGTGGTAATCACGGGCAGCCCATAAGACCTACCATAAGCCATGACAAGCATTTCTGCACCAGCTTTTGTGGCTGAATATGGGTTTGTAGGAAGAAGTTGTGAAGCTTCATGGTTACCAACAACAGCATCCTCCTCTGTTTCACCATAGACCTCATCTGTGCTCACATGGATGAACCGTCTAATCTGGCCAGTGACTTTACAGGCCTCTAGAAGCACATGAGTACCATAGATGTTGTTCTTTGTGAACTCAAAGCTGTTGCCAAATGAGTTATCAACATGGGTCTGTGCAGCAAAGTGCATTATGGTATCAATAGATTCGGTGATCAGGAGGTAGTTGACTAGATCAGCACTACCAATGTCACCCTTCACAAACTTGAAGTTGGGAGATGACCTCGAAGGGTTGAGATTCTTAAGATTTGAACAATAATCAAGCTTGTCAAGCACGACAATCTTGTAATCAGGGTAGCTTCTGACTAGCCGATTAGCAACATGAGAGGCAATGAAGCCAGCAGCCCCCGTAATAAGGATGTTCTTCGGCGTGTAATTAGCCATACCGGATCTGTCCCCATGTAAACAAATCAAATTATAACCAAAAAGATCACGTGATAAAAACCTTCATGAATCCTAAACACACTATGGTGAACAAACAAACTTAATTCAGCAGCAAAAAGAACACGTAATTTTCAAACAGCATGGCATGTTTGACAAATCTAAACAATGTTTAACAGAAATGCAGGATCAACAATAACATAAGGTAAGAACAAAGCTAGTTGATCACTGATCCGCAGGTTATTCCATTTCCTAAAACCACAAAATATGCACCAAAAACAAAAGATGAGGGTTTATAATCAACTTTACAATCAACTCATCAAAGGAGATCATCAGCCTCCGGATCACAAACCAAATGCTGAACTAACCTAACAATAATCAGATCAGAAATCGAACAAAATGACAATCAGCTAACCTAACTCATGAAATTCCACATTAAACCTAACACACTACCAAAAACTAACCAGATCTAGCACAAATCACGCATCTCCTCGTATCAAATTGAGGTTTAAACAACTTCGATTGAGCAAATCAAACACTAAACCAGATCTAATAACCAATCGTCCTCGTAACACGAACCAAAACTCGAAATCGTACAATACACAACAAGATCGAAGTTCCTCGTGTGTATGAACAACATCATTTAGCTACGAATTAAGAAAATTAACAGAGGGAAATGTGAACTTACATAAAATGTGAAATCCAATCGGTATGAAGAGCAGATTGCGTATGAATAGCAGATCTCGACCAGAAAGGTGATGAAGAAGAGATCACGAAATTTTACGGAGTGGCAACCGACGCCTCAATCGATGAATAATACACGCAGATGTGTGGGTGTATATATATATATACATGAGTATGGTTCACCTCAACATGATTGTATGTATGTATGTATGTATGTCTGCGTGTGTGAATGGAAAGATAATAATTGAGATGGATTGTTGTTATTAATATTATTAATTCATTATTGCAAGGAGCATAAAAGTGATTAACCGAACCGTAACCGAAAAAAACGAGAAAATGAAAACGGGAAGAGTGAAGAATATGAATAATTGATGTTCGGTTTAATGTTTTTTATGACCGATTGTTTTTTGTTTTGGTTTTGGTTTTAGTTTTGGTTATTCTTTGTTTGATTTAGTGGAGATGAACTGATTCGTTATTTTAAATCCTGAAAGATTAGTTGTCTTATGTACTTAGATAGGTGATATAATTATCTTTCTAGGCAAGTTTGTAAGGGCTTGTTGTCCCTTTTGGAGGTCTCAAGTGCAAATCATCAATTAATTCGATTTTTGTTGTGTTAGATAATTGAAATCGATGAGTTGTCATTCTTCAGTAATAGAAAATTTTTGCTTTGGTAGGTTAGGGTTTTAAATCGAACTATGCCCCTAACAGAATATAAAGCACAGTTCTTGTTATAAGATTATAACAAACGACATTTATAATGTATATCCAAATTTTAAGCAAATAAGGGTTGGCATTGCATAAGTACTTGTACAATGCATGTAATATTGCCTATGCAGTCAAAGGTCCTCGCCTAGGCGCTCAGACATGGTGCAATAATAATGTATTGCGTCAATAAGGCACTAAAGTTATAATTCCAGCCCAATTAGGGCCGAATTCTGCGAAAAAACTAGTTAGAGGAGTTTTGAAACGACTAAAATTGGTCTAAAACATTATAAAATGCATACGTTGACTTTGTTTAAAATCGTCATTATCTTTTTCAAGCATATTACACCTAGGCCCAAGCACCAATGTTCACTCTTAACGTCTAGCACCTTTCACTATCTAAAATGTAACCATAGAGAAAAATATGCTAAAGTTAAGAAAACTATGATATGAATCACATTTGAAGTTTTAAAATGATTCTTGTAAATTTTTTACCTGAATTGGTTATATTTAACATAATCATAGCCCATTTTGTTAAAATGTAAGATTGTTGCTCTTCTGGTTATATAACGTACTTATAAATGTTTTTACATATTAGAGACACATTTATTATAAAATCAATCAAATGAAGAAACAAAAACAACTGTATCTCAAATGTTATAAAGCGGTTTGTAACGTAATATTTTTTTTCCTTTTCATTAGAAGGAATAAACAAGAATCATAGGTATGTTAACCTATATCCTATTTATTAAAAATAAATACTACACATCCCTTGAAAACTATGTTATAAATGAAAACTATAAAAACCAAAGGTTACGTATATGTAAGTTCGTGTTATAAAATATACAACTAAGAGTTTTGTACATGTACAGGTTATGTATATGTAAGTACGTGTAGTGTCCAACTAAGAGTTACGTACATGTAACCCATACAAGTTACGTATATGTAAGTCATTTTGTCATTATTGTCGTTCATTCGAGTTTTAATTCAAAAATATATAATGTCTTCAAAAAATAATGTTGAAATTTACTCAAAGATACTTTAAAGAATTAGAAAGTTAAATCAATTATATATTATGTGATTGGGTGGTGGTAGTTTTCACGATTTTTAATTATAAACATGGTTGTATATGATCCCTCCCATTTAAAATTCGACATACATCCCATTTATTAAACACAAATATTACATATTTACCCCGTTTGATTATTTTATTAAGATTTAATTACGCGAATGGTCCCTGTGGTTTGTTAAAAATAACAGATTGGGGTACTAAGGGTTTTTTATAACAGATTGAGGTATTATGTTTACATATTATAATGAGTTAAGGTATTAACACTGACAGACGTTAACTTTTCTGTTAAATCCAATGGTATTTCTGTCTTTTCTGTGTAAAAGGACTACTAATGTAACTTAAGGGAGTGTTTGTGTCATTTAACATATATAAAGGCATGTTTATGTAATTTAGTATATCTACACAAAGTGTATGTATGTTTATCTCCTTCACAGACATAATAATTTCACCCCCATTGCTGCTCATCATCACAGGCCGCCACCCCAGGCCACCACAGCGCTACCACCACCCAAGATTACCATTGTACGGCGCCCACTGTCGGCTTCCTTCCACTCTTATTTCAGACCATCACCACCACTAAGGGGCTGTTTGATTACGCTGACTGAGTAAGATCTGACTGAGTCAGAAGCTGACCCAGTAAGAAGTTCTGACTGAGTCTGCATCTGACTGAAACTTGGCTGTTTGATTTACCATCTGACTGACTCTGCTGAATGAATATCATTTAATATCGTAACTGTGTTCCAGGGTGACACGGTTAACCTAATTTCTCGACTGTTGATTATTTTCTTTACGTTATTTGATTTCATTTTTTTAGTCATTTACATTTATTAAATTAAAGAATAATAATCTATTAATATTATTTCCATCTAATTATAATTCATTTACTATTGAAACTTAATTATAATTGAATTGCAATTACACCTAATTATAATCTATTAAAAAAATCCTAACTAACCCTCCCCACTACCCGTCCTCCCTCCCCCACCCCCACACCCTTATTTCTATATTCCTGAACCTCATCCTCAACGTAACACCATCAAAAACCATCATCATCATGATCTTCATCTTCTTCCCCTTTACTCTCTTCATCTCTTCATCTCTTCATCTCTTCATCTCTTCATCTCTTCATCCTCACTGCGGGGGAGATGGAGACGTCGGACAACAGGGAAGGGGAGATGAAATTGGGGGCGACAAGGGGAGATGGGTCGGAACGCAACGGCGGGGTGGACGCGGTTGAAAAACAGCGACAAGAAGGGGAGGTGAAATTGGGGGCGAGAGGGTCGCGGAGGAGAGGGGCGCTGGAGGGAGAGGTGCTCCGGTTGGAGGGGTGCTCCGGTCACCGGTCGCGGAGGAGAGGGTCGCCGGTCGCGGAGGAGAGGGTCACCGGTCGCGGAGGAGTGGGTCGCCGGTTGGAGGTGCTCCTAGCCCCTTTTCTTCTCCAGGCCAGGTCTTTTGGTTGTTGTGTTCTCGGTCAGACCTTCTTAAATCTAGGTCCGGGTCAGCCGATCAGGACCCGGTCTGTACATCCGGTTTCTAAATCCGGACTTGTAATTGTATTATAATTATGCTTAATTAACTAAGTTGAGTTTGTTTGATTGTTTTGGTGTTCAATCGCATGAGTTGCATGCGAATGAACTTCAGACGCACCCCTTACGTGCGATTGAGACTCAGTCGTACGGATAGTAGGCGTATGAGCTTCAGTCGCACGATTCAGTTGTGCGAATGGTTCAGTCGTGCGACTGAAGGTAAGGCGGTTAAGTTGTGAGTATGGATAAGTAGGGCGGTGCAGAGGGTTCAAGAGCAGATTTCTATCTGCATCTACTCTATTTTCTTGTTCCCTTCACACCCAAACACCCTGTTCCCACGAAATCGACTAAGGCAACTCCGTTTTGGTAAGTTTTGGATGTCACGGATCAATTTTGATATGTTATAAGCTGTGTGTATGATTGAATTTGATCCAATAACCTGTTTAAATCAGTAAATTGGTCTGGTTTCTTTCTAAATTAAAATCTGGGAATTCGGATATGAGTTTTTGTGTAGTTTTGATAAAATAATGATCCGAACCATTATAAACGATATGTATATGATTTGTTTTGAATATGACATGATTTGGATGGATAAAACTCAAATTTTGGGTGAGTTTGAATCAAAAACGTCAAGAACACAGCTGCTGATCCGTTTCAGACGAATGGGCTCAGTCGCATGCCTCAGTCGTGCGAATGAGAGTCTAGTCGTGCGACTGAGTGCGAATAGAGGTTCAGTCATGCGATTGAGAACCCAGTCGCCTGGTTAGAAGACCGAATGAAGACGAGTGATCACTATGTACGAATGAGGACTCAATCGTGCGAATGAATGGCTAGTCGTACGACTGAAGGTTCAGTCGTATTAATTTTCATCCGCATGGGTCCAGTCGCATGAGTGCTCATTCGTATAAGTGTTCATTCGCAAAAGGGTCCTGTTTGAGAATATTTACTGAATCAAGGTTTACTGCTTTAGATATACCTTGATTAGAGGAAGGACTAGTTACCTCGTGTACGTGGATTGTGTAGATTGTTGTAAGGAAGTTGATAAGGTGAGTTCTAAGCCCTTTTCAAATGTTTGGTTTTAACATTCGGGCTAGCACACATATGATGATAAATGAATTAAATGTTTTAGCACCAAAACTGTGATAATGATGTTTATACGTTACTAACAGCTCGTGTGGCTGTTAGGGTAAAGTTGGGATGATAAATGGTTGGGACAATGAATGGTCATCTGAACATTGTTAATCATTACGTGATGATGATGATTTCAATGGGTCAGGTAGGGTGTAAAGAATGGTCATCTGAACATTGTTAATCATTACGTGATGGTGATGATTCCAATGGGTCAGATGGGATGTAATGATAAATGAAATGTATTAAAAACTGGTGCTAAAAAGAAAGAATGTGTGGTGTGTAAAGTAATGTGATAATATTGGCAATAAGTAAAAGAAATGTTTTAAAGTGATAATGTGATGTAAATCTCAACAGGCCAGTTAGGGTAAGATGCCTGGGTGTGTAACTGTACAGTTAGATAGGAGTGATGACGATCACTCAGCTTTGTGAACATCTTATGGTGACGACCCTAGATGATTAATTGGCATCCTACTGGATGAGAGATAGAAACTTCAGTTGCTAGATGTGGGCAACTGATAGTTTCTGGATGAGATAAAATAATAATTATAGTTTCTAGATGTGGGAAACTGACAGTCTCTGGTTGGGGAAAACTGACGTCCGGTGGGACAAAGTAAAATGAAAGATGATTTTATTATATTGCCAATATAAATGTGATTACTGTATGCGATAAAATGTTGTTAATGTTTTGATGAAAATTTAGAACTCAACAGTTTATCTGATGTTTTGAGTGTGTTGTGTGTGCTAGGTAAGGAAGGGTCCTCTAATAGTAAAGGAAAGCAAGTATGAGCTGAACAAGGATGCTATCCCGGAGTAGCTGCTGGCATAGGGTGTAGGACCTGTTAATAATGTAAATAGGGAAATGTATAATTAAATACAACTATATGTAAAAATGTTTTAAAAGTTGGGTTAATATGTAAAGTTGTTTAGTCTTCCGCTGTAAGTAGAAAGCTCTGATTCGCGTTTAAAATATTAATCCAACTGTGTGACGTGCCTCCGGTGCCCTGCCGGGTTTAGGGCGTCACAGGTTGGTATCAGAGCAGTAGTTAAAGGGATCTAGTGTCATAACAACTAGACTTTAACTAGAAAATAGATATGCCAGCAGGGATAGCTAGATAGAATAGTTTATTAAAACAAGAGAAGGTGATGGGACTATCATGAGAAGGAATAACAAGAATAGTAAAAGTAAAGTAAACAATTAATAGTACTTGCCCAACATTATTAATAATTTACTTTACTTATAGTATTCTGGTTATATACTTACATGCGAGTACCAAATAATCCTGATCTCGTTTTAATAGGTTATGGCTGATAGGGAGAGTGAAAGAATGCAAGGTGGAACCTCGGAAAGAAATGTTGATGAGAGCACAGAGGTGCTTAGTATGACGAGACAGCAATTCCGTGATGCAATTGCTGAGGAGGTTCGTAAAGCCTTGAATGTAGCTAGACCTGATGAAAATAGGAATGTTGATAAAGTCGAGGGGTCTAGCGAGAGAAAGGGAGTTACGTATAGTCAATTTAAGGAATGTAATCCTCTATGATTTTCTGGGGCTATGGATGTGGTAGCCACCTATAAATGGCTTCGTGAAATGGAAGCCATGATCAAGTTGAGTGAGTGTAGGGAGGATCAGAAAGTAAAGTTTGCAGCCCACTCGTTTGTAGGTGAGGCTCTGTATTGATGGGATACGATTATCCAAACGTTAGGCGAGGAGGCTATTGATAAAATGTTATGGCCTGAATTTAGAAAGTTAGTGTCGGATAAGTTTTGTCCGAAGGGTGAGATGGATCGAATAGAGATGAGTTTCCTGCAGTTTTAGGCAGGTACTATGTCCCATAGGGAATACACGTCTAAGTTTGAAGAGATGGCGCGGTTGGTGCCTCACTTGGTGGTTCCTGAAGAGAAGAAAATCTTGAGGTACACTCAGGGGTTGCCTCAGGAGGTTAGAAAATTGGTCAGATCATCTGCTCCGAGTAGTTATCAGTTGACGGTAAACTTAGCTGCAGATATGTATCAAGAAGTTTATGGTAGTAATGTTGCTCTTGACGAAAGTAAAAGGAAATGTGAAGAACCTGCAGCGCAGAGAAGATTTAAGAATCCAAGTTTTCAGAAGAAGGGTAAGTTTGGAAGGGGCCAATTCCAAAAGAATGTCAGAAATGAGCTGCCACGTTGCGGGAAATGTGGTAGGCTACATAAGGGTGAATGTATGATCGGTAGTAGGACTTGTTTTAAATGTGGAAAGCTAGGACATTATGCTAATGAATGTAATAAAAGCCCTCGTAGATGTTATGAGTGTGGAGAAACGGGGCATATTCGGAGTGAATGTCCAAGATTAGCTGTTAGAAAGCCTGAACCGGTTAGATCGATGAAAGGGTCAGGAGAAGGGTCGAGTGTGGCGAAGGGGCGAGCTTATTCTATGTCAGCTAGTGAGGCTAAAGCTTTACCAGATGTAGTCTCAGGTACGTTTCTAGTTAATGGGATTCCAGCTAACGTGTTATTTGATTCTGGTGCAAGTGGAAGTTCCGTATCTGTTGATTTTTGTCCTATGCTTGCGTGTGAAATTCGATCATTAGAGGTAGCTTTCGTAGTTGAAACTGCTAATGATAGGTCTGTGATGATTAGTAGTATAATTGATGGTTGCTTTATTAAACTAGAAGGATATAGATTACCTGTTAAACTATATCCTATGATATTAGGAGGGTTTGATGTAGTTTTGGGTATGGATTGGTTGGCAAACCATGAAGCCCATATTGTATGTAATAAGAAGCTAATTCAGTTAAGAGCACCGGATGGGAAAACAATTAATGTATATGGTGATAGAGAGGAGTCAACTGTGAAAATAGTATCCATGATGAAAGCTGATAAGTTAATGAGCCGCGGGTGTGCATCTTATTTAGTATATGTGATTGATTCTCAAAAGCCTGTAAGAAAGATTGAGGATATTCCTGTGGTTAGAGATTTTGTAGATGTGTTCCCAGAAGAATTACCGGGATTCCTCCAGATCGTGAAGTTGAGTTTAGAATTTATTTGATTCCGGGTGCTAAGCCAGTTGCCAAGTCACCTTATAGACTAGCTCCATCGGAATTGAAGGAATTAATGAAGCAGACTGAAGATTTGCTAGAAAGAGGATTCATTAGACCCAGTTCTTCCCCGTGGGGTGCTCCAGTATTGTTTGTGAAGAAGAAAGATGGGAGTATGCGTATGTGTATCGATTACAAAGAATTAAACAAGTTGACAATAAAGAATAAGTATCCACTCCCACGAATAGATGATTTGTTTGATCAGTTACAGGGAGCCAGTTGGTTTTCTAAGATAGATCTCCGTTCGAGTTATCATCAGCTGAAAGTTAAAGAAGAAGATATACCTAAGATAGCGTTTCGCACACGTTATGGTCACTATGAATTTTTGGTTATGTCTTTTGGGTTGACGAATGCACCTGCTGCTTTTATGGATTTGATGAATAGAGTGTGCAAGCCAATGTTAGATCGATCAGTAATTGTGTTTATTGATGATATACTGATCTATTCGAAGAATGAAGGAGATCATGCCTGCCATCTGCGTGAAGTATTGGAAAGGTTGAGAAAAGAAAGGCTTTATGCAAAGTTTTCTAAGTGTGAATTTTGGTTACGAGAAGTACAGTTTTTAGGACATGTAATCAATGCAGAAGGCATTTTGGTAGATCCTACCAAGATTGAAACAGTAATGAAGTGGAGTCCTCCAAAGACGCCATCTGAGATCCGCAGTTTCTTGGGTCTGGCTGGTTATTATAGAAGATTTATTCAGGATTTTTCCAAAATAGCATCCCCGTTAACGAAGCTGATAAGAAAGAATGAAGAATACGTATGGGGACCAGAACAAGAAAATGCATTTCAAAAATTGAAGCAGAAATTAACCCAATCGCCAGTGTTGTCGTTGCCAGATGGAAATGAAGATTTGGTGATTTATTCAGATGCTTCGTATCAAGGTTTAGGATGTGTATTGATGCAAAGGGGACGAGTGATAGCTTATGCTTCCAGACAGTTGAAAGAACATGAAAAGAATTATCCGACGCATGATCTGGAATTGGCAGCGGTGGTATTTGCCTTGAAGATATGGAGGCATTACTTATATGGGACGAAATGTATGATTTACACAGACCATAAGAGTTTGAAATATTCTTCGATCAGAAAGAATTAAACATGTGCCAGCGGAGATGGTTAGAATTGGTGAAAGACTATGATTGTGAAATACTTTACCATCCTGGTAAAGCAAATGTGGTTGCTGACGCGTTAAGCAGAAAAAGTGAACACCCTCCGATTCGAGTTAAGTCATATAGTTAGTGATAACTCCAGATTTTATGCATCAGTTACGAGAAGCTCAATTAGAAGCATTAAAGGAAGAAAACGTAAAGCAGGAACGAATGAAGGGTCAAATAAAGGATCTGGAAGAAATAGTTTTGGGGTTAAGATAAAATGTGGTCGTATGTGGGTCCCGATTAAGATGAGAGAGTTGGTGCTAGATGAAGCCCATAAATCCAGATATTCTATACACCGTGGTGCTACTAAGATGTATAAGGATTTGAAACAAGAATATTGGTGGCCCAGTATGAAGTTTAATGTGATGCAGCATGTGAATAAGTGTTTGACGTGTCTTCAGGTCAAAGCTGAGCATCAAAAGCCATATGGTAAGCTTCAACCCTTAGAGATTCCAAAGTGGAAATGGGAAGAGTTGACAATGGATTTCATAACTAAGCTCCCGCGTACAACTAAAGGTTATGATACCATTTGGGTCATAGTAGATAGATTGACACGTAGTGGACATTTCTTACTAATTAAGGAAATGTATAACTCTGAGAAGTTAGCAGAACTGTTTATTCGAGAAATTATTGCTCGTCATGGAGTGCCGTTATCTATTGTATCGGATAGGGATACACGTTTTACTTCCAGGTTTTGGAGGCAATTTCATGAAGATATGGGTACTTGTTTGTTACACAGCACATCTTTTCACCCAGAAACGGATGGGTTGACTGAAAGGACTATCCAAACAGTTGAAGACATGTTACGAGCTTGTGTTATAGATTTCGGTGGTAGCTGGGATAGTCATCTGCCATTAGTGGAATTCTCCTACAATAACAGTTATCATTCTATGATTGGGAGAACCCCTTATGAGATGTTATATGGCAGAAAATGTAGGAGTCCGATATGCTGGGGAGAAGTTGGGCAGAAAGAGTTGGGCAGTTTGGAAATTGTACAGACTACGAATGAGAAACTGGATCAGATTAAAGCTCGGTTTAAAGCGGCTCAGGATCGACAAAAATCTTATGAAGATAAAAGGCGAAGGCATATAGAGTTTGAAGTAGGAGATAGAGTTATGTTGAAAGTATCTCTTTGAAGGGAATTATCAGATTCAGAAAGAGGGGAAAGTTAAGTCCTCGTTTTATAGGACCGTTTAGAATTATAGAACGAATTGGGGAAGTGGCCTATAAACTAGAATTACCCGATCAGTTGCAAGGAATCCACCCAACTTTTCACGTATCACAGTTGCGCAAGTGTTTAGCCGATGAAAGTGCATATATACCTTTAGATGATATAGAGGTGGATAATAAGTTGAATTATGTTGAGAAACCTACTGCTATAGTAGACAGAAAGATGAAAAGATTGCGGAATAAAACCATTGAGTTAGTTAAAGTACAATGGTCAAATAAAAAGGGGTCTGATTTCACTTGGGAATCAGAATATGAGATGAAGAGAGATTATCCCCAATAGTCGGTTTCGGGGACGAAACCTATTTAAGGGGGAGAGAGTTGTAACATCCAGTTTCTAAATCCAGACTTGTAATTGTATTATAATTATGCTTAATTAACTAAGTTGAGTTTGTTTGATAGTTTTGGTGTTCAATCGCATGAGTTGCATGCGAATGAACTTCAGACGCACCCTTACGTGCGATTGAGACTCAGTCGTACGGATAGTAGGCGTATGAGCTTCAGTCGCACGATTCAGTTGTGCGAATGGTTCAGTCGTGTGACTGAAGGTAAGGCGGTTAAGTTGTGGGTATGGAAGTAGGGCGGTGAAGAGGGTTCAAGAGCAGATTTCTATCTGCATCTACTCTATTTTCTTGTTCCCTTCACACCCAAACACCCTGTTCCCACGAAATCGACTAAGGCAACTCCGTTTCGTAAGTTTTGGATGTCACGGATCAATTTTGATATGTTATAAGCTGTGTGTATGATTGAATTTGATCCAATAACCTGTTTAAATCAGTAAATTGGTCTGGTTTCTTTCTAAATTAAAATCTAGGAATTCGGATCTGAGTTTTGTATAGTTTTGATAAAATAATGATCCGAAACCATTATAAACGATGTGTATATGATCTGTTTTGAATATGACATGATTTGGATGGATAAAACTCAAATTTTGAGTGAGTTTGGATAAAAAACATCAAGAACACAGCTGCTGATCCGTTTCAGACGAATGGGCTCAGTCGCATGCCTCAGTCGTGCGAATGAGAGTCTAGTCGTGCGACTGAGTGCGAATAGAGGTTCAGTCATGCGATTGAGAAACCCAGTCGCCTGGTTAGAAGACCGAATGAAGACGAGTGATCACTATGTACGAATGAGGACTCAATCGTACCAATGAATGGATAGTTGTACGACTGAAGGTTCAGTCGCATTAATGTTCATCCGCATGGGTCCAGTCGCATGAGTGCTCATTCGCATAAGTGTTCATTCGCATAAGGGTCCTGTTTGAGAATATTTACTGAATCAAGGTTTACTGCTTTAGATATACCTTGATTAGAGGAAGGACTAGTTACCTCGTGTACGTGGATTGTGTAGATTGTTATAAGAAAGTTGATAAGGTGAGTTCTAAGCCCTTTTCAAATGTTTGGTTTTAATATTCAGGCTAGCACACATATGATGATAAATGAATTAAATGTTTTAGCACAAGAACTGTGATAATGATGTTTATACGTTACTAACAGCTCGTGTGGCTGTTAGGGTAAAGTTGGGATGATGAATGGTTGGGACAATGAATGGTCATCTGAACATTGTTAATCATTACGTGATGGTGATGATTTCAATGGGTCAGGTAGGGTGTAAAGAATGGTCATCTGAACATTGTTAATCATTACGTGATGGTGATGATTCCAATGGGTCAGATGGGATGTAATGATAAATGAAATGTATTAAAAACTGGTGCTAAAAAGAAAGAATGTGTGGTGTGTAAAGTAATGTGATAATATTAGCAATAAGTAAAAGAAATGTTTTAAAGTGATAATGTGATGTAAATCTCAACAGGCCAGTTAGGGTAAGATGCCTGGGTGTGTAACTGTACAGTTAGATAGGAGTGATGACGATCACTCAGCTTTGTGAACATCTTGTGGTGACGACCCTAGATGATTAATTGGCATCCTACTGGATGAGCGATAGAAACTTCAGTTGCTAGATGTGGGCAACTGATAGTTTCTGGATGAGATAAAATAATAATTACAGTTTCTGGATGTGGGAAACTGACAGTTTCTGGTTGGGGAAAACTGACGTCCAGTGGGACAAAGTAAAATGAAAGATGATTTTATTATATTGCTAATATAAATGTGATTACTGTATGCGATAAAATGTTGTTAATGTTTTGATGAAAATTTAGAACTCACCAGTTTATCTGATGTTTTGAGTGTATTGTGTGTGCTAGGTAAGGAAGGGTCCTCTAATAGTAAAGGAAAGCAAGTATGAGCTGAACAAGGATGCTATCCCGGAGTAGCTGCTGGCATAGGGTGTAGGACCTGTTAATAATGTAAATAGGGAAATGTATAATTAAATACAACTATATGTAAAAATGTTTTAAAAGTTGGGTTAATATGTAAAGTTGTTTAGTCTTCCGCTGTAAGTAGAAAGCTGTGATTCGCGTTTAAAATATTAATCCAACTGTGTGACGTGCCTCCGGTGCCCTGTCGGGTTAGGGCGTCACACGGTCAGCTCGAGTTTTCTGCACATCAAACAGGCTGACCGGCTGACCGAGTCAGCCAGTCAGCTGGGTCAGCCGGGTCAGCTGAAATCAAACACCCCCTAAATCCATCACCTCGCCCACCATTTCAACCTCGTGGGGACTAATGTCGACGCCACCACCTTGGTGGCTTGGTCAATACCAACACCATCATAGACGGGAGAAACCACCACTGAAAACCCTAATTTCATCAAAAGGTTAATGCACCACCATTTAGCCACCACCATCAGCCACCATCATAACATTTTGTTCGATCACACCCATCTGACGACACCACCACAATCAATGCCAAACACACTTTCGGTCCCGCCACCCTAATTGGGGATTCTTGATTTTAGGGTTTGTAGGCAACAATAGTGGTTCAATGGCGAGGAAGTGGTGGTGGATGGTGCAGAGGTGGTGATAATACGATGATGGTGGTGGTGGTGATGGTCGAATGATGTTGGTGTTATGGTTCTGTTGTTTTCATTTAAAGTTCTAAATAAAATGGTGGTGGCGAGGACGATGTGATGGGGTGGGATCCAAGATGGGACCTGGTTGGGGTGGTAGCTCGCGATGTGGATTGGAAGATGGTGGATAGAGGTGGAGGTTGGCGGTGGTGGTGGCGGTGGTGGAGGCCGGCGGTGGTGGTGTTGGAATTAGTTTCAAACCTAAGAAGTGTGTATGTGTGTGTCTATGCGCGCGCGCGCACACACACACAAATATATATATATATATATATATATATATATATATATATATATTTATATGTATATGTGTGTATATATATGTATGTATGTATGTATGTATATAATTACACAACATGCCCTTATATGTATTAAATAGCATAAACAGTCCCTATAAAGTAAAAAGACATAAACACCCTTAGATTTAACAGAAAAGTTAACGCATGTTAGCATTAATACCTTAACTCGTTAGAAATTAAAAACACAGTACTCCAACCTGTTATAAAAAACTCTTAGTACCCAAACCTGTTATTTTTACTAAACCACAAGGACCATTTGCATAATTAACTCTTTTATTAAAGATAACTTATACAATTAGTATTTTACTTTTATTTTATTAGACTTTAACATTACATTTCTCTTTTTTTTACTAACTTTCAAGTTTTGATTATAAAAGGCGAAATTTGATCTTATATCAAAGCATCATGACTCATCAATGAAGTTGACATAGGGCTAGAGTCATCATATCACGTATTGGGCACGTGGGTGAGTGAACTCTAGTTGTGCTTGAGTTGCGACCCGCCCTGGTCAAGTCAAACCTTACAGTTAGCTTTTCGAGAACATGTTATTAATTGTAATGTTTCGATTATTAATTTTGAATTTTGATTATAAAAAATCATCTCTAAAATCATCTATCTGTTTTCAAATACAATTTTTCGAAGTTGTGCGCTGAAAATTTAGTTGAATCATGTTTTTTTTGCTAGTTACATTTTTGGCTGGTGTACAAAACAGGCAACAAGTATGGTGGATGGTGATGAGACAATTTCAACATAATTAGATCGTGTCCATTAATTCTGAGTTAGTTTCTATTAGTTTCGAGCTACTCGAATAGATTCACAGGAAGTTCGGGTATGTTAGTTTTTGAATTAAACGGGTGTAAAAGAAGGATATGAGACTAGAGAATTACTCGTATTGCAAATATAAGAAAACAAAGTTTTTTGGGTCATGTTGCATGATTGGATTGAAAGTGTCTTGTACGCAAAACAAGGAATCTTACTATCGAAAGGTAAACATATATTAAGAAAGTATGAAATGTTAATATCAAAACATAAATAAATAATTTTAAATCAAAGTTAGTTAAAAAGAAAAAAAAACTAGTTAAGCAATGAGTAAATACTTAATTTTATGGTTTTCTTAAAAAAAGTAAAACAATAACTATATATGTTATTTTAATAAAATATATTTAAGTGGGAAAATGTGTAATATTTATATTTTATGAAGGGGATATATGTAATTAAATCTTAGTTTGGATATATATAAATTACTAAGTTTTGATAAAGGATATATATAATTAAATTTAATGTTAGGTATATATGTAATTGTTAAGTTTATAGGAAAAATGTGTATTTCTCCCTTGAAAGAAAAAAATCATTTCTAAAAAAATTATATAACAATTAGTTTATTAAACAATTATTATAATAACTGAATAAACAAGAAATTTATTCAAAGTTGTAAGAATATAGTAGAGAGTATATACTAATCTGTTTGGATATCATAAAAATGAATTTTACCTATTTACCTTACCTTCCTAAGACTATGAATTATATAGTTTCCTCAAAAATCAATTACACATTACCCTTCTTAAAACATATATATTATTATTTTCATTAAAATTAACTTATTAATAATTATTTTACATTTATTTTTGTTCAAGGATTTATACATATTGATTTTTTGGTATTGTAATTGTTTGAAATTGAAACAACTGTTTTGAATTTAAAAATATAACTTTAATTATTGGTGATTGTTGTTTTGAATAAAGATTTTAAACTTTTGTATGTGGACATGTAATTTTTTATTTTTTGTTATACAAAAGGCTTGAACTTAGAAAAACATGTAATTGATGGCCTTAGAAGAGAAATACATAAACAAATTTAGTAAAATAAGGGTAAAAGTTATTGTATTTGTTATATTCAATAAAATGAATACATATATATGTAATACATATGTTTTAAGAATGAGAATATATAATTATTTTTTAGGTTTGTGAAAATATATAATTAATAATATTAGAAAGTGATAATATGTAAATGCCCAATATACAAAAATTTTGTTTGGGTTTAAACTAATGGCGCGAGCATATTATACATACATACAACATATCTTAAGTCGTTAATTAAATCAATTTTGCTCTTACCATTTAATTAGCATTGTGTGTATATGTAAAATTTATCATTAACACTGAAATTTGTTACAATAAGGCAATTAAACTACTAAGTTTCAAAGATCTCAAGTAAACAAAGAATTACATACGAGTTCATTCTCCTCTCTCTTATGTTCTCTATCTAAATTTTTGCATATACTTACGCCTGAGGCCCCTTTTGTTGGTTCAGAAGCAACTTGACACAGATACTAGTTTGTGAGAGTACAGAAAGATTGTTTTCTTCAACACATATCAACCATGCATTACTAATAAAGAGAAGGGAGACAATATAGTCTCAGTACATGCACACGAAGAAAGAACATGACCCACTAACACATATCATGTCTACTTAATTGCTACTAATGCATCATGGCATAAACTGCCTTAATTGAATGAAACCGTACGTTACATGCATGCATACATGCACGTACAAAACCATACATCAACATAAACTAAAGCTAGATAATAAATAAAGATAGATAAACTATTTGAATTACTTCAACATCCCCCGTAATTCAAATAGTAGTAACTCCTAGCAATTCACGTAGGTAACAAAATTGCTCCGCTCCCAATGCCTTCGTAAGGATATCTGCTTTCTGATGTTGTGACTTCACTGGCTTCAATTCCACCTGATCTTCCTTAGTGAGTGAGCGAAGGTAGTGATACTTGATACAGATATGCTTAGTTCGGTTGTGAAATGCTTGATTCTTGCTCAGGAATATTGCTGGTTGATTGTCACAGAAAATTGTAGTTGCACTTCTTTGCTCATGCATCAATTCAAACATCATTTTGCGCAACCATACTGCCTGACATGCACTTGCTGCTGCTGAGATGTATTCAGCCTCGGTTGTAGAGAGAGCAACAACTGCTTGCTTCTTCGAGCTCCATGACACCGACCCAGATCCAATGCTGAATACATAGGCTGATATACTTTTCATGTCTTGTGATGAACCAGCCCAATCACTGTCTGAGAATCCAACAAGATTAACATCACAGTTTCCATCATACCATATTCCATACTCTGATGTTCCTGCAATATACCTGAGTACCCTTTTTGCTGCACCAAGATGAGAGGTTGAAGGCTGATGCATGAACCTTGAGACCATACTGACAGCGAAGCTAATATCTGGGCGTGTATGAGTGAGATACATGAGTCCCCCCACAAGACTTCGATACATGAATCCATCAGCAGCCGCACTTCCATCATTCATCTGAAGTTTCTCGTTTGTGTTCATAGGTGTGGTACTTGGTTTACATGAAAGCATACCAAAACGAGTGAGTAGATCTTTAGCATACTTCTTTTGAGAGACAAAAATCCCATTTGCATTCTGTGTAACCTCAAGACCCAGAAAGTACTTCAAATCACCAATATCAGTCATATCAAACTCCCTCACCATGTTTGTCTTGAACTCTTCTATAAGTTGATGTGAGGATCCAGTGTATATAATATCATCTACATAGAGAAAAATTACCACAAAGTCTTTGTTTCCCTTCTCTCAAAATACATGGTAGGCTCATTAGTACTTCTTTCATACCCATTGTTGATAAAAAACTTGTCTATACGGCTGTACCAAGATCTTGGAGCTTGTTTCAACCCGTACAAGGCTTTATGCAATCTATACACCTTGTCTTCTTTTCCTTTCACCTCGAACCCTGGTGGCTGCATCACATACACTTCTTCATCCAAGACCCATTAAGAAATGCTGTTTTTACATCGAACTGATAGACCTTCCATTTACATTGAGCAGCTATTGAGAGTATTAGCCTTATGGTTTCAAATCTGGCAACTGGAGAGAGGTTTCTTGAAAATCTATTCCATATTCCTGAGCATACCCTTTAGCCACCAGTCGCGCCTTATATCGTGTAACATTTCCATCTGCATCCATCTTAACTTTGAATAGCCACTTCAGTCCAATGGCTTGCTTATTATGGGGCAGCTCGGTTAGTGACCAGGTGTTGTGCTGTTCTAGTGAGTTGAGCTCGGCTTTCATGGCATCTACCCATTCTTTGGTTTGGACAGCCTCGTTAAAAAGGTGGGTTCTATCAGAGACAAAGCAAATTGACATGAATAATCATACTCCTCCATGGGTACTGTATTAGTATAAATACTATCAAGAGATAGTACCCGTGGATTAAGACTACTTGATGTGGAGCTACTAGATGGCCCACTATTAGAAGGAGTATTACTTTCTTCATTGTCATTCCCCATGTTACCCGTACCATGTGAGGTTTGAGTAGGTGTACTCACCTCACTTTCAATATTATAATTGTTGGTACCATCCTCCTGATGTGTCTGATTTTCTAGTGATCCATCACTATCACCATTACTTTGTTGAGTAGCTTGAATAATGGTAGTAGGTAGCCCCTTTTTACTTAAGTCATCCAAATTCCATTTAGTGTATTCATCAAACACAACATCTCTACATATAACAATATTTCCTTTTCCAAGTCAAACAATCTATATGCTTTTGAGCCGGTACTATAACCCACAAACACACATTTGTTTGACTTTGGATCAAGCTTCTTTCGAAGTTGATGGGGCTTTAAATTATAACATACACTACCAAATACCTTGAGGTGGTGAACAGCTGGTTTTCTTCCGGTCCAAGCTGCATATGGAGTTCGATCAAGTAGTGCTTTTGTTGGGGCACGATTTAGTAGATAAACCGCAGTTGCAACCGCTTCTCCCCAGAATACTTTGCTCAAATTCTTTTCTGCTATCATGCTACGGGCCATGTCCATTATGGTTCTATTCTTTCTTTCTGCTACTCCGTTCTGCTCTGGTGTGTGTGAGCAGTGAGATTTCTGCAAATACCATGTTTCTCGCAGAACTTGTTGAACTCTTTGGAGTAGAACTCTCCACCTCTATCAGTTCGCAGTGTGCTTATCTTCTGCCCAGATTCATTCTCGACACGTGCTTTGAAGATCTTAAACTTGGAAAACGTTTCGGCTTTGTTGGTTAAGAAAAACACCCATGACATCCGACTGTAATCATCAATTAACAAGAAATAATAGGAGCTTCCTCCCAGTGACTTGACCGACATTGGTCCACACAGATCAGCATGTATCAACTCTAGAACTCGAGTGGCTCTCATAGCCCCTGTGGGGAATGGTCTCTTGACTTGTTTGCCAAGAGCACAACTCTCACACGTGGGCCATGACTTGATTGTTTGAGGGATCCCATAGACCAGATTCTTCTCACTCAGAAGTCGCAGTCCTTGCTCATACATATGACTATATCTACAATGCCATAAGTATGATGCATCATTGTTTCCGGGGTCACTACCTTTTACTGCAGCCATCATCTTTGATCCACCAGTCATCTTGTTCAAATCTAATGGGAATATGTTGTTTTCAGTTACCGTAATCACCCACACCACTTCACCCGTTTGTTTTTTAGTAATGGTGCATGCATTATCATCAAACACCAACTTGTATCCCCCTTTCATCATTGTCAACACTTAACAAATTGTAGTCCAACTCTGGTGCAAATTGGACATTGTTAAGTGTTCTGTATTTTCCATCTTCAACTTCTAACTTTACTTTACCACGTCCTTCGACTTGAATGGATTTCCCATTTCCCATATTCACTTGTGACTTCTCTTCTTCATTGAGTCCCTTGAACCACTCCTTCTTTCCGGTCATATGGTTTGAACACCCACTATCCAGGAACCACACACCCTTGTCTTGATTACTTGCACAACCAATAGCCATGAACAATCGGTACTCATCTTCCTCATCTTCATTCTCGACTGCTGCTTGAACTTGTGCTTCATTCCAGCAATCTGCTCGAACATGACCAAACTTGTTACAGTTGTAACATTGTATGTTGCCTCTACCTCTCCCATATCCTCTTCCACGTCCTCAGGTTCGCCCACGAAACCCATATCTCCCGTTTGGTCCACCACGATTCCCACTTCTAACTTCTTCTCTAGACATTGCTTGGAGTGCTTGTTCTTTACTTGCACCCTCCATTCCTCGATTCACCCTTCCTTCATGAGCCTGTAAGGAGCCCATGAGTTGATCAAACGACATTGTAGTGAGGTCTTTCGATTCCTCTATTGCTGTGACAACATGATCCCAGCGAGGAGGAAGACTGCGTAAGACTTTTTCAATGATAGTTTGATCATCCACGGTTTCACCATAACTTCGCTTTTAATTGACATTCTTCATAACTCTAGATAGAAATTCTGCAACTGCTTCACCATCTTTCATTTGTAGTGTCTCGAATTCTCTTCGTAGGCCTTGTAGCTTTACCATTCGAACCTTCGAGTCACCTTGAAACTCTGCTTGAAGGAGGTTCCAGGCTTGTTGAGAGGTTGTTGCGGCTGCAATGCGGGAGAAAACTTCATCGTGAACTGCTTGTTGTATCAATGATAGAGCACGTGCATCCCTTCTTGTACTTTCACGTAATCGAATGCGATCATTATCCTGTTCATCAAAACCGTTGTTAACATAGTTCCACAGATCTTGAGATCTCAAGATTGTCTTCATTCTGATGCTCCAAAATTCGTAACCGTCTCCTTTGAAAATGGGCAGAGGGGGCAGCGGCTGATTAGCTCCATTGTTCGCCATGATGATTGATCTTCCTGTACTTACCAGAGTTTGAACCTGGCTCTGATACCAGATGTTGGTTCAGAAGCAACTTGACACATATACTAGTTTGTGAGAGTACAGAAAGATTGTATTTCTTCAACACATATCAACCATGCATTACTAATAAAGAGAAGGGAGACAATATAGTCTCAGTACATGCACACGAAGAAAGAACATGACCCACTAACACCTATCATGTCTACTTAACTGTTGGGTTTGTTAGAACACTAAAACATAGTTTAACCTTTTAAACTTTCAGAAAACGCAGCGGATGTTAAGGATTATAACAAGTTTATAATTTGAAAATTTTGTGTTCTAAATGTAGTTTTATGATGAAAACAAAAACCCAAAACAATAGGATCTTAAATATGTGAATGGACAAGCTATGAACATAGACAAATGTACATAAAATCACAGCCATATGAAGCTGTGATTTGATACCTTTCTCCAGCAGAAAATCGACTAAGAGAAGGAGATTTGAGATGCTTCAAATGGCCAAGAACTCAAGTGTAGAGATCCTCAAGTGTCTATACCCAAGCTTGTATGCTAACACCTTCTTGTTAGGAAGATTCACCACCATTAAAGCTTCAAAACCCTTCAAAGACAAGCTGCTGGAACCGTAGCTCAGCTTCAAAACCCTTCATATTTTGCTGCTGAAACCGTAGCTCTTAGAGAGAGTTTTGAAAGCTTTCTTTGTTGCATGTAAAGTGTATCTTTCAAATGAAAAGAGAGCTGATTTAATTAGTGGAAGGGAGACAACTATGCATGTGTGTTGAGTCTTCAAGGGAATATGTTGGTGGAATCATGAAAAGCATGCATGCATGCATGATGTTCTTCTCAAGAAACAACCACTATGTCTTTCAAATGAAATGGACGGTTTCAATATTATAAAAGAGAGATCTCTTTTATAAAATTAAACATTAACACACATGTATATATATTGCCTACTCTTTTAACTAATTTATACAATTAACCAATTAATTGTATAAGTAGTATACTCTCATTATTATTTGGTGTTATACAACTAATTTAAATAACACTTCAATAATATTATTGAACAAAATATCCTAATAAATTGTTCCATCTCATATGCAACTTATTTAGAAAACCCATTTTCTAATTGGTGTAAATATTTAATTGCATGATCATATCATCAAATAAATATTAATTGGTGTTTGCTAAGCCTGTTATTGGGTATAACCCGACTTGGATCATAACGTACTAACCACATCAATATTTTATGTGTCTTGGGCACTTAGAATTCTACAATCTCCCACTTGCCCAAGATTCATAGAATATTGATGCAAGCAGTAAATGACGCCTAACAACGGTTTACTACCCTTAATACGCATGACTTATAGCCATTCAATAACATCATCTGATTCAAGTACCATACTTGAAATGATTTAGGAGAATCAATCATCTATCCTTTTGTTACAGATGTCATGTTAAATCCAAGAACATAGAATGATCATTCCTTGTTGATTTAACTTAATCAGGCCTTAGACATCTAACTCTCAACGAATAAGAGGAACAAATTCCATCTTGACTACATACGTTTCTCACAAACACCTCGTGTTATACCTGAACATACCCTTATGTACTGTCCATTATTTCAGGACAGTGAAGAATTAGCTCAAGGTATAATACTTAGTGAATATCAAAATCCAATATGTATCTCAGGTCGGAGGATACCAAATGATATTCGCCTTTACTCAAATTTACTTATGATCAATCGATTAGATTCCATGTAGTAAAATTTGAGATGCGGGTTAGTCCAATATTTGTATCCCACAAATATCTATGAACCTTGGTAGCAACCCATTGCTCTGTATTCATCCTTATGAATATCAACCAATCCAAGTTCATAATAGTCTTACCCTCACACTTGTTCCCACAAGTTTGAACGACTACGGACATTTAGAGTAATTAATTTACTCATGGATTAAACATGCTAAATTGGAACATTAATTGAAACATTATAACCAAATAATCTTATTCAAATAAAAGTTCCACATATCCAAATACAAAATATACAGATCAAATCCAGTCACTAGAATATCGAAGTCCCATGGCACAAGTATGACCTTCATGCTTTGCCTTTTCAAGGAGCTTCGTGAGAGGATCCGCAATGTTTTGATCCGTGTGAACTTTGCGAATACATATCTTTCCTTTTTCAACTTCATCTCGTATATAGTTGAATCTCCGCTCAATGTGCCTAGTCTTTTGATGAGCACGGGGTTCCTTGATTTGAGCAATTGCACCCTCGTTATCACAAAAGATCTCTAGGGGGTCCTGAATGGAAGGGACAACCCCTAGATCGGCAATGAATTTCTTCAACCATGCAGCATCTTGAGCTGCCAATGAGGCGGCGACGTATTCTGATTCTGTAGTTGATAGAGCCACCACATCCTGCTTGGAGCTCTTCCAAGAGACCGCTCCTCCATTTAGAATGAAGATGTACCCCGATTGTGACCGAGAATCATCACGATCGGTTTGGAAACTCGCATCCGTGTAACCTTTTATAACGAGTTCCTCGTCACCAGATCCATAGATTAGGAACATATCTCTTGTCCTCCTTAGGTATTTAAGTATGTTCTTAACAGCCATCCAATGACTGTTTCCAGGATTTTGCTGGTAACGGCTTGTCATGCTTAAGGCGCATGACACGTCCGGTCGAGTGCATATCATTGCATACATGATGGATCCAATAGCAGATGCGTATGGGATTCCCTTCATTTTATCTTGCTCATCCTTTGAGCTTGGACATTGGACGTACTCAACATCGTTCCTCTTTGAATAGGTACGGTACCTTTCTTAGAGTTTTCCATCTTGAACCTTTTCAAGATCTTATCAATGTATGCACTTTGATTCAAACCAATCAACCGCCTTGATCTATCCCTATAGATCTTTATTCCCAGAATATAGGCGGCTTCACCAAGATCCTTAATGGAAAAACAACTTCCAAGCCAGGTTTTTACACCTTCCAAGGTTGGAATGTCATTTCCAAATAGTAGTATGTCATCAACATACATACTAGGAAGGTTATTGTGCTCCCACTAGCCTTCTTATACACACAAGCTTCATCAGCGTTTTTGATGAAGCCAAATTTCTTCACTTCCTCATCAAAACGATGATTCCAGCTTCTCGATGCTTGTTTCAATCCATAGATTGATTTCTTTAACTTGCATACCTTATTAGGATGTTTTGGATCAACAAAACCTTCAGGCTGAACCATATAGACATCTTCCTCAAGATATCCATTTAGGAAAGCGGTTTTGACATCCATTTGCCAAATCTCATAATCATAATGAGCAGCTATGGCAAACAATATCCTTATAGACTTTAGCATCGCAACAGGTGAGAAGGTTTCATCATAATCAACCCCTTGAGTTTGAGTGAAACCCTTTGCTACAAGTCTAGCTTTATAAGTATCCAAGTTTCCATGCATATCAGTCTTCTTCTTGAAAACCCACTTACTTCCAACTACCTTGGAGTTAAGAGGTGGTACAACCAAGTCCCATACTTGATTGTCATACATGGATTGCATCTCAACGTTCATGGCTTCAAGCCATTTGTCACAATCCGTATTGGACACTGCATCATGGTATGTGGTTGGTTCATCAGAATCTACCACATAGCATCCATCCATAAAAATCCATATCTTTCAGGTGGTTTACTAGTTCTACACTTCTGCGAACGTCTTGTGTGTATTGATCAACCCCTTGATCTTCCTCAACATCCTCATGTTGAGTGCTAGTTTCAACCAAACGTGTATAGGGTTGTGGTTCTTGATCCTCTTCAAGATCCACTGTTCTACTGCCAGCTCCTTCAATAAGGAACTTTGCTTCTAAGAACTCACCCTTTCTGGCAACAAACACCTTTTGTTCCAGTGGATCATAGAAATAATATCCCATAGAATATCTAGGATATCCAACAAAGATACACTTGGTAGATCGGACTTCCAATTTGTTTGGGGTGGGAGTCTTAACATAAGCCTCACAACCCCAGACCCTTAAGTATGATAGGGATGGAACTCTTCCATGCCATATCTCAAAAGGTGTCTTTTCCACCTTTTTGGTTGGGGCCATATTCAAAATACGGGCCGCGGAGAGCAAAGCGAAACCCCAAAATGATAGAGGCAATGTGCTTCTAGCCATCATAGATCGAACCATATCTAATAGAGTTCGATTCCTCCTCTCAGACACACCATTATGTTGTGGTGTTCCAGGTGGAGTGAGTTGTGAGACAATCCCACAACTCCTAAGATGATCTTGAAAAACATCACTTAGGTATTCACCGCCTCTATCGGTACGGAGAACTTTAATTGATTTGTTGAGTTGATTTTCTACTTCATTCTTGAAGATTTTGAACATTTCAAAAGCTTCATCTTTGTGTCTTATTAAGTACACATACCCATAGCGACTATAATCGTCGGTAAAGGTAATGAAGTATCTTTCACCATTCCTAGTCATTGGCTTAAAAGGACCACATACATCCGAATGTATGATGCCTAATAATCTTTTGCCCTTTCGTTAGTTCCACTAAAAGGTGCCTTAGTCATTTTTCCTTGTAAACAAGATTCACATACATCAAATGAATCACATTCATTTGTTTTTAAAAGACCATTCTTTTGAAGCGTTTGTATACGTTTCTTGTTTATATGACCAAGACGGCAATGCCAAAGGTAGGTATCACTCAAATCTAATTTGAGTCTTTTGGTGGTTGCTTGGTATATAGAGCTATCATATGTTGCGTTTTCATGAACTAATTCATAAATACCATTACAAGGTATAGCCTTAAAATAAAATACATGATTTAAAGAAACATGAATATCATTGTCAACAAACTTGAAATCATAATCACATTGTCTTAAACGGGAAACAGAAATTATGTTCCTAGTCAAGCTAGGAGCATATAATACATTACTTAAAATAACTTCCAAACCACTTGGAAGCTTCAAAATGTAGTCTCCTTGGGCTTCCACATGAACCTTTGCACCATTGCCCATGAAGAGACTTATTTCCCCTTTAGCATAATGCTCATTTCTTCTGAACCCCTGCAACAAATTACAAATGTGAGTTCCACATCCGGTATCTAATACCCATGTGTTAGAAGAAATAACATTTAGCTCAATATGTATCATGTAAATTATACCTGAGGTTTGCCCCGCATCCCTCTTTTCTCTCAACTCTTTGAGATAGACTGGACAATTTCTCATCCAATGCCCTATCTCACCACATTTGAAGCATGGGTCGTTGACGGCAACCTTTTGCTTCTTCTCCTTAGGCTTTGGAGGTTGCGCCCTAACAGCCTTCTTCCCCTTTCCCCAAACTTGCCCCTTTCCTTTGGCACCAGTCGCCTTAGAGGGGGTAGAGACTTTCTCTTTTTCCCACCTTCATTTATGGTGAGAACGGGTAAAACTCTCTTACCCATTCCCGCCTCAGCTGATTTGAGCATAGAATGAAGTTCATTTATGCTCTTGTCCCATCCGTTCATGTTGTAGTTCATGACGAATGCCTCAAACCTTTTAGTTAGGCCATTAAGGATCAAATCCGTGGCCAACTCTTTTGAGACGGGACAGTTTCAGCCTTTCAAGGCGGTCGATGTGGCTTTTCATCTTAAGAACATAAGATGAAACTGATTGGGATTCCTCCATTCGACATGCATTAAGCGCTTGAACCGTTTCGTAGCGCTCCACTCTAGCTTGTTGCTGGAACGTTTCCCGCAACTGAGTGATCATGTCATAAGCTCCATGGAGCTCATACTCCTTTTGGAGTTCGGTGTCATACTTGCTAACATTAGGCAAGAGACTTGGACGGAGTCTTCTACATATCTAACCCAATCATATATGCTTCCACATCTTCCTCGTTAGGTTCATCGGGGATGGGGTCATCAAGGATGTAGGCCCGCTTTTCTTGTTTGAGAACAATTCTCAAGTTGCGGTACCAATCCATGAAATTGTTAGGTGTTAGACGATCCCTTTGAAGGATCGCCCTTAGGGATTGGTTGTTTTGGTTTGGTACATCATTATTAGCGTTGTTGTTGTCGGCCATCTACAAGATTTTACAAAGTTCTATTAGTAATCGTTGATATAATTATATTTCATTTATTAATACCCTTTATGTCTCATAGACCATTAATAAATAAAATTTTAGAATCCAACGTTATATTTAATTTTGGTTAGGTGACCTTTATCCCATTATTTAAATAAACAAGGTAGTCATAAATGACAATTACAACCTATTGTAACTTCTAGTGGTATGGGATCGTTTGAACATCTCATGTTTATAACGGCATGTTTATCCCATCAACACCTTTTATAAAATATATTTTAGGTGATCCATTCAATATATTTTACAAATTAAGTCGTCCTACTTACACACACGTGTGAGTTTACTATATAAGTGGTTAGGTGACCTTTATCCCACAAGTATGGTATTCTCACCTCAAGTTACAAGTTCCCTCAAAGTGGTTAGGTGACCTTTATCCCACTAGGAGTTTGCAAGTAACCTAAGTGTTGTGTAAAAGGATGGTGTTTAACTTGTTTTGTTAAATGTTTAGAGGTTTCATAATTCTAGTTTAGAAAACTCTATGTACTTGTATTTGCATGCTTTCAAATACAAGGTACCCTATGGTTCTTTGATTAAAACCTATTTTAATCTTTTAAATCATTAAACATTTTAATAACCTTATATAAACTTTTAGAACCATCAATTTTCAGCTTGTTAAGATGTTAATGAGTTTGTTATTCATGTCAAAACATCAACCATTCAAACAAACAACAAACATTTAAACAAGCATAAACATTAACAATCATATGTGCATAACCATAGCCCTTATGTTGACAACACTTGTTTGCCATCACAAGTGTTGTCATTTGGTCTTTCTAAGGGTCAAAAACATCATAAAAGTTCCAAGAACCTCCCACTAGAAACCACATCCAAATGCTCCATGTTTCTTGTGTTTCTCTTTTGTGCTTCCAATGTGTATGTCTTCATTTTACATGATATAAAGTCCTAGTACAAGATATCTAGTAAAATGAAAATACACCTAATCTATTTATTACAACCCAATAATAAATAAATTACATTTGAAACAAAGCACAAATAATAATAATACAACCCAATCGAATGAATGAATACAACCATCATAAATAACCAAACAATCACAAGGTCAATGGCTAGGTTATGCACTAAAACATCCAATGATCAAATCATCAAAATATATAATGAAACCCCACTTAAAACCTTTAAATTTCAGCCAACATAAACTGAAATTTTTGGTTTTAAATATTGTCCAAACAATCAACATATCAACACACATATCTTTCAAGGTTTAATCACAAGCATGTGTAATATACCTTGAAAGTTGGGGTTTCAACAAGACATGATATTTCAGCCCAAAAACAGCCTATAACATGTCTAATAACATCTTTTAAAACCTATTTCAAAAGATAAAACAAGCAAGTCATCCACATAACCGGCTCTTGATGCCATTGTTGGGTTTGTTAGAACACTAAAACATAGTTTAACCTTTTAAACTTTCAGAAAAACGCAGCGGATGTTAAGGATTATAACAGTTTATAATCTGAAAATTTTGTGTTCTAAATGTAGTTTTATGATGAAAACAAAAACCCAAAACAATAGGATCTTAAATATGTGAATGGACAAGCTATGAACATAGACAAATGTACATAAAATCACAGCCATATGAAGCTGTGATTTGATACCTTTCTCCAGCAGAAAATCGACTAAGAGAAGGAGATTTGAGATGCTTCAAATGGCCAAGAACTCAAGTGTAGAGATCCTCAGTGTCTATACCCCAAGCTGTATGCTAACACCTTCTGTTAGGAAGATTCACCACCAATTAAAGCTTCAAAACCCTTCAAAGACAAGCTGCTGGAACCGTAGCTCAGCTTCAAAACCCTTCATATTTTGCTGCTGAAACCGTAGCTCTTAGAGAGAGTTTTGAAAGCTTTCTTTGTTGCATGTAAAGTGTGTGTCTTTCAATGAAAGAGAGCTGATTTAATTAGTGGAAGGGAGACAACTATGCATGTGTGTTGAGTCTTCAAGGGAATATGTTGGTGGAATCATGAAAAGCATGCATGCATGCATGATGTTCTTCTCAAGAAACAACCACTATGTCTTTCAAATGAAGTGGACGGTTTCAATATTATAAAAGAGAGATCTCTTTTATAAATTAAACATTAACACACATGTATATATTGCCTACTCTTTTAACTAATTTATACAATTAACCAATTAATTGTATAAGTAGTATACTCTCATTATTATTTGGTGTTATACAACTAATTTAAATAACACTTCAAATAATATTATTGAACAAAATATCCTAATAATTGTTCCATCTCATATGCAACTTATTTAGAAAACCCATTTTCTAAATTGGTGTAAATATTTAATTGCATGATCATATCATCAAATAAATATTAATTGGTGTTTGCTAAGCCTGTTATTGGTATAACCCGACTTGGATCATAACGTACTAACCACATCAATATTTTATGTGTCTTGGGCACTTAGAATTCTACATTAACTGCTACTAATGCATCATGGCATAAACTGCCTTAATTGAATGAAACCGTACGTTACATGCATGCATACATGCACGTACAAAACCATACATCAAACATAAACTAAAGCTAGATATATAAAAAGATAGATAAACTATTTGAATTACTTCAACACCTTTCCCATCATGATAGGACCTGAGTATGTTTCCTCTAGTGGTTGATTCTTGCTTTTACATATAGCAATTTAGTATATGTATAAGGAAGTTTTTACTAAAGTTATAATGACCAAACACATAACAAATGCATATGGGTTATCAAATACCAGGTGGTCATCGCTTCCTTACATTGAACATCAAATAAGTGTTATGTCACTAAAGGCTGATTTGTGTCAAGACTAGTAGCATGCAGACCATAGTTTGTTCATTGATTTCTTCCAAATGCAAATTCATGACATATGTATTAGTAACCATGACCCTCCCTTAACAGATATCACTGAAACATTACAATTGAAAATATAGAAAATAATAATGATTTTAGGAGTAATTACAAGGATGAGCATGTAGATGAGATGTGAGTGCTGTTATTGCTATAAATCTAAAACTAAAAATTCAAAACATTAGAAAATTTAAACTAATAAGTAAATCCCTTAATAAAATATAAGCCAGTGAATAAAGCTTCCGACTACATTAAATAAATAAATGATAAAAAGAAAACATGTATTTATGACCATCACATGCATGAAGTTGAACATACATGAATAATTCATGTGTGTGGATCTACCGCGTCCTCATCATCCCACCCAACTAAATGCTTACTTAAATAAGTGGAGCTACCTACGTCTTAATCATTATTGCAACATAAATATAGTATGAAAGTCTAGTATGCGTGTTGGTGTTTTGTAGAAAATGTACATGACCAAAAATATGAAAAGAACTAAAATATATGTTGTTACTCTACATATTTAACTAATTTTCAAATTACATATTTAAATATATAATTCAAATATATGTATACATATACAAATACACATTATCGATAATTTAATATTTTATTACATCACTTCGCTTTGAGCGCGAGAAAACCAGCACTCAAACCAGCACAATACACATGGTATCACTTTAAAAACTTGTATACACATCTCCATATACGTGCACCAATTCACTATACTTTCGTAACTCTAAATCTCTAATCCTTTTAAGCTAAGTCTGTCCATACTGTATTGTTGAAATATGATAAAAGGAAAGTATATTGAGCCAATTTAATATATATTTCTTTTTATGATTCAGCAACCACAAATAAAAAGTAGTGGTGTGTAACGTTTTGATTGATACCAATATAAGAAGAAAAAAGTGGAGCAAAACTAACAAACAAACAAACAAACAAACCCAGTATATCCCACTCAAGAGCAGGGTCTGGGGAGGGTAGGTGTAGGCGAGTCTTTCCTCTATCTTGTTAGGTAGAGAGACCGCTTCCAAAGAGACCCCCGACTCGATAGCAAAAGCCATACTGATAGCAAGACAACATAAAAATCATACAACACATAGCATACAGTATACAAAAAGCCATATCGATAGCAAGACATCATACAATAAATCATACAAGACATAGCCTACAGTACACAATAAATCATACAACACATAGCATAGATATATCCTAGGTGCATGTAGAATCACCGTTAAAGGGCAGATATGGGCTACTTAGGCATCAGGCCCCGCAACCAGACTTCAAATACCCTTCCTGCCTATAGGTCGAACTAGAAGTCCTTAATTTAATTCTACGCCTCCACTCAGTCATATCCTCGATCATGTGCTCAGAGAGGTGCAAGTGTATCATATCTCGCCCAATTACCTCATCCCAAGTCAATCTAGGTCTTCCTCTACTCCTCCTACCCTCTAAGATGATGTTCTCTACTGCTCTAACTGGTGCCGCCATTGGTCTCCTCTTGACATGCCCAAACCATCTTAGTCTTCCCTCTCGTATTTTATCTGCGATACGGCCACTTCTAGCTTCTGTCGAAACACTTCGTTTCTTATTCGATCAAGTCTTGTGTGCCCGCACATCCACCTCAGCATTCGCATTTCCGCTACCTCTATTTGTTTCTCGTGCGATTTCTTTATGGCCCAGCAGTCTGTTCCATATAACATAGCTGGACGTACTGCCACTCGATATAGCTTTCCCTTTAGTTTTGCTGGAAACCTCTTATCACATAGGATCCCTGATGCTGCTCTCCATATGCACCATCCTGCTTGAACACGGTGCGCTACATCGTTGTGTATCTCTCCGTCCTCCTGCAAGTACGAGCCCAGGTATTTGAACCTAGACGTTTGTGGTACCGCCATACCCTGAATACTGATTTGGGTGTCCTCTTCCGCCTCGCCACTAAAGTTACAATGCATGTATTCTGTCTTTGAGCGACTTATCCTTAAACCTTTGCGCTCTAGTGCTGCTCTCCACTGTTCTAGCTTGTCGTTAAGCACCCTTTTAGATTCTGATATTAAGACAATATCATCCGCAAAGAGCATGCACCACGGTACTGGCTGCTGTATAGACTTGGTCATCTCATCCAACACTACTGTGAAGAGAAATGGGCTCAGTGCCGATCCTTGGTGGAGTCCCACTTCCACTGTGAATGAGTCTGTGTCTCCAGTCGGGGCTCTCACACACGTTTTTGCCCCATCATACATATCCTTGATTATTTGATATACCTCTCTGGTACCATTCTAAGTCGTAGACTTTCCCAAATTAGTTGACGCGGAATGCCGTCATAGGCCTTTTCTAGGTCGATGAATACCATATGGAGGTCCCTTTTCTTTTCTCTGTATTTCTCCATTATCCTCCTTATGGCGTGTATTGCTTCTGTCGTAGAGCGTCCTGGCATAAATCCAAATTGGTTTGACGCTATCTGAGTTTCTCGTCTAATTCTCGTGTCAATAACTCTTTCCCATAATTTCATCGTGTGACTCAATAGCTTTATTCCCCTGTAATTTTTGCAACTTTGTACATCTCCTTTTTCTTATATATGGGGACTATAACACAGGTTCTCCACTGATCGGCATCTTCCTTGTCGTAAAGATAGTGTTGAATAAATCTGTTAGCCATTTAAGCCCCTCATCTCCCAGGCATTTCCACACTTCAATCGGTATGTTGTCTGGCCCACCGCTTTAGCCCTTCCCATTTTCTTCATAGCTCTCGTAACTTCGTCTACTGTGATGCTTCTATAATAGCAATTGTTTTGTTGTGTTGTTTGGGTTGTATTATCTATCTCAGCTTGTTGATTTGGGTTCTTTATGTTGTAAAGGTTATCGAAGTAAGTTTTCCATCTCCCCTTGATGTCCTTGTCATTCACCAAAACTTTTCCATCCGCAGCCTTTATAAACTTCACAATTCTCAGGTCTTGTCTTCTGCTGTCTCTTGCCTTGGCTAACTTAAACATGTCATGCTCTCCTTCTTTCGTCTCTAGTCGTTTATACATCATCTCATACGCCACGTTCTTTGCCTCTGACACCGATTTCTTCGCCTCTCTCTTAGCCTCCTTGTATTTATCTTTTAGCTCTGGGCGTTCTTCCTCATTATTACAGCGTATAAGCTCTCTGAAACTTTGTTGTTTAATTCGTATTTCTCCTGTACATTTTCGTTCCACCACCAAGATTCCTTATGGTCGACTGTCCTCTTTATTGTAACTCCAAGCGTTTCTTTAGCTGCTTGGATGAGCGTATTTGCCATGGCCTCCCACTTTTGGTTTGCGTCTTCCTGTGGTCCAGGATGGTTCATTGGTATGACCTTATCTCTAAAAATGGTAATGTTTTCGTCCTTGAGCTGGCTCCATTTGATCGTATGCCTAATTCTCTTGTTTTGTTGGACAATTGGTCTCTTCACGCGTATATCTGCCACTAACATATGATGTTGTGTCACAACTGTCTCTCCTGGGATTGTCTTACAGTCCTTCCACGAGCTACGATCTTCTCTCCTCGTCAACAAATAGTCTATCTGCGTGTGTCTCCCGCCGCTGCTAAACGTGATTAGATGCGATTCTCTTTTCTTAAAAAACGAATTTATGATTCCTAAGTCATGCGCTACTGCAAAGTCAAGAAGCTCCTTACCGCCTTCATTCCTAAGGCCATACCCGAAGCCTCCATGCACCAACTGGAAGTGGTCATTATCCTTACCGATATGCCCATTAAAATCTCCTCCTATGCATATTTTTTCGTCTCTAGGTATGTCACCCATAACGTGATCTAAACTCCCCCAGAACTTTTTTCTTTCTGTTTCTCCTAGTCCAACATGTGGAGCATACGCACTAACTACTGCCACTACTTCATCCCCTATTACTATTCTTAACAGCATAATTCTATCATCGTATCTTCTTACCTCCACTACATTATCTTGGAGTTCCTTAGCAACTAGAAACCCTACTCCATTTTTCGTTCCGTCAGACCCTGAACGCCATAGTTTATAACTATTGCACTCTGTTGCTCTCACCCCGCCATCTAGTCTCCTGGAGACACGCTATCTGGACCCTACGTTTCCTTAGCACATCAATTAACTCTAGTAACTTACTAGTTAGGGTTCCTACATTCCACGATGCCACTCTTAATCTAAAATCCTTTTTCCTTGTATTCGCACCTCTCGTCACCGAACATGATCTCGGGGCAGCATAATGACACTGCTGTCTACATTACCTGACAGAGTCCACTAGAACAACCCCTAAAAAAGGAATTATAGCAGAAGTAAAGCACAATCAAGAGCAATCCGTCACACGCGGTCAACAGTACACGATGGACCAGAACTAAATCAAAAAATAGCAACAATGATCACCACTTCCCACAATGACACACTATCCTGAGTATAGATTTAAATAAGCCAATGAAACCTATGTAGAGAACAGTTCTAAGATTGACCAGAAATGAAGATAACAACCCACAAATGCTCAACACACCAACTCAACCAACAATATACAACTTACTCAGCAATTAATATCAAAACACTAACAATTATACAACTAATCAGCAAGTTATAACCACTAATCAAATTAGGCACAAACCACAGAACTAAACGGTCAGCAGAAAAATAGACAAGAATTATATCACACAAGTGATCCACCAGGAAACAGATCACACAAGTGATGCACAGTAAACCTATAAAGAGCAACAGAAAACAGATAACACAAAACCAGTAAACCAGTAAACATATAAAGAGCAACAGAGAATCACGCAAACCAGTAAACCTATCAAGAAGAGTCAAGGATTAAAATCACACAAACCAGTAAAGAGCAACAGAAAACAGATCACACAAGTGATGCACCTGTAAACCAGTAAACCAGTAAAGAGCAACAGAAAGCAGCATAGATATCTCAACAGCTGCTGTACTCCTAACCCAGCCAATATCAGCCTAAACTAGAAACTAAAGAGAGAGAGATGGAACAATCTCACCAGATGTGCGGTTCTTCAGATATTGCAAACCCAAGAACGATCTCACCAAAAATGAACACCCAAATTTAGGGTTTTGTTCGGTTTTGTTGGTGGCGGAGAGGTGGCTGCGATGCTGGTGTTGGTGGTGGCCGGTGACCTGTGGGAATAGAGCAGGGGGGCGGGCGGTGGTGGCTAGCGGTGAGGCGACAGTGGTGACGGTGGTGGTGAATGTGAAGGTGGGTGGCTGTGGTTGGTGACGGCGGCGGAGAAGGTGGGGGTGGAGGTGGGGTGCGTGACGGGGTGGGTGACAGGCAGGCGGTAGCGGTAAGCTGTGGTGGTGGTTGACTGACCTGCGGTGGTTTGTTGGTTGTGGGTGGTTGTGGTGGTGGGTGAAGGCTGAGGCGGGTAGCTGGCCGGCGGTGTAGCTGGCCGGCTGTGGTGTAACAAAACTTACCTGCGGTGTAGCTGGCCGGCGGTGGTGTTGACGGTGACCTGTTGGTGGCGGTGGTGTTGACCGGTGGACGTGGCCGGTGGTGTTGCTCGGTGTTAGAGCGAGAGCCGTTGAGAGCGACAGAGAGAGTCGTCGTTGAGAGCGACAGAGAGAGAGAGAGTTAAGCAAAAAAAAGTGGAGCAAAACTATTTAATATATAATATTTACCAACTTGATTTGTGCATTGAAGTTGTACATTTGGCTTCAATATTTGTTTTTGCAACTTTTAACTCAAACCTTTTAATCTTATGCATCATTGGTGTAGCATCTCATGCTTAGGGTGTTTTAAAAAAATGATTTTTTATTTTAATCCTAAGGTTTTAATCTTTTACAAGGTAACCTCACAAAATTTTATTTTTATTTTTAACCCAAAACTTTTCATGTTTTGCAATATAAGATATCAACTTTGGTCCCTTACACTTATCATATTTTATAATTTTTTATTTTACGTTTCGTTTTAAATTTTGCAAGTTAATACGATGCAACATGTATGTGTGGTTCAATATTTTTATAATTTTATGTATCGCTTATGTTTCGTTCCGAGTTAACATGGCACGACGTTCGCATGTCGTTTAACTTTTTAAGTCTATTATTTCTAGTTTGACGGATTCGTCGAAACGCGCGAATCTTAGATCGACTTGATCATACTTTTCTATGTTTTACGTTTCGGTCTAATCTTTTGCATTAACAAACCACAACTTCGGTGTGATGATCGTTAGAGTGTTGTAACATTTGTGTTATTTGACACGGTTTTATAGCCCATCCGCTAGATGCTTAATTTTAGTTTAATCTAAAGTTTAGGAAGTATAAGCATAAATCATATTTCAAATTTATCTTTATACAAATGACATGCAGTCTATTGTTAACATGCAAAGTGTTGGTCTTAGTGGTGTTTAGTATTAGTATCTGCTTCAGAAAACTAGAATTTTGATTTCTTTTTAGAAATTATCAATTTGAAATTCAATTTAGTTATTAAACTTGAATTCAATTCAATTCAAAATTATTTATCAAATTTTGAATTTGTGATTTTTGATTCGATTAATCCGATTCAAAAATCGAATTAAAAATATACATATAATTATATATACGTGTAATATACTTATTTATTTATATATCATATAAATTATTTATTTTATATAAAATACTTATTTAATTTTAATCTCGATTTTTTTAGTACTCTGCTTGTTTAGTTGTTAAGACATACTCTTTTAGTTATGGACTTGTAGGTTGTAGCTCTTTGTAGGTTGAAGATGTGAACTCATGAATCTTAAAATTTTGAATTTAACTTAAAATATTTTGTTTGTAATTTGAATGTTTGTATATTGAATATTTGAATGTTAAACTACTATAATTTGTTTTTAATTTTATCGTTTAAAAAATTTAAGTCTGTATAATAATTGTTAGTAGTTTTGAAAAAAAAATTAAAAAGAATTTTTTTGGATGAACTAAAATCCGATTTGAAATCAACATTCAAACTCCAATCAAACCGGATTTCAAACTTGATTCTAAATTCGAATGCGAATACGAATTGAATCCTTTGAATACACCCCTACTTGCTTTCTCAAAAGTGGTGAAAATTACTAATTGCTTTCTTATAAGTGGTGAAAATTTAAATCTCACACATTGGTTTAGATTTTCAAATACATAAAAAAATTGTGTTATCAATTCATTAAAAAAGTTTATTAGCTAGATAATCTGACCACACAACTCAATTTTTAATTACTGAAAAAGTAAACGAGTTACATACTTTCTTTTAGTACTCCGTTACCCATGTAATAAAATACTGTACCCAAAACGACATGGAAATGTTATGTTATAACTTAGAGTAAATTGTCATTTTCGTTCCGTAGTTTGGTCAAAATTGCCACTTTAATCCAATAGTTTGTTTTTTCGCATCTGGGTCCCTGTGGTTTATAAATCTTGTCATATTCATCCAGTCCGTTAACTCTATCCAAAATTTCCGTTAATGAGGGGTATATTGGTCATTTTACATATATGTTTTTATTTTTATTTTTTTAAACCGATTTAATATATACTCTTTAAATACATTGCTATTTTAGTCCTTGTGGTTTGAGCGTATTTGCCAATTTAGTCCAAAAATAACCACCACACCATACCCGTCACAAGAACCACCGAACCCATCACAAAGCCACCAGCACCACACCAGAGCGCCCACCACCACCACGCACATTGGATCGTCGCTACCATGTAAACCTTAAAAATCGACAATCAATATTGGACTTGTAACATATTACTTCGAAAATGCATATCAACCCTACTAATACATCTACAATACTTGTTTCCAAGGGTTCCATATACGTTTTCGAAGGGGTTTATTATACGTTCGAGATTAACGGGTTGTTTCTAAGGTCTACATGGTGGTGGTGATCTAGTGTGTGATGGCGGAGATCTAATGTGTGGTGGTGGAGATCTAATGTGTGGTGGTGGTGCCCGTCTGGTGTGGTGTTGGTGGTTTTATGATAGGGTGGTGGTGATGATTGGTGGTTCTGATGTAGTGGTGGTGGTTTTGCGGCGTGGTGGTGGTGTGGTGTGTAAATACGAGGTCCAACTCTAGATGGTTCCGGACTTGTTGAACTTCGATTTACCGATTGTCTCTGAAGCTTCACACCTACGCACAATGAAAACAACACCAGTTAAGGCGTTCCAAGGGGGAAATATCCCTGAAACGACCCTCGGCATGAGAGTAAATATTGATTGAATGGAAATATGTGATAGGGATAATTAAGGGGGAGCTTTTATGTGTATTCTTTGTAAGGATCTCGATCCTCCTTACCTGGTATTTATAGTATTTGTCTGCTGCAATCGTGTGCTGATTTACAGGATTATTCCCGACAAATCCATTACCTTTTATATTCTCCGACCGTTACTGAATTATCGGTTATGATTGGGGTGATTCCGATGTAATTAAATGTGGGGCACATGTCCTGCTGGCTTACCCGTTCCGCCCACATGGGCCGGGCTTTCGGGTTCGGGTACCCAGTTTTGTGTGGGTTATTTGTACCCTACATCTACATGGTGGTTCCATCACGGGTGGTGGTGATATGGTGTTTTATGCCAAGGTGGTGGGATTTTTGGACTGAATTGGCAAACATGTCCAAACCACAGAGACTAAAATAATAATTTATTTAAAGGGGATATATTAAATGGGTTTAAAAAAATAAAAAAATAAAACATATATGTAAAATGACCAATATACCTTTATTTAACGGAGAATGTTGGATGGAGTTAACGAACTGGATGAATATGACAAGATTTGTAAACCACAGGGACCCAGATGCGAAAAAAAAAACTATTGATGAAAGTAACAATTTTCACCAAAACACAGGGACAAAATGACAATTTACTCTATAATTTATTAGCCCGTTGGTGAATTATTTCTCTCTAAATCCAACTATTTTGAAACTTCAAATTTAGTCTTTGCCCTTTTGCGAAAGTCAAATTATTATACTTTTCTCTCACAAAATGTCAAATAATCTTTTTGTTTGTTTGAAAAGTATAATTGTTAACTATTTTGTAATTACCAAAAAGCCCTATAGCTAGCTGTATCAAAGTCATCAGATAATCAAATAATTGTATACGGGTTCAAATCTCATTTAGATAATCTCAATCTATCTTATGTGAAAAAATTTGTGAGCCCCCTAAGCGTCATTCATGGAGGAATTTTGAGAGGGGAAGAGGAATGAGAGAAAAGAAAGAAAGAAAGCTAAGATAGCGTCTAGTAAATTATAAATTTATTTTAGGCAAATCGATGTGAAGGGAGAGGATAGCACTCGTGGAGAACTGACGATGTAGGTGGTCTTTACAGATCTACCGGCTAATTTCTCATTTAACTTCTCAAAATTTTACAATATATTTGTCTAACTCTTTATGATTATCTAGTGTTTTCACGGCCGGATCGGACCGGCCGGTCCGACCGGTCGAACCGGGGATCGGTTTGGTGGCCGGTCTGGTCGTGTATGAATCGTTTTGTGGGGTCGAACCGGCCGTTGTACCCGAGTCGGTGGTCGGACCGGGGAACCGGACCGGGGAACCGGACCGGTTCGGTTTTGAAATTTTTTTTATTTTTTTTACTTTTTTGAGTAAAAACGAGGTGTTGAACTATAAATTAGTGTGCTAGATCAAAAAGTAAAACCGAATTAGAAAACGGGCTCGCACGGGCCTGGGTTTTGAAGCTGCATTCGTGTCCGCGACACGTGCGGGCACACGAGTTCGCTAGAAATTCAGCCTTTTCCCCATTTTGCACCCCCCTGCGCGCGGGTAGTACTTGTGGCAAAATATGTCACAAAGATACACTAGAGTGATAAAAAAATTACTTATAAATCAAACATTACTTTATCCCCACACCAATGTGGACAAAGTGTTCACCGTAAACTTAAACATACATTCATACACACTCAAATATACTTAAATTTTATATATAACTATAAAATACATATATAAATCATATATATAAATTACTTATATTTAATTACATATATAATATAATTAAAATATAGTTAAATCCGGTCTAACCGGTCCGACCGGTCCGACCACCAAACCAGTAAGGCGTCCGGTTCGACGTCCGATCCGGTTCTGAAAACATTGTGATTATCTATATATAAACGTTTCTCCTTTATACCATATTTAACAAAGAAAGAGTTTTAAATACAAAATGTATTTTTGCTGCAATATGTGAGAAGACACAGTGAGTCAAAAAATCAAAAAAAAATATATCTCACAATCTAAATCAAATTTTAAAAAGTAATCCGAGCTTTTGTTCTCCTAGGCGTTCTCACTAAGAAATAAATGAAAAATAAAAAAAAATCAACATTTTTTATTGTGTCATTTATGAAACAATGACGTCATTGTGTCATTATGAAAGACACAATGACGTCATTGTGTCATAAAACACACAATGAATTTTTTTTTCATGAAAGAGAACGACGACAGAAACATAGACTCCAAAGACTTTTTTGAAATTCGATTTAAATTATGAGATATAATTTTTCTATGACTTTTTAGCCTCATTGTGTCTTCTTACACTTTATAGTAAAAATACACTTTGTAAAATAACCACGTATTTTAACAAAACCTGACTAATTATTTAAATACTTTCTTACAATGGTTATTAATCATCAAGAATCTTAGAAACATAATTACCTACAAAAATAAAATACTAAAAAAGCTCAACAAATAAAAAAAGATATTTATTATTAATTAACGCATCTTGAAAAAGATGAATCTACACATAGCAATTAAGTTTGGTCTTCTTCATCATCACAATCCTTTACACATACGGGCAACCTCCATAACCTGCAAATTAGTGAATACTTGGAATTAAAACCTAAAAATGTAGCTTAAAATACTCTAAATCTTTAATAAAACTGGTTCAACTTTTGATTAGAAAAATCAAACTTTATAGTTTTATATATAGAAGTGTAGTTCAGTTTCTAGTTAAAAACTAAGTTGTGCCTGGAAATCTTTAATCGATTGATATATATTGAGCACATTGGTTAAAAAAGTGACGTAATCAGAACTTCTTGGTTAAAGGGTTAGTATAGAAACTATATATAACAAAACTCATTTAACAAATTCTAGTAAGGGATAGTGTGACATTCAGATTAGCGGACCCTCTTGACCCTCCGGTTCTGCTAGCGGTTCAAGATTTCTAGTAAAGTTGATCACTTACTTGGGTCAGTTAAAGTAATGAGACCAGTGTTCCCAAAATGACAATTCCAAGGGTTTCTTCCCTTGCATTGGTAGTATATTCATGGCTATTGAAGCATGGTTTATCAGATTATCAGGCGAAAAGCATGCACCGCCTTTCTCCAAGATCCTGCAATCGACTTGTGAGCACGCGAAATTCACATTTTCCATCAGCTGCGATTGAGTCGATGATGGTTTAGCCACACACCACGTTTTCTGCAACACGAATGGCCGAAACTTTAGCATTTCAAGACCAAATATCATCACCTATAGCTAAAAAACAAAGATCATGCATACATACCCCACCCTGAACCGCCTTCAAAGTCGCGATGCAGATTAAAAACACCCAAAATGGTAATTAATTAAAGAAAGTAAAGATTTGTTCAAGTGTTGTTTGTTGATTATGGTGATGATGATTTGATACCTGAAAGAAGGAGAAGAAGATAAGCAAATAATTTAGCAGCCATATTATGAGATGATGATGATGATGATATTGATGGTGATGATGATTTGATTTTTGTGTTGTAAGTGCTTTTAAAGGGAATGATAAGGAGTTAACGGCTCTATTGGAAATGGAAAATCAAGACGTTAGGCTATTTGCAATAATCTGTAATTAGAAAGGGACCCATAATGAAGTTTCTAATAAAATACATCACATAAATAATAATAACGGGTGGGTGTTGGGTCCGGCCAATAACAAAACCAATAAAGTTAGTGTGTGAGCTTCATTGAAGTCAAACGTAACTATCGTGTAGAATATTATAATTAGTAAATAAGATGAATATGTGAGTTGTTAAAAATGATATTATATCAAGTTAACTAAAAGTAAAATATAATAAACTACATAACAGTAAGAAGGTTTTAGTAGAGGATTCAACTCATATAATGAATAATGCCTAGATATAAAAGTAAAATTAAAGGGTGTAAAGTTAACGTAAATTAAAAATACTAATAATAAAACAAACAAATATACCATGCATATCCCACTAAAAAGCAGTGTCACACCCTCAAATTCCGGGTCTGGAATCTATCACGGAGGGGTGAGCAAACAGGATCGAACACAGTAGTTACACATGAGATGCAGTTATCTATATGATAAGTTTTAGATAACCATTTCATTAATAATCAGAGTATTAAATATTATACGCAGCGGAAATAAATACATATATTGTTTCTTAACAATACGTCTAATCATGTCTTATCAATAACCGATATGTATCTGGAGCTCTTATATGATCCTACGTGCATGTCCATAAGCTCCTAATAGATACCTGAGAATACATGTAAATCAAGTGTCAACACAGGGTTGGTGAGTTCATAGGTAAGTAAAACATATTTGATAAATCATCCATTATCATTCAAAGAAGGGTTATTGTCAAAGTGTGAGTTTAATTTACTCACCGGTATATGAATAGACTGTCGGAACCCTTTTTAATAAGGTGAACCGCTACCCACATACCCACTAAGTACAAGCCCAACAAATCCATCACATTGAATTTGTCCAACAGTTTAATTTTTCCTTTTCCTTTTATGTGTGATTATGCCAATTTTAATTAAATCAGAGGGCGCGAATCCTCTCTTTACATTTATCCTCATATGGGTGGTAAGTGGAACTATAATGGCAAAACTTAATAGCGCAACTATCTGCCTTCCCACAGAATCGTCATCCCGAATGACAGCGAGATCTTTGTGCATCTGATAAGGACCACATGTCCAAACCTTTGTGGGGGTTAGTCACTCCCCGATAGTACTATCCAAAAGATCCCTGCCTTGTTTATAACCCAGTTTACACAGAAGGATTTCATAATAACCATATGTAATCATAATGTGATCCAATTATTATTTAACATAATACACAAAATAATTTGTAACTTTAATTACAACATGTATTCCAGCCCCAAAATATTTAAATGATTAAAAAGGGGAATAGTTATGAACTCACCTCAGTCCTTTTGTGTGGTGTTGACAAGCTAGTAAATTCCTGCTAAGGAATTATATTTCACGTAAGCAAACAGATACAAATCCAAAACCTAAATAAGTTAGATCTTGAACCTGGTGTTCAATTGATCTAGGGTTTGGTTTTCTGGGATTTGTTATAAACATTAAATCATTTAATTATTTTTGTTATAATTAATGATTTATATAAAATTTAATTAGTTTAATAATGATTTTGACATATCATTATATTCTAATTAAATTATAGACGTTATATAAACATATAAGTTTATATTTAATTTTTGTAAGATTTTATAAATATTTAAATTTATAAAATTTACTTTGTATTTATATTATCAAAATAAGTCCATAAAATATTATAACATCCATTAATAATTTGATGATCTAATTTATTATTTGGAAATCCATTTTTATATGGATAATAATTTATAACACATGTAATAATTATTTACATAAATAATTAAGGTTTTTAAATAATTATTTTTCTACAATTATTATGATTTATCATTAATTAAAAATGATATGGTGTTCAATTAATGAATTAATACTTTAGATCATAATTTAAAGTCTATTTTATAAAAATAGTTATTTATAATATTTTTAAATAATATTTTATAAATTTTATTTAAAGTATTTTTAATTAAATAATTTACAGAAAAATATTAATGGTGTTAAAAATAACAGAAGCTTTTAAAAATTATTTTTATAATTTTTAATAATTTTTATATATTTTTAAATAGCCTAAAAGGCTTAAAAACATAATTAGGAGGGGGCCGGGTTCGAACCCGCGACTTCCTCCCCATCGCCCCAACACCCGAACCAGTGAGCCAAGGCTCCAAATCGAAAGGAACACAGCCCCAATTAATTTTAAACACAATCCCGAATGTTCATCCCCAATTCAAGAACCCTAAAACACAATCGATCAAATTGAGCATCCAATCGATTATGTTAATGTATGGATTCATGGGGCTTTTGTTCCCCATGATCAATCGAACATAATGGTGTATTTAATTTACCAGATGATGTCGAATTGGTGATGATTCTTCGAAGAACAGTCGCGACAGGGGAAGAAGATCAAATGCTATCCAAATGGTATTGATAATCAAATTCCTCTTGCAGGAAGCTTCTAATAGCTCAGATGATCGAAAGCCCTCAATCAAGTTTGGTTTACAATAGTTCTAGATAGGAGTTCGAGTGTGTTACAGGTTTCGGGGAAGAAGGGGATCAAATTCGATGAATGGAGTTGTTTCTGGTGCAATTCGAAGTGCATACAGATTGCTAGTATTTATAGTGTTGATTAGGTATAATTTAATTCGATTATTGATAGGTTCTGAGTGCGATTCAATTCTGTAAAGAACCGACAAGGTTCACGTGGTTGTCTAGATCGCACTTTTGTTTTGATTCCCGAATTATTATGGGGATTAGGTTCGAATCTCACTGGTGAACCGGTTTGTAGCAATTAATTGGATTAAACGCAATTATTTTGGCCATTTGGAACTAGCCGGAGAGTTGCCGGCGTTGATGATCGGAGGGGAAACCGACGGCGGGGGCGGGGGTTGGGTTTCAATTAATTACAGAATGGTCCTGGGGTTTCACAGTTTGTTTATTTTATGTTTTTAAGTTTTAAAACAAGTTTTAAGATTTACAATTTACCCCCTGGACTTATTAAATCAATTAAATAAATCTTATAAATTATTACTATTAATATATTTATTATTAGCATATTATTATTAATAATATTATTATTTTTAACAATAACATATTTTTATTGTCATTATTTTTTATAATAATATAATTATTATTATATTTATTATTATTATCATTATTTTTAATAATAATATATCATCATTATTATTATTATTTTCTATTTTCATTATTATTAATATTATTATTAAGTAATAATAAAAATATAAAAACAAATTGTAAATTCATATAAAAATTCATATAAATTCACGAAATTTTCGGGTTGTCACATCATCCCCCTGTTAGAGGAATTTCGTCCCGAAAATTAAGATGCACTAGTAACATTTTTGAACAGGTTAGGATATTTGCGCATCATTTCGTCCTCTCGTTCCCAAGTGAACTCAGGACCACGCCGGGAGTTCCACCGAACTCTGACAATTGGAATCTTGCTATGCTTAAGTTGTTGACTTCTTTATCCATGATTTCAACTGGCTCCTCGATAAACCTGAGTTTCTCATCTACTTGCAGTTCCTCTAAAGGCACAGCAAGTGATTCATCGGATAAACACTTCCTTAGATTTGATACGTGAAAAACATTATGCATACCACCAAGTTCAGCAGGTAGATTTAATTCATAGGCTACTGGGCCAATCCTTCTGTCAATTTCAAAAGGTCCCACGTAGCGAGGGTTCAATTCCCTCGTTCCCAAAGCGTATAACTCCCTTCCAGGGAGATACCTTTAGCGAAACTTTATCTCCTTTCTGAATTTCAAGTGGCTTGCGGTGTTTATTAGCGTAGCTTTCTTATCTGGACAATTTTCTCATGAGTTTCAAAGATCAATTCTAACTTGTCTTGGGATCCTAATCAACCTAGGGCACACTTATGGTAATGGTCGGAACTCCAACCTTCTTAATGTCCCCGTTTAACACGTTAGCTTAATCGTATCAACCAGCATAGCTAGGTTCACATATTGGCATTAAAGCAAATTATCTAAACCATCAGAGAGGCTTATTCTACTACTCACTAGATTTTCCCAGTGTCCTTCTTAATTCTATTTGGTCTAATGTCATAAGGTATGACATCAATTTTATCAATTCATGGGTTTGTCAATATAAAGAGCACGACTTAACCTTACCATTGCATGATTTTAGAATTACAATTCTAGCTTTTGCATTTCATTCCTTAAATAATAGTAACCCTATTATAAGCATCAGCGGTATACTAAAAATGTGCTTAAACCGGTTACACGGCATCCTAATTTTCCTTAGCATTATCCCAAAGAATATGTATAATGAGTTTCATCACTCATCTATATTCCTGTAGTCCACTTTCATTCTAAGCATTCAATCAGTTCCTCAGTTACTGAAATGCTAAGTGGAGGAATGTCTCTTAAATTAATATCATGATTGGAAATTCTATGAAGGCTCTAAGTAGGACAGGGCTTAAGTAATAGCAAATAATCTACAAGCACATTAGTACAATATGTCTAATGATAGCTGCCTATCCTTCATACCTTCAGGATTTCGGGTATAACCATGTCAGGGCAAGTACTAGGGAAACAAGTCTCACTTTAGGTTAGGACAAGTATAACCTAGATTACCAAATAGAACACGTCAAGGTAATTTGATTCATATGTCTTAAAGGCTTGTATATTGACCACAGTAACTTCACGTGCTACAATAGCAGCAATCTTACGACTAGAGTTTCTAGACCGTGAACGGATTTGACGAGAAGCCAATTAAGAATTTTCATGGAAATCATGAAAACGACAATCGAGAATTTGGCATAATAGCAATGAGATGTTCCAGATGTAATCGTTTGATTCGTGAATCAAAGCGAGTACGTTGACTAATCAAAGTATTGAGTCAATCACAACTTTGTTGAAGACATGCGTACCTATAAGCAGATACTCATCCCAAGGGTTCCCAGGTAAGGTAAACAGGTCCATCGGTTGATTTGGATATATGCGAATACCTTGCCTAGACAGAACACCCGAGATACAGGCATCACGCTCTTCCAGCATACATGTGTTCAAGTTGTATGACACAGACTTTGACGAGACTTTGAAACCATTAATAACAATCGAGGTTTTGGAGTTTGAGACCACTGAATTAGGTTGAATTAGGTTGATTTAAGGTGTGTCGTGTGTGTATTGAATCAAGGTATAAGAGGAATCACATAAGGCATATAACTTCTTAATCTTAGTCAATCTCTAACTAAGGCAATTTACCTTGTGCAACTATTGTGTGTGGCTATAGGCTAGATGCAATTCCTAACTCACTATAACCAATGGCTCTGATACCAATCTGTCACACCCTCAAATCCGGGTCTGGAATCTATCACGGAGGGGTGAGCAAACAGGATCGAAACAGTAGTTACACATGAGATGCAGTTATCTATATGATAAGTTTTAGATAACCATTTCATTAATAATCAGAGTATTAAATATTATACGCAGCGGAAATAAATACATATATTGTTTCTTAACAATACGTCTAATCATGTCTTATCAATAACCGATATGTATCTGGAGCTCTTATATGATCCTACGTGCATGTCCATAAGCTCCTAATAGATACCTGAGAATACATGTAAATCAAGTGTCAACACAGGGTTGGTGAGTCATAGGTAAGTAAAACATATTTGATAAATCATCCATTATCATTCAAAGAAGGGTTATTGTCAAAGTGTGAGTTTAATTTACTCACCGGTATATGAATAGCCTGTCGGAACCCTTTTTAATAAGGTGAACCCGCTACCCCACATACCACTAAGTACAAGCCCAACAAATCCATCACATTGAATTTGTCCATGTCACTTAGTTTAATTTTCCTTTTCCTTTTATGTGTGTATTATGCCAATTTTAATAATTTAAATCAGAGGGCGCGAATCCTCTCTTTACATTATCCTCATATGGGTGGTAAGTGGAACTATAATGGCAAAACTTATATAGCGCAACTATCTGCCTTCCCACAGAATCGTCATCCCGAATGACAGCGAGATCTTTGTGCATCTGATAAGGACCACATGTCCAAACCTTTGTGGGGGTTAGTCACTCCCCGATAGTACTATCCAAAAGATCCCTGCCTTGTTTATAGCCCAGTTTACACAGAAGGATTTCATAATAACCATATGTAATCATAAATGTGATCCAATTATTATTTAACATAATACACAAAATAATTTGTAACTTTAATTACAACATGTATTCCAGCCCTAAAATATTTAAATGATTAAAAAGGGGAATAGTTATGAACTCACCTCAGTCCTTTTGTGTGGTGTTGACAAGCTAGTAAATTCCTGCTAAGGAATTATATTTCACGTAAGCAAACAGATACAAATCCAAAACCTAAATAAGTTAGATCTTGAACCTGGTGTTCAATTGATCTAGGGTTTGGTTTTCTGGGATTTGTTATAAACATTAAATCATTTAATTATTTTGTTAATAATTAATGATTTATATAAAATTTAATTAGTTTAATAATGATTTTGACATATCATTATATTCTAATTAAATTATAGACGTTATATAAACATATAAGTTTATATTTAATTTTTGTAAGATTTTATAAATATTTAAATTTATAAAATTTACTTTGTATTTATATTATCAAAATAAGTCCATAAAATATTATAACATCCATTAATAATTTGATGATCTAATTTATTATTTGGAAATCCATTTTATATGGATAATAATTTATAACACATGTAATAATTATTTACATAAATAATAAGGTTTTTAAATAATTATTTTTCTACAATTATATGATTTATCATTAATTAAAAATGATATGGTGTTCAATTAATGAATTAATACTTTAGATCATAATTTAAAGTCTATTTTATAAAAATAGTTATTTATAATATTTTTAAATAATATTTTATAAATTTTATTTAAAGTATTTTTAATTAAATAATTTACAGAAAAATATTTAATGGTGTTAAAAATAACAGAAGCTTTTAAAAATTATTTTTATAATTTTTAATAATTTTTATATATTTTAATAGCCTAAAAGGCTTAAAAACATAATTAGGAGGGGGCCGGGTTCGAACCCGCGACTTCCTCCCATCGCCCCAACACCCGAACCAGTGAGCCAAGGCTCCAAATCGAAAGGAACACGGCCCCAATTAATTTTAAACACAATCCCGAATGTTCATCCCCAATTCAAGAACCCTAAAACACAATCGATCAAATTGAGCATCCAATTGATTATGTTAATGTATGGATTCATGGGGCTTTTGTTCCCCATGATCAATCGAACATAATGGTGTATTTAATTTACCAGATGATGTCGAATTGGTGATGATTCTTCGAAGAACAGTCGCGACAGGGGAAGAAGATCAAATGCTATCCAAATGGTATTGATAATCAAATTCCTCTTGCAGGAAGCTTCTAATAGCTCAGATGATCGAAAGCCCTCAATCAAGTTTGGTTTACAATAGTTCTAGATAGGAGTTCGAGTGTGTTACAGGTTTCGGGGAAGAAGGGGATCAAATTCGATGAATGGAGTTGTTTCTGGTGCAATTCGAAGTGCATACAGATTGCTAGTATTTATAGTGTTGATTAGGTATAATTTAATTCGATTATGATAGGTTCTGAGTGCGATTCAATTCTGTAAAGAACCGACAAGGTTCACGTGGTTGTCTAGATCGCACTTTTGTTTTGATTCCCGAATTATTATGGGGATTAGGTTCGAATCTCACTGGTGAACGGTTTGTAGCAATTAATTGGATTAAACGCAATTATTTTGGCCATTTGGAACTCGCCGGAGAGTTGCCGGCGTTGATGATCGGAGGGGAAACCGACGGCGGGGGGCGGGGGTTGGGTTTCAATTAATTACAGAATGGTCCCTGGGGTTTCACAGTTTGTTATTTATGTTTTTAAGTTTTAAAACAAGTTTAAGATTTACAATTTACCCCCCTGGACTTATTAAATCAATTAAATAAATCTTATAAATTATTACTATTATATTATTTATTATTAGCATTATTATTATAATAATATTATTATTTTTAACAATAACATTATTATTTTTATTGTCATTATTTTTTATAATAATATAATTATTATTATATTTATTATTATTATCATTATTTTAATAATAATAATATCATCATTATTATTATTATTTTCATTATTTTCATTATTATTAATATTATTATTAAGTAATAATAAAAATATAAAAACAAATTGTAAATTCATATAAAAATTCATATAAATTCACGAAAATTTTCGGGTTGTCACAAGCAGAGTCTGAGAGAGATAGGTGGTGACGAGTCTTTCCTCTATCTGGGAGATAGAGAGATCGCTTCCAAAGAGACGCCCGACTCGAAAACGATAGCAAGCAAATTATAGAGCATAAACACATAGGTATGTATCACATAAGTGTTTAGAATAAGCATAGGTTATTCATAAGTATATTCATTAGGATAACATACATCACATAAGTATAAGCATACCCATAAGCATAACAACTCGAATATAGTGCATACATCAAATAAGCAACATGTTTCACCTATAAATGGTAAATGCTGATAACCTACACATCACACGGGGTGTCACGCATCAGGTCTTTCTTTACTCTTCCTATCAACAGATCTCCCTATAAGTCCTTAATTTTAATTCTACGCATCCACACACTCTCATCATCGATCATGTGCTCGGAGAAGTGCAACTCTATCATATCTCATCTAATTATCTCGTCCCAAGTCAACTTAGATATTCCTCTACTTCTCCTACCATATAAGGTGATGTTCTCTACTAGTTTAACAGGTGCTGACATCGGTCTTCTTTTCACGTGCCCAAACCACATGAGAAGGTGTTTTGGGTATCATTTCTTCTTCCTACCAACAAATAATAAAATGGTTTCAAACAAAATCAAATAAAATCGCCACCAACCTCCTACCAACTAATAATAAAATGGTTTCAAACAAAATCAAATAAAATTGCCACACCTCCTACCAACTAATAATAAAATGGTTTCAAACAAAATCAAATAAAATTGCCACCACGAGTGTATCTCATTTTTCTAAAGCATATTTACTCGTGTCATATACTCCAAGTAAACTTAAATTATTTTAATAAAAAGCATAAGTACTAAATGAGTATATGACATATAATTATAAATCCTTAATGGAACTCTAGCTTTAGGGTGTAAATAATAATAAAATAAGAGAAGTGTTTTGGGTATCATTTCTTCTTCTCTTTTTTATTTGTTGGGAATCAAATACATAGGTGAATTGAGATCTACAATAGAAAAGAAATGGTGACGTACATCCCACTCCATGTGAATTATGAACCTTAGAAAGTGTATTTATGCACCGCCTTTATGCTTTTCATGCATGATTTTAGAAACCGTGTTGTTAAAAAAAAAAAACGGGAACCGTTTTACTTACGATCAAATATTAACTGAATTATAAATATATAAAAAAATATATGAATCACACTGGTTGAATATAAATATTAAATTAAAAACTACTAATGAATATTTATAAATTAAAAATTATTATTTGATATAAAATATAATTAAAATCATGTACAATTAACTATCTCAAGTAATAAACAATATATATTTCTTTAAAATATAAAAAAAATTGTTTTTAAAGATTTTATTTGTTAAAAATGATTTTTGTTAAAATTATGTTTTTATTGAAAAGAAACATGTTTTTTATTTACTAAATAGTTGTTTAACAATTTGAAAGGATATACAACATCATTAGCATTTAATATTATCATTAAAGGATTGACTTGCTATACTAGAGACATGTAGCAAAATGGTTGTGGAAAGATGACATGTGACAAAATGTTTTTTTAAAGGTAAATGTGCGACTCTGCTTCGGATTATAAGTGTTATATTAATCGGGTCCACCTATCTATTTTCCCAGCTGGCACCGCATCCCCAATCCCTCAGAAGAAAACACATTGCTAAGAAAACCTCCTGACTCAACTCGGAGCATTTACTCAGAGTGAGAATTGAACTCATGACCTCCCATATTTAAATGTCATGGTATCTCACCTTAACCCGTTGACCTAAGGATCATTGGTACATGTGGTAAAATGATTGTGAGAAGATAAACATGTCAACAATTTTTATTTAGTTTTATTAGTATAGGTTATTAGTATAGATTAACGTTTAAACAATTAAACATGGCACAAATAATATAACATGACTCATATTGATGTCAACATGATAAACGAAAGTAAACTATTGCAATGCATTTGATGTTAATTGGAGATCTTTGAAAGCAAGTTCATGGCTTCGATATTTGTTCGTACAGTTGTGCAATCAAAAATTGGGAAAGAACATGATGGTTAGAGGTGTTTACGATCTGGCATTAAAGGTTTTTTGTCTAAGCAAAACTGTTAATAATGATTTTTAATAAGAAAAATAAAACCAAATCGTTTAGATGTTGTCTAAGCAAAACTGTTAAAGCTGAATCGTTATAGCTGTTTGGTTTGGAATTTGTTTTACAACGTACCCAAAAAGGATATATTTTAAAAATACATAAAAATTCCTACATCATCATTTAAAATGGGTTCAATTTATAAGAAAAGTTGTTGGAAATTTATTTAGTCATAACTGTTTTTGTTCAAGTTTCCCTTCTTTTTCTAAACATTCAAAATATTTACGTACGATGTAATTTTTTTATAAAAACTACACTATAAATACAAATATTTTTTATCTTTAAAAGAAGTGTAGTATCTACTAATGAAAAAAATAGGTCGCTATATCTTTTCTATTCTTCATTGTGTTTTTTAAAACACCATTATGTGACTTTTTAAATGATGAGTTTTAAAAAGCACAAATAGTGAATTAACATTATTGTGAGCATCTAGTATAAAACAAGATGATAAAATAACAACTAATTTTGTTAATACATTAAAAACTATAGTAAAAAACAATAATGTAATGTGTTATTGTGTTTTACTGAATATATTTGTGTTTTTTTAATATATTAGTGAACTAATATTATTGTATAATTTTAATATGTAAATGCAATGATAAAATAACAAAATAATGATATAATGTATAAAATATTATTGTGTAATTTCCTCATTGCCTCGTGTACCCTGACGTCACTAGAAACAGTTTCCCTCTTGCCTGAGTGTGCCTAGCTCCAAGAGACGCTTTTAAAGGCTCCCTTTCAATCTTTAGCCTATTTCTTTAAATAAGAAAGCCAAATCCTAACCCAAGTTAAAAAAAATATAAAAATACACAAAAAAGATTAGGGGTTAATGATAGAAGAATATCAAATTAGATGACCTGTGAAATAATTGCACCTTTTCGCAATTTGGCCGATTCTTTGGATCAAATGTTATCATGCATCATGTGCAATGGTCTAAGTGAAAATGTTCATAAATTTATGAGCAAATGGTATGAGTTGCTTTTGCAAATCCACTAAGTATTTCTTGCCTTATCAACATGAACTATATAAAAATGAAACCAAAAATAATGAAGTAAGGAAAAATTAAAAATAAAAGAATTGTTGTAACGTACTTAATAAATGACGTCCGATAACGAACAAATGTAGAAAACAATGATGTTCTTGTACCATTAGTTTTTATGGCTTGATGACATCAGATCCCATGAGTTTACATACTCCTAAAAAAGAGAATTAATGGATGATATATTACAATATAACTGTCTAGAAGTGCAAAAATGACCACATTATATTACACCATCTTGACGAGCAAAACTCATGGAATCTGATTTCCATCAAGCTATAAGAGCATATATAAAAGGTATTAAAATAATTTGAATAACTAGATGAAAACATGGGTCAGAAGATAAGAGAATAAATAAGAGTGAACACAGCATAAGTATTTATATGATCTTTTTTATATGTAATCTAGTGTATAACAAATTGCATTTTCTAGGGTTATATAACCGCCTATCTAACTCCTTTTTTAATTCCAAAACATTTGGTACAAATTATTGTGTTTGAATTATACGACATATGTAAATTATAAATAATTTAACTATAAATAACGAATTATCTTGATTATGACTTTGTTTACTCATACATCAGGGTGTCAATGAACTGAATAACCAAATTAATTATTCGAATTTTGATTATGTGATATTGGATTCAAATTCGATTGGATTTCGAATTAGATCCGATTCGTATTTGAGTTTAAATTCAAAACCACATTCCAATTGAATACGAATCGGATTCAAATTTACTATAAAAGTTATTTTAGTTTTTATTTCAAAATTAATAACCTTTAATATATAAAATGACTAAAGAAGAAAACAAGGTTAGGAAATTAGAAACATAAATTTAAAATATTATTCAAAAAATTGAATAAATATATGTATACATAATTTATTTATATAAAATATAAATAAATAACTATATTATATGTATATATAAAACTATACATATAATTTTTCATTCGAATTTCGAATCAAATCAAAAATTACAAATTTGAAATTCGATTTGAATTCAATATAAACTTGAATCGAATCGAACTCAATTCGAATTTAAAAATTCAAATAGAATTTCAAGTTGTTTTTTCCCGAACTGAATCAAATTTGTAGTGTTTCGAACTCGATTCGAATATTGAACAACCCTAATTATAACAATAATATTTTATCTCGAAATATCATTTTATATTTATTAAAAGTTTGTTAGTAACTATCTAATATTCTATTTATTTAAACTATGTAATACATATTATACTAATCTATTGACTAACATTAAATAGTCCGAATAATTTTATTATTTAAGAATATCATTTTATCTTTTATAATAATAATAATAATAATAATAATAATAATAATAATAATATATAATAATAATAATAATAAAGTTTTAAACAAAAAAATAATTTTCTTGATATTATCATTCATCTTGAATAGAATAGCCATGTCAATTACTCAAGTATTTATATAAAATCAAAATTACACTATATTAAATTTTGACAAAAGTTAAAACAATGAATAATGAAAGATTTTATGCTTATTATGTAATTATATCCTAGGTAAATATTAACAATGTCGTTTGATCAGTCTTTTATAGAAATCAATTCATCAATATATAAATTATAACTATTTTTAAGTTTGGTATATCAATAAAGAAGATCTCGCTCCTCTCTCCTATATGCTCTCCCTCTATCTCCCTGCTCCATTCTTTTCTACAAAACCTAATTCTAACATATATGACCCAAGTTCACATTAGAAGCTCCTCAAATTACCTCAAATTAGACCCCTAACTTTATAATTTATTAATTACCTCAATCGATGTAACCCGTCAAAACGAACACATGAAGATGTTATGTGATTGGCCGATATGACTTGATGGAGATTATACTCCATGAGTTCAAATACTACACAAAGACAATTCTAATTGATAACGTTACATTACCATCGTTTAGAGGGATAAAACTTATCATGTTATGTTACCATCATCTAGACGAGTAGAACACATGGAATCTGATCTCCATCAAGTTATAAAAACTCAAATAAAATGAGAGAAATCAAAAGAAACTAGAGTAAGCGGATGAAAGTTTGTGTTATAAGATACATAACCTGCATAAGTATTAATGCTTTCTTTTTCAAACGTAATTAACACATCTATCCAACTTTTCTTTATTTAATCAACAAAACAATTCACGCTTGTATTTTGCTATTGTTGTAATTCTTGGAGTTTTATTTTGTTTAAATATCTAAAATTTTGCCAAAAGAAGTTATCGGATTATATAAGCTTGATTTTTTATGACAAATCTTACTAGTCGGGATTTTGTAAACGTGATTTTCGTGACATATGATTTGTTATTATAGAATAATAATTACAATATATAGGAAAATATTTGATTGTAAAGATTTTAGATTCAATATCCACATCAAAAAGTTTGAATATTAAACATGATTTGACGAATAATTAATTTGCTATATAAAATTACAAATTGATTGCTATGAAATAGTTTGATAATTGTTAAAAAACAAAATTTATAGTGGATAAGGGTTCAATTTTTATATCTAAATTCGGATTTTTATAAGTTCAACAAACACATATATATAGAATGAATTTTTATAAAACAATAAGTCATCTTACAAATTTAAAAAGATAGTTTAAAACTTAAATTTGAATTTCAAATTTGTTGATTATGACAAAGCGCAAGTCAAATGGCATATTAGAAATAATTTTACATGTTTTGATGGTATATTTATAGAATAATTTTACATGATTTGATGATGGTATTTGAATTTATAAATCATAGGCCGGTTCACAATTTCAAATGGGCGGTTAGGCCCAAGGGCTCAAATACTTGTTATATGGCTTGGGTATTGAGATATGACTTCTATTTGGCATAGGTCCATGGGTTAAGGCCCATCAGACCCAACTTGTTTTTTAGACTAATAGGCGTTCCAAAATATTCTTTTCCAAGAATCCAATAATAAAAATCTGAAATATCTAAAAATTCAGATATCCATAAATCTGGATTTGGATATTGATTTTGAAATTTTTCGGATATTCGGATATCCGATTATCCGAAAACTTAAAAATATATTTTGCTATTTTGTTAAATGTTAAACGTTTTTTTTTTTATTTCAATGTGCATTGGATTTTTACATTTATTTAATAATAGTATATATATAATTATTGTAAAAAATTAAAAATACACAAAATAAGGTTTGTATACGGTATACCCAAATCAATATCCGTATCCATATCTGAAATTTCAAATATCCAACTATTCCGATGCTAGTACGAATAACGATTTATTCTTCGGATATCCGATCTGCGTATTAACAGATATATTACCTACTTGTTCGACTTTATCATATTAGAGGTAGGCTTTAGAGGCGCAAAAACTAATCTATTCATTAAAACCAGTTCCAAACCCCACCTAAACCCAATATTGAAACCGATTTGGGTTAAAATCGAACAGAATATTCAATAGAGGAAAAAAAGATGATGTTCACATCCTCATTAAGACTTATAATTAAATTACCTGGATGCATATACCTCAAAGTTTGTAACATTGATAGAGGAAAAAATGATGGATGTTCATTCGTCAAGTTTTCATTGGCCTTTATGGTTTGATGAAGATCACATTCCATAATTCAAATACGACACAAGTATCCATCTAGTTGTGGGTAACATGATCCGTTTGGTTTCAACAATATCAAGATGCGTTAAAACTTAAAAGCCTTAACAATAAGATTTCATGTAAAAACACAAATAACAATTCATATGTTTGTTATTTTCAATGTTTTGTACGAATTTGATTCATCTTATTCATTGAAAAATTAAACGGATCATGTGATCGCAATCTAGGTGGCCTTCATATTGTATTCGAAGTGAACTCGTGGAATATGACCTACACCAAAACATAAAGCGCAAATGAAATGGGAGATTTGAGATTTCAAGAGAAGTCTGAATAAATACAAGAAAATATGGGGTGTATAATATACTAAAATAAAATATGGGAAAATTTGAGTCCACGTAAATACTAATATTTTCGTTTTCATAAGGTTCTATAACCGCCTGTGAAAGTGTGATAACACTATTTGTTTCTCCGTAAATTAATAAAGCATTTCGTATGCACAAGTTATAAATTATTTAGGAAAATTACGAGAGAAAAAGATAGGTGAATTAAAAAATGCACAAGTTATAAATAATGGGTCATTAATTATAAATTACTTAAATTTCAGTTCATTAATAAAAAATGCGTCATGAAAGTTAACTTATAATTTTTTATATAAAATTAAAATTTAAAGTATGCGGAGTTGGTGTAATTATTTTAATTCATTGGCGATCTTGGTGTAATCTTATTTTTGAATCTTGTAGTTTATTCTCTTTATAAAATTTCAGGCTGTGCAAGAAAAAACAATTAATAAAAGTGTTGATAAAGAAATAAATTGGAAATCTTGTTATTTTATCATTGATCTCATCTTTTTAAATTTATTTCTCATTTATTCGAATCTATAAATATTTTAGATTATGTTGAATTTGAATTTAACTGATCACCTAACCTTTATCTTTTTGTCTGTTAAGTATTTGAGTCCCTTATTATTATTATTATTATTCTTTACCGATGTAATCTGTAAACATTTCTTTTTCTTATATAATCTTTAATTAATCCAAACCTATGTAAATTGTAGATTAAACCCTTCTTTTATTTTGATATTTTTAATATATTCAAAATCACTATGCAAAGATATCTAAGGCTACATTATTAGAAACTTAAAATAGTGAAAGATATATGTTCGTCCGATAATTAACCTGAATGAAATCCATAAAGGGTAGGGTTGTACTAAAAAGAGATTTAATTTAAAAAGTATAAGAAAGATTGTAAAATAGGCACGTGTCATTATATTATTTTAAAGATGAGAATATTTTGTTCATCGTATCAAATACGTCAGCTCATTGTTTATTATATGTTAATTTTGTCAAATATAAGTTTATTGTGTTATATTTTACATCATCTGTTAAATGCATTAATCATTGTATTTTACGTTTTAGATCATTTTATGTTATTTTGTCATTGTTCTATAGATTATAAGGAACTTGTTATCTATCATTGTGTTTTACAATTAGAAATACACAATAATATACATTCATTTATTTATTTTTTAAAACTCATAATGTTGAAGATAACACAATGTGTTATTTTTATCATTGTTTATTATAGGTTATATAAATTTGTTGTTATTTATCATTGTTTTACAATTAGAATGACACAATGATGTTATTTTAGTAATTAATATAATTTTAATTCATAGTTTTAAAAATAATACAATGCCAATAAAAAACACAATGAGACATTATGTTATTTTATCATTGTTTTTAATATATTAGATTAATTAGGTGTTAATTTATTATTGTGTTATACATATTAGAGATACACAACAATCTTATTCCACTTGAAAAATATATCAATAATCATTAACATTTAATGTATCATTAAATGGTCGATTTTTATTCTAGTAACAACACGTATTCACATCCTAGGTGACGCCTAGGTGGGTAGTGTAGAAAATAACATGTGGTTTGTAGACATTTTGATTTATTAGTATAGATTTGATTTAATATTTCAATTCTTAAGTGTATACATTTGTTTAAATATCCAAATCTTTCAACTCTAAGAACAAAAGTAGTACGGGTTTAAACTTTAAAGGGCATTAAAGGAGCATTATAGTATCTTAAAACATATTTACACCACCACCTTAGCCATTAATGGGTGTAATAGGCAAGGAGCGTTTCCAGTATAACGCCTAACAAATGAGTAATGATTGAAGAGGGAGTAAAGTGCATTAACCGTAATACATGTTTTTTTTAAATAATGTTGAGTTGACACTAATGTGGTGTAAAATACTTATTAAGAGGCATTAACCATTACATATCTATAATTTATAACCTATAATAAATATAACTATGGGCACACATGGCCTCTCTCTAGCCTGTCCACCTAAGCTTCACGTCTGCATTGCCACTAGGGCTGTAAACGAGCCGAGCCGAGCCGAGCCAGGATGGGTTCGAGCTCGAGCTCAAACCTTATCGAGCCGAGCCGAGCCGGCTCGAAAATTTTAACGTGCTCAAAACACCGGCTCGAGTTCGGCTCGTGAAAAGCTCGAGCCAGCTCGTGGCTCGTTCTCGTGGCTCGTTCGAGCCGGCTCGATTTAAAAAAAAATTACATTAATTTATATGAAAACATAAAAAAATATATATTAGGGCTTTATCTTTTATTGGGTACTCCGTACTTATATAACAAAGGTCATTATTTGAATATAAATAATTTGCTATCAAGTTATATATTTTTTAATAAAATATTAATTGTTTCTAAAAAGAATTCAATTTTATTTTTAGAAAACTTTTCTAAAATCCTAATATAAAAATAATAATCATGATAATAGTAGTAGTAATAATAATTTTTTTATTATAGTATATAAATATACATATATATATACATATATTATACGCACCGAGTCACGAGCCGAGTCAACGAACCGAGCCAACGAACCGAGCCACGAGCCGAGCTCGAACCGAGCTAACCCTGGCTCGAGTTCAGCTCGTTTAGAATTCGAGCCGAGCCGAGCCGGCTCGTTTGGATACGAGCTTTTTTCGAGCCGAGCTTTTTTCAAGCTTTTGTCGAGTGAATTTCGAGCAAGCTTTGAGCCACGAACTTTTTGTACAGCCCTAATTGCCACGTCTTGTTACATCCTTTAATCTTGAGTTTCAATAAACTTGAAAACTATTAACTCATATAAATTACAATGAATATTATACATATGAATATTTATTGCTTTTAAATTATTTGACATCTTTTCTTATAATAAGTTGCTAATTATAGTAACAAATAATGATTAAGTTATTAATTTTAATATTACTGTTAATTTTTTTCTTTTATTAAAATAAAAGTTTTAGTCATATTTCATTTTGATATAATATTTTCCTTTTAAATAATTTTGAAATTCATGATATTATTCATATTTTTATAATGTTTATTTTTTAATAACCTTCAATTGATATGATTTTTACATATCTTTTACAACCTTCAACATCATTACACAAATAAGTATTTACATCTTTATAAACAACTAGTGTTAGTTCATCCACGCGCGTTGCGCGTGGTATATACACCGTTCTTAAATTTAGTAAGAACCGTCTAAACTCATTTTAGGCTCAGAAAATGCTACCCGTCGCCACTGCAAGCAAGAAATGTTGTCATGCCAAACAACGGGCTATTATTTTGATTCCATCACAGCCTTGATACAACGTAAATAACTATAACAAATTTCCGAACATTTGCAACAATACATAGTCTCAGGTGAGCAAAGACCCATCATCATCGACAGTTATCCCAACAACAGCAGCAAGGCCGTACCAGACATACGCATCTCAAACATAAATAACCATTGGCACAACGTGTTTTAGATAGCAACGATGACAATCAACCTAGCAGTAAATCAATATCAATAGTCTCGGATGCGGTTGGCGTCATCATCATCGACCCATAGCAAATCAAGGTTTATTCCTGCTTTTATTGCCCAAAAAATCGTGACCAAGGGTCTGATGGCTAGTATCGGTACAATGGGGTGTCGGGATAACCACGACATCCACATCGCCGGGGACCAGCAATGCAATTGCCACCTAAGGCCGACCAAAAAAACACTGACCGGCAACAAAAGCAATCGATGACAACCGCGTGAGGAGACGATAGAGAATCACCGCCAACCCTAAGCCATGATCATCAGAACACTACCACCACCACACCACGGCCACCTCGGGACCCGAAAAGGGGAATACGAAGCGACAACACTCAAATCTGGGCAAATAAACCCTAACCACTGTCATGCATAGCCAGCGGTGGGTACTATGTATGGAATTATATACAGGTTACGACATTTGTAGAAGCACATTCTTGCATTAGAAGCAACATGGATGGTAACAAAGTTGCATCTCAAGGATGGATTGCTGGTGTGGTGAAAGATAAGCTAAAATCTGATGGAGATGTCTCTGCCAAAGAACTTCAGAAGTGGGTTATGAAGAATTATAATGTTGATGTTTCGTATGATAAAGTCCGTAGAGGTAAAGACCAAGCTTATGATGAAATTTTTGGTAAGTGGGAAGACTCTTTCATGGAAATGAACGATTTCAAAGAAGAACTATTATTTGAAACTCGGAAAATGTTGTTGACATTGAGTATGAAAAAGACGGTGACAATAAACTCTTCTTATGGTTTTTTATTTCATTGAGAGCTTGTTCGATGGGATTTCTTAATGGTTGCCGCCCTTATATTGCTCTTGATGCATGTCATTTGAAAGGGAGGTTCAATGGGGTTCTAGTCGCTACAACAAGTGTTGACTGTAACAATTCTATATTTCCGGTAGCCTATGGTATATTAAAATCAGAGAATAAAAATTCATGGATTTGGTTTCTTGAATTACTTAGGAAAGCAATTGGAACACCTAATGGTCTTGTTGTATCATCTGATATGCAAAAAGGTTTGGAAATTGCCTAAAATCAAATGGCCTCCTGGGAGACCAAGAAAGAATAGGATTAAAGCAAGTGATGAACCATCAAAAAAAAGACATAAATGTGGGCGTTGTGGCGAGTACGGACACCATAAAAAAACTTGTAAAAATTCGGCATCTCAAGATCTTTGAATATTTTGGTTATTGTTATGTCAAATATTTGAATATTTAGTATTGTTGGTATTTGGATTAAAAAGTTGGTATTTGATTTTGGTTTTTGGTTATTGTTATGTCAAATCTTTGAATATTTTTGGTGATAATGTATGAATTAATGACTTTTCTTCTTTCTTCATTATATATTTTGTGGGACCTTTTTCATTCTTGTATACTATATTAAATACGAGTCACTTGAATGGTGACGCATAAAAACATCTTGCACTTTAATAAGAATAAGGGGAACTTTGAGTTATAAAGTATAAATTGAAGAACTATATTGACACTTTAATAAGAATAAGGGAAATTTTACAAATTATAAAGTTTTAATAAGAATAAGGGTAAATTAGTCATTACATAAAGTATTTTTAATGAAAATGAGTATATTTGCCATTATTAAGTTTTGAAAGGGGATACATGCATTTAAATTTTTTGGTTGGGTATATATGACATTAATCATTTTTAGAGGGGGAAATATATTTTTCACCCATGTAAGCATCTGTCCAACTCAATTATTTTTCTCTTGAAATTAATAAAACATTTGATACATATGTACGTTTTGTTTTAATTGTAATACTTATACACTTAAATGTGTAAGATATTCAGTACGTAGATATTTAAAGTAAGACTAAATTGCAATTTTCGTCCCTGTGGTTTGGTGAAAATTGTCACTTTCATCCAATAGTTTATTTTTTCGCATCTGGGTCCCTGTGGTTTACAAATCTTATCATATTCATCCAATTCGTTAACTCCATCCAACATTCTCCGTTAAATGAAGGGTATATTGGTCATTTTACATATATGTTTTATTTTTCTATTTTTTTAAACCCCGTTTAATATATCCCCTTTAAACAAATTGCTATTTTAGTCCCTGTGGTTTGGACATGTTTGCCAATTCAGTCCAAAAATCCCACCACCTTGGCATAAAACACCATATCACCACCACCCGTGATGGAACCACCATGTAGACGTAGGATACAAATAACCCACACAAGACCGAGTACCAGAACCCGAAAGCCCGGCCCATGCGGGCGGAACGGGTAAGCCAGCAGGACACGTGCCCCGCATTTAATTACATCGGAATCACCCCAATCATAACGATAATTCAGTAACGGTCGGAGAACATAAAAGGTAATGGATTTGCCGGGGAATAATCCCTGTAAATCAGCACACGATTACAACAGGCAAACACTATAAATACCAGGTAAAGAGGATCGAGATCCTCACAAAAGAATACACACAAAAGCTCCCTCTTAATTCTCCCTATCACATATTTCCATTCAACCAATACTTACTCTCACGCCGGAGGGTCGTTCCAGGGATATTTCCCCCTGGAATGTCTTAACTGGTGTTGTTTTCATTGTGCGTAGGTGTGAAGCTTCAGAGAGCATCGGTGGATCGAAGTTCAACAAGATCGGAACCATCCAGAGTTGGACCTCGTATTTACACACCACACCACCACCACGCCGCAAAACCACCACCACTCCATCAGAACCACTAAATCATCACCACCATCCTATCATAAAACCACCAACACCACACCAGACGGGCACCACCACCACACATTAGATCTCCACCACCACACATTAGATCTCCACCATCACACACTAGATCACCACCACCATGTGGACCCTAGAAACCAACCGTTAATCTCAAACTTATAACAAACCCCTTTGAAAATATATATGGAACCCTTGAAAAAGAGTATTGTAGAGGTATTAGTAGGGTTTGATATGCATTTTCGAAAAAGTATGTTACAAGTCCAATATTGATTGTTGATTTTTAGGGTTTACATGGTAGCGACGATCCGATGTGCGTGGTGGTGGTGGGCGCTCTGGTGTGGTGTTGGTGGCTTTGTGATGGGGTGGTGGCGGTGGTTCGGTGGTTCTTGTGACGGGTAGTGGTGTGGTGGTTATTTTTGGACTAAATTAGCAAATACACTCAAACCACAGGGGCTAAAATAGCAATGTATTTAAAGAGTATATATTAAATCAGGTTTAAAAAAAAGAAAAATAAAAACATATATATAAAATGACCAATATACCCCTACATTTAACGAAAATTTTGGATGGAGTTAACGGACTGGATGAATATGACAAGATTTGTAAACCACAGGGACCCAGATGCGAAAAAATAAATTATTGGATTAAAGTGACAATTTTCACCAAACCACATGGACGAAAATGACAATTTACTCTTAAAGTAATATGAAAATGTATTCATCTGACATAAGTCTTTGGTGGAAATTCATTAACATGAAATACAAAATAATGCTATTATCACGCAATGCTTATAAGTTATAATCATGCTACATCATATATATATAATCATGTAACTCTATTACGCCATATTCACACAATGTTATCACGCTACGTTTATATGATATAATCATACGAACATATTAAATTACGCAGCATGTCACCCTATGCGTAGTAAAACTCAGGTTTTAAAAAATAACGTTTTTCTATTAAAACTATGAAACACTACTAAACTTAGAACTAATAATAAAAGTCTTTATTTTATTATCTATATTTTTAGAAAAGTAACAACATATATAAACTTTATGTTACTATAAAAAGTGAAAGAAAATCATCTCTAACCATTAATTTACTTTTATAACTCATTTCTTACTTACACTTGTTACATTAAAAAACTATGTACTATATATGGGTATGTTTGGGATTGCTTATTTTGATTGAAAAGTATTTTTGACAAAAAAGACTTACTAACTTATGACTTTTCAAAAGTAGTTTTTAAAAAATGTTGGATTAGCTTGTAAACTAAAACGTTGTAAAATGACTAAAAAAACATAATTTAAAAATTAAGGGAGTTAATAGAAGGTAGTAGAGAGATATAATAGGAAATTAAAACAAAAGTAGTTTTCAAAAGTTAATAATAACTCTCTCATGAGTTTTCAAAATCTACTTTTACGTTATATGAAAAGTCAGTTTGAAAAATACTTTTTGGTTTAACAAATTTTTTTTTAACTTATTAACTTCTCAAAAATTAATAAATTAAAAGTAATATGTGAAAAGTTGTTGTCAAACATGTGCTATGTATATTTCACCATTGATACCTTCTCCCATCCTAACCTACACACTAATAATAAAAACAAAAACACAGCTAAATGAGAGGATAGCCGGCGTAGCTAGAGAGAACCCAAATAAATAAAAAATAAATCTTTTACAAATCATAGAGAAACACATCAATTAAACAACTTCATTATTAAATCACTTAAGACCATGATGTTATCAAGGTCAATTTTTGTTTCATGATGCATCGTTACATTCAATGGTGATGTTATTATATATAAATGTCAACCTTAGCAATAACCCTCATTTTTTATTGTGCAAAAATGGTGACAATAGTGGTGATCGCCATTGTTGTAGCTTTGATAGGGAGGTGGGGATGGAAAGTACTAAATTGGGCATGGTTGGAGCCAAAGAAACTAGAGAAGTTGTTGAGAGAACAAGGGTATCATGGTAATTCTTACAAGCTGGTGATGGGTGACGTCATCGAGCTTGCAACGATGATGAAAGAAGCTAAATCAAAGCAAATTCCAATCACACATGATATTGTTTCACATAGTCTTCCTTTTGATCATCATATAATCACCAAATATGGTAATTTATTCTCTTTTTCTACAATTTATTTTATTTTATTTTAAGCCATTTTATTTAATTGCATAGATTAAATATTAATCAATCTATCTTTTCCGAGTGAAATCAAGAGATTTGTTTTACAAAATGGGATGATTTCTCAAAAGAAATTATTAAAATGATATATGCGTCTATTAAATTTCACTGTAAAGATGGATAGATGATGTTTTTGTTAAAATATACAATTCGTGACTATCTACAGAAATCATTTTTTGTTACTCTAAATAACGAACATATATTCGTTTTATTCTTTTCTTTAAATATCATATAACATATAAATTTGGGTTTCCTCTAATTTTTCATGATATTTAATATCAATAAATAAACATATACATAGCTTTATTAAAGTTTTTATACATTTGGTATAAATTTATTAGAAAACGAGTTGTATCTAATATAAACTACTTTTGTTTTCATCGTATTAGAAAATATATTATTTTAGATAAAATTAGGTATTCAGTTAAATTATATCAAGTATAAAAAATAAACTATTTATTTAATATTTTAAAATGCTTAATATTAAAACTGAATAAATGAATACTAACTTTAATGTTAAACGAAGTTTTAAAAACTAATGCTATGATTTGAAACATGACTTTATTTCAATTTTCTTTGGCATTCCACATTGAAGAATTAAAGACCGAGTTTTCAAAACATTTTCGCAACTTAAACACCGAGGGGACGTTTGGTTGGAAGGAATGAATGAAAATAAGAAACTAGTATAATTTTCAAGTAAAATTGTATTTGAGTGATCAATTAAAAATAAACTCAATGAAATGTTTCACCACAAATTCCCTTGATTGTGGGATTTTAAAATCCTTTCACCTAGAGAGAGAATTTGAAATCCCACAAGTAAGGGAATTTGAGATGAAACACTCTCATGGGTTTTACATTTTATTACCCACTCAAACATAATTTTACTTGAAAATTATACTAGTTTCTCAATTCCATTACATTCCATTTCATTCCTTCCAACCAAACGCCCCCTAGGAGATATCCGATGATTGATGGTAATATTTATTCTCTTTATCTGTGAGATCAAGTGTTTAAATACTCAAAATTACAAAAATAAATAGTTAGTAAAAGTAAATTAATAACATTAGCACTTATAAAAAAAGACCATTTACACAAGTATATTATAGACCACCCTTTTTGTTAACAAAAACTCACGTGTACGTTTTAAATTTCACGTGTACGTTTTAAATTTCAGACCATGAAAAACTTTACTCTTATCGTGTTTTAAAGGAAAAAAGTCATTTATATGGTTCGGGCCAACCCCACGGATCTACGTAACCGACCCGCAACTAATAAACAAGATACTATCAAGACCCAACGACTTTCAAAAGCCACACCCTGAGCCCATACGTGATAGTCTCACCGGTGGTCTCCTTATAACCGAGGGTCACAAATGGGTCAAACATCGTCAAATAATCAACCCAGCTTTCATCTTCAAAACATCAAGGTCAGTGTTAAAGATTTAACGTACATTTTTTACTTTTGACACGTTTATCATCTTTAAAACCTAAAGAAACTTGTTGCGTTGATGGATTATTATATAGAGTATGTTCTCGGTGATTTGTGCGAGTTGTAGCGATATGATCGAAAAATGGGGAGCATTGACCGAGGGTAAGGGTTCGGTGGAAGTCGATGTGTGGCCGTATATCGATAACTTGGCGGGAGATGTGATTTCGCGAACAGCGTTTGGTAGTAGTTATGAGGAAGGGCAAAAGATATTTAGAATTCAGAAAGAACAAATTGATCTAGCGTTACAACTGTTGACTATATTTAATCTTCCTGGAGGAAGGTGAGCATTACTACATAAATGAGTGTTTGTGACCGAAAAAGAGTCGCAAATTTAGCAACGATTCGGGATAGAAATTTAACGGTCACAAAATTAGCGACTGCTATCGAATGGTGGTAAAAGTTACAAAATTTTCCACCTTCTATGCGTTATCGCAAAGGCGTGGCTGAAACTGAAAATATAAAAATTGAGAACTAAAATTTAAAATTTTAATTGTAAATCGGTTGCAAATTTTATAGCTTTTTCAATATGACTACAAAATTTACAACCGATTCAATTTGGTTGTAAGTAGTTTGTAGAATTTGTAACCGATTAAGTTATAAATCGGCTGCAAAACAAAAAAAAAGGTGAAGTATAAATAATTTGAATCAAAATTTAAACAATGGGTACAAAATGGTCACAAAACAGACACAAATAAGACTGTTGAGAACTAGTAAAAAAAAAAGTCCTACCGCAAATCGGTTGCAAATCTAGCGGTCGCAAAATATGATTACCAACGAAAATTTTGCGACTGCATTTTCAATCACAAATCGACCTGAAAGCTATTTGCAACCGCTTTGCGACGGAGTTCATGGATACCAAATTTTCTTGTGACAACAGTGATGATTTAGTAATATTATTTTTACAAACTGTTGCTATGTTGGTTGATTTCAAATGCAGGTTTTTACCAACAACAGCAAATAAAAAGTTCAAAAAAAATCGCAACGAGCAACGAACACTGCTGATGAATGTAATCAACAAGAGGAAGAAAGCCATTGAGATGGGAGAAGACTACAGCGACGACTTACTTGGGATTTTACTCAAATCAAATGCAAAAGAGATCGAAGAAGATGGAGTTGGAATGAGTATGGACGATGTGATCGAAGAATGTAAACTATTTTACGTCGCAGGATCAGAAACAACGTCGAATTTGATCGTTTGGACGATGGTTTGCTTGAGTTTGGATCAAGAATGGCAATCGAAAGCTCGAGAAGAGATCATGCAAGTTTTCGGCACTCAAGAGCCACATTTCGAAGGCCTAAAGCACCTCAAGATCATGACGATGATACTAAACGAGGTTCTTAGGCTATACCCGCCAGCGATCATGGTCATTCGGGCGACCCACAAGGAGACCGAGCTCGGAGACATGGTGATACCACCAGGGGTGCACATAACCATACCTATAATAATGTGCATCATGACCCTGACCTATGGGGCGAAGATGCGACGCGGTTCAAGCCCGAGAGGTTTGCGGAAGGGGTCGCGGGTGCAACCAAGGGTAAAGGGTCGGGTTGCTTTTTGCCGTTTGGGGGTGGTCCGAGGGTTTGCATAGGGCAAAACTTTGCGATGGTGGAAGCGAAAGTAGCGGTTGCTAAGATTTTGCAACGGTTCATGTTTGAGCTTTCGCCGTCGTATAAACATTCGCCTTTCCCGACGTTCACTTTTCCGCCACAGTTTGGTGCTCATTTGGTTTTACGTAATGTATGAGAGTGTGCATTTCGGATTAAGATATAAAAAAGACGTTACAAAAGTGTCATGATATGTGCTTTTTAGTGACACAATTGAGAAATAATTTGAAGTGTCAAAGACATCCGTTAGAGAGAATGTTTATGTGAATGTGATTTTGTATAATGTTGACCATTGACAATACAAAAGAGGGTTCATAGTTTTAGGTGGTGTTTGTTTTTTTTAGAAAAGAGCTTTTCGGCTCTTTTGTCTGCACCAAGAAGAGGACGCGCAGACATTTAAGATTGCAGACTGTTTGTTTTTCTAAAGACATTTTATTAAAAAATGTCTTCCCGTCCTCTTCTTGGAGAAGACCCAAACCCACGTCTTCTAACATCTTCCAACCTCTTCTACATCCATTCTAGTTTCTCTTCCCACTCATCGTCACCATCAAAGAGCTTCATCTTCTATAATGTGTTCTCCTGCAACTCTATGCATTCCCACCACCGCATCACTGCCGATCGCCACAGTGCACCTCACTACAAGAAAACCGCGCATTAGAGGCGACGGTTTTAGCGGCGACTTTAAGCATTAGCGGCGACAACCAATAGCGGCGACTTATTAGCGGCGACAAGTCGCCACTATTGCTTACAATCCGTTTCGGTTGTACTGATCTTGATCTGGCCGTTCATTAAAAAGAAGATCCAACGGTTAGGGTTTGGTCGTACAAGAAGCAATAGCGGCGACAGTATTAGCGGCGACATGTCGCCGCTATTGCTTCTGATCTGAGATAACCCATCGACTTCCCTCCACATCTTCATTTTTCCCTCCAACTCCACACCACCGACTTTCAGGCGATTTTCAGGCTATTCCGGCTACACCCCACCGTCACCATTGTCACCAGAGGTTGCTCCCCAACACCCACCCCACCACCTCGCGTATCGGCGACCCAACACCCCACCTTCACCACCTAGCCGTCGGCCTCCCTCACCACTCCACCGGAGCCGCCTCCCGTCTTCCGGAGCCACCGTCACCGCCACCTCTAAGTGTCGTTTGAGTTTCTTGAGGTAATTTTTAGATGTTTGATGTTTGGTAAACTAGTTGTTGAAAATTTCGGGTTGAAAATGTTGTTGAAATGGTTGATGAATGTATTTGATGTTTGATGTTTGGTAAACTAGTTGTTGAAATGGCATTTGATGTTTAGATGTTTGGTAAACTAGTTGTTGAAATGGTTGAAAATTGTTTAGATGGTGTTATTTAGTTAGTTGAAAATTGATTAAAAATTATTTAGATATTTTTAAGGTAATTGAGATATTTAGAGTTTATGCTTTGTTGATGAATGTATTTATATATTTTGTAGGTTAGAAATAAATGGATTTGGGTATTTTGCTAGTTAGTTGATTAAAAATTAATTGGGTATTTGATATTTGAAAGTTAGTTGATATTTTGTAGGTTAGAGATTATTTTGAAGCAATTACTAAGAAAACCAAAAGAAATGTGATATTAGTTGAACCAATTATTGTATGTTAAAAGCTTTTAGGTTTCGTTACTTCATTCTAATCATCACGAGCTTAGAAATACCCGCCCGAAATTGATTTAGTAATTAATTTCGGGTTGTCCCCATTTTAGGACTGCTTTTTGAATATTTTATCTCATTTAGGATATGAATGTGTATTACATATGTTTGTTTAAGAAAAATTTGGTCATTTTCTCTTTGCTCCTCGGGTATATATTTCTATATACTTGGGAGCTAAGAGGAAATGCTGCCGAATTTTTCTTAAACAAACAATTTTGTAATACATGTTCATATATGAGATAAAGTATTCAAAAAGTGGGTATAGCAGCCTACCCTTTGGAATTCTCAATCTATTGTCCTACTTTTTGTTTGAAAATAATGTATCGGTGGAAAATGATTTATTAGTTGTGTTATTTGATAAATAATGTTGGATATAATGATATAAACTTAACTTAGTTTATTTAGCCTTTTATGTAACTTATGGCTTATGGTTTTCTGATGATTTTTCCCTTCTCTTTATGTATATGATATTAACTAGCTCAACCGTCAACCGTAACGCGTGTACTACCGTTGCTAAATCGTCTTGTGTTTGAAGCTGCTATTGAGGTATTTTTCTAATTTTTTCTTTTAGAATTTATGCTAATTGTTTGCATATTTTAAATTAGTTGTGTTAATTATTAGGTTTTACTTGTACGAATTATGCTATAATATTAGTAATTGGTATGAATTGTATGAATTATGCTAATTGTATGAATTATCATGTTAATTATATAAATCTTTTGTACTTTAATTTGGCTAAACAAAATTAGTTAGTTATTATGAAAAACAATTGTAATAATGTATATTATCATTTGACTTTTATAGTAATTCGTTATTGTTTATATTAGTAGGTTTTAGGGTTTCGGTAAGATTCATTCTGATAATCACGAGCTTAGTAATTCCTTTTTATTCATGTTTTGTGGATAATTTTTCATCCACTTAAATCCTAATATATTTTGCAGTTCCATAATCATGCCTATCGATAAAAGTTGGCTTCTTAATCCGAATCGTAGATCACCTGAGTATCAACAAGGACTCAGCTCTTTTATAGATATGTGCGAAAAACTTGTGGACAGTTATGGCCAGATTCGATGTCCATGTATGAAATGTCAGAATACGGTATTATTAGGATGGGTTAAAATGAAATATCATTTAGAAATATGGGGCATGTGCCGGTCGTACAAGGATTGGATATATCACGGTGAAAGTTTAATTCCTGAAGTTGTAGTTGAGGAAAACGTTGCGCCAACAAACGAAATGACTGACGTTATCGAAGACGTTATGGAGGAGAGTAGCGGTCTCCATGAGCAGAGTAGTGGTATCCATGATGATTTTGAGAACTTGTTAGAAGAAGTTCAATCAGAATTATATCAGGGTTGTGCTAAGTTTTCTTCCCTTGATTTTTTAGCAAAGCTTATGCATATCAAGGTGAAGAATAAATGGACTAATAGCTCATTTGATGAGCTTCTTGAGTTGTTACAATCTTCACATCCTGAGGGTAATAAAATCCCACCTTCTCATTATGTAGCAAAAAGGACATTAAAAAGATTGGTTTAGGATATGAGTCGATACATGTGTGCAAATATGATTGTGCTCTTTTCTGGGGAGAAAACCTTTTGTTAGAAAAATGTCCCGTTTGTAATGAGAGTAGATGGATTGATACAAATACAAAGGGCAAAAAAGTTACCTCACAAGGTGTTACGATGATTTCCTTTAACCCCGAGACTACGACGATTGTATTCTTCAAGGCACACGGCAAAAGATATGATTTGGCATAGTACCGGACGATCAGAAGAGGGTACGATGCGACATCCTATTGATGGTACCTCATGGAAAGATTTTGACATAAAGTACCCGACCTTCTCAAGGGAACCGCGAAACGTTCGCCTAGGGCTTGCAGCCGACGGTTTTAATCCATTTGGTAACATGAGTTCGGCTCATAGCACGTGGCCGGTTGTACTCACCACATACAATCTGCCTCCATGGTTATGCATGAAAGAGTCATCATTTATGTTATCATTGTTGATTCCTGGCCTAAATCACCGGGGAAAGACATGGATGTGTTTCTTAGGCCGTTGGTGGATAAGCTTAAGCAGTTGTGGGTGTCAGGCGTACGTACTAAAGACGCGGCGACAAACATGTTCTTTACAATGAAAGCGGTTTTGTTATGGACTATAAACGACTTTCCAGCTCATAGTAGTTTATCTGGTTGGAGTGGGCAGGGTTACAAAGCATGCCGACTTGTAACGAAGACACTCCTTCTATGCGTGTTACAAATAAAGTTGTATATGTTGGTCATCGGCGATTCTTAGATGCTAACCATGAGTGGAGAACAAGTTTAGAATTTAACGGAGAACCCGAGATCAGAGCCCCTCCGAAACAGTTTAATGATACAGACATAGAAGCTCAAATTAGTCGTCTACGTCATCGTTTGCCGGGTAAACATCCCGATTTTGGAGGTGTAAAATCAAAGCGGGAGGAGTTTGAGTTGAACTGGTCGAAACGAAGCATATTTTTGAACTTGAGTATTGTAACATTTCGTATTTTCGTTAAATATAAGTTAACCTCGTTAAAATCTTGTAAGGACTTTTTATGCCATTTAAGAAACTTTGTGGGCTATTTTGTCTCATTCCTTGTTTACTTAAAATTTCTAAATCAATTAAATAATAATATAATTTATAATAATAATAATAATACTACTAATAATAATAATAATAATAATAATAATAATAATAATAATAATAATAATAATAACAACTATAATAAACAACTAAAATAATAGTTATAATAATAATAGTGATAATAAAAAAATAATAATTATTGCTATTAAGGTATAAATCTTAAAAATGTTTAGAACTTAAAGTTAAATTAAGGTTAAGGGGATGTTTTGTCATTTTGAAAACTTCAAATGAAAGTTTATGCATAAAATAATAAAGGGTAAAACCTCAGGGGCTGAAAACGTAAATTAATTTAAACTAAAAACAAGGTTTGGGATTTTTTTAAACAAAAACTAAACTATAGGGACCACAAGTGTAAAATTTCAAAACCAACTCCCCTCTCCCTTCTCTCTCCCCGTAATTCCGGGCTTGGCCGGCGAGGCTCCAGAACCACCAAACACGTCCGTTTTTAGGCCAAATCATTCCAAATGCTTCGTGAACACGATTCGAACATCATTATGAAATTTAAAACACCTTTAAAGCCGAATTATGAACCTATTGAAGCGGGTAACCGTCGACCTTTAAGTCTAGAGCCGTTAAACCATTAAACCTCAATAATAATACAATTAACAACACATGATCGGTCATATACCGACCCTTAATCGAACAACACTCTCAATTTCTCCTGAATCAAACACAAACAAAGGACTCGATTTGCATCTTCATCGCGAACTGTGGTCCACTCGTTAATCACATTCTGAGTCTTATAATCATCAATTGGCAGAGGGTTTTGCATCAAGATCACTACCAGAAGCTTCACACAAGTTTAATTTGATTCCTTTCATTGTTTGCTCACGTAACGAATTCAACTTCAGTCACGGTTTATGCTCGCCTATTCTTGACCGCATTATAATCCAAATCGGGTAAATTGAAATCACCTACCTACTCTAATTTACATGGGGAAACAAAAGCCCCATGATCTTTAGCAACAACAACCACGAATTGACCTTCAATTTGGGTGAAAGCAAACCTAGGGTTCATATGGATTTAGGGGATTTTCTTATGCTTATGTTTTTAAGTTTTGAAAACTGAAGTTAACCGCGGCCGAGAGCCCTTGTTCACTGGTTAAGACTCTGCAAATCTTCACATGAGGTCCCGGGTTCGAACCCGGGCACCCTCATGTATTTTTTTAAAGGGCTTTAGCCCTTAAACAAATTATAGAAAATTTTTAATAAATATAAAAAAATGGTTTTGTAAACTTTAAATATTTTTAAAGACATCAAATTATTTTCTGTAATTTTAATAAATTTAAATAATTAATTATCTTTTTAATAAGGCATTTTAACGAAGGTTGTTCTTGGATTACTTATAATAATTTACATAAATGGTATTTTGTTATTACATTATTTAGACTACTACAAGGATTCCCAAATCCTTATTGAAACCCTAGTTCGCGTTTAATCGTTAAACCTTATTATTAACCTAAATCTTAAAATATATATATTTAGGTATCTCGTGAAGGTTTACGTTGAAACGTTGCTTATTATTATTATTAAACGTCATTCTTATACCTATTTGTCATGTGAGTTTCCTTGCCCCTTTTTATATTATTTCACACCGTTTTGGGGTGAAACATGTTACATTATTCAACATACACTTATAAACGTTTAAATCTTATAAAAGCACATGCAATTCATACTTTTATTTTGTCATGGTTATTTGTGTTATTGTAAGTCTTATATGATCTACATATATTGTTTACAATCATTAACTATTGCTAGCCTGGCGACGTCTTAGATCTTGGCCTGACAAGCCTATTTGGTGCTAAAGTCGATGTATTGCCGACTCCTAGGAGCCGTATGCTTGTGCACTACGGAACCAAGTACACTTAGCCAATCATATAAATATATAATCTAGTCGAGGTTTGATTGTACTATATGTGTTCTATAAACTTGCTAACTCATAACCTATGACATGAATTGCTACTTGAAATCTATGGTATATTATGTATGTGAAATCCTTGGAAACTCACCAACTTTATTGTTGACCCATTATTTTTAACATGTTTTAGGTAACCCCAAGTTTAAAGTGGTCTTGTGAAGCTTGCAATAAAACTAGGACATGGACCTAGTTAAATGAATAAAATGTTATGTTATGTTTTGGTTTATGTTTGAACTTATTTCATATTTGAGACTTATGTTTGTGTTCATTTGAAACTTATGATAATATTATTTTCATTTAAGGATAGCGTTATGTGGTTGTGAACAATCTTAACCCTCACACCTCGACGATTCCGCCGTCAAGGTTGGGGGTGTGACAGATTGGTATCAGAGCCCATAACTATAGGGATTTAGGTTATTAGAAATGGTGACCTAGACTATAGCATATGCATGAACCTTATAGAATTATGTTTCTATCTTGTAAAATTATATGGTTTGCATGCTACGTAATGCTATGCCTTCTTATGTGCAATTTGATGCCTTAGCATAGAATTGCCTAAACAATGTTACTTATCTCCCTAAACCTAACTTTGACTTTTTTTTATTCTTCCCGATAAATGGAACTTTCTTATTCTCGACGATGCGTGGAATCTTATGCTTATGCTTATGACTTGGATCTTTAGATGATATGTCTAATCTATATAAATCTCATTAAGGTTTTGATTTCATGAACCTAAGAAATATTGTGTGACACATAGACACCTGTATTCTGGTTTTCCTGGCAAAAAGCCGTCGGGCTAAGGTAAGCATATCGCATAAATCCTACGGGACTAGTTACGCTTACCTGGGGATTTCTGGGATGAGTGATAAACTATTGTCAACATACACAAGTTTCTAAGGCGAATGGGTCAATTTACCTTGACGTGTCAACGTTTCCGAATAGTAATGCGTTACCAAATGGAATCATTCCATATACCATATAACTCTTGACTTATCCTTGTTTAAATTATAACCCTTGTTATTCTCTTTTCTCGTGTCTAACTCATTTTGCATATTCCAGCATGTCTCGTCATCATGGAAAGCGTGGAAGTTTCGATCGTAAGCTAGCTACCATGATTGCTCGACAAATGGCTGCTGTCATCCCGACCATGGTTGCTGAACCCAATAGCACCTTAATGACCAACTCTAGCATCACTGGAAATGGTCAAGGAGAAAATAATGCTAACCAAGGGCGCAACAACCAAACTTGCACTTTCAAGCACTTTAGCTCTTGTAAACCCACTAGTTTTAGTGGCAAGGAAGGAGCCACTGGTCTTCTTGAGTGGTTCGAGAGCATGGAGAACACTTTTGTCAACTGTGAGTGTCCCGAGGCACTCAAGGTTCGTTATGCCACTAGCATGCTCCAACAAAGGGCTCTCACCTGGTGGAATAGCGAGAAGAGGAATCGTGGAGCTGATGCTATATTGGCACTCTCTTGGGATGAGTTCAAGAACATCGCCATCGTGAAGTTCTGCCCGAGAAGTGAATTGCAAAAGTTGGAAGAAGAATTCTGGAACTTGAAGCAAAATGATGGTGATCATTTGGCCTACTCAACTAGGCATCATGAGTTGAGTTTATTGCTGCCTCACATGGTCAATACCGTTCCCCGCAACATCGAGAAGTTCATTAAGGGTGTACCACCCAAAATTCAAGATACTGTAGTGGGTAGTCGATCCACAACTTTGGAAGAAGCCATTACTATCACCGCTCAACTCACCGAGAACCATATACGAGCGGGCACCATGTCTGTGAAAGGTGCAAAGAAGGTGGAAAAGATGGCTCCTGAAGTTGTTAAGGAAACCAAAGCTGAACCGTCTTACAACAACAATAACAACAGTAGGAAGCGCAAGTTTACTCCAACACACAATTATGCTATGGCTGCACCCAAACCACCTCAAAGACAACTGGTACCTACGATGCACCTGTGACCCAAGTGCCTATGGCTAGGGCTTATGCTGGTCCTCAAACTATGTGCAACACATGTAGTTATCATCATCCGGGGAACGCCCCGTGCCGCATCTGTACTTTATGCGGTAAATATGGTCACTTGGTGGCGACTTGTCGCCGTGCACCTAACAACGCTACAACGGTCACAAATCGTGCGTGCTATAATTATGGGGATCCTGGTCATGTTCGTCCACAATGCCCTCGTCTTGCGGGTGATGTTCCACAAGCCCGAGGACGTGCTTTCAATATCAATGCTAATCAAGCACAAGCAAACAACGATGTGGTGAACGGTATGTTCCTTATTAATAATACTTACGCATGCGTTCTATTTGACTCTGGAGCCGATAAGAGTTTTGTTTCATTAGAGTTTGAACCCGTACTTGCTAAGCCACATACGAAACTAGAAAAACCTCTCACCGTTGAAGTTGCCGATGGAGAACCGATCACCGTGGATGTCGTTATCCGTGATTGCATCTTAAGTCTTGACACCCACGATTTTCTTATTGATCTTATTCCTATGAAACTTGGAAGCTTCGACGTTATCATTGGTATGGATTGGTTAGCCAAACACCATGCCGAGATCTTTTGTTACGAGAAGTGCATTTGTATACCGTTACCATCTGGGGATACTTTGAAAGTGTTCGGCGAAAATCTTCCAAAGGGCTTAAACTCATGTCTTGCACTCAAGCCCGAAAGGTGCTTAAGTAAGAACTATATGGCGTTCTTGGCTTACGTGGTCAACACAAAAGTCAAAGGGAAGAACTTAAGGACGTTCCGAATGTCCGAGACTTTCCTGAAGTATTTCCCGACGACCTTAGTGGTTTACCTTCCTTGCGTGAAGTTGAGTTTAAAATTGACTTGATACCGGGAGCAAACCCCGTGGCTAAGTCACCGTATCGACTTGCACCATCGGAAATGCAAGAACTTTCTAGTCAACTTCAAGAGCTAACCGAGAAGGATTTCATTCATCCTAGTTCTTCACCTTGGGGTGCACCTGTCCTCTTCGTGAAGAAGAAAGATGGATCGTTTCGTATGTGCATCGATTATCGTGAGCTTAACAAACTTACCATCAAGAACCGCTACCCTCTTCCTCGTATCGATGACTTGTTTGACCAACTACAAGGAGCTGCTATATTCTCGAAGATCGATTTACGTTCTGGATATCATCAACTACGAGTCCATGATGATGACATCCCAAAGACCGCATTCCGTACTCGTTATGGACACTACAAGTTTATGGTGATGCCTTTTGGTTTAACCAATGCTCCTGCTGTCTTCATGGATCTCATGAACCGAGTATGCAAGCCTTATCTAGATAAGTTTGTGATTGTCTTCATTGATGACATACTTATCTACTCCAAGACCAACATCGAGCATGAACTGCATTTGCGACAAGTTCTTGAGTTGTTGAAGAAAGAGCAATTGTACGCGAAGTTCTCGAAGTGTGACTTCTGGCTCGAGGAAGTTCAATTTCTAGGACACATGGTGAATAGCCAAGGAATTCACGTTGACCCTGCAAAGGTGGAAGCTATGAAGAATTGGTTGACGGGTGGTTCAAGGAACAACCCTTTTATGATGTTAAAACGCGTGATATTCTCATATTTGGTTGTGTAATTATCTTGAATTAGATACTACAGTTGCTTTGTTTCAGGCATATTATGGAGCTTAATATGAAGAAAACGTAGCTATGGACGGACCTCGACGGGATGGAGCAAGGAAGGATGGAAAGAAAAAAAGTGGGGGTCCACCATACCTTACGGTGGCCACCGTAAGGTACGGTGGATCCCAATCCTAAATTTTCCACCCAAATCCTAAATTTTTCCACCGTAATACAGAAGCTTTCCACCGTAACACGGTGGTTTCCACCGTAACTTACGGTGGCTACCGTAAGTTCGGTAGATGCTGACGAAAAAGTGCAACTTGCCATAATAAAATGGTTTGAGTGGTGCCTTTTGCTCATATTCTGGATCTGACGAATTCTTTCCATAAAAGAGGCAAAAGTGGTTGTTCTTGCATCATTCCAAACATTTCTCAATATTTGATTTGTGTTTTTGATTCATATGAACATGAATCATTGTGTGAGGATGAAGATTCAAGTCATGCTTAGCTAAACTTGTGGTGATCATCCTAGATGTAAGGTTTGCTTTTGAAACACTATGTTTGTGCTGAATTTCTAGAATGATAACTTTGAATGTTTGTTTGAGTTATTATGGTGTTTGGATATTTGTTTGTAAGTTGTTGATTGTTGTTTGATGTTAACCCAAACCATACGTTCTTGGTGCCATGGGCAATAGAGATATCATGGGAGGGATTAAGGTTGGATAATTGTCAATTGATCATCGAGTAACAACCTCGCATTTTACAATCCGAGTACTTAGTTCTCTTTTATCACAAACAACTATTCAAGCACGAACCATGTTTATGTGGTTCTTTCTAGTAAGCATAAACATAAGTGTGGATTAAAACCTGAAATCTAGGGTGATCACTTGTTCTTAATCTGTTATAAAAGTACGTTTTGATTTGCAATCTACTTAGTTACTATTAATTCTTAAACCAAAACAATCCAATTCTTGATATTTGATTTTTGCACTTTAGGATAATTATAGCTAATTTACAAGACTATAAAATAAACACATATTCCACAAACTCCCTGTGTTCGATAACCCACTTACCACTAGCTAATTAGTAGTATTTGGTTTTAAATTTGATTGAGACTTCGACCTCACGTCATTGGTGTGTTCCCACAACTCCGACCGAGATTCGTTCTTTCCTTGGTCTTGCTGGTTATTACCGGCGATTCATCGCCAACTTTTCAAGGATCGCGAAGCCGCTCACTTCCTTGACTCAAAAGAATAAACCATTCGAGTGGGGACACGAGCAAGAAGAAGCTTTTGAAGCGTTAAAGCACAAACTGTGCAATGCTCCTATCTTGACCCTACCCGATGGAAACGATGATTTCACCGTATATTGCGATGCATCAAAACAAGGCCTTGGTTGTGTTCTTATGCAACGAGGAAAGGTCATAGCTTATGCATCGAGACAATTGAAGGTACACGAGGTGAATTACACAACACACGATCTCGAGCTTGGTGCTGTTGTCTTTGCTTTGAAGATTTGGAGACATTACCTGTATGGTACGCAATGCATAGTTTACACCGATCACAAAAGCCTTCAACACGTTTTTATCAAAAAGATCTCAACATGAGACAACGTCGTTGGGTTGAGTTGATTAGTGATTATGACTGTGACATTCGTTACCATCCTGGAAAGGCAAATGTCGTAGCCGATGCACTGAGTCGTAAAGTCCATAACAAGATGATCTCATTTCAAGAAATTCGCGATCGACGACAATGGTTTGATACTTTGAGAGCATTCGATACTGAAATTCGGCTAGATGTCAACGAGGCTACTGTACTGCTACAAAACTTGAGAATAGATAGTGATATCGAGTCTAGTATCTTGGAGGCTCAACAAAAAGTTCAACGAGAAGGGAAAATGAAGGATAAACTGGAGCATAACCTTCTAACTCAACTGGAGACGAAACCTAATGGGTTGATGTATTTCGCAAACCGAATTTGGGTTCCAAACCGTGATAATCTTCGTACCCTTGTCATGAACGAAGCTCATCAAACTCGTTATTCTATTCACCCTGGCTCCGATAAGATGTACATGGACCTGCGTGGTCATTTTTGGTGGCCTGGAATGAAGAAAGACATAGCGACTTACGTAGCTAAGTGTCTCACATGTACGAAAGTTAAAGCCGAACATCAACGTCCAAGTGGGTTACTTGAACAACCCGAGATTCCTATGTGAAGTGGGAACATATATCTATGGACTTCATAACCAAGCTACCCCGAACCTCTCGAGGACATGATAGCATATGGGTGATCGTTGACCGATTGACCAAATCGGCACATTTTATACCCATACGTGACACTTACAAGACATCAGGTTAGCTCGTATATACGTTGATGAAATTGTAAGTCGTCATGGGGTACCTCTTCACATCATATCCGACCGAGATGCTCATTTCACTTCGCACTTTTGGTCGTCTATGCAAGAACTCTTGGGTACTCAATTGGATCTAAGCACGACTTACCATCCCCAAACTGATGGTCAAACCGAGCGAACCATCCAAACCTTGGAGGATTTGCTACGCCTTTGTGTCCTGGACTTTGGTGGTGATGGGATACGCATCTACCGCTAGCGGAATTCTCGTATAACAATAGTTACCACTCGAGTATCAAGATGGCACCATTCGAATCACTTTATGGTCGTAAATGTCGCTCACCGATCTGTTGGACCGACATTGGTGAAAACTTCATCACTAGTCCTGAACTCATACAAGAGACGACCGATAAAGTTTCTATCATCCTAAAGAACCTTGAAGTGGCAAGAAGTCGACAAAAGAGCTATGCTGATAAACGACGTAAGCCATTGGAATTCCAAGTTAGGGAGATGGTTCTTCTTAAGGTTTCACCGTGGAAGGGTGTTGTTCGCTTTGGGAAGAAGGGTAAACTGGCTCCAAGATTTGTAGGTCCTTTCAAGATTCTGAAAAGGATTGGAAAAGTGGCTTACAAACTGGAATTACCTTCCGACCTTAGCGGGGTTCATCCTGTTTTCCATGTCTCAAACTTGAGAAAGTGTTTGGCTGACGAGAGTCTGCATGTGCCATTGGACGACATCCAGATCGATGAGTCATTGCACTTTGTTGAGAAACCTGTTGAAATCATGGATCGCATTATGAAGAAGACTAGAACCACAACTACCCCAATTGTCAAGGTTCGTTGGGAGAATAAGCGTGGCGCTGAATTTACTTGGGAACGTGAGGAGCATATGAAGAAGAGATACCCGTTTTTATTTGTATAATTTCATTCTTAATTTCGAGACGAAATTCTTTTAAGTTGAGGAGACTGTAACAATTCGTATTTTCGTTAAATATAAGTTAACCACGTTAAAATCTTGTAAGGACTTTTTATGCCATTTAATAAACTTTGTGGGCTATTTTTGTCTCATTCCTTGTCTACTTAAAATTTCCAAATCAATTAAATAATAATATTAATAAAATATATAATAATAATAATAATAATAATAATAATAATAATAATAATAATAATAATAATAATAATAATAATAACTATAATAAACAACTAAAATAATAGTTATAATAAATAGTGATAATAAAAAAAATAATAATTATTGCTATTAAGGTATAAATCTTAAAAATGTTTAGAACTTAAAGTTAAATTAAGGTTAAGGGGATGTTTTGTCATTTTGAAAACTTCAAATGAAAGTTTATGCATAAAATAATAAAAGGGTAAAACCTCAGGGGCTGAAAACGTAAATTAATTTAAACTAAAAACAAGGTTTTGGGATTTTTTTAAACAAAAAAAACTACAGGGACCACAAGTGTAAAATTTCAAAACCAACTCCCCTCTCCCTTCTCTCTCCCCGTAATTCCGGCCACCGGCCGGCCAAGCCCGGCGCGGCGCCGGCGAGGTTCCAGAACCACCAAAACACGTCCGTTTTTAGGCCAAATCATTCCAAATGCTTCGTGAACACGATTCGAACATCATTATGAAATTTAAAACACCTTTAAAGCCGAATTATGAACCTATTGAAGCGGGTAACCGTTGACCTTTAAGTCTAGAGCCGTTAAACCATTAAACCTCAATAATAATACAATTAACAACACATGATCGGTCATATACCGACCCTTAATCGAACAACACTCTCAATTTCTCCTGAATCAAACACAAACAAAGGACTCGATTTGCATCTTCATCGCGAACTGTGGTCCACTCGTTGATCACATTCCGAGTCTTATAATCATCAATTGGCAGAGGGTTTTGCATCAAGATCACTACCAGAAGCTTCACATAAGTTTAATTTGATTCCTTTCATCGTTTGCTCACGTAACGAATTCAACTTCAGTCGCGGTTTATGCTCGCCTATTCTTGACCGCATTATAATCCAAATCGGGTAAATTGAAATCACCTACCTACTCTAATTTACATGGAGAACAAAAGCCCCATGATCTTTAGCAACAACAACACGAATTGACCTTCAATTTGGGTGAAAGCAAACCTAGGGTCATATGGATTTGGGGGATTTTCTTATGCTTATGTTTTTAAGTTTTGAAAACTGAAGTTAACCGCGGTCGAGAGCCCTTGTTCACTGGTTAAGACTCTGCAAATCTTCACATGAGGTCCCGGGTTCGAACCCGGGCACCCTCATGTATTTTTTTAAAGGGCTTTAGCCCTTAAACAAATTATAGAAAATTTTAATAAATATAAAAAAATGGTTTTGTAAACTTTAAATATTTTTAAAGACATCAAATTATTTTCTGTAATTTTAATAAATTTAAATAATTAATTATCTTTTTAATAAGGCATTTTAACGAAGGTTGTTCTTGGATTACTTATAATAATTTACATAAATGGTATATTTTATTATTACATTATTTAGACTACTAAGGATTCCCAAATCCTTATTGAAACCCTAGTTCGCGTTTAATCGTTAAACCTTATTATTAACCTAAATCTTAAAAATATATATTTAGGTATCTCGTGAAGGTTTACGTTTGAACGTTGCTTATTTATATATTAAACGTCATTCTTATACCTATTTGCCATGTGAGTTTCCTTGCCCCTTTTTATATTATTCACCACCGTTTGGGGTGAAACATGTTACATTATTCAACATACACTTATAAACGTCTAAATCTTATAAAAGCACATGCAATTCATACTTTTATTTTGTCATGGTTATTTGTATTATTGTAAGTCTTATATGATCTACATATATTGTTTACAATCATTAACTATTGCTAGCCTGGCGACGTCTTAGATCTTTGGGCCTGACAAGCCTATTTGGTGCTAAAGTCATGTATTGCCGACTCCTAGGAGCCGTATGCTTGTGCACTAGGGAACCAAGTACACTTAGCCAATCATATAAACATATAACCTAGTCGAGGTTTGATTGTACTATATGTGTTCTATAAACTTGCTAACTCATAACCTATGACATAAATTGCTACTTGAAATCCATGGTATATATGTATGTGAAATCCTTGGAAACTCACCAACTTTATTGTTGACCCGTTATTTTTAACATGTTTCAGGTAACCCCAAGTTTAAAGTGGTCTTGTGAAGCTTGCAATAAAACTAGGACATGGACCTAGTTAAATGAATAAAATGTTATGTTATGTTTTGGTTTATGTTTGAACTTATTTCATGTTTGAGACTTATGTTTGTATTTCATTTGAAACTTATGATAATATTATTTCATTTAAGGATAGCGTTATGTGGTTGTGAACAATCTTAACCCTCACACCTCGACGATTCCGCCGTCAAGGTTGGGGTGTGACAAGTATGGTCTTCTCTGCAGCTAAAACATAACCTAGATGTGTGCATATCGAAAAAAATGTGTGTGACAGTTTGTTGGGTACTCTTCTAATGAATGAAAAGAGAAAAAGATACGCCAAATGCACGCGTTGACTTAAAAAATCTAAATATTCGAAGTAGGCAGTGGTTGGAGAAAAAGAATGGCAAGTGGTATAGTCCACACCTAAAATACTCATTGAAGATCAGTGATCAAAAGTTATTTTGTGAGTTTATAAAGGATGTTAAATTGACTGATGGGTTCGGATCTAATATCAGGAAGAGAGTGGTAGATAACAATACTAATATTACTGGGTTGAAATCTCATGACTGTCATATTCTCATGCAGCGTTTAATACCGATTGGGGTAGATGCTTTTTGACCAAAGATACTTATACACCAATAGTTGATCTTTGTACGTTTTTTAAGCAACTCTGCTTAAGAACACTATTGGTCGAGGATATGAAGAAAGCTAAGGATGCCATTCTTATAATATTGTGCAAGTTAGAGTTGATCTATCCTCCGACGTTTTTTGACATTATGGTTCATTTAGTTTTGCATTTAACTGATGAAGCGATTCGTGGTGGTCCTGTATGTATGAGATGGATGTATCCGTTTGAAAGATATATGAAAAAACTAAAAAATTATGTCAGAAACAAAGCAAGGCCGGAAGGTTGTATAGCTGAAGGTTATGTTGCTGAAGAAGCTCTATCATTTTGTTTGAGATACCTTCGAGATGTTGAGACTCAGTTTAATCGCCCTGACAGAAACGAGGATGTCATTATCCAAAAAGAAACGTGTATGTATTTGAGTCTAAATGTCGTCCGGCTAGTGCAACAAAGATGAAATATCTTTCTCCAAGTGAAAAGCTTAAGTTAGAATGGTTTGTGCTCGATAGCTGTCAAGAAGTCAGAGATTATATGAAGTAAAGTTTCCTATCTTTAACTTTGCATCATTAATTTGTGACAACCCGGAAATTTTTTTTTTATTTTTATATTAATATAATAATTAGGTGATTGGTATTTTTTTTAATAATAAAAATAATGATAATAATAATAATAATATTATTTTTAAAAATAATGTTGATAATGATAATATAATAATAATGAAAATATTATTATTATTAATTATTTATAAGAATTATAAAAAAAAATGGATTTATAAGTCCAGGGGGAATTTCTGTAATTTTTAAAACTTGGTTTTAAAACTTAAACATAAAATTTAAACATTTCAAACCACAGGGACCATTTCTGTAATTTCTCAAACCCAACCCTCGACCCCCCCCCGCTTTTCCGGTCGCGGCCGGCGAAGCTCCGGCGCGGCTCCGGCGAACACCAAAGGACACTCAAAACCGGTCCATTCGAACCCCACAATATATCAAAATGCTCGTGGGACAGAGTTGATCAATAATTCACGCACTAATCGGGGAAAGTTTCGATAATGGTCCACTAAACCCGACCATTTGCTTTCGGCCGACCCACCCACGAAATCGAGCATTATAACACTAAATTAATACAAATAATCGAGTATAAATACTCATTGATCGGTTCCTAATCGAATGCACCTATCAATACAATCTATAACATACAAACACTTCGAATTCGATTACCTCTCTCGGCCGAAACCTGCAACTCTATCGAAACCCACCCTCTGACCTCTATAACTTGCAATCGACAGAGGGCTTTTAGTCCTGACCATTGTTCAAAGCTACCCACGAAATTAATTTGATTATCATTAAGTATTTCTCACCCATTGATCATCAACCGGCCGCGACCTGTTCTTCATCAAATTCAGTCCCAAGTCGACACCATACAGGTAATTAGACACTCACACATACTCGAATTTTCATGGGGAACAAAAGCCCCATGATATCAGAAGCAATCGAAATCAAATTAGGCTTCAATTGAATCGGATTCGAACTAGGGTTCTTCGATTTGGGGGAAACAGGAAACATTAATATATAAACATTTTGGGTGGAGTTCTATCGCGGCTTAGAGCTTGGTTTACTGGTTCGGTGTGTGTGTGGGCAGGGAGAGGACCCGGGTTCGACACCGGGCCGCCTCTTTTTATTTGTTTTATTTTTTTTTAAGCTTTCTAAAATACTTTAAAAATATGGAAAAATTCCTAAAAATTATAAAAATAATTTTATAAGTATCCCTTATTTTAAACCTTACAAAACAGTTTTCTGTAAATTTATTTTATTTAAAAACTTTAATAAAATTTTATAAAATATTATTTAAAGTACTAAAAATACTTATTTTTGTAAAATAAATTCTAAATCATGTATAACTATGCAATAATCATAAAAATCATAGAAATTATACATAAATTATTTATAATAGTTATTTCTATAAAATAAACATTATATCTAAATATAGATTAATATATTTATCAATTCCCAAATTAATTATAAATGAAATTGGGGGTTATTTCTTGTAAAATATATTAATACCTTATTATTAATCAAAATGCCATAAATGTGATTATCCTTATTTGTAAATATTCTTGGATAATTATAAATTATATAATTAAATCATATCATTTATATTTAATTCTAAAAATATTTAAATACATATATGAAACCCTTTCAGTAAAATCAAAATGTAAATAGTTGTTTGGTAAAACTTAATGCTTATTGATAATTATTTATTAATACAAAATCTATAAAATATTGTAACATATACATACATCTAATTGTGTGTGTGCCTCGTGTTAAATCAAATCGACCCAAACCTTACCAAATATATTCGTATTATATTAAAGACTCCATTACAAACAATAATAGGTATTGAACGTGTTTGATCGTGCATTGCCCAATTATTTGAAGTTCTTGTTCATATACATTACATCGATCCAAGGTGAGTTCCACGGCCCTTTTTTTTACTATCTTTTCTTTTTGGGGAGGAAACATGCAAACACTATTTTTGTCATGGTTGCCAGTATTATTGATATCGCTTGTTATGTTAGTGCGAAACGCAATTGAAAGTCCTTACAGTATCAAACCGTTAGTAACACGATTAGCGAGGTAATTTTGAGTAGTACTACTGGGTCTGACAAACCCCGCCCGGGCTAGTCGCGCTAGCTTGATTGGAGGTCGAACGGGTGCTTAATTGACCTGTAACGATTGCCACGGTCGGTTAAGACGTGGTGGAAAGGCACTAAACACACACAGTCAGCTATCGGCTTTGAAACACTGAAACTAACTTTTGGTTGTTATGAAAGGACTCGACACGACCTCAGGTCACAGAAACGCACAGGATTAAGAACTCAGCTAGGATGCATGCATGGCATACATCACAACACAACTGGTTTAATTTGTGAAACGCTATTGATTCTTATGGTTGAAACGCATGTTGAAACGATTCACTGTTGATTTCTATATTTGAAACGCTTCCGCAAATCTGAAACACTCATGTTGATTTAAACAACTAATACTTAATGTTATGTTTTGTAATTACTGTGTTTGGTGTAATGATGCTTATCTGAGATCCTGGTGTGTCACACGCCTGACGGTATAAAACCCCGTTAGCGGATTTTGAGGGTGTGACAGATTGGTATCAGAGCATTAGTTATAGCGAACTAAAATGGACTTTGCATCTTATTTGCATTGCATTTTAGACTATAGCTGGATTTGCATTAGTTACACACACATAGATTACTAAGCTTATTAACTTTAGATGCCTGAGAACTGTTGCTTTAACATATTTCTGTGACATAGATACCTGAGGAAAAGAAACTGATAACTCGTGCCTTTAATTTCTCTCTAAAGTATTATTCCACGAACCAAAGAAATTTGTGTGACACATAGACACCTGTTCTAGATTTCCTGGCAAAAGGCCCTCGGGCTAAGGCAAGCATATCGCATATATCTCATTGCGAGACCTGGTATGCTTACCTGGGGATTTCTGGGATGAGTGATAAAACTATGGTCAATATACACAAATATCTAGGTCACATGTATCATCCCGACTAATAGAGGGGTGGGGAGTTCCGCTCGCTCACTTCCAACATCTACACATGATTCTTCACTCTCGAGTTGAAGCAACGACAACTCGAACCTACCCTTACCACTTGGAAACGCGAAACTCTTTCAAACACACACGATGACAAACAAGGAGAACAACACACATTACTTCCTTAACTCTATCGTACTTGTCTCGGTTCTCATGAAGCCTCACTATCGATATGCAAACAAATCCTCTATTCCTACTAGTATGAAACAAATTAATGTTATTAATAGTTATCATTCGATAGTGACTGTCGTACATTGTGAATTGAAGAATCATGTCTGGAAGGAGACCTGGACGCCCGAGGGGACACGGAAACATCAACCTGACTCAAGCTGAGTTGGATGCCATCATTAATGAGCGAGTACTAATGCGCTCACAGCCTATGAACAGATCCGCAACCAGAACCAGAACAACCAGAATCTGAATCAAGGAGGCCCAACAGCCTGTACCTACAAGATGTTTATGGACTGTAGCCTTACTCTTTCAGCGGTTCTGAAGGTGCTGTCACACTACTTCGCTGGCTAGAGAAGCTCGAATCAGTGTTCGCCATGTGCAACTGTCCTGCTGGAAGTCGTGTCAAGTACGCCTCCGGCACACTGGAAGGACCAGCTTTGACATGGTGGAATTCACAGGTTCAGACTTTAGGACTTGATGCTGCTAACGGTATGCCTTGGGATGATTTCAAAACACTGATGAAAGAAGAATATTGCCCCAGAAACGAGGTCCAGAAGCTGGAAACAGAGTTTTGGAATCTCAAAATGACTGGCTCTGAAATTGAGGAGTACACTACTCGTTCACACGAGTTGGCTACTCTATGTCCCCAAATGGTGACCCCGGCCTACAAACGGATTGAAAGTACATTGATGGCCTAGCTCCTCAAATCCAAGCTAGTGTTATAGCTGCTGATCCTGCCACAATTCAGCAGGCTATTCGACTGGCTCACAAGCTCACTGATCAGGCAGTGGCACATGGTATCCTACCTAAACGTGGCGCCACCTCTGGACCATTCGAACACAAAAGGAAATGGATGGTAACGATAGCAAGTCTTCAAGATCCGATCAACAAACAATCAGAAAGTTTGATTCATCTAGAAGCTTCATAAACAACAATCAGAACAACAACAATGGTCAGGGATCGAACAACTACGTTGGCAAAAACCCAAAGTGTAACAAGTGCAACTTCCATCATTATGGTCAGTGTGATCGTTTCGTTGCCAAAGATGTGGCAAGATGTCATATTGCTAGGGATTGCAGGGGTGATCTAATGGCTAGGCAACAACCTCAACAACGCCAGGGCGGAGCGACCAGGGGCTGTTATGAGTGTGGTAAGGAGGGCCACTACAAGAAGGATTGCCCACAACTGAAGAATGGCAACAGGGGCAATGATGGAAACAACAACCATGGAAATGGTGCCAAGGTCGAGTTTTTGTGATTGGCTCTGGTGAGGCAAGGGATGATTAGGATGTGGTTACTGGTACGTTTCCTCTGAATGGTGGTTTTACTTCTATACTGTTTGATACCGGTGCTGATAAGAGTTTTGTTAACATCCTAGACGTAACCTTAGTTGAAATGAAACCTAGTTACACTGTAGAATTAACTGATAGGAAACTAATTGAGGCAACTCACATCATTAAGGGAGGTAAACTAGGATTACCTGGACATGAGTTAGGAATAGATCTGATGCCTGTCACACTTGGTAGTTTTGATGTAGTTGTTGGCATGGATTGGTTATCTAAAAACCAAGCCGAAATTGTCTGTCATAAGAAGTCTGGTTAATCTTACCATGAGATAACGATCATGAGTATTACAAGTTTCTACTCTATACCCTAGGGTGCTAGGATCATAATTCTAGTAAGACCTTGTTAAGAGTAACAAAACATTACTAACCCTTGCTATTACTTAAGTCCTGTCCTACTTAGAGCCTTCATGGTATTTCTAATCATTTTAAGATACATACCGCCGCTTAGTATTTCGGTAACTGAGGAACTGATTGAATACTTAGAATGGAAGTGAACTACAGGAATATAGAAAGTGATGAAACTTATTGTACATATTCTTTGGGATGATACTAAGGAAAATTAGGATGTCGTGTAACCGGTTTAAGCACATTCTTATTATACGGTGATGCCTATATATAGGGTTATTGAGGTGAGTTCAAAGCCTTGGTGATTGAGTACTATTACTTAAGGAATGAAAAAGTTAGAATTGTAATTCTAAAATCATGCAATAGTAGGGTTAGGTCGTGCTCTTTATACCGACAAACTCCATGAATTGACAAAACTGATGTCATACCTTATGACATTAGACCAATTAGAATTAAGAAGGACACTGGGAAAATCTAGTAAGTAGTAGAAAGAAGTTGGAGGGTGGAACAAGCAATCTAGCGGTAAGGAAGACAAGAATGCTAATGATGTAAACCTAGGTATGTTGTTAATACGATTTAGCTAACATGCGTTAAACATGGACATTAAGGAGGTTGACCATTACCATAAGTGTGCCCTAGGTCGATTAGGACCCAAGGACAAGTTAGAAACAATCAGAATTAGGAAATGGCAATAGCTAGAAAGTAAGAACAGTTAAATTATGAGAATTATTGACCGAGAGGTCAAGACACTCAAACACAGTCGTATTGTCAACGTTCGGTGGAACTCCCGGCGTGGTCCTGAGTACACTTGGGAACAGGAGGACGAAATGATGCGCAAGTATCCTAACCTGTTCAAGGATGCGGTCAGTACATCATAATTTTCGGGACGAAAATTCCTCTAACAGGGGGATGATGTGACAACCCGGAAATTTTTTTTTTTTATTTATTTAATATAATAATTAGGTGATTGGTATTTTTTTTAATAATAAAAATAATGATAATAATAATAATAATATATTTTAAAAATAATGTTGATAATGATAATAATAATAATAATGAAAATATTATTATTATTAATTATTTATAAGAATTATAAAAAAAATGGATTTATAAGTCCAGGGGGAATTTCTGTAATTTTTAAAACTTGGTTTTAAAACTTAAAACATAAAATTTAAACATTTCAAACCACAGGGACATTTCTGTAATTTCTCAAACCCAACCCTCGACCCCCCCCCCCCCCCCGCTTTTCCGGTCGCCGGCCGGCGAAGCTCCGCGCGGCTCCGGCGAACACCAAAGGACACTCAAAACCGGTCCATTCGAACCCCACAATATATCAAAATGCTCGGGGACAGAGTTGATCAATAATTCACGCACTAATCGGGGAAAAGTTTCGATAATGGTCCACTAAACCGACCATTTTGCTTTCGGCCGACCCACCCACGAAATCGAGCATTATAACACTAAATTAATACAAATAATCGAGTATAAATACTCATTGATCGGTTCCTAATCGAATGCACCTATCAATACAATCTATAACATACAAACACTTTGAATTCGATTACCTCTCTCGGCCGAAACCTGCAACTCTATCGAAACCCACCCTCTGACCTCTATAACTTGCAATCGACAGAGGGCTTTTAGTCCTGACCATTGTTCAAAGCTACCCACGAAATTAATTTGATTATCATTAAGTATTTCTCACCCATTGATCATCAACCGGCCGCGACCTGTTCTTCATCAAATTCAGTCCCAAGTCGACACCATACAGGTAATTAGACACTCACACATACTCGAATTTCATGGGGAACAAAAGCCCCATGATATCAGAAGCAATCGAAATCAAATTAGGCTTCAATTGAATCGGATTCGAACCTAGGGTTCTTCGATTTGGGGGAAACAGGAAACATTAATATATAAACATTTTGGGTGGAGTTCTATCGCGGCTTAGAGCCTTGGTTTACTGGTTCGGTGTGTGTGTGGGCAGGGAGAGGACCCGGGTTCGACCCCGGGCCGCCTCTTTTTATTTGTTTTATTTTTTTTAAGCTTTCTAAAATACTTTAAAAATATGGAAAAATTCCTAAAAATTATAAAATAAATTTTATAAGTATCCCTTATTTTAAACCTTACAAAACAGTTTTCTGTAAATTTATTTTATTTAAAAACTTTAATAAAATTTTATAAAATATTATTTAAAAGTACTAAAAATACTTATTTTTGTAAAATAAATTCTAAATCATGTATAACTATGCAATAATCATAAAAATCATAGAAATTATACATAAATTATTTATAATAGTTATTTCTATAAAATAAACATTATATCTAATATAGATTAATATATTTTATCAATTCCCAAATTAATTATAAATGAAATTGTGGGTTATTTCTTGTAAATATATTAATACCTTATTATTAATCAAAATGTCATAAATGTGATTATCCTTATTTGTAAATATTCTTGGATAATTATAAATTATATAATTAAATCATATCATTTTATATTTAATTCTAAAAATATTTAAATACATATATGAAACCCTTTCAGTAAAATCAAAATGTAAATAGTTGTTTGGTAAAACTTAATGCTTATTGATAATTATTTATTAATACAAAATCTATAAAAATATTGTAACATATACATACATCTAATTGTGTGTGTGCCTCGTGTTAAATCAAATCGACCCAAACCTTACCAAATATATTCGTATTATATTAAAGACTCCATTACAAACAATAATAGGTATTGAACGTGTTTGATCGTGCATTGCCCAATTATTTGAAGTTCTTGTTCATATACATTACATCGATCCAAGGTGAGTTCCACGGCCCCTTTTTTTTACTATCTTTTCTTTTTGGGGGAGGAAACATGCAAACACTATTTTTGTCATGGTTGCCAGTATTATTGATATCGCTTGTTATGTTAGTGCGAAACGCAATTGAAAGTCCTTACAGTATCAAACCGTTAGTAACACGATTAGCGAGGTAATTTTGAGTAGTACTACTGGGTCTGACAAACCCCGCCCGGGCTAGTCGCGCTAGCTTGATTGGAGGTCGAACGGGTGCTTAATTGACCTGTAACGATTGCCACGGTCGGTTAAGACGTGGTGGAAAGGCACTAAACACACACAGTCAGCTTCGGTTTGAAACACTAACTAACTTGTTTATAGGCTCGCGACCTATCGATATGCTTTATATACTAAACCATGTGAAACGCTTTTCGGACACAGTTCTGGTTGATGAAACATATGAAACGCTTTCTGGTACATTTCTTGTTGATTAAAACCTGTGGACTCACCAACTTTATGTTGACACATTTTAGCATGTTTTCTCAGGTCACAGAAACGCACAGGATTAAGAACTCAGCTAGGATGCATGCATGGCATACATCACAACACAACTGGTTTAATTTGTGAAACGCTATTGATTCTTATGGTTGAAACGCATGTTGAAACGATTCACTGTTGATTCTATATTTGAAACGCTTCCGCAAATCTGAAACACTCATGTTTGATTTAAACAACTAATACTTAATGTTATGTTTGTAATTACTGTGTTTGGTGTAACTGATGCTTATCTGAGATCCTGGTGTGTCACACGCCTGACGGTAAAACCCCGTTAGCGGATTTTGAGGGTGTGACATAATTAAATATATTTCATTGTCACTTATTGTATATTTTTATCAATATTGTAGTGAATTTAAATCTGAATGTCCACATGAGGATATTAAAATCAAATTTCCATCATGGTTCCTCGAGAAGGTAATCTATATCTAACACGTGTTACTATATATTTGTTAGGTATTCCATATATAACACGTGTTAGTCTATATTTTCTTAGGTTTATTCGATGAAAATACAAAATTCTCTAAAATTTCACTCAGAGTTGTATGCTCTTTCAATGGGTGCGGATGTAAATGCCTATACTTACACTGCTTGCATAGTCAACGGTGTTAGGTTTATGGTAGTTGATCGTGACGCGCAACGCACAACGCAAAACTCCGGTGTTTTAGTGGAGGGAGAGAATGGTGAGAAATATTATGGGCAACTTGAGGAGATTATTGAATTACATTATGCAAATGGGTATTCAACTGTCCTATTTCGTTGCAAATGGTTTGATACTCGAAGGGGCGTTTCATACGACAATAATATCATTAGTATCAACACAGAACGTGAATGGGACAAAGACGATCAACTCATATTTGTCTCTCAAGCTAAACAAGTGTTCTACATCCGAGAACCTTCTCGAAGAAATCAAAACAATAATCATCGGTAGGTCGTCGAGAATGTTAATCATTGAAAAATTTGGGATCGCCCTACAACCAATGATGGTGTCATGGAGAACATTCAAAATGTTGACAATGACTTGACAGAAGATCTTGACGTTGTTCACAACCACTCTTCATCTAATAGCATACTTTTCATTGACTTCACACAATACTTTCATAACATACCTACTCATGTCACCGAAGACGAGACACCAAGTGAAGTTAATCCGCCAACTGTTACCGCTGAAGAGGTGTTTGAAGACGAGGATGATTATGATGAGGACGATTCTGATTATGACACCGAAGAGTCTGACGAAGATACTGAAGTATATGAGGGTGACTCTGATTGAAACATTTGTTAGGATTTGTATATGTATTTATTTATTTAAACCTTTGTTTGTTTCATGTTGTACTACAAAACTTTCTTCTTATTTTAACATTATGTTCTAAATCTTATATTTCAAGACATGATTTCATTGTGGATTGTTTTCGCATACCTTATGGCTGATGTGATGATCACGGAGGTGATGGCGCGCGGGATCCACCACTTCCTCCATTTGACACTCATGGAAGTCACGCGTTAGACGGTAATGGTTATTATAATTAATTTATATACCATGTTTATTCAATTGTTATTAATATATGATGCAATCAATGATTTTTTAATCTGATTACAGGCACACCCTCTCGTAAAACAAGAGGCAAGGCGAAAAATAAGAAATTGCAGCAAGAGCTAGCTAAAAAGGGAGGACCTTTATCTCTACCCTTTGATAGAGCTGCCACGTATACCCCCGTTGGCGAACTTAATGATATGTTTGTTCGCGAGGTGGGGATATACATGGAAGCTAATTTACCTTTTAATGTTCGTTCGTATGAAAATCTTTCCGATGCTCAGAAGAATACTTTGGAAGAGTATATGGAGGTAAAATTTTATAAGTTATATGTTGTTATTCATTTTTACATAAATAACTTTTATTTTGTTGAACTTAAATATAGTGACGCTTTGACTTTGATGAGATATTGCGAGATCGTGAGCGCGCACAGATAGAGGGTGGAATCCGTGCGGTTTTTCTCAAACGATTTAGAGATCGAAAAAATGTGACAAAAAAACATTTTGATCGGGTTGGAGGCTACGATAATGTAGAACAAGCAAGGGTCAATCCTCCAACAGGAATGAATCATGATAATTGGAACAAAACCGTTGACTATTTTATGAGTGACGCATATAGGAATGTGTCAAGTTCAAACAAATCAAATCGTCAACAACAAATATATACAAACCGTGGGGGGACTGCTTCATATAGTAGTTATTGTTATAAGCAGGTAATGATTTAAATTTATATATTTGTGTATTATATATTAGTATTTTTTAATATATAATATACTTTTTAAAAACAAAATAAAAGCAGACTTGAGACGTTTCATGATGCTCATACTGGTAAAGATGGGACATTTGATAGCGAGGTAGCAGAGCAACAATATGTAAGTATTTCTTAAAAGTATAATTTTTAAATATATATTTATGTATGTATAAATATGTTGATATATTTTTGTTAATTAATACAGAACCAATTAAAGGAAATGTTTAATGAGCTAAGTCAAACCCAAAATCAAGAAAGTGGATCATCAACGCTGAATGAAGTCGATATCTTTGAGTCGGTGTTGGAACAACGGCGTGGACATATTCGGGGGATTGGGCGTAAACCATTATTATCTGTAGGGACGAGTTCTTTTGTTCATGATCATGAACAAACTCCTCAGTCGTTTACACAGGTAAGTGCATCATAGTTGGATGTGTTAAGTTCATCATAGTTCACTTAGGTTTATTATGACTTTTTATCCCTAAAATAGACTTTAATTATCTAAGTTTAGCTTAAACGGGTCAAAATGGGTGAAAACAACATGATTTGAGTTAAAACGGGTCAAAATGAGTTAAACTTGGATGTGTTAAGTTCATCATAGTTCACTTAGGTTTATTATGACTTTTTATCGCTAAAATAGACTTTAATTATCTAAGTTTAGCTTAAACGGGATAAAATGGGTGAAAGCGACATGATTTTGTGTTTAAATGGGTGAAAATGACTTAAAGTTGGATGTGTTTAGTTAATCATAGTTACCTTAGGTTTATTATGACTTTTTATCCCTAAAATAGACTTTAATTATCTAAGTTTAGCTAAAACGGGTCAAAATGGGTGAAAACAATATGATTTGAGTTAAAACGGGTCAAAATGAGTTAAACTTGGATGTGTTAAGTTCATCATAGTTCATTTTGGTTTTTTATGACTTTTTATTGCTAAAATAGACTTTGATTATCTAAGTTTAGCTTAAACGGGTCAAAATGGGTGAAAACAACATGATTTGAGTTAAAACGGGTCAAAATAAGTTAAACTTGGATGTGTTAAGTTCATCATAGTTCATTTTGGTTTTTTATGACTTTTTATTGCAAAATAGACTTTAATTATCTAAGTTTAGCTTAAACGGGTCAAAATGGGTGAAAACAACATTATTTGAGTTAAAACGGGACAAAATGAGTTAAACTTGGATATGTTAAGTTCATCATAGTTGTTTTAGGTTATTATGACTTGGATGTGTTAAGTTCATCATAAGTGTGTTTGTTTAACATGATTAATTGACACTTCATATACTTAGCTAAGATATAAATGTATATTTTGTTTTTGTAGGAGCAAATTTCAAGTTTATTTCAAAACGCGCAATTTATGTCACAAATGACGCAATTAATTGCTTCGCAAAAGGCTCCAAATCAAGTCGAAGAAGAGGATTCAGACGAGGGGGATGAATAGCATAGTTTATGATTGTATGACATTGCGTAATCTAGATTTTAAGCTTTTAAACATGACTTAATTATCTATGTATGATTGGATGATATTTTGTAATCTAGATTGTAGTTTATGTATGTAGTTTATGTATAATTTTATGATATTGTGTAGTGTAATCTAGATTTGATAAACCTAGGTTTATTTTGGCTGGAAAACAAGATTTTCAAAAAAAAAAAAATTTAAAAAAGACCATTAGCGGCGACATATGTCGCCGCTAATAGTCACAAAATACCATTAGCTGGCGACTATTATTAGCGGCGGTTTTGTGTTTTTTAGCGGCGACACTTTTAGCGGAGACTTATTAGCGGCGATTTTTTGGTTAATAGCGACGAACTTTTAGTGGCGACTTATTAGCGGCGACTAGTCGCCGCTAATAGTAATAGCGGCGACAAATGGGGTTACTAGCGGCGACATATGTCGCCGCTAATGGTCTTCTTCCTTGTAGTGCCTCCTCATCCCCGTCATCATCTTCATCGCCGTCGTCACCGTCCTCCTCACCCCTGGTGGTCTCGCTGGGCCTTCACAAAACCCCGATCAAAACCTAGATTCCGGGACCCTCTGACGTCCCAATTTTAGGCCTTTTCTTTGTTTTCACTTCGCGAAGCTCTCCACAGCGTTTAATGCCACCCCTTTAATGGCGTTTTCCGTTGGGTTCACTCGATTTGTTGTATCGAGTGAGCCGGAGACCGCTAAGGAGATTTTGAACAGCTCGGGGTTCACTGATCGGCTGGTGAAGGAGTCGGCATATGAGTTGTGGTTCCACCTTGCGATAGGGTTTGCTCTGTACGATAAGTATTGGTGAATCAGGTGGCTGATTTTAGGGGTTTTCGGGGGAAATTAGAGCTCGAATTGGTGAATCAGGTGGCTTTTTCCATGAATGGTGATGGGGTTGTGGAGGTGAAGAAGCTGCTTCACTTTGCTTCTTTAAAGGCAACTAGGGTTTTTCTCCCACGCGCGTTGCGCGAGGATTGCACCACGTCGCAATTGCATAATGCTAGTGAAACTATCAAGTATACAAAGTAACATATCAAAAGACTGCAAGAATCAATATGATTTTGATATCTCAATAGTCATTTGCATGTGCGCAGCAAATAATATTATTTGATTGTTGAGCATATATAGCTTTCTGTTTCTGAAAGAGAGAGAGATCTAAAATCAAGTGGTATAATATAAATCAGCAAATAATATTATTTGATTGTTGAGCATTATTTGATCACATTTTTGTTGTTAGAAATTGCTAAGAAAAAAAAATTGATGTTGAAATTATATATGCTAAAGAAAATTTACACTTTCTAACAAATAAGTTACAAAAATATATTTCAAAGCACGCTTCAAGAGAAACATATTTAACACCTGACGAAGCAAAAAATAAAAAAAGGTATACACAAAATAAAGAAGATTAAAATAACTCCATGTAGTATCTAGTACATGTAGATGGAGAGTTGTAGAACTCTAAAAGATGGTTTCATTCATATAAATACACAAAATAAATACCCCTTTGCCTTTGATACATTTGGCTCCCTAACGCCAGAAGCTATCAACTTTTTGACCAGGGTCCAACGGGTCATAGACAACCATTGCTCAACCCCGGGGAGGCAAGGATTTGTTTTTGGAAGGTTAGGATTTGCAATTCAGAAAGGGGTGGCGGCGCAGCTTGTTGCCCGTCTACCTTCTATTTTGATGTAACTTGTCAAATATATATGAGAGAGATATCCATTGTAAAAAAAAATTCATATAATGTTAGTATTTCTCTGTTACAATAATAGGTATCTATTGATATTCACCACAACATAAAATTGTATAGAAATGGTTAATTTTATCACTATTCTAAAACCAAACTCCTTTAAAAAGTTTAAAAACCTCACTTCTCTTTCTCTGAACAAACAAAACTAACTCCCATTTCCATGGCTTAAAAAGTTGCAAATCAACTGTAGTATTGTGGAAGGGAAAATAATAAAATTTTACTTTTGTCATAATCAAGGTGATTTCAAACCACCATGTCAAAACCCAAGAACGATTTGCTGAAAGTAAATTGAATAAAAGATCGACATATTGATAAGAGTACAAAACCGTTAAGAAGTCAGAGGTGGCACTTCCACTACTAAATCCTTGCTTGTAAAAGGACCTCAAAGAAGACTCTGCAAGCAATCTGAGATAGGCTGCAAGTTTTTTTCCCCTCTTCCTTTTGAATCTAAACCTCTCTTGTACTTCCTTAAATACTTAATCTTACCCCGTGCTGCATCAAATTGCTGTATAAAAAAGTCAGCTTTGACATGATCCAAATATCTTTTAACCCTACACAAAGTCACAAACTATAACGCACTTGATCACCAGCATAAACCATACAGTAAATGCACTTGTATCTATCATGAACAAACTCAAGTACACACATGAAATTAATAAAACAAACATACAAAGTAGAAAATAAAGACCAGCAATCTCAACTTTCATCTAACTTTCGTCTTTAATCTTTCTATAGCATGTGGTAGTTTAATTTTTTCAAAAGCAGGAAAAGAAAAAAAAATAACTTACATGTGCCTTGGTTCGGGCAAGCAGCCGTGGTTTTGGAATGAGATCTTTTATCTGCTTGGTTGTAGCTTCTTTTTGCATTCGGTGTAGTCAACTGTCTATGTGTCTTATACTTGCAATGCATGTGAACACAACTCAAGTCTTTTTTAGTGTGAAATGGTACCAATCCTAAGGGAATAATATGAATCCTTATATGATATAATCCTACACAGTTAAATGATATGAAATAATACATTATTGCAAAATCTTTAATTGGATCATTCGATGCATAGACGAGTTTGGCTGGGTCAACCAACCATCATTTTTTAATCAACGACTAAAATAGTTTAAAGAATTAACCTGCTTATATGGGTACTATATACATTACATGGTCATGCATTTAATGAAGGATTTAAAATCAAGATCCTATCTCATCCATTCAAAAATCAAGTGGTATATATTTTTTGCAACTTTAACTTTTTATGATACAACTGTTCATATTAGACATTAACAAAGAAATTTTACCATGAATCATTAAAGAAATGATACATTTAAAGATGGCCTAACTAAGAACAGAGTTGTATACCTGGCCTGTCCTTGAAGAACACAGAAAGTCCAAAATCAATGGCCTTTAGAGCGGAATTTTCTTTTATCCCATTTTCATGGCACCTCTTTCCTTACAACAGTTGTTAGTTCGTCGTGTCTGCGTACAGAAGAACCAAAAGGTAATGAAAGATGGAAGTTAATTCGGCGATAGCAAAGATCAACAAACCACATGATCGATTCCCTTAAAAATATAGTAAAAGCATCACAATCGGTAACCCTAAGCATTTATAAAATCGTATTCGACAAACATGTGGCTCTGAGGTTAGTTCACCTGCATAAAGCCCTAAATACCAAATAAACTCACTTCAAAATCAGGGAAATAAAGTAGGATAAAGACTCATTGGTGTCGTTGAAGGGAGGAGGAGGTGCAGTTAATGATGACAACGAACATGGAAGAGGGTTTCAAGGGCGGAGAGGTGGAAGAGCAAATGGCAGAGAAGTCATCGACCTACAAAAAATAAAATATACAGCATTAACACATCTACGATTAGGCAGAAGTTTAAAAATCCAAGTAGATAAAGAGGATGATGTGGTTGATGCCGAAACGAAGATTCACACCGTTCACTTCACAGGAACCATGTATCACCCGATTCGTCACTGCCTTCACGATGACCCTACTAAATTGCCATTAGATCTGCCCTAATCTACCATCAAAGCAGCCTTAGATGTCGAGACTGACTTCGGTGAGTGGCGAATCGCCGGAAAACTCACTCTTCTCCGCTGTTGACGTGTTTTAAAGGATGTCTGTTGGATCTGGGCGGAGATCGCCGGACAGAGGAGCGGAGGAGGGTGGAGTTGATGATGAAAAGTGGTGATGGTGGGTTAAAAGGAGTGGGTGATGAATAGTACTATTCATCGATGAATAGTACTATTCATCAGTTGCAAATTTCATATTATTATATAACTAGAAACAATTTTATAAAAAAATCAGATTATTTGTTTTGTACTTGGAAGATTTAAAATGATTTGTGATATTTTAGAAGGGTTTAAATATTAGGTGGTTAGTGCTTTCAATTCAATCATACATTTGGTCAAAAATTTCAAAACAAATATTAGTGATACTTATGAATTTATTTTTTTTCTATGGAGACATCTTTAATCAGAAAACACATTACTTTAAATTAAAAAAAGAATCAAATGAATAAATTTGTAGATGTACAAAATCTTAGACGTTAAAAGTTCAGTATGATGACGGTGTTTGGGAGATCGTATGATGATTTCAGTGGTGGTGTTGTGGAGGAATTGGTGAGTGAAGGTTATGAGTTGCTTGGGATATTTAAAATTCAGTTTATTTTATCAGTCTACAGACATTAAAAAACAAACAGTCTTATTTTTGCAGACTTCAGAGGTTTGGTCCACCTTTTCTGCTGCAGATGTCTGCAGATGTGGTCCGCAGACTACAGATATTTTCCTGCAGAAAAAACAAACAGCACCTTAGTAATATAAGAACTATGGACTACCAAATATGTTTAACAATTAACTTCCACTAACTAATCACTAGCAATGTGTAACTAAAGTGCAGTACATTTATATAGATATGCTCTATATGAATATTAATTAGATTTTGAAATAAAACCAGCATTTTGTTATTTTGAAATACCACTAGTGCCCCCTATGGGATTCTTCCATGGGCACAATGGAAGAAACAGTTTTAATAGTAGTTCTCTAGTCGAATGATTGATCCTAAGTGGTTGATACATATTGTTTAACCCAATAAGAAATTAAATTAGCTTGATTAATTAGCTAATTAAAATCACTTAACTCTTTAGAGACTTGGCAAGAACATGAGGAAAGTTAAACCATTTCATTAAATTATTTTATTAAGTTTATGATAGTATTTTGAAACAGTTGATTCAGTTTTTGCTTATAGTATGATTTATTGATATAAACTTAAAACAACTAACTCATCACTTTGTCATAGGTTTGCTTACAGTATGATTGTGTATTTTTATGTTCCCTTAAGTTAAAATTAATGCTAGTAAGACGACTAGAATCACCGTCATGCATATGAATCAACATGTCATTGAAAAAAATCTAGTGTAAATTTCCTCGTATAACCCATGAAAACTTCATTCATGAAAGCCTGAAATGAGACCGGAGCATTAGTTAAACCAAATGGTATAACTATTAACTCGCAATGGTCCTGGTGAGTTTGAAATGCAGTCTTGCGTATATCATCTTCAAACACCCAAATATGATGACAACCACTTCTCAAATAAAGCTTAAAAAAGATCCCACTACCATGTAATTCATCAAGCAATTCCTCAATGGGGAACTTATCTTTCACTGTGATGGCATGCATTGCTCACTTAACATCTCTAGGTATTGTCCTTTTTTTTCACTTGCAATACAAGAGAGATATAAGAACTCACACTTACCCTGAGAATACCATTTAACAACATCTTCTTGACCTATTTTTCTATTTCAGCCTTTTGAATGTGGGGGTATTTGTAAGGCCTTACACTCATAGACTCACTACCAAGATTTAAAGGAATGTGACTGGACTCACTCTTACAAGGGTCTCAGTACTAGCTAACTATGGTCCAGTAGCAAACATTTAACAAAATAATAAGTGAAACAACAATAATAAATACTTAGATTACTAGATCTCAATTGAGCTCTGATACCATATTAAAATTATAGAATCTAAATTTTATTCCCAAACCACAAATTATGTAAAACCAAAATCATAAGATATACAACTAAAAATGACTGAACAACTGAAATGTAAAACACCTAGAAAAAAAAGACCCTATTATCATGAATTGTACAAATCAAGATATTCCTTGAAGGTTCATCATAACGATGAAACACTAAAACCAAATGAAGATGACAAAGCCTCAATAAAAAGCTAGAGCGCATCTAAGGGAGAGAACGAATGAATGAAGTAAGCTCATTCACACTCTCTTCAATATATAAGCTCCAACCGGAAAGTATATGGTAGAGATGCACAAATCAGGTATTCGGTCGTGCCCGAAACCGGGTACAGGCCTACCGGTTTTTTTGGAACCGGATACACCCAGGAACCGGGTAGGAATTGGTTCGGGTATGGGTACCCTTATAGGACCTAATGTACTCGTTAGGGTAGGTCCGGGTCTGGATCGGATATGAAACTGGGTACAATTGGTTATTTTGTATTTTTTTTTTTTGAATATTTTCAAATGTTTGGTAACTATAAAGTAAACCATTGGCAATGGCTATAATTTAGACCGTTTATTTATTTTTACTAAAAAACAACTAAATACCTTCTAAAATTTACACTCTAACTCATTCTCTCTCTTCTACAACAAGTCCACAATCAAGAAATAAAGTTACACGATAATCGGATCTTACCTCACTTCGAAGAACATTCGGTCTAATATTGGGAATATAACTTTGATATGTATTGCTTCATTTGTTTTATAAAACGATTAAGAAAAAGATATTAAATATTTTTCAAGAATCCTAAATTTGACAGTATTACAGAAATAGGTTTTAAAATAGTTTAAGATCTAAAAAAATATAGTCAATGCATAGACTACGAATCAAACATGCATGTTGTTTTACATGTTTCATTATAGGTATAAATAATTGACAAACTTCACGGTTGTTATATATCACTATGTTAGTATATTTGAGTGTATGTATATATGATAATGATGTTTATATTAAAAAAGATTACTTTTAGCGATTACAAATGGGTAGGAACCGGGTATGCCACCCCCAGATAGGTACTGGAACCGGTTCTGGGTATACCCGTTAGGTCGGGTCCACACCCGGTTTTTTTTGTGCATCTCTAGTATACGATAACCAACGAGTTAACCGAACGGGGTTTATGCAAGACTCTAGCGGGTAGATCCACACTCCAGCATACACGATCCATATGAGCTGAGCCCAGTATGGCAATATCCATCACATGGATCCAGCACAAGCAGCACAGTACTCAAATGCATGTTACACAAACGTAACATATAAATAAACTTAGTGTTACATCCTAGAAATTGATGGTATTAACAGATTAAATACTAAATTTGATTTGATGTATAATTGATTTGTTATAGAAAAATTACTAATTAATATTAGATGATTCATCACCAACCCATGCAGTCCATATACTCCTTTTTCTGATTCATCCAAAACACAAGATTACAAAATTTGGAGTCTTATTTAGTTGGTTTTATTAGGGAATCACCGTTTGGCATATCAAATAAATGTATATTATATTCAACAATCTCTTTAATTAATTTATCTTTAAGTAACTAATTAATTAATCTGTAATGTAATGTTAATGTTATAAATGCCACTAATGTTTGCTAACACTCTTCCTATGTGTGGGAAAAGATGGTGGCAACCATAGGTAAGGTTGCAATCGCCATTGTAATAGTTTTGATAGGGAGGTTGGGGTGGAAATTACTAAATTGGGTATGGTTAAAGCCAAGGAAGTTAGAAAGATGGATGAAAAGTGAAGGGTATAAAGGTAATCCATACAGGCTGTTAATCGGTGACATGAAAGAGCTTGCGAGAACGATGAAGGAAGGTAAATCGAAGTTCATGCCAATCACACACAATATCGCTTCCCATGTTCTACCCTATGATCATCAAATCATCACCAAATATGGTAAATTTCATCTTTTTATATTTATGTTTCATTTAAGTTTATTGTATGTTTAAAATATAATACGTGTGTTCTTCTTAAGTAAGATCATTTGATTTCATAGAATGAAGAATATAGTAAATATCAAATCTTATAGCTCTCATTATGGTTGAATTATGCTCGAGTGTGCTTCAATACTCTAGAAATACTTAATAACAAAATAAAGCATGATAATTATTAAGTAATGATATTATAATCAAACTAAAAATCTTTTATTTTAGTTGATAAGATTTAATTTTATATATAAAAAAGAATGTTTATATGTTAAATAAATACATATCAATATGATAAATTATGTCATAAAGTTGTAAAGCCGGTTTATTAGTCATATGTGATTTTGTAACTAGATGACTATGGTCAAGAGCAATAAAAAAGCAGACTGAAGAATAATTAACATGCTCCGATATTTATGCTAATAAATCAAAATTTCTACAAGTCACATGTCATGTTTCTACACTATATACCTAGGCTCCACCAAAGATTTATACACGTATCGCTACTATAATAAAAGTTAACTATTTAGTGACACATTAAATGTAATGATACTTTAAATACTTTTCAAATTAAAACATATTTTTTGATACATAAAAAACATGTTTCTTTTTATTTAAAAACATAATTTTTAAAACCAAAAGGTTATGAAATATGATTTTTTTAATACAAAGAACTTTTAACAAATAAAATTGTTATTTAAAAATTTTGGAGTTTAATAAAAAAGCAATTTTTTAAAGTAAATTTTTTTAACCATGGGAGTTTGAAAAAATATTGCTATTGTTTTATTACCTAAAGTAGTTAAATGTAAATAATTTCAATTATATTTTCTCTGAAAAATTATTTAATAATTTATAAATATTAATAAATAACTATTAGTTTAGTATTTTTATTCAACCCGTGTAATACACTGGTTTCCAGACTAGAATAATATATTTAATTATAGAAGAAGACATAAGATCGCTATTAGATTTATCTTTAACTCGTTGAATGCATCTTATTTGTTAATATAACTCTTTAAACAATATACAGCAATATTTTAAAAAAAGCATAATCATATAAGAAATAGACAAAATTTAAAGAGAAAATTTTTTATATTTACACACACATTTGTGTCATTGTGCTTTATAGAATACATTTTTGTTTTTTTTCTTTCTAAAATGATTAGTTCTAGAAATACATTAGTCAAATAATACTATTGTGTAATTTTAATATGTAATTGGAAGAATGAAATAACAAAATATTTACATAATACACAAAAAATGGCAATATAGCATGAAATGATGTAAATCGTAGAACCTAATTTTGAAAAATAAGATACAATAACTTGATATATTAAACACGATAATTTAACTTATTTAACACAATAATTAAAATGTCATCTTGTTTTCTTTTTAACATAAGTACTTTATTACTACAATATACCAATAACTAGCCTAACTACCCGTGTGTTACACGGGTTGAAAAAATTAATTAAATACAAATATAAAATAATAAATTACAATAAATTTGTAATATATATATATATATATAATTTTCAACTATTTAATAAAAGAGTAACTAAGGTTGACACGTGACATCACCACATTCATTCCGTCTAAAATTTTTTCGCTTCTCTATCATATTAAATAATCATATTAATTATTAATAATATTATTTAAATCTTTTTTTGATAAAATAGGTTAAAGTAAATAAGAATAAGACATCTTTATTAATGTTATTTTTAAATAAACATTTTTTATAAAATAAGAAATTTTTATAAAACATCAAACTTTTTAAATCAATACGAAATATTTTAAAATTGGTGTTTTTAAAAAGTAAAATTTTTATAAATAAAAATAACTAAAATTAGAAATTATAGTAAGAAAGTTTATATAAATTATATTTTATCAAAATGTTTGCTTTGAAAAAATATGTACATTCTTTCAAAAAAATAAATAAAAGTTTGAAAAGTTGATATCATTTTTTTATTATCTGTACGTAATTTCAATCATATCTTATTTTAAAATATTGTTTAAAATTTTGTATTTAATTTAATATTTTATTTATTCATACCCGTGTAGTATATGAGTTTACTAAAGCTAGTAGATTAAATAATTGTGTATACATGTAGATTACATGAAAGAATTATATACACAGAAAAATAATATTAGTGTTTACAGATCTCTAAAATCGTTTCTGTACACAAATCTTTAAACAAATTCAGTTAACAATTTCTCAAACTTAAAAACCATTTTTTTATAATGTTCCCCTGTAATATTAATGTAAAAGAATTAAGGATATATAAAAAATATGTTTTAGAAGATAAATATTAAAAAAATAAGATAACAATTCGATTAGTTGAACAATACCTCTTTCTCAATCACAATAAACTCAATTGATTAAGTTTCTATCAAATTATTATACATTGGTTGTCTCCGTAAATGAATGACACGAACCTTGATTGTATAATCACGTGATGATATGTCAAGATCTTTTAAGAAAGTTACTTATGATATTGATGATGTCCTATTAAGCAATATAATTTGATAGTTTATCAATAACGTGTAAAGCAATATACATATATAAAAGAATGCACAAAGTGAAGGTTATGGTTGCAAGATAAAAAATGTTAGCATTAAGATTTATCATTAAAAACTTATTGTTTAAATCCAAATGTGCGTAATATTCTAGTTGAATGCGTAAGGAAATGAGTCGAAAATAATAATTGTGTATAAATGAAGATGTAAGAGAAGTTCACATACTTGTACTATTTGATTATAGGAGAAGTCATTTTGAAAATTATCAAATGCTTTTGATATTAGAAGAAAAATAAATAAAAAGTTGTTGAATATATATTAATAAAAGGGTGAGGTTATTCTACAAAGTGTATGTTTGTTACAGTGTGAGAAGATACAATGAGTTTAAAAAAGTCACAAAAAAATTTATATTTCACAATCTAAATCGAATTTTAAAAAAAACACTTCGGAGCCTTTGTTCATCTCGTTGTCCCCTTTCAGAAAAAAAATAAAAAAAATAATTTTTTTATTGTGTCATTATATGACACAATGACATCATTGTGTCTTTTATATTGACACACCGTCTTTCATAATGACACAATAAAGTTATTGTGTCTTTTATAAATGACATAATAAAAAAACGTTAATTTTTTTTTCGTTTTTTTTTCTTATCGAGGACGACTAGGGGAACAAAAGCACCGAATTACTTTTTTGAAATTCGATTTTGATTGTGAGATATAATTTTTTTTGTGTATTTTTTTTGACTCATTGTGTCTTTTTTGACTCATTGTGTCTTCTCATACTTTGTAGCAAAAATACACTTTATATTTGAACTTTTTTCTTAATAAAACTAATAAAATAATTATATAATGTTATATAATACAAGCAATATTATACAGTTTTATTAAAATATAGAACATTTTTAAAATCTTAAATTAGAACCCAAAATCTTAAATTATTATTATTGGAGATTATAATTTGTGAAGCACATATGCTCCATTTACATAATCAAATTGATAGTTTTAAATTATTAGTTTTGGCTAATTAGTTAGTTATTTTTAGATAAAATCCCAAATTGAATTGCATATTAAAATTAAAATATTTAAATTTACATTTCAATCATTAAATTCAAATTCTAATTTTAGAATCCTGTTTAATTAGACATTGATACTGTTTTAATAGAATCTGTGAGTTTCCTTTTATAACCATATTGGTAATATAATGTCACGTGGCAATCTATGATATGAAGATGTCATATGACAATACAATACTTAAAATTATATCACATGGCTAAACCATTTTCATTTATTATATATAAAGTAGACGTTAAAATACTGATTTCAACCCTACGATTTTGTTCTAGTCCAAAATCCAAACCGAGTTCGACCAAAGTACCAAACCGGTTTCAAATCAGGTTCGGTTCAAAACGGTTTTGTGTGAACCCTCTAATGATTTCTTGGCCCATTATTTTGTAGGAAAAAAGTCATACGTATGGTTTGGGCCGACCCCAAGGATTTACATCATGGAACCCGAACTCATAAAGGAGATATTATCAAGGCCCAATGAATTCATAAAACCTCACCCGGACCAATTTCGAGATAGCGTCGTTAGTGGGCTTATACTCTCAGAGGGTCAAAAATGGGCCAAAAATCGTCAAATAATGAACCCAGCTTTCCATCTTGAAAGCATCAAGGTTTCTACTTTACTTTCTAACACTTTATTTTTGCAGTCTTTATAATCTAAAGTTATCTTTGGGTTTGATGGTTGTATAGAGTATGTTCCCCGCGATTTGTTCAAGTTGTAGCAACATGGTTAGCAAACTGGAACGATTGACTGCTGGAACGGGTTCGGTGGAAGTCGATGTGTGGCCTTATATCGATAAGTTGGCGGGAGATGTTCTTGCACGAACTGCGTTTGGTAGCTCTTATGAAGAAGGCGAAAAGATATTCGAAATCCAGAAGGAACAAATGGAGTTGGCGATGCAAAATTTGTTATTGTTATATTTACCGGGAGGAAGGTAATAACTGTATGCACTACTAGAAAAATGAGCATTTAAGAGGGTCAAAATGGTCGTAAAAGATCGTTAATTCCCTTTTTGGACCGGTTTTGATGGTCGCTTGAACATGGTCGCAACTAACTTTTGCGACCGAACATTTTTTGCAAACAAATGTAGCGATGCCATTTTCGTCATAAATTAATGATCGAATTGGACATTTACCTTTTTTACATCGGCGAAGCTTCATTGGGGCCGGGGGGAGGCCCCCTCCCCCCTTTTTTTTCGTCAGTAGTGTAAATTTTCGGTTCGATGGTGTAAATTTTCGATCCGGTAGTTGAAATTTTTAAAAAAAATATAGAGTCCGCTCCCCCTAAAATAGTTTACTTTCATCCCCGCCCCCCCTAACCTTTGACTCAAGCTCCGCCGCTGCTTTTTTAGACCACTTTTACAACCGAACCGTTCTACCTCAGATTTTGCGACTAGATGCTATTGTGACAGGGTCCTTACGACCAGATAGCGACCGAATTTGTGACCAAAGCTAGATTTTGCGACAAGACTTTTGCGACTGGAATTTAATTTGTAATTAAAAGCAACAATTTGCAACAAAAATTACTTTTATATCTTTAATATAATTTGCAACCGTTTATTTGAATAATTTTCGGTAGCTACTATGCATAGATTTAATTTTGGTTCCTGTTGGTCACAAGTTTGGTCGCTTGGCCCTAGTGACACACTGACACCCTTCACATATACAATATTGTTTGCCTTACATTGCCTTCAAATATAGGTTTATACCAACAAAAGTGAACAAGAAGTTTAAAGAAAACGACTCCGAGCTTCGATCAATACTCCAAGGCATAATCAACAAAAAGAAGAAAGCAATCGAGATCGAAGACGCTTGCAGCGACGACTTACTCGGTCTAATGCTAAAATCAAGCCTAAAAGAGATCGAAAAAGACGGAGTAGGCATGAGTATGGAAGATGTGATCGATGAATGCAAGTTATTCTACGTTGGTGGTTCCGAAACAACCTCAAGTTTGATGATTTGGGCAATATTTTTACTAGCTTTGTATCAAGATTGGCAAACGAAAGCCCGAAACGAGATTATGCAAGTTTTCGGTACCGAAGAACTACATTTCGAGGGCTTAAAACATCTTAAAATTGTGACCATGATCCTACACGAGGCTCTTAGGCTATACCCGCCTGTCGTCATGGTTACCCGAGCTACGACTAAGGAGACAAAGCTCGGGAACATGACGATACCAGCGGGTATGAACATAAGTTTACCGATAATACATGTCCAACATGATGGTGAAATATGGGGAGATGATGCATCCGAGTTCAAGCCCGAAAGATTCGCTGAAGGGGTCGCGAATGCGACAAAAGGGCGTGGTTTGGGGTGTTTTTTTGCCGTTCACGGGTGGTCCTCGAGTTTGCCTTGGGCAAAACGTTGCGATGGCGGAAACAAAGGCGATGGTCGCGAAGATCTTGCGACGGTTTGCGTTTGAGCTTTCGCCATCTTATAAACATTGTCCATACCCTATGTTCACTCTTCCGCCTCAGTTTGGTGTTCCGGTGATTTTACGTGAAATCTAATGGATTTGTTATCGAGATCGTAAGGTGTGGCGTAGATTAGATGTTATGTGCATATTGTGTTGAAATAAGTGGTCGCTAGATCTCTTCTTTGTGGTCGTTCGTGTTGAGAATCATGGTGGTTATTTGGTTCTAAGTGTCGTTATATTTTTTTGTGTCTCAAAGATGGTTATTATGTATGTAAGGGTGAACTCAAAATTCGATTTGAATCAAAAATCAACCGTTTCTAACATGATTCAAATTTATAAATTTGAATTCATACGATTTCGAATAATCAAAAAATGTAATTTAAAAAAAATACATTTCATTATTAATAAAAATTACAATTTAAAGAATATTGTATTATAATAAAATACTAAATTAAGAAAATAACTTTTTACGCTTTCACATTTGTTTTTTGGCATCTCAAGTTACTCTTTTATTAGAGTAAGATAATGTTGGGACCACAAGGAAAACAAAGACAATGACAGGAACCGTCGACACTAGATCAGTACAAATCGACGGCAACCATCACACTGATGACATGTCTAATTTTCCCCAACTTCTCTCGAACGCCGTTCGATCCTCCCACAACGGCGGCAAACATGATGGTGACCCCCACACGCTCCTCCTTCCCCATTAGTTCAATCGATTTGTAATGAAAAGGTATCTTCAAATTTGATTTTATTTGGGTTTTATGTTTGATCTTTATCTTCTTTCGTGGTGAAAGGTGTTGCTGGTGGTGGTCGACGGTTTAGGGCAGATGTGGAGATGATGAGTAGGTGATCATGATGATTTTTGTGCAAATATGGCATCACATTAATTTAATAGGAAATTTTATTGGTAGTTATAACTAGGGATAAGTTTGTTATAACTAAACATACTTGGTGTAAGAAGTTAATATAAGAGAATTCACAACCCGTTTTTTTATTTTTATATGAGTGGGTGTCCTATATTGTAAAAGATGATTCATATTTATGGAATTATGGTACAATCCTTATAATTTTTTTAATATTTTAAAAATGATTGTGAGTGGATTATGGATAAGAGATAAAATATAATAATAAAGTGTGAAAAAATATTATTCAATTAAAAAGAGAGAAAAATAAATTTTTAATATAAAAATCTTTAATGTAATTATAAGAATAATGATAAAAATAGATTATGAATGCTCAAAATGCTACTCGAAGACTGAACCGGAAAACATGTCTTCCTGGAACCATTTGTGTAACTAACTCTATAATTTTTTGACCCTGCGTGTAATTAACAATATAATTGTTTGACGATCGTGACACCTCAAATGGTAGGTTTCGTATCGTATACTCATATGTCCAATCCAATGTGACACGTGTTTTCTTAAAAAATTATATGGCACTATTCCAAGTCAAAGAGTCAGAATAACCTCTAGAAAGCTTATTTGTTGGGAAATTTACAGGAATAATCAATTGACCAAATTGGTTTTCAATAATAGTCGTTGATTTTTCATATTTTCAAAATATCTTACGAGTAAGAATTTATCATGTGTCCTAATATCTCCAATCAGCGATACCAATACATGTGGTATCGTCAGTTTTTACTAACCAGAGATACCAATGTATAAGGTATCGCCAATGTATCGCCAGCTTTTGAAAAAAAGACACATATATCGCCACCGGCGATACGCACTAAATTTGGTATCGCCGCATTGGGTGTATCGCCGATGGGTGTGAAACGGAGGCTACCGGCGTGGTATGAAGGCTGCCACGGCTGGCAGCTGCAATCATGATGTCATTACTAATTCAAACAAACAATAAAATATGTTATCATTTTGAAAACAATTTTTTCCCTTTTATTAATTAACAAGATTAACTTAAAAAGTAAAAATAACTTGCAAACTATATAGGCGTGAGTTTGATTTCGAAAACAATTATTTAATTTAATAATAAAATTAATTTGAAAACTATCGCCAGCTGTTTGGTATCTTCATTGTAATATAAAGCTTTCGAAGGTGGTTGAGTTTGTTACGAAATAGTTTGTACACAAATTTACTAAAACTTTACGAGTTTAGTTAAATATAATTTTTTTTCAAGTTTGAGAAAAAATAAATTATACACTTATTTTTTTAGATGTTATTTTCAAATAACTAATGTAAATTTAGTATGTGATTTTTAAATATGATTTTTAGATCTTATTTGAAAATGTTTTTTTTAGATGTGATTTTTTTATTATTTAACATTTAATACCCAATGTACCAGACCCTACTCTTGAGTGGGATATACTGGGTTTGTTTGTTTGTTTGTTTGTTTAATACCCAATGTAAATTTATAATGTGTTTTTTTAGATGTGATTTTTTATTATTTAACATTTAATACCTAATGTAAATTAAAAATGTGATTTTTTGGATAAAAAATACTAATTCTATAATATTAGTAACATTAAAAAATAATTAATTACGGCGATACGAAAATGTTCTGGTATCTCCGGCGTATCTCCGACGTATCTTCGGCGATACACATAAGCCACGGTATCTCCAGCGTATCGCTACATGGAGATCCGTGCTGGTCAAAAGACTAAAAATAAAAACTCAAAAGTCAATTGCTATTTCTGTAAAATCTCATAGTCAAATGGTTATTTGGGTAATTTTCCTTTATTTGTTTTTATTTTGTGGTTTTAAATGGATAATTGGATTCAGTAGCCTACCAGTTCATCTTTATTACTTAAGTACGAAACCTTGAGTCACTACACTGACTAGTCTTCAAAGAAAAGCTCGTACATCAGTCCGTTCCCATTATGATCCCGAACTTAAGACTACCTTCAAAAGAAAAATCTTTTCAGATAAAAAAAACTTCTGACTTAACCTGAATCAATTTATTTTTTTATCACGTATAAAACTTAGAAACAAAAACTTCTAGTTTTGTAGACGCATCTTTTTGATGAGCTTCTAATAAAGTCAACGGAGGACACCAATGTCTCTACAATATTCTAGATTTGGACCAAAAGTGCAAGAGAAGAAAACCTTTGGACTAAAGCCGCAGTCGTTGAATAATTAAAGGACTACTTTTGAAATTTAGTGTTGACAAAATGACAACTTTAAGATCATATAACCATCAACAAGTGATCAAATGATAATAATACTCCATTTTCCTTTGCAAAAAATGGTAGCAACTGTGAGTCAAGTTGTGATTGCAATTCTTGTAGCTGTGGTGGTGAGATGGGGATGGAAATTACTAAACTGGGCATGGCTGAACCCAAAGAAGCTAGAGAAATCATTGAACCAACAAGGGTATAATGGTAATTCATACAGGCTTCTGAAGGGTGACATCACAGAGCTTGCAAATATGGTGAAGGAAGCTAGATCAAAGCCTATACCTATCTCCCATGATATCACTTCACATGTTTTACCCTTTGATCATTATATCTTCAACAAATACGGTAATTTTGTCTAAACTTATAAAGATTCTGATATCATCATGTCACATGTCGTATATATCTTTTATTATTTACAAAAGTTCTGGATCCGTTATTGTTGTAACAGGTAAAAAGTTTTATATATGGTTCGGGCCAAAGCCGCGGGTTTATGTCGCTGACCCGGAACTGATCAAGGAGATATTATCAAGACCCGACGAGTTCCAGAGGCCACAACATGAGCCACTCAGGGATAGCGTCATCGGTGGACTCGTGGTCTACGAGGGTCGCAAATGGGCCAAACATCGTCAGATAATCAACCCCGCTTTTCATCTCGAAGCATAAAGGTACTTTAGTTACTGTTTCAAATAAGTCATGTTTTAATCATCAAAATCTAAATTAACTTAATATGTTTGATGCTTGCATAGAATATGTTTTCGGCAATTTGTTTAAGTTGCAGTGAAATGGTCAACAAATGGGCATTGCTCACTGCGGAAAGTGGTGTCGCTGAAGTCGATGTGTGGCCATATATCGATAATTTGACTGGAGATGTGATTTCACGAGCAGCATTCAGCAGCAGTTATGAAGAAGCACAAAAGATATTCCGAATCCAAAAGGAACAAATGGATCTTGCGATACGATTGTTGTTTGTTCTTTATCTTCCAGGAGGAAGGTAACAACGCTAGTAACTTTTACTTGTAAATATGTTGATTTGGTTATGGGTCGTAATGGGTCAAACAGGTTAAAAGTCGACCATACAGTATTTAAATGTACATCTTATAAATGATGTTAAAATATGTTCACTTCATATGTAGGTTTATACCAACAAAAGCAAACAAGAAGTTTAAACAAAACCGTAACGAGCTTCAAGCTGTTGCGAGGGGTATAGTTGACAAGAGGAAGAAAGCAATCGAGATGGGGGAAGCTAGCAATCATGATCTACTTGACATTCTGCTCGAATCAAATGCAAAAGAAATGAAAGAACACGCGGTTGGAATGAGTATGGAAGACGTGATAGAAGAATGCAAACTCTTTTACATTGCAGGATCTGAAACAACCTCGAGTTTGATTGTTTGGACGATGGTTTGTTTAAGTTTGCATCAAGAATGGCAAGACAAAGCTCGACAAGAGATTATACAAGCTTTTGGTGGCGGAGAACTACATTTCGAAGGCGTAAAACATCTCAAGATTTTGACCATGATATTAAACGAGGTTCTTAGGCTATACCCGCCTGCAACCATGGTTCTACGAGCTACCCACAAGGAGACAAAGCTAGGAGACATGGTGCTACCATCGGGCGTGAACATAGTTGTGCCTGTACTCCATGTTCATCATGACCCTGATATATGGGGAGAAGATGCAGCAGAGTTCAAGCCCGAAAGGTTCTCAGAAGGAATAGCGAGCGCCACCAAGGGCAAAGGGTCGGGCTGCTTTTTGCCATTTGGCGGTGGTCCGAGGATTTGCATAGGGCAAAACTTTGCAATGACTGAAGCCAAAGTAGCCATAGCTAAGATTCTGCAACGGTTCTCGTTTGAGCTTTCTCCATCTTACAAACATTCGCCCTTCGCGGTGTTTAGTCTTCCACCACAGTTTGGTGCTCACTTGATTTTACATGATATCTGATAGTTTGTGTTTGGCTTAGTTGTTGTTTATCTACAGGAAGAGTGATATTTTGATGATATATTGTTTATCAAGTTATCTGTAAAATAAATGCATCAAACTCTTATACATATCATTCATGAGCCAACCACAAATGCAAGGAGCATGAGACTTTATTGTCATGGGATCTAACCATCTGTTTCTTTGATCTCTGAAAAGTGAAACCACCTTAGTCATATGAACAGCTTCCTAACGTGCGTGTCGCGAGAGAGCATTGTTTTTTTTAATGCCAGTTAGTGAGATCGAGGAAATTTGTTACTAATTAGTGGGGTAAGATATCCTGTCTCAGAAATACTCACTCCGGTATTGCTTGTAGTTTCAAGCGCCATTAAAAAAATAGTGGGGATAAGACTTGCAAAACTGGCGGATCGCGTTGGCTAACGGGTCAAAACGGATTCTAAACTAAATGAGTTCAAGTCAAAGCGAGTCGTTTTACAACAATATCAATTTGGTTTAGTATAAAAGAATTTCTCACCATAAAGGGCTCAGGTTGAAATGAGTGTTTTTCGAAAGAAAAAAAGAGAAAAAAAGTACGTTCCAAAGTTATATCTTTTATGGCGGAGATGGGGTGTGGAGGTGGTGAAGGTATCTTTGCTCATTAGGTTCGTGGGCATTGAGTTTGCCATTTGGAATCGCAGGCATCCGTAATGCCTTAATGAGTGTGAGCAAAGAGTGCTGTCACATATACGACAAGCTTTGTGATTACACTCACACTTACAAAAGTGGTGTAATGATCTAGTGAGTGTGAGAATTATTTTATTATTTTTTTGTAATAATTATCACCACTAACATTATTAACAAGGATGTTGCCATTGTGAGACGGCTCAAAGAGCCTAACTATGCCCCCTCTCACTGAAGGGAATCGCAGTATTTGTCACACCTCACAACCTTGGTTTTAGATCATGTGATGCGCTCTGATGTGTTTTGGTATCAAATTCCAATGCACGATACGCACACATCACGTATGCGATGCATTAGTTATTAAAAAATGTCAAAAATTAATTATACAATACAACTCTTTGTATTATTAATACTTCAACATAAAAACTACTTATTAATACACTAATAAAATATAATTTAACATAAAACCTTAAATTCAAGACTTTTACACCATGCACAGACTATTTAAACAACAATTAAACGTGGTAAATATGTCACACGAACATAATATGAAACAAAACACCCTAATGTTAAGAGGTTAAACCCATATTCATGCTGAAAAGATTCGACCCAGGTCCAAAATTAAAGAAAAAACATAACAGTACATAATGCACGCATCAAGGCGCATCTTGCGCATCGGGGACGCATCGGCGAATTAGGGGTGCATCATGAAACACAACACATCAGATATTGCGATGCGCTCGCAACTGCGCATCAAGCACATCACGCATTATGCGCGTATTTTAAACCAAACTCACAACCAAGTGGCACATTCATGCTCCTTTCACAATGGTGTTACGGAAGCCCTTTATGTGGTTAAAAGACTTCACATTGGGATAAGCATTATTCGAAACCCTATGTAAGCTCACCTTAAAAACTGATTGATATATCAAATACTCAGCTATACTTCTTATAATTATATATTTCTAATAATTTCATGTTTGTAACAACTTTGACCTACTAGTTATTATATTAAAAGACAAATTGAATTTTAAAAATCTAAACTATTACTCATTACATTATAATAATCCATATTATAGTTTGACTGATGTCAACTTTTACTTTTATAGTTTTGAGTAAATTTCGCTTTTGCTCCCTGTGGTTTGGTCCAAATAACGGTTTTCATCCAAACGTTTCAAAATCGCGATTTTGCTCCTTGTGGTTTGCAATTTGTCTCGGTTTAACTCCAAGGCACTAACTCCGTTAAATGATTCTGTTAAAATCAAGGGTATTTTGGTCTTTTTATATATGAGGACTACAAATGTAAATTATTCAAACTAATAGGGGTATTTTTTTATAAAAAATTGTACATGTATACACACACAACCTAGCATCTCAAACCACCATCAGCAAGCCTCCCACCGCTGGCTACTGCTCCACCGCCGGTCACTACTTCACCGCCCGTCACTTGCCTCCACCACCGGCCACCCTCACTCTCACACTCTTTCTCTCTTTCTCGCTACCCACCATCGCAGTCTACCAAAAGAAGAAGCATCTCAAACCCTAATCAGGGCTTCGATTGAGGTGTGCAAAGGTGAAGAGATCTGAAAATCACAAACCAGAAACATCAATTCAAGGTTGAAGAATGAGATTTAGGGTTTGAATCTAGAAGACGAAGATATGAATTTGGGCATAACCAGATTCAATTTTGGTTGGATTGTTGTTAGGGTTTTTGATTTTCTAATGTATATGGTGGTTTTATGATGCTAGTTGTGCTGGTACGTGGTTATGCGGTGTAAAGGAAGTCTATTGCGGCGGCGGCGACGACATGGTGGCGGTGGTTCGAATCTTTAATTTCAAATGTGGGTGGTGATGGCGATTGTGGTGGTTAGTTTCTGTAATTGTTTTCAATTTTCAATTTGTAAGGAAGTCTGATGGCGGTGGTGGTGTTGGGGGCGGTGGTGGTGTTGGGGGCGGTGGTTTGTGGTGGCAGTAGTGGTGGCGTTGTGAGGGGCGGTGGTTTGTGATGACAGTGGTAGTGGTGTTAGAGGCGGTGACTTGTGGTGACAGTGGTGGTGATGTTGTTAGGATGGCTTGTGATGGCAGTGGTGGTGATATTGTGGTTTTAGGAGCGGTGGTGTTGTGGTCGCAGTTATGGTGGATGGTGGTGCCGATGGTGGTGGTGGCTGTGGATGTCAAAGAAAGCTAGATTCAAACTATTACTTTAAAGTAATAGTTGGAATGTGAATAATTGGTGCTGGTGGCGGTGGTGGTGCTGGTGGCGGTGGTGGTGCTGGTGTTGTGGCGGTGATGGTGCTGGAGGGAGGGTTGTGGCGGTGATGGTGCCGGAGGGAGGGTTGTGGCCGGAGGGAGGTTGTGGCCGGAAGGGAGGGTTGTGGTGGGGCGGTTAGGTTGTTCTTGTGGTGGAAGAAGGTGTGGGTTGGGTTTGAAATAATGTACAAAATTAGTCATTCTAAGAAATTTACACAAATAGTCCATATCAGTAAAAAAGACAAAAATGCCCTTCTAAATAACAGAATCATTTAACGGAGTTAGTGCCTTGGAGTTAAACCGAGACAAATTGCAAACCACAAGGAGGAAAATCGCGATTTTAAAACGTTTGGATGAAAACCGTTATTTGGACCAAACCACAGGGAGCAAAAGCGAAGTTTACTCTATAGTTTTATTGTTAAGGATAACCGTACTTACATAATCATTATAGATTTACATTTAATTTCAATTGGATTTCATTCACAATGATAACTATACGTGAAATGGGGAAACTTAATTCCGTTGTGATTGAAATCTAGTATAAATCTAAGATAATCAAGTAAGTGTGATTGCCCTTGACAAAAAGTGAAAATTAGTGACGTTGATCAAATCAAGTGAAAATCAAGTATAAATTAATTTTGAATTTTTAAGTACCCAACTTAGAGAAGGATAGATTTGACTATTTTTGTTACATAGTGAGGAACAATGTCACAAATAAAAGTTACAAATTGCAAACAAAGTCCAACTTTTGCTATCTCTAGTCTTAAACACCCTCCAAATTTGAACAAAAGATAACTAGTCAAAGCACATCCCACCCTACATCAGGATAATAGTCAATCAATTTTGACCAACAATATTCAAACTTTAAACAATGAAACAGTGCTCTGTTTTACAAGGTTTTATTTTATAAGCAACAGCCAGTGATAATAATATTGCTCTATATTCAATTGGAACAATATGATAATGTGGGTAAAGTTGTGTTCACCATTGTTGTAGCTGTAATAGTGAGGTGGTGATGGAAAATACTAAAGCGGGCATGGCTGAAGCCGAAAAGCTAGAGAAATCATTGAGAGAGCAAGGGTTTAAAGGTAATTCATACAGGCTGCTGAAGGGCGACGCCATGGAGCTTGCGAAGATGACGAAGGAAGCTAGATCAACACCTATGACCGTCTCCCACAGCGGCATAGCTTGAACATTATCATAGGGGGGGGAATTAATATTTTTTTAGAGGGGGCGGACTCGATATTTATATAAAAGTTTACACTAACGGGTCAAAAATTTACACTATCGGACTAAAATTTAACACTACCGACAAAAAAAAGAGGGGGGACGCCCCCCCCCCCCCCCCCCCCCCCCCTCCCCGGTCTCCATTATACTTCACCATTGGTCTCCCATGATATCACTTCACATGTTTTGCCTTTCGAACATTATATCTCCAACAAATATGGTAATGTGATCCAGCAAATGTTGTAAATTTTTGCCTTTAGATCACCATATATATTTAAGAGATGTTGTTATCTACTTGTAGCGTAAGATGTGTTTGACCTGATTTAATTGGTTAGCAGGGTACTAGTAAGGTCTTTGAATCTAAATTTTCTTCTAACAGGTAAAAAGTTTTATGTATGGTTCGGGCCAAGCCATCGGGTTTACATCATGGACCCAGTATTGATCAAGGAGATGTTATCAAGACCCAACGAGTTTCAAAGAACACCCCAAGAGCCACTTAGGGATAGCATCACCGGTGGACTATTGGTCTCGGAGGGTCCTAAATGGACCAAACATCATCACATTATCAACCCAGCCTTTCATCTTGAAAGTATAAAGGTCAGTTTTTTTTTTGTTTCTAATAACTGTTTACCTATTTTCATGTTCAAAATCTAAATCATCTTGTTGGGTTTGATGGATGCATAGGGTATGTTCTCAGAAATTTGTTTAAGTTGTGATGAAATGATGAACAAATGGGAACAGTTGACCGTCGAAAAAGGGGTGGCAGAAGTTGATGTGTGGGCATTTATCGATAATTTGTCTGGAGATGTGATTTCACGAACAGCATTCAATAACAGTTATGAAGAAGCATAAAAGATATTTTGGATTCAGAAGGAACAAATGGATCTAGTGGTCCAATTGCTATTCACTTTTTATGTTCCAGGAGGAAGGTAATAATAAAGCTTCGATATATTTGTATACCGATAAAATTGACACCAAAAGAAGAAAATTTCATATACTTGTAAATGAGTTGTAAATGAGTCGGGGTCTCATTGGAAGCGGTCTCTCTACCTAACAAGATAGAGGAAAGACTCGCCTACACCTACCCTCCCCAGACCCTGCTCTTGAGTGAGATATACTGGGTTTGTTTGTTTGTTTGTTTATACTTGTAATGAGTTGATTTTGCTACCTCTAGTTTATAGTTGTAAGGTTGGTTTTGAATATATGCAGGCTTATACCTACCAAAGCAAACAAGAAGTTTAAAGAAAAACGCAAGGAGCTTCAAGTTCTTGCAAAGGGTATTGTCGAAAATAGGAAAAAAGCAATCGAGATGGGAGAAGATAACAACAACGACTTACTAGGGATTTTACTCGCATCAAACTCAAAAGAAATAAAAGAAAACGGAGTTGGACTAAGTATTGAAGATGTGATTGAAGAATGCAAACTATTCTACATCGCAGGATCAGAAACCACCTCAAACTTGATCATTTGGACCATGGTTTGTTTAAGTTTGCATCAAGAATGGCAAGACAAAGCTCAACAAGAGATTATAGAAGCTTTTGGTAGCGGAGAACTACACTTCGAAGGCCTAAAACATCTCAAGATTGTGACCATGATACTAAACAAGGTTCTTAGGCTATACCCACCAGTAGTCAGAATTCTAAGAGAAACCCACAATGAAACAAAGCTAGGGGGTATGACACTACCATCGGGTGTGAACATAATCATACCTATAATTCGTGTTCATCATGATCCTGACATATGGGGAGAAGATGCAACAGAATTCAAGCCTGAGAGATTTTCATCAGGAGTCGCGAATGCGACAAAGGGCAGAGGATCGGGTTGTTTCTTGCCATTTGGTGGTGCTCCGAAGATTTGCATTGGGCAAAACCTTGCTGTGGTAGAAGCAAAAGCAGCCATAGCTAAGATTCTTCAACGGTACTCGTTTGAGCTTTCTCCGTCTTATAAACACTCTCCCGCTGCGCTGTTCAGTCTTCCACCACAGTTTGGTGCTCAATTGATTTTACATAAGATATAAGTATGGTGTTTTGTGTGTCTGGTGCAATCCTGCAGCCTGCACAAAGTAGTTGTTCAAGATTGTATTGTGAGTATTGTATTGTGATATTGGTTAAACTCTCAGCAGCTCAGCATGGACCATTATATTGTCATGCTATTGATTATTAAAACTCAATTTGAATTTTCAAATTGTGCAATATATTAATATATTTGGATAAGGGGTTTGAGCAATCATACGAGTATCACCTAATCTCATACCCAAATGCCCATCCCGGATGTTTCAAGTTTTTCCGGCAGGCTTGCGATTCTTTATTATTATTTTTCAATATATTTTGAGATAATGGGTCATGCCTGGTGAAAGAGGTTGAGGAGTGGTTGTGTTCAAGTGTCATAACATCAACCAATTTCAAGCACCAAATTTAGAGAATAATAATTTTGACTAATTTGTTACATGTAGTAATAAAATTAAGGAACAATGCCACATATAAAAGTCAAATAGCAAAGTACTACTTTTGCTATCAATCTTCAACACCTTCCACATTTGAACAAAAAGATAACTAACCACTAGTCAAAGCACATCCCCACCCTACATCAAGTCAACCAATTTTGGCCGGATCAAAGTCAATGCATTTACTTTTCAACATGCAAAAAAAAATTAAGTTTTAAAAATTCAAACTTTAAACAGTGGAAACCTTGCTTTGTTGTACAAGGTTTTATAGGCATCAGCCACTGATATTATTCTTCTATTTTCACTTGGAAAAACATGGTAACAACTGTGGGTAAAGTTGTGTTCACCATTGTTGTAGCTGTGATAGTGAGGTGGGGATGGAAAATACTAAACTGGGCATGGCTGAAGCCAAAGAAGCTAGAGAAAGCGTTGACAGAACAAGGGTATAAAGGTAATTCATACCGGTTGCTAAGGGGCGACATCATAGAGTTTGTGAAGATGACGAAGGAAGCTAGATCAACGCCTATGCCTGTCTCCCATGATATCACTTCACATGTTTTGCCTTTCGAACATTATATCTCCAACAAATATGGTAATGCGATCCAACAAATGTTGTAAAGTTTTGCCTTTAGATCACCATATATATTTAAGAAATGTCATCTACTTGTAGCGAAAGCTGTGTTTTATCTAATTTCATTGGTAACGGGGTATTGGTGGGATCTTATGAGTTTTCTAGTAATAGATTTAAAGAATAAACACTCTTGGATCTAAATTTTCTACAATTTTCACCATCTAACAGGTAAAAACTTTTATGTATGGTTCGGGCCAAGCCCTCGGCTGTACGTCATGGACCCAATATTGATCAAGGAGATGTTATCAAGACCCAATGAGTTTCAAAGACCCCACCAAGAGCCACTTAGGGATAGCATCACCGGTGGGCTTTTGGTCTCAGAGGGTCCTAAATGGACTAAACATCGTCACATTATTAACCCAGCCTTTCATCTTGGAAGTATAAAGGTTCGTTTTTCTTATAATTGTTTATCTATTTTCATGTTCAAAATCTAAATCAATTTGTTGGGTTTGATGGATGCATAGGGTATGTTCTCAGAAATTTGTTTAAGTTGTGATGAAATGATGAACAAATGGGAACAGTTGACCATCGGAAATGGGGTGGCAGAAGTTGATGTGTGGTCGTTTATCGATAACTTGTCTGGAGATGTTATTTCACGAGCTGCATTCAACAGCAGTTATGAAGAAGCACAAAAGATATTTCGAATTCAGAAGGAACAAATGGATCCTGTGGTCCAATTGCTATTCACTTTTTATATTCCGGGAGGAAGGTAATAAAGCTTCCATATATTTGTCTACGAGTAGCGGTTGACACCAAAAAAGAAAAAAAAAGCTTCCATATACTTGTAAATGAGTCCATTTTGCTACCTCTAGTTTATAGTTGTTAAGATGGTTTGTTATATATGCAGGCTTATACCTACAAAAGCAAACAAGAAGTTTAAAGAAAACAGCAAGGAGCTTCAAGTTCTTGCAAAGGGTATTGTCGAAAACAGGAAGAAAGCAATCGAGATGGGAGAAGATAACAACAATGACTTACTAGGGATTTTACTCGAATCGAATTCAAAAGAAATCAAAGAAAACGGAGTTGGACTAAGTATTGAAGATGTGATTGAAGAATGCAAACTATTCTACATCGCAGGATCAGAAACCACCTCAAACTTGATCATTTGGACCATGGTTTGTTTAAGTTTGCATCAAGAATGGCAAGACAAAGCTCGACAAGAGATTCTAGAAGCTTTTGGTAGTGGAGAACTACACTTCGAAGGCCTAAAACATCTCAAGATTGTGACCATGATACTAAACGAGGTTCTTAGGCTATACCCACCAGTAGTCAGAATTTTAAGAGAAACCCACAATGAAACAAAGCTAGGGGGCATGACACTACCATCAGGTGTGAACATAATCATACCTATAATTCGTGTTCATCATGATCCTGAAATATGGGGAGAAGATGCAACAGAGTTCAAACCTGAAAGATTCTCAGAAGGTGTAGCAAAGGCAACAAAAGGCAGAGGATCGAGTTGTTTCTTGCCATTTGGAGGTGGTCCAAAGGTCTGCATTGGGCAAAACCTTGCTGTGGTTGAAGCAAAAGCAGCCATAGCTAAGATTCTGCAACGGTTCTCGTTTGAGCTTTCTCCATCTTACAAACATTCTCCTGCTGCGTTGTTCAGTCTTCCACCACAGTTTGGTGCTCACTTGATTTTACATAAGATGTAGGTATGGTGTTTTGTATGTCTGGTGCAACATCTGCAGCCTGCACAAAGTAGTTGTTTAAGATTGTATTGTGAGTATTGTGTTGTGATTATTGTAGAATTGTGTTGTGAGTATTGTATGGTGATTATTGTAGAACTTCATTTGGCTTCAATAATAATAATGATGATGTGTTACACTTTGAAGCATACAAATTTCCATCATATATCATATAAGAGTTGAAACTTGAAACCACCTTCTTGAATGACAATCTTCAAGTGTTTGATGAACCTGAAATCAGTGTGTTATCGAGATTGTATCGGATGCCATTCCCTCGATCTATTTCCATCATCCAAACAACAATGTGATCAACTTCAAAGAAGTAAACAGACATGAATAAAAGCTGAAAATGTTCCAATATAAGGCTTACAACCCTGTTTAGGAAATTCGTCGAACACTTGGAGTGCATCAGCAACATCTCGATTTTTACACAAATCTTTGATCATGATTATACAAATCTCATGAATCACATCCAAATGACCACTGTTCACAAGCAAATCCAGCACAAAATTAACGATTTAGCTGTTGGCCATTAACTATAACGAAGATGGTTTTAATTATTCGGTAAATCTACCAGCATCACATTGTAAAAACAAAAAAAAAAAAAAAAAAAAAAAAAAAAAAAAAAAACCAACAGAAAGTCTACACCTCTCTTTAAGTTTATGCTCGTCACCACTACCACCATTTCAATACCATCAAAGCTTTTTACTTTTGAAAGATTATTCATCAAGGATTTGTAAGTAGATTCGTTGGGTTTATAATCTTTTCGCTTCGAGGGTTGATGTAGACCATTGAGGGTCGAACTGGGACTTTTAGGGTTTCAAAGATCTTGATTACTTCAATTGGGCTTAACTATTCTATGAATTCGTAAATCTAGATGATCGGCTTCAAGAAAAAAACTGAATTGTTTTAAGAAAACCAATCACAATTATTGGTGAAATCATGTAATGTTTGTAGGTTTAATGAGTGCGTTTAGTGGTAAATGGGGAAATGGGATACTATACTTTGAGAACTTGATAACATAATCCTCTTAATTTCTCACATTCTCTCAATCATACCCATGGATTTTTGTGGACGAAATTTTGATCGAAAAACCATTGATTCCATCTTTTATTAATAGAGGCATAAGAAAATTGAAAAAATAGGAACAACGACAATTCCTACATATTGATCTATATATGGTATATGTAACCATGTCGATTATATATACGTAATCATTTGTTCAATATATAAATTATTAGATTACATGTATATAACCATTTACACTATCATTTGAGAGTAGTATATATTAAGATGTTTTAAATTACATGTATGGAACATGATAGTTAGCCAATATGAGATGGCAATTCCCTGATAATAGTTAAAGAAGAGAGACATGACCTGGAGTAATTTTCTGTTTTTTTTTCCGTTAATCAAAGCAATGTTCAACTACATAGCAAAAGTAACTAACATAATTGATTATGGAGAATATTATTCATGAATATGTGCCTATATAACATGAGTGTAGTTGGACTTGGTATCTATTATTTAGAGCGTAGCGACTAGGGGTGTAAACGAGCCAAGTCGAGCCCGAGCTCGTTGAGGCTTTAGCTCGGCTCGTTTTAGTTTTAAAAACCTCGAGCTTCAGCTCGGTTCGTTTATAGTTTTATTTCTAAAGCTCGAGCTCGGTTCGTAAAAAAATTATCAGGCTCAAGTTCGGTTCGGGCTCGACTCGTTTATTGTTAAATTATTAAATCTATATTATGTTGTAGTTATGTTGTAGTCATTATTTAAAATATTTAGAATTAAATTATGTTTTAAATATTGTAATATTAAAATTTTGAAGTGTTCTAATCATTTAATATTTAGATTAAAAATTAAATTATATATTAATTACAAAAAATATTAGAATTAAATTATGTATACCCTTTGAACAAAAAAGAAAAAATTAAATTATTAGATCCTGCAGGTTCCCACACATCACCCGGTCGCAATGGCGAAGCTTCATTGGGGCCGGGGGCCCTCTTTTATCGTCAGTAATGTAAATTTTCGATTCGATAATGTAAATTTTTGGTCCGGTAGTGAAATTTTTTTAATAAATATAGAGTCCGCCTCCCTAAAATAGTTTACTTTCGCCCCCCTCCTACCTTTGACTCAAGCTCTGCCACTGTCCGGTCGTGACCAGATGTAGCGGCCGAAGTGCTGGTGGTAAAGAAACGCCACACGCCCGAAGTACGGCTTCCAACTCAACGACAAACATGAGACATGCAACACGTAGAAACGCGTCAAACTTTTAAGGGTATTTATATTTTCTGTTTATTATAACATCAAAACATATATACTGTATTCATTTTAACAAAAGCAGGCAAAGTGCACCTTGTGTCAGAAGTTCAAACATATGAACCAGAATTTCATTAAAATAACCGCTATATTCTCCGAATGACACGTCTGCTTGCTGGAAATTGCCTACTCGGCAAATGCAGCAGGAAGAAGATCTGTCCTAGGGCACCACATCATCACATTAAACAATCGAAAATAGAAACTTTAAACAGTCAATTCAATCCTTTGTTTCTATTATGTCTTGATTCAATTCCATCAATCTTCTATCCTACAAACCCCTTTCACTTTCTTTAATAAAAAACTAACAAATCCCACATTCTATACATCAAAAATAATAATTATCAATACACCACTCCGTCTCTATCTGCGTGTTTCTTTGCAAATACTCTTGCGTCTTGATCCTATTTACAGGGTTTTTCTTTTTCTGATATGGGTTTCGAGAAAGATTGCAGATCTTTATGAAGTGGGTATGCGTTATTTCGTCAATTTCTTGATTGAAATCGGGTGAATCTTACTAATTTTGGGGGAGAATGGTGGATTTAAAGCATGGTTCAATCATTCATCACGTGGGTGTTGTGTTGTTTTTGATTTGGTTGCTGTCTTCGTTTGATTACTGTCATCCGTTGGTTTACTTCATCTCCTTCATCTATCTGTATATGGTAAGGTTTACTTTAGTGTGCATTGATGTATGGTTTTGATTTTCGAACTTGTTATTGTTTGGTGATCATGGGTTTTTGAAGTGGTGTGTTTGTGATTTGGTTTTGAAGGTTCATGATCGGTGTGCGATGAGGTTGAGGAGAAAGGTGCAGTTTGAGGAGAGAAAACAGGCTAGCCAAAAGAGGGTCAGTGTGTGTCTCTTGAATTTAAGTGATAGAATATAAACATTTGTACCTTTTGTTTTAACAGTGTAACTATGTATCAAAGTCTCTTACTTCACTTACATCAGTCAAGCATCGTGTAGAAGTGTATAATTTGATTTTCTCTTATTTTAGTTATATCTGTCAAGCACTATGTAAACGTGTATTATTTGGTTCTCGTGGTTTTTTATTGAATAGGTACTTTCTGATTCTGAATCCGTACGATGGTTGAACCACACTATTGAAAGGATCTGGCCTATATGTATGGAAGACATTGTGTCCCAGAAAATTCTGCTTCCAATTGTACCGTGGTTCTTGCAGAAGTACAAACCATGGACAGTTGTAAGAATCCAGTTACCTTTACTCTCTTGAAGTTTCTGTTATGAATGTGCTTGTGTTGTAGATTCTCAAAGTTCAAAACTTTGTTAATTTTGACCTTTTTAGTTACGAAAGGGTGGATCGCGTCATTGTTAAAGAAAACGGGTCCAGTCAGTTGAAAGTGGTCTAGAGTCTATGTTTGATGCATATGACCTTTTAAATCATTTTATATAAAATTCATCACTAGTTCACTACTAACATAATATGATTTTTGTATGTTTCAAGTCAAGAAGACCCTTTTTGGCCCGTACAAAAATTATCTATTTCGATCCGTACCCGACTTGTCTGACATGATCCTTTTGCAAACTTTCTTGTGTTAAGTAAGTTTGTATTGTACGAATGAGATATCAAATTAGTGGTTAATCTTTGTAACTGCATTACTGTAGAAAGAAGCTGTCATTCAGAATCTATACTTGGGAAGATCTCCACCAATGCTTACTGAAATGAGAGTTTGTCGTCAATCTACCGGTGATGATCATTTGGTATATTATCTTGTCTCAAAATTGGGAATTATGACCGAATAATAAAATTACTTTATTTAAGTACTTTCTGAGTTTATGGTAATCTTGTTTTAAGGTCCTCGAGTTAGGGATGAATTTTAGGACAGCTGATGACATGAACGCGATACTTGCTGTTAAATTGACGAGAAGATTAGGGTTTGGAATGTGGACAAAGATGCATTTGACAGGAATGCATATTGAAGGGAAGGTGTTGGTTGGAGTGAAGTTTCTTCCAACATGGCCTTTTCTTGGACGGTTAAGGGTGTGCTTTCTTGAACCGCCATACTTTCAGGTGACAGTGAAACCTATTTTCGCTCATGGGTTTGATGTTACTGAACTACCCGGGATTGCCGGATGGCTGGTTAGTATAAGTTAACCGGAAATTTCTCTCTCTATTTATCTAACACACGCAACCTGAGTTTGGTATTCTTTTTGATTGATTAGGATAAGCTTCTCACACTTGCATTCGAGGAGACGCTTGTTGAGGTGATTTGCTTTAGACTTTTTTGATGTCTTAATGTATACATATATATAGGTATGTACATATAGATTTAACTACATGTGTATGTGTGTGCACACTCGAGTATTGCTAATGGTAGTGAAGTGTTAAGATAACACATGAAGTGGTTTCTGATATATTAGTTGACTATTTTTGCAGCCTAACATGTTGGTAGTGGATATTGAGAAACTTGTTTCACCTCAACCAGGTAACTAATATAAAACCTATAGGCTATTGTAAACAAGAGGTGTAAATTTTGACCTATTAACTTGTCAATAGATCTATTTTGGTTGTGTTTTGTTCTAAATGACCAAAGTAAAACATTAGTCAAAAAGGAAATGGATCAAATGGGTCGAAAGAGTAAAAAATATTGGTAGTCGTCCAGCGTCTACTTTAATGAATACAACCTATAGAAAGTGAATTCTGGCAGTATCTTAATCAAATGGTGCAATCCAGCATTAATCTCTTGTGTTCCAATCTAATTAGTCTTCCTTTTTCAGAATGTTGGTTTTCTGTTGACGCGAAAGAGCCTCTTGCTTACACCTTAGTCGAGATTGTTGAAGCATCAGACATGAAACCATCAGACATGCACGGTAAGTTCACATAAACAAATGCAAACTTTCAATCTCATTTCTACGACCAATTAACTGACTGCAAGTAAACTCTTACAGGACTATCAGACCCGTACGTAAAGGGTCAACTTGGTGCTTATAGATTTAGAACCAAAACACAAAGGAAAACACTATCCCCTAAATGGCAAGAAGAGTTCAAGATCCCAATCACCACATGGGAATCACCCAATCTTCTAACCATACAAGTCCGTAACAAAGATCACTTCGTCGATGACATCCTAGGGTGTGTAATCATCATTTCCAACAATTATTTTCATCACTTTAGTTAATTTTCAATATAATTTCCATTTTTTGTTCAGTGATTGCTCTATAAAGATCAATGACTTTAGAGATGGGCAGAGACATGACATGTGGTTACCTCTTCAAAACATTAAAACAGGAAGATTACATATCGCGATAAGAGTTACTGAAGTTGATACAAAGGTAACTGAACTACCATGTGCTGCTGATGCATCAGCAAATGAGTTGAGGGAAGACTCTTCTGCAAGTGACCCAGCCCTGAAAGAAATCCGGACCGGACCAGTTGCAGATGACTTTGAACCCATTGATGTTGAAGGTCAACGACGGACCGGTATATGGGTTCACCATCCAGGTACAGGAGTCCCACAAGTTTGGGAGCCCAGAAAAGGGAAGAACAGGTTACAGAAAGGTAGCGAGTCGGTTGGTTCTAGCACAAAATCTGGATCATTTCTAGATGATGGCAGTTTCTCTGATGATAGCCTTGAAAGTAACAGAATGAGAGCAAGAAACCGAGTTAAACGAGGATTAAGTAAGATTGGGTTAGTTTTGAACAGAACCCTTAAAGCAGAGAATGATAGATTTAAAGGTTCCAAGAAAATGGATAACTGTAACAGTTGGGATTCACAATCTCCATCTCCACGCCAAAACGTTCGGGCGGTTAATGAAAACGGAGTCATGGTTAACTTGGTCATGGAAGAGAACATGCTGTCCCCTGGTCAGGACGTGAAACTGGATGGAAGCGGCCCGGAAAGCCCTACCAAGAGGAAAGTGAAAGATGTGGCTAAAAGTATTCTGAAACATGCTGGAAACTCGGCTCGAAGTATGAAGCATGTACTTTCTGGTAAAGGGTCTAAGATGAGAAGATATGCTGACATGGCAGTGGACTCAGATTCTTCGTTTGATAGTTCAATTCCATCCCCTGTTTATGGAGTGGAAGGAGACGCGAGTCCATGTATTGCCGAGGACATAGTTGACGAAGTTGAAGCCGATGATGTCGACCCAACTCAAGTTGATGATGTGGAGGAAATGGCTAACAATTTACAAGGTTTGGATAGTAATCTTGATTCCTCGAAGCCCACTACTTGAAGCTTGATATTGAAACCAATAGTGTTCTTGAAAGACTGCCCTTTGTTGTACTTCTGTTTCTTGAATATATGTAAATGGAAGTTTGTTGATACTTGATAGCTTGTTTGATCATCATTGAACACCTTATGTGTGTTATATGACTATATAAGTGTCAACAACAAATTTTGTTGATTTTTAATGCTAGTTTGCCAACAGTTGTTTTCTCAGAGAGTACACACTCAAGGATATGCTTCCACATTGTCAATTTTGGTACAAAACCATCTTCTATCATCTGTTTTAAAACCAAATCAACATCTCCCAGACGGCTTTCTTCACAAAGACCACTGATCATCGATTTATATGAGTTAAAACTTGGAACCATCTTTTTGGATAACATCTTTCGTACTAACTTCATAGCCTCAGTGTACTTTTGGCTATCGATCAAAGCATACAAAACCTCTTGGTATGTGCTAGTCACAGGTTCACATCCTTTTAGCAACATCTTGTTGAAAAGCTCGATACTTGCTTCAACCTGACCATTCTTCCTTAAACCTGAAATCAGTATGTTTATCAAGATCGTATCGGGCTCTATACCCTCAGTTTCCATCTTCGCCAACAACGAAAACGCTTCTTCAACGCGATCAGCTTCACACAACCCGTGCATCAAAGCTGCAAAAGTTCTCACATTAGGCATACAACCCTGTTTAGGAAATTCGTCGAACACCTGGAGTGCAGCATCAACATCCCCACTTTTACACAACCCTTTGATCATAATATTCAAACAACAAGCATCGATCTCAACACACAATCTCCCAGCACTCATGTAAACCTCATGAATCACGTCAAAATTCCTAGTGTTCACAAGCAAATTCAACACATAATTGAACGTTTTCGATGTGGGCCAACAGCTATAACTCGGCATATCGAATAGGGTTTCAATCACTTTGTTTATTCTACCAGCATTCAGCCCATAAACCCTAATCACATTGTAGAAAAACCCATCAGAAAGTCTGCACGCTTTTTCACGTTTGATTCTCTTCATCACTTGTTCAATTCCATCAAAGTTGTTGGCTTTTGAGAGGCTATTTATCACGGATGTGTAAAGGGCTTCATTGGGTTTGTAATCTTTTCGCTTCGAGAGTTGATCTAGAACATTGAGGGTCGAATTGGGATCTTTTAGGGTTTCGAAAATCTTGATTGCTTCAGTCGGGCTTAACCAGTCTTTATGATTGCGTAAATCAAGAGGATCTGGTTTTTTACTGGAATCAAGTGAAGCAGTTGAATGATAATCTGTTGATCGAATGAAGAACAGATGAATTCTGCGAAGATTGATGCTGCAACGATAGATTGAACGAGGAATCATACTTAATTTTTCAGGTTTTGATTTGAAGAAAATGGGATGAACTGCCGCCTTTATTTCACAAACTAGGGGTGTTGGGATACTTTTTAAAAGTGACTTATTGATTTATTGAATTTTTTAATAAGTTAGTATAGAATTATTTATTAACTTATTCCCTCATAATATTTATATTGTTAAATACTATAAAATAATTTTTTAACTTTTCAAAATTTAAAAAGTTAAAAGTTAATAAAAATAATCACTCCCAAACATCCACTAGGTGGGTGTTTGGAAATGTTTTTTTTCTTTCTTTTTAATTTATTAACTTTTAAAAAGTTAAAAAATCTTTTTATAATATTTGACAATCTAATGGTTATGAGAGAAATAAGTTAATAAGTCACTACTAACTTATTAACTTATTTGAAAAGTCAATAAGTTAAAAAGAACTTTTGAAAAACAATCCCAAACACCCCTTAGGTTATTTATCGTTTAGAGTTCATTTAAAGAGAAAAAAAAAAGTGAAATGAAAAAAAAAAACCACAGTTGTATTGCAAAGTTTTTTTTAATACAAGAAAAATAAAAAAATTGTGTTCTCGAGTTTATTTAGAAAAAAAAAAGTTAAAATCAATTCTTTTAAAATAAAAGAAAATGTAGAGAAAAAAAAAAAGAGAAAAGAAGAGAAATAAAGAGAAAAGGAAAACAAAGTATTTTATTTATTTTCTTTCGTTAAGTAAACTCGTGAACACATCATAGTAAACCCGTTTATTAGTTAAATACATAGAAAATTAAATAAAATATTGAGTAAATTACAAATTTTATCCTTTAATTATGCTCAAAATTATGGGTCTTGTCCTTAAACTTTAATAATTACACTGAATATCCTTTATTTGAAAATTTGTAACGCTTTTGATCCTTTTTACTAACAGCAGTTAATTTTTTCTGTTATATTTTTGTAAATGTCCATTTTACCCCTGATCCCTTAAAAGGACAAAATGTGTAATTTTTATGAGTCTTTTATTTTATTTATTTGTGTGCTTATTTTATTAACTTTACTTTTCATTATTTCTTTATTTTTAACCACTTTTTATTTTAAATACTTATCTTAAATACTATTAACTAGTTATTTTTAATCATCAAAATATGAGTTATGATTAGTTTTATTATATTAAAATATATAATAAATTACTATTCTATTTTTAAAATTCTTCATATGGCTAATATTTATTTTATAATAAAAACATATTTTTTTAAAAATCCATTTTCAATAAGATTTATATAAAAATGTTTAAAAAATAAAAAGATTATGTATTAAATTTTTCTATAAAAGAAGCAAACAGAACGGAAAAGAAATTCAAGCCTTTTACTTAACTTTTCTTTCTTTCTCTCTTATAAACATTTTTATTTTATAAACTTATCTTAAATATTATTAATTAATTAATTTAAATATTTTATTAAATTCAAATTTTATTTATAGATTATTAAATTATTTAATGTTTTCATTTGTTTACTTTAGTTATTTCACATTAGATAAATATTAAACTAGTAATCGGTTAGTTACACCGTCGCTTTTTAATCCTTTTGGTATAAAAATTTCAACTATATCAAACAGTTTATTTTACGTATTATATTAGAAACCTATCGAATATCGTATGAAATTGGCGATGACTTTTTATTTTACTTAGTTTTAATTATTGTATGTTAGGTATTATATATGATTAGGCTTTGCTTAATATATAAAGTTTTTAATTCTTCTTATTGTAAAGTTCGCTTCCGTTTTAATTTTTAGTGGTTTATGTTTGATTTATAATAATTAAAACCCATTAGTAACCGTTTAAAAAAACTCAAAATAATAGTACTTTTAATTAAATAACATTCGTGTTTTTGTTTAATTAAAACTTCAGAGTAGTTTTTGGACTTGTCACTATGGTGAACTTTTAGATAGGTTGGTCACTATTTTATATAAAAGAGAGAGAGAGAAATGTTAAAAGTCAAACCGAAGTCACGACCCGGCGTGTAGAACAACCCACTGACCCATGTTGCCACCCTATTTTCTATTTTTCTAAAATTTATTGGGCCAATAATATTTTAACACCTCACAATATATTTTTTTAATTTTTTATTAGCATACTTAAGGCTTGGATTTCTTCCCCGGTCTGTTTGCTTCTTTTATAGAAAAATTTAATACATAATCTTTTTATCTTTTCTAAACATTTTTATATAAATATTATTGAAAATGGATTTTTATTAAAAATATAACTCATATTTGGATGATTAAAATAATTTGTTCATAATATTTAAGACCAGTGTTTAAAATAAAAATTGGTTAAAAATAAAAAAATAATAAAAAGTAAAGTTAATAAAATAAGCATACAAAAAAGAAAGAGTAAATTACCATTTGCATCCTTGAGGTTTGGTGATTTTGACCATTTGCATCCCTACAGTTTAAAAATCCTCATATACCCCCTAACGTTTTATTTTTGTTCCCATTTGAATCCAAAATACTAACACCGTTAAATTATTCTGTTAAGTTTTATAAAATGACAAAAATACCCTTCAACCACATCCAAAAAACCCTTCCACCCACCCCACTCCCAATCCAAAACACTTCCACTTCCTCACCACCCACCGCCTCTCCGCAGCCCTCCGCCGAACCATCGCCACCACCTTCCATACCTCCGCTTCCACCTCCACCACGTCAACACCACCTCGTCACCCCCAAAATCTCCTCCTCCATCCGCCGATCACTCGATCAACCCCTCAATTGTGAATCGTGAATGAAATCGTTAGGTCGGTAAAGCTTCAATTCAAGCTTCGATTCGAACAAATTCGTGTAATTTTCAAGCTTCGATTCAAGCTTGTGGATAGTGAGAATTCGGTTGCGATTAGGTCGAATTGGGTGTCGTCGATGGTGGAGTTTGTCTGGAAGAGGCGGAATGCTTTGATAGCGAGGTCGTTGATTCTTCCAGTGGAGAGTTTTAGGGCTAGTGTGTATCCACTTGTTTATGTTGTAAAGGCTGTTGCATCTGGGTCAATTGAGGCTTTTCAGAAGCTATCAAGATCTTCAAAGAAATCAAATACTAGTACTTTGGATTCGAACAAGGCAGAGAGGTTTGTGGGAGTGTCAGATGTGGTCACCCATTTGGCACTGTTTTGGCATCTTCGTTAGACCCAGCATTGATTTTCAAGGTGGGCATTAATATGTTGTATTTGGCTGATGTTCCCGGTGGTAAGCCTGAGTGGGCTTCAGCAAGATCTAAACAACTGATCTTGTGGCGGCGACCAGGTTAGTTGTGGTGGTAGCGATGAGGGTGTTGTGGTGACGGCCGGGTAGTTGTGCTGGTGAAGGGGTGGTTGTGGTGGTGGTGATGGGGCTGACATGGTGGTGACAATGTGGTTGTGGTGGTGGTGATGGGGCTGTCATCGTGGTGACAGGGTGGTTGTGGTGGTGGTGATGGGGGTGGTTATGGTGGTGATGATGTGAAGAAGATGATGTTGATGGATGGGACCCACAAGGTTTTTTATGTTATTTTTTAATTTTAAGGGTATTTTCGTCCTTTTAATAAATTGTAGTAAGGGTAATTTTGTCATTTTATAAAAAGTTAACTGAATTATTTAACGCCGTTAGTTATTTGGATGCAAATGGGAACAAAAATAAAACGTTAGGGGGTATATGAGGATTTTTAAACTGTAGGGATGCAAATAGTCAAAATCACCAAACCTCAAGGATGTAAATGATAATTTACTCAAAAAGAAAATAAAAGATTCATAAAAATTACACATTTTGTCCTTTTGAGAGTCAAGGGCAAAATAGGTATTTATAAAAATATAACAGAAAAAGTTAACTGCTTTTAGTAAAAAGCACAAAAAACGTTACAAATTTTCAAATAAAGGATACTCGGTGTAATTATTAAAGTTTAAGGGCAAGATCCGTAATTTTGAGCATACTTAAAGGACAAAATTTGTAATTTACTCTAAAATATTTAATGAACCGTTTTATAAAAATATCGTTTTTCAAAAATCTTGTATTTCTAACTTTCAATTTTAAAAGATACATGTAAGATAGAGGTAAGATTTGTCATCATCCAACCCTCTTCAGACTCTGCTTCTAGTAGGATATATTGGGTATGTTATTATTGTTGTTGTAACTTTCAATTTTAGTTAATTTTTGTTTTAAATTTTTTTACTTTTCGAAAACATCAATTTTTAAATAGTAGTTATATTTTGGATGGCGCGATGCGCGATAGATGTACATTTTTTGTGAAACAGCAATGGCGAAATTTCATTGGTGCCGGGGGGCCTCTTTTTTTCGTCAGTAGTGTAAATTTTCTGTCCGATGTTAAATTTTTTTAATAAATATAGAGTCCACCCCTCTTAAAATAGTTTCATTTCGCCCCCGCCCCCGCTAAAATAGTTTCCTTTCACCCCCGCCCCCGCTAAAATAGTTTCCTTTCGCCCCCGCCCCCTTAATCTTTGATTCAAGCTCCGCCACTGAAACAGTGTAGTTATCTTGGCTGGTATATCATCCGAAGTGAGTATTGTGTATCACATCATTCAACCATTAATTTGGTTGAAAACGTTTGGCTAATAGTGCCCAAAAGTACCGATACTACTATTTATATGTTTGTGTCCAAAATAGTAATTAACTAATTGCCTATTGTTTTATTCAAAAGTTTGCATAGTGTCTAGACTAGGCCTTGTTACCACAATGCCAAAATCCTAGATCACCACCGTAACACGAACATGAACATAAAAACAAAAGCATTAAAATGTAGCCCCACCAATGAAAACAAAAGCAACCAAGCATAATAAATCAAACATGCTAACTCGATCTCTAGAATTCCTAACCTGTTTAACCCAACATAACTATTACAACCGGCACTTTCTGTTTGTAATGGTCACATATATGACTCTATAGTTTTATCTTCAACCTGTTAAATTTTCATAAATAATTCAAGAGCTATTAAAAAATATTTACCTATGTGTAAAATCCAAAGTTAGGTGCACATTTGTTTTCTTGGCAATCAAACATTTTAATGCCAGCATCTATTATTCCACTGTTTGGAAAATATAAGTTTGCAATAAAATCATTTACTTTTTTCAGTTATCTATACTTCTATATAATACAAAAGCCATTGGGTGTTCACCTACCCTCCGCTTCAATTGAAACGATTGACAGTTTCGGATCAAATCAATGGCCTCACTGGTTTCAGATCAATTCCCTTGCTGTGTCATCTGTTGAAGCCTTTCATTGCCCTCAACAGTTTCATCTGGAAAGCCTTTAATCCCCATCAGTTTCCTCTGCAATTGAATCGCCATGCCCATGCCCAATTTAACCGGTAGTGGTAATCCACTTCAATCCCCCAACCATTTAATTCCTGTCGGCCATCCATTGCATACGGTTTCACACCCTTCTACCCTATAAGATGTTACAAACTACAATCATTTTCTATGAATCAAACTTTGTAAACTGATATTGAAACCTAATCACGATTGTTGATTAATGGATTTGATTGATGGTGTTTTGGGTGAAGCATTTGATGACGGTGTCTGATTTCACTTCCGCAAGCGTCTACCTCTAATTACCTAACTGATAGTATGCTTAAGTTCTCTAATTAAAATTAGGTGAAGCATTTGTCCTATTTTTTTCCGACTCTAAACAAAAGGAACGGTTTTCTGTCACAAGAGGTAAGTTTGATTCATGACGTTTCGAACATTATCGATCGAACATATGCTTTATGCTTTTATAAGTATAACACTGATAGTAGGATTGTTTATTGTTTAGATGTTTGTTATTAGGTCAAAATTAAACCACTATCCAAACACATTCAAATTGATGGCGTGAATACAAAGGAGCAATGTTTTCAGAACCGGATCGGACGTTAAACTGAACGCCTTACCGGTTTGGTGGTCGGACCGGATTTTATTTTGGATCGCGCGGTGCACATGGCTAACATCTACAAAGTCAAGGGAAGCACATGGCTAACACGGAAGAGGTGGGGTGGTATCAAGGGAAGCACATGGCTAACATCTACAAAGTCAAATATATGTATGTATGTATATATATATGTGTGTGTATATATATGTATATACATATATATATTGAATTAATTTATTAAAGAAGTTGAGAAATATGATTGTCTTTTTTTTTTTTTTTTTTTTTTTACATGGTATAGTTTTGTTTCATTTCAATATTTAAATGTTATTGAATTAAGTTTGAATTAAGAGAGTCACCCGGTATGTTGAATTTTTTCTCGTAGTCAATGTCGAAATTTGCTATACGCGTTGTATAGCCTATATGTGTCGTATAAGGGGGTTGTATATGGCTATTTGGGGCGTACAACTCTCTGACAGCTTCCCTGAATTTTCTTCGTTTTCAGTGTATTCGACTCTATACGTCGCGTATGAACCCATACGCGACGTATAGAGGGTGTCGATTTATCTGGGTGAGTGTCTCTATTTTAAGACCCTTTTTAAAAGTGTAGGGCACCTTTGAAGAGATCAACATCTCACCAAACGTTCAGGTAAAACAACACTATCACAAATTATACTTGTAGATTTTACTTAATTTATTGTAAAAAACCTATATACAATTGTCATTGCATTTATTGTAAAAAACCTATATACAATTGTCATTACATCATAGCCTCAAAGATCTTTAAAACCCACGTTTGGTATTAAACCATCTTTATATTCTTTGAACCTGTTAGAATGATTTTAAGCAACCAGAATCAAAACCCAATAGAATTTAAGTTACAAAAAAATTCTATGTTTTAAACCTCATATCATCCACTATCGGATCTGCTATGGCTTAGAATTACAAATTTACAGAAAGCTGGAACATGAGGAGGGTGCAGGAGACTTTGAAGTGAAAAATGAAGAAAGAAAATGGGAAAAGAGAGCATCGATGGGCTGGAGGAGGATAAAAAGACACGTATGAATTAAGAACACGTGTACACACATAACAAAAGATAATTGTCATGTCAACCGTATGTCCTTAATCCTGGTATTATACTACAAATTAATATAACATTAATTACATCTAATTAAGTGTCACATATTAATTAATTGATATCATACTAATCATATCATATGCTAAACATAGTCCAACACCGGGCACCAAAAGAAAGCGAGGAAGCCTTCATTTCATGCCGAGAGTCTAGAACGAAGCGCTTCTACCACCAGAATCCAATGCCTTTTGAGATTCATATCGGCCCCAACTGAAGCCCTAGGTACATAAATGGCAATGAACCACCTTTAAGACTATAGGAATGAGCCTTTAAGACGCTTCACAATATTAACCATATGCGGTACACCATTTTCATCCATACCCACACCAAATAAACCCCTTAAAGGACACCCAATTGGCATGCATTACTTAACATTACATGTAAAGCTTCCATAACAATAATAAACAGAAAAGACAAGAAAGCCGAAAGGGCCCCTCGCCTAACTCCGATAAGCACAATATTCTTTGGTTGGCGAGCCGTTAACAATAACAAAGATGGCGCCGGAGGATAAACGAAAAGGAACCCATTTGTGAAAACATAGAATCAATCAACCGCCCTTGGGTTGCTTGGGTCATAGGTGAGGTAATTGTTTTGTTTTATGTTGTATACAATTTTTATTTTGTGACATGTCCTAAGGGGTGGTTGGGTTATAGGTAAACTAATTGTTTTTTCTTATCAAAATGTACTTGTCACGGAATCACGTGGCGTTCACAAACATATACATGAATAATTTATCTTTATTTTGACTATAAACTTCAATTATTTACATCGTGATTCATGCGCTAATACTTATAAGTTTGATTAAAATAGCTGAATTACTAAAATAACATTGATTCTCCAACCAAATGAATAAATACATTACTAAGAGAAAAACACTTGAGGAATCACTAGAAACACATATATCCTCTAACATTGAGTGATGGCCAAAGTTAGATCAGTGCCGGTGATAGATATGCAAAAGGGTGAGGGGCTGCCGGAGGAGTTGGTGAAGGCACTTGAGGAATGGGGTTGCTTTAGGGTGGTCAACCACGGCGTCCCGGTGGAGCTCATGACGGAGATGAAGGCGGTGACTGCCTCACTCTTTGATCTCCCCGACGAAATCCATACTCCGACATCTTATAGTAAATATGGCATGGGCTACATTAGACGCGACTTGATTAATCCGTTCTTCGAGAGCCTCAGTATCAATGACATTTCTTCCCTAGCGGATGTCTGCAACAGACTTGATGTTTCTACTAATCAAAGGTAGTGATCATCGACGTTTGTTCTCAATACTAGAAAAGAGCAATTTTTTTTTAACATAAAGTTGTCAGAAGCAGTTTTATCTAACGAATTTCCCACAAAAAGAGCCATTGAACATATCTAATCTCACATCACCTTCAAACAGTCATTAAGTTGAAAACATGCAAACCGTTGTTTGTAGCTAGGCTAAACAGCCATTTGAGCATAAGGTAAAACGACAGTTTGCAGGTTATGTCAAATGTGATGTCCTCTTTACCTTTTACACAGTTTATAGTTGAACGGTTGTTTAAGTTTTGGGTAGCATATATAAGGTTGTGCGTGGTGTAGTAATAATAGGACCTAAAAAATAACTAAAATTTTATTGTGTGTCGTAGGGAGACTATATACAAATATATAAAAGCTATTCGTGATCTCGCCGGACTTCTTGGCCGAAAACTGATGGAAGGTAGCGGTTTGGCCGGAGATTTGTTTAACGGATGGTGCTACATGTTAAGAATGAACAAATATCATTTTTCTCCTGAAAGCATAGGGTTGTTAGGGTCCGATGTACACTCGGACCCTTCGTTTCTTACTATTTTACAAGACGACGAAAACGCGAACGGTCTCCAAGTGGTTGATAGATTCAGCGGCGAGTTTATTCCCCTTGACCACATTCCGGGCTCACTAGTTGTAAACATCGGCGATATTGGCAAGGTAACATCACAGATTGTGTCGTACAGTCAATATAATATTTTATACCACAAAGTTTTTGTTGTTAACATGATGTTAAATTAAATTAGATGCATATATACTTTAATTTTTATATAAAAAAACAAACTTTGTTCCATATACGTTTGATGACGTGGCATAATTATTTAGCGGCTATATATACATTAGTTTTGATAACATCCTAAAAATTATGCCGATACCATTTTAATGGCTTAATGAAATCTTATATTATTATATTAAATACTAGGTTACTAACCCGTGTAGTACGAGAGTTGAATATAAAATACATATAATTCAAAATTGTAACTGAAATATTTAAACTTTGTTATTTTTAATTGAAAGTGATAATGTAAAAAAAAAAAGAATTTGTAAGATGATTATGATAGGGTTTAGTGTGTTAAATAAAGTTTGAGATAACTGATACCATAGATTTAAAATTCCAAAAATTTTGGTTTTAATTGATTTAGTTAAGAAAATAAAACATTCAATATATTCATATAAAAATATAACATGATTGATGAAAATTTTGTTTAAGGAAGTATAGGCGGGAAAATTTTTGTGAGGTGAAATCTTATGATAACATATAACATCACATGTAATTATTATTATTATTAGATTCGTCAATACAAGATCTATTTTCATTTCGATTGAACTACTACAACAAGTTGTGATGTATAGGTGTGGAGCAACGGGAGATATTACAATGTGGAACACAAAGTATGTTGTTTGGAACCCATAGTACGTTCTTCAATTGCCTTTTTCATGTTGGGACCGACTGATAAGAAGGTTGAAGCGCCATCAAAATTTGTTGACGTCGATCACCCTCGTCTTTATGTTCCTATTGATTTTAAGGAATACAGAAAAGCTCGAATGTTAAGGGGAGCAATCACCGGTGAAGCCCTTGACCTATTTAGCTACACTCCTAATTAGATATGGATGTTAAAATGTATTAATAATCAACTTACAGTACTTGGGATGTTTTAAATCATTGCATGAGTGGGTCTTGTTCAATTCGGTAGTTTTGTATTCTTTGTTAGTGTAATTCTAAGGTTGTTGAGAGTTTGTTTGTATAGTGACAGTCATGTAGAACTTTGGGGACTAGTTTGTAACTTTCTAATAAGGTTTGTTACGAGTAGTTGAAAGCAATTAGTAGTGTAATCATTTTTTGTTATTATCATTTCGTATCAATTCACTTAGTAGAATCGCTCTGATCATCTGATCATCGTTTTCATTCATCTTCTTGATATTCACTAATATGTGGTATCGGAGCTTTAGTTAGAATACAAGCTCATATTATTCGATTCGAAGGATTGAGTTGGATCATCAGCTACAATTTTCACAAAATAGATTCCGAAGGACCGGATCTAGATTCAAAAGTTAGGAAGAAGTATCACCGGAGATGAACGAAGATGGCAATACCAACACCGTGTTGGAATTTTAGTAATATTGGGTTATATATAAAATTATACATATTCATATTATACTATTTACAAATTAAACCAATTAGTTAAAGTTTAGGCTAATTATGAAACATGAAACAAACTCAAGGGGTATAAAGTGAATATGTGTATTTGTTAAATATTTGATCGACAGTTTATGGTTTCATAGAATTCCATTTGTTCATACACAATCTACAGAGAGAAAACCAAGAACACTCTCAAGGCATAAAATCTTCATCAAATCAATTCAGGTTCTTGTTTCTACTTCTTGATCTTATCCGATTAAATCAATTGTAAGTGCACAAATGGTTTAATCTGAAAGAGTAATCGATTTCAAGAACATCCTAGTAATCTAATTTCAATTCCAAGTTGTAAGGCCCACCTTTCTCAGGGGGACCTCACAGTTGGTCATTCACAGCAAAACATCGAGTTAAAACCGTCATTTACTCATATGTGTATAAATATATATTGCGCGGAAAATACTGTAAATTTCAATCCATTACAAATGAAATATGAACATTGTCTGTAATTCTTAAAATCTATTTAAAGTCCTATTAATCTTTTCTTCATCAGGGATGCCAGTCTTCTAGTGCCTAGTAGCTTCAGTCGCATGCCTCTATTCCGTAGCTCTAACTCTTACCTGTCAACTGATATGCATACAAAAGTCAGCTTCGCTGAGTGAATTCTAGGTTTACTTTGCTAAATAACTTTCGTAAGAGGTATTAGCTTTATCAGTTGAAAATAGTTCTCGTCTATCAAGCATCAATACATACAGGCTATCACTTTATCGATACTTTATCATTGCTTTTCATTTCTCGTTATTTATTACTCTTCTTTATCCGTCAATTCTCTGTCACTATCGGTGCCTAGGCTCGCCTAGGACTTTACCGACACGCCAATTAAGGGCTTACAGTCGTACTCGATCGGGCCATTATTGTCATGCCAATTCAGGGCTTACAGACCTGCCTGTTCGAGCATTACTTTATCCGGGTGAGGGCACAACAAATGCAACCCTCCTTTAGCCATTGCTTGCAAGTCTTTACTTTATCCCTTGCCTGCAGGACTTTACTTGCAAGACTTTACTTTATCCAGGTACATGTTATGGGCCTCATAACCTTTCTTTATGTTTCACTGTCATGTTTAAGTTATACATAATATAACACAACACAATACATAATAAGAAGCAAACTCTTAGTCTAAGCATTCACATTTCATCAATCATGAGAGATAAACCAGATAACTGACCCTCCGTGGGACAGCGGGGGTTCGGGGGCGGCAACCCCTGATAGCGGGGTTCTAGGGGAAGCAGCCCCTAGTGGGGTCCAAGGGGCAACGCCCCTGGCTGGGGCCGGGCTGCCAGGTCAGCGCGCCCGAAAATTATTTTGGACTATTTAAATAGCATATTTTACTTTAGGAAATTTTACTTTTCTTGATAAAAGGTCTTAAAAACCGTCATCATAAAAGCATGTAATTCAGTATGCATATCACCCCAAAACATTGAAAACGGGTAAAGGAGGGGTCTAGAACTCACCTGAACTCGTCCAAGTAGCTTAAATTCTAAGTCACTTAGGCTATAGCCTGAATACTCTAGCTGCACGAAAGTTAACATGCAAAAACGTCATTTTCTTCATAGTTTCGCCCATAGTTTCGCTACAACGAAACTACAGTTTCGCTTGCAGTTTCGCTGGGCAGCACTTCTGCTAGTTTCGCTAGACAGATTCGCTGCCTTGAGCGCCCAACTTTCGTTGGAATTCCCTATTCTTGCGAAGTCTATAGGTCAGTCTAGGTCTTAGCGAGATTACTGGCGAAACTATAGTTTCGCCCCAGCGAAACTGTAGTTTCGCTGGAACTTCTCCTAGTCTCGCTGAACTAATGTGCAGTTTCGCTGGTTAAATGCTTAAATTTGCTGGATCGGGGCCCAGTTTCGCTGGATGAACAAAAACTCAGATCCAGCCCATTTTTAACCCAAAATCTTAACTTTTTACGTCCAAATCCTTGGTTTACCTTCTATGAAACCAAATCTAAGCTTTTTACACGTTTTCATACGTAAAAATTTGACCTTTATGTGTTTCTTTAAACTTTTCAAAACCCCAAAACCCTAGAATCCGGGTTTGATCTACAGAAGGCTTTAGAGGCTGATTCTTACCTCGTTTTGTTGCTCTTTTCTTGTGTTTTGATGCTCCAATCCACTAGAACTTCAATCATTCAAACCTTCAAGCTCCAAATCTTGAAATTTCTTCACTTTCTCTCTCTACTTTCTCTCTCTACGAATTTGGTGGCTAGGGTTGAAATGGTGGAATGGATCTGATCATGCATGGTTTAAGGGTTGATTAGGGCCCTTAAACCCACCAAGCCTAGCCCATTAAGGATAATTTTACCCATAGCCCACTAATTTACCCCTTTATTTCTTAAATTAACCCTTAAAAGCCCATTATTATTAAATAGCCTGTTTCGGGAAATTTCGGGGCGTTACACAAGTTCTTTATCAAATTAGGGTTTGATAATTTTGTAATATTTTCCCTTAATAATTTCTACAAAGATTAAACCATTTGTTTTGGTATTAATTATTGTGATTAGTTGTTATCGATATCAATTTTGCCGATGAATCTAAATTGATTTTGATTGGATCGAAATTCAATTCAGTTAGTAACTTCCGATTGCTTTAATATCACTTAATTCAGGCATACAATCAGAATATTAAAATGATTGGAATATCGCTTGTTTGTGGGTAATGGATTGGAAGTCATTGATTGGTTGAAGTTTGGTAGAATAAACTTCTGAATTATTAATTCAAGATTCGATTGAATTATTTGACATTTATGTTTGAAGGCATATAATCTGAATATTATATTGATTTCAACAGTGGGCTATAATTGATCTAAATTTAGAATTTAGATTGCTTTAACATCACTTGTTGAAACAAATATTCAATTTGGATTGAATACTTTTTAACAGTGAGTTAAACTTCAAATCTAAATGATTTCTTTAAATTAATTCATCATTCAATTCAGATGGCTACGGGAGAATCGATTAAGGATATGTCAAGCAAGTTCTCAAAACTTGAAAAATTTGAGGGGCAAGACTTTAGAAGATGGAAGAAAAAAATGCATTTTCTCTTAACAACTTTGAAAGTTGTGTATGTCTTGACCACTCCAATGCCTGAAGTAACTGAAGAGGAAACTCTTGATCAACAAAGAAGGCGATTGAAGTGGGAAAATGATGACTACATATGTCGTGGGCATATTTTAAATGGGATGTGTGATGCACTCTTTGATGTATATCAAAATGTTGAGTCTGCCAAGGATTTGTGGGATTCTTTAGAAACCAAATATATGGCAGAAGATGCATCTAGTAAAAAGTTTCTTGTAAGTAACTTCAATTCTTACAAGATGACTGATAATAGGCCAATTATGGATCAATTTAATGAATTGCAACATATTCTTGGCCAATATGAGCAACATAAGATGCACATGGATGAGTCAATTGCAGTCTCTAGCATCATTGACAAATTGCCCCCATTATGGAAGGATTTTAAGCATACCTTGAAACACCAAAAAGAGGAGTTAAGTTTGGTTCAACTGGGTAGCCATATTAGAATTGAAGAATCTCTTAGGATTCAAGAATCTGGGAAATTGAAAGGGAAAATTGAAACGGGTCAAAACTCGGTTAACTTGGTTGAAAAAGATGGTAAGTTCAAGAAAGGAAATCAGTTTAATGAAAAGAAAAGGAAGGCAAAATGGGGCTATCAAAAACCAAATAAGAAGTTTAATGAAGGATGTTGGAGATGTGGTAAGATGGGTCACAAGCAGAAGGACTGTCGAGTGAAGCTACCGGTTGGAAACAAGGGTTCAAGTGGAGCCGGTCCAAGTGGGTCGAAGGATCCACCACCTCAACAAGGTAAGTTATCTAATTCATCTTTAGATTCAACGAATTTGATTAAATGTGAGTCTTATAATCCAACTCAAACACACCAAAATGTGAATTTGTTACAAAGTAAATTTTTTCAAAAAAATGGGTTAGAAAGTAATAAAGATGAAGTAAATTTTAGGGCCCAAGCAACTCCGGCCCAAGTGCCTTCGGTTCTAATTGAGTCAAAGGCTGTTGGGCTTAAGTCCATCATTGATAGCACTAAGGCTATTGCTGAATCATTAACGGTGACCGTGAATAATTCAAAAGGGTGTTCGAATATTAAATTGAATAAAGTTGAACACATATCACTAATTGCTGAATCATTCTATGTACAGGATGATTTGACAGCTTGGTGGTAGACTCGGGTGCTACTAGCCATGTTTGCAAGGATTCAAAATGGTTCGTGGAACTGGAATTAATTAAAGATGGATCCGTGCTAAGGATGGGGAATGTATCAACCGAGCCTATCAAAGGGATTGGAAAAGTCAAACTTTTATTTACTTCTGGGAAACAACTAATGTTAGATAATGTATTGTATGTACCGGGGATTCGAAATAATCTTATATCCGGAATTGTGTTAAATAGTCATGGATTTAGACAAGTAATAGAGTCGGATAAGTTTGTGTTGTCAAAACATGGTGTGTTTGTTGGATTTGGATATCTATCTAGTGGTATGTTTAAACTTAATATTCATGTACCATTTGATAATGAATCTATTTACATGACATCTTCATCTTCATATAATAATAAGGTAGATTCTATATCTAACTTGTGGCATGCTAGATTAGGACATATTAACTATTCTAGAATGCAAGACATGGCAAAAATGAGTTTAATACCCGGTTTTGATATGACCAATAATAAATGTTATACCTGCCAGTTAACAAAAATAACAAGAAAACCTTTTAAAGATGTAAAAAGGGATTCTCGCGTATTAGATCTAATTCATTCTGACTTATGTGATTTTCACAGCACACCATCATTAGGAAATAATAAATATGTAATCACATTTATTGATGATGCAACTAGATATTGTTATGTCTACTTATTACATGGAAAAGATGAGGCTCTTGATAAATTTAAAATTTATAAACAAGAGATTGAACTGTTTCATGGTGATCTGATTAAGACCCTCAGAACAGATCGGGGAGGGGAGTATTATGATCCGGTGTATTTTCAGACCACTGGAATCATAGATCAGACCACAGCACCGTATACACCTCAACAAAATGGTGTGGCAGAAAGAAAGAATAGAACCTTAAAAGAAATGGTCAATTCTTTGTTATCTTATTCTGGTTTGAGTGATGGGTTTTGGGGAGATGCAATGCTGACTGCATGCTATTTATTAAATAGAACTCCTAATAAGAAAAGTCAAATAACTCCATATGAGTTATGGAAGAAAAGATCCCCAAATCTGCATTATCTTCGAGTTTGGGGATGTAGGGCAATTGTACGCCTTACTGATCCTAAAAGAAAGAATCTAGGTGAGAAAGGCATAGATTGCATCTTTATTGGATATGCTACTAACTCAAAAGCATATAGGTTCTATGTAATAGAACCAAATGATTCAGTGTCTATTAATACTGTGATTGAATCTAGAGATGCTATCTTTGATGAGGAAAGATTTACATCAATACCTAGACCTATTGATGTGGGTCAACACTCACGAAGTAGGATAAGTGATTCTACTAATAATACAGTTCTTCCTCTCGAGCCTAGAAGAAGTGCTAGAACTAGAAAGGCAAAGTCATTTGGAGATGATTTTCAACTATATTTAGTAGAAGGTTCTAGAGATGAAATTAGACATCAATATCAATATTGTTTCATAGTAGAGGAAGATCCAAAGACCTTTGGTGAAGCTATGGCTTCAAGAGATGCAAATTTTTGGATGGAAGCTATACAAGATGAAATTGATTCCATCATACACAATAAAACTTGGAAACTTACTGATTTGCCTCCAGGGTGTAAACCTTTGGGGTGTAAATGGATTTTCAAGAAGAAGGTAAAAGTAGATGGGAGTATAGATAAGTATAAAGCCCGTTTAGTCATACAAGGCTTTAGACAAAAAGAAGGGATAGACTTCTTTGACACTTATGCTCCAGTTGCAAGAATATCTACTATAAGATTATTATTAGCTCTAGCAGCTATACATAATCTTATAATACATCAAATGGATGTTAAAACTGCTTTCTTAAATGGTGAATTAGATGAAGAAATATATATGAAACAACCTGAAGGTTTTGTTATGCCTGGACAAGAGCATAAAGTCTGTAAGCTGATTAAGTCTCTTTATGGCTTAAAACAAGCTCCTAAACAATGGCATCAAAAGTTTGATGAGGTTGTCCTATCAGATGGTTTTATCCCAAACCAAGCTGATAAGTGTGTTTACAGTAAATTTGATTCTTCTGGAAAAGGAGTCATAATCTGTTTATATGTTGATGACATGTTGATCTTTGGTACAGATCAAGGACAAGTTGATAAAACTAAGGAGTTTTTATCATCAAGATTTTCCATGAAAGACATGGGGGAGGCGGAAGTAATTCTTGGAATAAGAATAACCCAAGTTAGCAATGGAATTACTATTTCTCAATCACATTACATTGAGAAGATATTAAATAAATTCAATTGCTTGAATTCCTCACCTGTTGGTACTCCTATAGATCCTACTGTTAAGCTTATGCCAAATCAAGGAAATTCCATTGCTCAGTTGGATTATGCCAAGGCAATAGGATGTTTGATGTATGCTATGGTAAGTACAAGACCTGATATAGCTTATGCAGTGGGAAAATTGAGCAGGTACACAAGTAATCCAAGCTCACATCACTGGCAAGCAGTAAATAGACTGTTTAAGTACCTAAAAGGAACCATGAACTATGGTTTGTGTTATTCAGATTCACCGCCTATTTTGCAAGGGTTTTCAGATGCAAGTTGGATAACGAATTTAGAAGATTATTCGTCTACTAGTGGATGGGTATTTCTACTAGGTGGAGGTGCAATTTCTTGGGCATCTAAAAAGCAAACTTGCATTACAAACTCTACAATGGAGTCTGAGTTTGTAGCATTAGCTTCAGCCGAAAAAGAAGCTGAATGGTTAAGGAATTTGTTGTATGAAATTCCATTATGGCCTAAACCTATATCACCTATTTCAATAAGGTGTGATAGTGCTGCTACACTGGCTAAGGCATACAGTCAAGTGTATAATGGAAAGTCTAGACACTTAGGTGTAAGACATAGCATGGTTAGGGAACTAATCATGAATGGAATAATATCTGTTGAGTTTATAAAATCTCAACACAACATGGCTGATCATTTAACCAAAGGGTTAGGAAGAGATCTCGTGAATAAATCAGCCATAGGGATGGGTTTGAAGTCCATTTCTTAGTATTTCATGTTAAGATACCCAATTCCCATTTAATATAACATTAAATGCTGAATTCAATGTGGAAGGCTTGTCATGAGATATTGGAACACAACATAGCATCCCAAGGTATGTGTTCAGACTGCAAGATAAAGAAGGTTGAAATAGAGTTTTCTTAATAGTTCTTTGATAAATTGCATATGCAGGTGCAAGATGAGAACTACCTATAAGAGTATGAAGTTTAGCCGCTTCAAGAAGCTTGGACTTGGCTTTGATATACTCTTTGAAGGATGGGACATAGGCTAGTAAAACATTATGTCAAGTTAGAACTACAGAATTGTGAATTTATGTGTGTATTACCTTCAAGTATTCAGATGGATGGAACAGGTTCAATCATTGCGACACCTTGATATTCGAATATTTGGATCGCGTAATATACTAATGTGAAATTCAATCCGTAGGATATTTCATTTATGCATAAGTTTGATTATGGTGAAGTTTGCTTGTGTTGATCATGAATATTACTAAAATGGGGGAGGAATGTTGGAATTTTAGTAATATTGGGTTATATATAAAATTATACATATTCATATTATACTATTTACAAATTAAACCAATTAGTTAAAGTTTAGGCTAATTATGAAACATGGAACAAACTCAAGGGGTATAAAGTGAATATGTGTATTTGTTAAATATTTGATCGACAGTTTATGGTTTCATAGAATTCCATTTGTTCATACACAATCTACAGAGAGAAAACCAAGAACACTCTCAAGGCATAAAATCTTCATCAAATCAATTCAGGTTCTTGTTTCTACTTCTTGATCTTATCCGATTAAATTAATTGTAAGTGCACAAATGGTTTAATCTAAAAGAGTAATCGATTTCAAGAACATCCTAGTAATCTAATTTCAATTCCAAGTTCTTTATCAGATTAGGGTTTGATAATTTTGTAATATTTTCCCTTAATAATTTCTACACACCGAACAATCATATCATAACTATTCGAGAGAATAAACGATCCCATTTTAGTGTGATGCTCTCAACGTTGAATTACCCAATTTAGGAAGTGAAATTGAAGGCGGTCTTTAATATTCACGATCTAAGGGAGTTAATTGAGCCATCGGAGGGCGCAATTCTTGATGCAAATAAGAACAACACAACAATCGTGAACCGGTATTAGGCCATTCTGAAGGAATTGGTACTTCAGGTTGTTGATTGAGCCACGACGAAGGAAATCTAGGATCCTTTGAAAACCGATTTTGTTGGGGTCAATAGGTTTAGGAAAGTAAGACTTCAAACTCTAAGGAATGAGTATGAATCCCTTAAGATGAAGGAAGAGGAAAGATTAGACGACTTTGTCGGTAACTTGAGTGCAATTTCAACAAAAGCAACTCAACTTGGTGAGCCAATAAAAGAGTTTGTACTTGTTAGAAAGTTGCTTGATTCGATACCAGACCGGTTCATATAGATCGTAACCTTAATTGAACAATTCGTCGACCTAGAGACTTTGCTCTTTCAAAAAGCAATTGGGAGGCTGAAGGCATTTGAGGAGAGAACTGGTATGAGAAGCAAGACACAGAGTAAAGATTCAAATGTAGATCAGCTACTTCTCAAATATTCCGAATGGCAAGCAAAACAAAGGATGGATTCTAAATTTAAGAAACAACCTGATCGAACCGGGAAACAGAACAAGACCATGGGTTGGCCCTCAAACAAGGATAAGGCCACTAAACGTGATCATGCAATGATGAAGGTGAAACCTGCTAAGGATAAGTCTCACATAAAATGCTTCAAATATGAGGAGTATATGCATAATGAGTCTGAATGCCTAAAGAAAAGTGAAGAAGCAGAAGCAAAGCTAACCCATATGGTGATGATGAACCAACCTTGATAATGGTCATGTGCCTACAGAATCAAAAGGAACTTGTGTTCTTGAACAAATCAAGTGTAATCCCATCAAAGTACTTTGGTGAAAATACTAGAGATGATGTATGGTATCTTGATAATGGAGCTTCAGACCATATGACAAGAAATCATTCAATGTTCTCTAAGTTAAACATGAATATTGGTGGGACAATTATATTTGGTTGATGGATCCACAATAGTAATACAAGGAATGGGATCAGTTGTACTGAAATGTAAAATTGAAGAACAAACGATGGGTATTATATCCCTATGCTAAAAAGAAAAATTCTAAGTTTGGATCAAGCAATTGAAGTCGAGTCAGAAGTGAAAATAAAGGAGGAATTCTTGTAGATGTCGAAATCACTCCTTCTAATAAAAATACGGAGTAATGGTTACATAAATACATGACAACCATAACTTTTCAACCAATGTACACAACTACACATACAAATACGTAAACACACACACATACAAATACATAAACATACATACAAATATATAAATGTATATATAAATACTTAACTACAAAACTCATACTCAATTTACACCCATATGGAATACACACCCATAGAAAAAATACACTAAGCCAATATACACATACAATTACATAAACATACACACATACAAATATATACAAAAAGAGAAACAAAAATAGAAAATAAAAATGGTCAAGCCAAGGTGGTGATTGGCAATGTCGATGACAACTCTTAGTAGTTTATTTTATAATTTTAAGAGAAAGAGGGAAACATCAAAGAGGGAATGAACATGAGCTCCTGGTTGACTATTTTAACCTAAATATACTAACATACTCACCGATTGAAAGGTCGTGGCTAATTACTTTGATAATTACTGAGAAAATAACAACAAATACTAGAATCAAGCTTTATTTAGGCCTTAATGGACCTTGAAGGGGTTTCTTTTGGTTAAATAAAGTAATATTAGGTTATAACAAGTAATTTTATACTAAAGATGTCTGGGCATGTGTTATTATGTTGTTTAATGTTATACATAACCACATCTTGGTATAACATTTATATCATTTTAAAGTATGTATATGGTTCATGGTTCATTATTGGTCTAAATGAGCCTTGGCGTGTATTATTGTGTTATTTTACGTTACTTTAAGCCATTTTGATTATAGCAAGTCATTTTGTGTTAAAGTCACGTATATGATTGATGAATCTTATTGCACCTAAAGGTGCCTTGACATGTATCAATGGTTTTTTTTGTGTGTTACCCAAAGGCGCATTTGGTTATAACAAATCATTCTAATGTTAAAGACATTTGTATATGATTAGTGGTCCACTTTTAGGCCTTAATTGGTCTAGCATTGTTGTAGTATTTTTTTTAGATTACACAAAAACTACTTAGGTTAAACAAGGTCCTTGACATGATGTCGTTTTAGGTAAATATTTAGGTTATATATGTCATTTAGATATTAAAGGTGTGTGTATGATTAATAGTCCATTATTGCGTCTAACGTAACGGGCATTGGCATTGTTATTGTGGCATTATATGTTACATAAAGCTGCATTTGGTTATAAGAAGTCATTTTGATGTTTAAAAACATATGCATATAATGGGCCTTGGCATGTTTTATTCGGTTGTTTTAGATTGCACACATTAAAACACTCATGTTATAACAAATCATTTCACTGGGAACGACATGTGTGTATGATTAATGACGGACTGTCGGGGGTAAATAAGCACTGATATGTTTTATTGTATTGTGTTATGTAAAATGTACATAATCTGTTTTGGTGTTAAAAGATATTGGTATAAGAATAAATGCTATAAATTTGGTCCGTATTTCGGTTCACCATATGAGATGGATTATAACGAACAATCCGTTGTACGAGACACTTTTTGAAAATCGAGCGAAATTTATTTATAAAAAGTCTTGTCATGTGAACATTAGCATTAATTTATTGATGAGTTATCAACGGATAATTTGATTTTTTTTTACTTTTCATTATTTTTGGAATTTTGGATTCCATCGGCAAATGATTCTTAGTAATTTTCAATCGCTCTGTATTTTCAAATTTATTTAAAGAGAGAAAAAAAATTATTTTCAATTATTTTCTTTCATTTCCTTTTTTTATTTCTTTTCTTTTCATTTTTTTCTCATTTTCTTTTCTTATCATTCCAATTTTGGAAGGATTCATTTTTTAGGTTTCATTTCCTTCAATTTTTTTTTTCTTTTCTTAAATAAACTTGGGAGCACAACTTTTTTACTTTTCTTTCATTTAATTCGTTAAGAAAAAACTCTGAAAGAAAACAATTTTTTATTTTCTTCCGCTTCCTTTCTTTTCTCTCTTGTATGAACTAGGGAAATACTTATAATTCTTATTGTCCGTAAAAGCGGCTCAAGGAGGTCCTTACATGTGGAAATAGATGGTTATGTCATTATGTTGCGTATATCGTCGTTTTGGGGTTATGCAAAGTCGTCGGAAAAGAGAGATTTGTGAGCGACATAGAGGACTTCTAAAGAGGGAAAAGAACTTTGTGCCAACAAAGGGACACCGGATCCCTCTAATACACCGAAACCATATGATCATTGCACAATCGTGATTTCCAGCAAATCCTTCAAGAAGATTCGACTATAATGTGACGTGTTCGACTCAATATCCTAATACCTACGGGTGTTCATCAAAGTCCGTTTATTGAGTTTATTTGGCTTATTTGAATTAGTTCGGTTGGGTGTTTTAAAATTTATATTTGATTTGAAAACCGAATTAAAAAAATCGGTTTTCAAAAACTATTCGTAACTTAATTCGAATATGTGAGTCGAATTCGGTTTGATTTGAGTTTCCATTTTGTTCGAGTCCGACTCAAATAATGAACACCGTTACTGATACCTTCCTAAAATCAATTTTTTTAATTTCAGTAACTAATAATTACCCCCTTTATATTGTAAAAAACAAAAGAACTTTGATTATGGTGAATAGATTATACATGTTTCTTTGCAGGAAAGATTGGTCACAAACTCACACCTCCGTGTAATTAACTAATTTATTATTTCGTATTATTTTTATGAATACAATTATAATATTTTTCGGGCCATACAAATTGTCATGAACGTCATTCATATAAAACATATAATAACCAGAAATAGACATATATTCATCGGGTTCAATTGCATAACGACACCGTAAAAAACAAAAGAGCAGGTTTAGAATTTTATTTTTATTTTAATTTATACGAGTATGCAAAGAATTTCCCGGCACGGTAAGAATAATGATAAACATAACAAACAAAGAGAAAAGTTATGAAATGTTATGGCTATATGTGTTGCAATCAAACTCAACGTATAACATATCATATCGCTCCCATAGAAACATATAACATATCGTCTACGAGTGATATCTATGGCGAGTGAGGGAGTGCCGGTGATAGACATGCAAAAGGTGAAGGGTCTGGGGGAAGAATTAGTGAAAGCATGTGAAGACTGGGGTTGTTTTAGGATCCTCAACCATGGTATCCCGTCGGAGCTCATGGTGGAGTTGAAGGCGGTTACAGCCTCGCTTTTTGATCTGCCTGAGGAAATCAAGAGACGGACAGTTGGTAATGAACCTGGCAAGGGCTATGTCGGTCGTAGTGCAGTAAATCCATTCTTCGAGGGCTTAAGTATCGATGGCATTTCTTCTCGTGATGAGTTTTGTGATCGCCTTGATGTTGATATCCACCAAAGGTATGTGGTACAAGTGGTCGAGGTTTTTTTTTTTTTTTGCATTTTTTTATTTTTGAACGGCAAATGTACAACCATGTTACGAAGGATAGGTCACATATCCCCTGCCGGAACCGCACCCCAACCCTCACAGAAGATAACCCATAACTAAAAAAACCTCTGGCTCACTCTTAGCGTATTTGTTTATAGTGAGATTTGAACCCAATATCTTTCTATTGTTAATCGTCTTAGGTACCTCACCTTAACCACTTAAGGAAATGATCATTTGTTTGTTGGTTGATGATTAAGATTTATCATACAGTACACATACTAATTTTTCAAGAAACTGTTAACTCACACACCCTCTAACCCCGCTACAAGATAAATCTGCTTATTTTGTTCATTTTGTAGGGAAATTATACACAAATACATGAAGGCTATTCGTGATTTCGCCGGACATATTGGTTGATGGAAGGAAGTGGTTTGGCTGGGGATTTGTTTGCGGATGGTGTAGCCAGTTAAGAATGAACAAATATCATTATTGTCTTGAAAGCGTAGGGTTAACTGGTGTTGACTTGCACACTGACCCTTCTTTTCTTACTATTCTACAAGACGATGAAAACGTTAATGGTCTCCAGATTGTTGACAAATTATCCGGCGAGTTTGTACCGGTTGACCACGTCTCTGACTCTCTAGTTGTCAACATCGGCGATATTGGCAAGGTGACACCATAACCCCAACCACTTGATAAGTGTTATGGTTTGCATTTTAATCTCTTTGATCTATGAATTGGGAAGCTTGTTCATAGTTTTATTTAAACTAGTAATTTTGGAGCGCGCATTGTCGCGCGTATGCGAGTTTTAATATAACCCTAAATCAAAATCAAAATGAATGTTCAAAACCATAAAATCAGTAAAATTCACAAAGTAAAACACACCAAAACCCCAAATCCATAACACACCAGAACACACGGAACCCAAAAACTAAATCAAAGCCCAACACCATACACAAAACAAACAAAGATCAAAGCCGTAAGAAAGCGACACAGTCCAAAATAGAAAACCAACGAAAATCAAAGCCCCAAAAAGAGCAAACAAAAGGAAAACCCAAACCTTAATAACGAGAATCGTCAGGGTATCGATAACGAAAGAAAAAAAGCAGGAAACCAGAGAAAGACAACGTCAACGAACCTTACAAATCAAAAACACGTGTCCAGATACAAAAAACCCCATCCCAAATTCTCGAGCCCACACACAAAACAAACCATATTAAAACACAAACAAAAAAAAGAAAAAAAAAATAAACACACAAACAAAATAATCAAAGAAAATTTAAAACAAAAAAAGGGAAAATCCCCACCGACCAAAGCTTTTAATTAGTAACAAGCGAAAATCAAAGTCGCAAGAAAGCGACACAGTCCAAAATAGAAAACCGACGAAAATCAAAGCCCCGAAAAGAGCAAACAAAAGGAAAACCCAAACCTTAATAGCGAGAATCGTCAGGGTATCGATAACGAAAGAAAGAAAAGAGTAACCCAGAGAAAGACAACGTCAACGAACCCTACAAATCAAAAATACATGTGCAGATACAAAAAACTCACAAAAAACCCAACCCCAAAATCTCGAACACACAACCAAAAAACCATATTAAAACATAAACAAACAAAAAAAAACGAAAAAAAGAAAAAAAGAAAAATTAAAACACAAACAAACAAAAACAAAAGAAAATTTAAAACCAAAAAAAAAAAAACACTCCACCGACTAAAGCTTTTAATAAGAATAGTAATTTCTTTTAACTTATAAACAAAAAACGTATAAAATAACACGCTAACATAAGTTTGATTGATATAGTTTGGTCACTATGTTACATATCCTTCAACTAAATTTAATTGTAGTTGTATTACTAAATTTACAAGTTGTGAATTAGATTTGGAGCAACGGGAGATATTGCAACGTGAAGCACAGAACATTGTGTTTTGAACCTAAAACACGTTATTCCACTAGTTTGCATATATTTGGGCCAACCGACAAGAAGATTGAAGCACCATCGAAACTTGTCGACTCAGAACACCCTCGCCTATATGTTCCTATTAATGTTGAAGAATACAAGCATGCTCGATATTCTAGCGGTATGCGCACTGGTGATGCAACGGACTTATTTAGAACCGCTGCAACATGAGATAAATCACTATAGACTTTGTTATAAGATATGTATGTATGTGTGTTCTTCATCATTCTGGTATCATGTAATTATAATAAATATGCGATGTGTGTTCTACGACAATGCCATTGGTGTCTATTATGTAATCATATTTAACTTTAGTGCTATCCTCTCATACACAACTAATGTCACATCCCGGTGGAAGCGTGAAGCGATTTGGGTGTGACTTGTTTGTTCAGAACGCATTTGATTATAAGGAATCAAATTACAAACAATATTAACACATAAAACACATAACTTGATTATATAATCATAAGTTAGGATTACATCATTTACATATAAGGTCAAAATTTGATATAATCCTTATTACAACTTTTATTTAACTAAAACATCTTCAAATGCGATGGAAATGAGCGTCCACCACAACACTGCCATCGTAGATGTTGACAGTTAGATTTACACAAACCCTTCCAACGACTTCACCCCAGCCGTTGTACACATCAAAAGAGAAATCAACATTGTTAGTCATTTTCACCTGAAAAAGCATACTCAAAACAATCAACATAAAGTTGGTGAGATCATAGGTTTATTTCCTGACAAAATATTTTATTGATTCACCAATTACAACCAAACTTCACACACATAATTCATACCGTCACGAAATAATTCACAAAATCAGATAATATAGCATCACAACACTCATTCTGTTGGTGCAGGAAATATTTAAATAGCATCACAACACTCATCCTGTTAGTGCAAAATATTCTCCTAAGTAGCGCTACCTATATTATCCAACGGTTCCTCATCCGAACTAATGGTTGTATCACAAATGACAGTATATCTCAAAATAGTTTCAAAATAATGCATCAACATAAACAGTATGTTTTTTTCTCCAAAAAACTTTATAAATACCAAAATGGGGCTATGAATCTCACATTTACTCCAAATTGTAACCTATAAAAATAAATTTTATAAGTTAGATAAAAAAAATTTTAAAATTTTTAGAATCTTAGATATAACCAATTCTTAAAAATTCAGCTGTAATATAGTTAGATAATATTACTATAAGATTCCCAACTTTTATTTTATTACAAATAAATTGTTATGATTATCACAAATTCTTCATAAATCATAGAAAATAGCTAATTTTATCCAAAAATTCCCAAAATTTTACAGAATATTACTTCAACAGTCTATATTATCACATAAATTTCCTGATATTTAATTCATAACATATTTATTTCTGTAAATCTTAAAATATTCTCATAATTTAGTAAAAATATCTATACAACTCCAAAAATTATGAAATTTATACATTCCGTTGACTTAGATTTATCATGGCTTCAGTGAAGTTTTCAATATTTAATACACTGTTTAAGTATTTCTTTTGATTTTTCCTTTACAGATCACATAAAAATTTATATTTCAATCATAACAAAGAAATAAATTACAAAATAATTCCTGGAGGTTCTATATAATATAAGAATCATTTAGTGATTTTTCAAGAATTTTTACGAATTTATTTCTATTATTTGATAATTTTCTTTTGTTTACCGTAAATAATTTGTATAAATTATTTTACTTATTATATTTCTATCAAAATTCATAGAATGATATTTCAGTTAGAAAGATTTTTCAATGTTTATTCCCACAATAGCTATCATTTAGTATTTTTACTTGATTTTCTTAATATTTCAGGGTTTAATCTTCTATAAACCCCAAAATCTCCTTTTTGTCACCAATTTCTTGAAATTTTTAGTTTTTAACATTTCATTATTGTGAGTTGATGAAAATTTAGAATTTCAAGATGTTTAGGATTAGTTTTGATGTTTAGATGCACCAAAACTAGTTACCTATGTGTTTATAACACATGTGTTACCATTGATCTCTAGATACTTTAAAAAGATTATAACCTTAATTTTTGGCAGAAAGAGATGATAAAAGAGGTTGATTATGGCTTCCAATTCCTGTTTTAGATGGTTTTCCTTGAGCTTGATCTCTAGTATGTTAGTTTGAAGATGATAACTAGGTGATGTTTTTGGTGATGATGTGCGATGGTGTGGATGGTATGAGGACCGAGTGTTTTGAGAACAAAGGTGGTAAGGGCTGGAGGTTCAAGAGTTTGTGGAGATGGTGGTGGTGATGGTAAATGGTTGTAGTTCCATCGGCTAAGAGGTGGACTTTTGTAGATAGAGTTGTCATGATTATTTCTAGAGATAGGGTGTTAAGGTGGCCCTTATAGCTTAGGTTAGTCGACCATTTAGCATGGTAGGTGGCAGGTTTTGAGCACACTTAGAGTCATGCAAAGCTAGGTGACAATTTATGAGGACAAGCTTAGTGTTATTGTCAATGATGAGGATGCATAAGAACTGAGAGTTTGAAGTGTCCATAGGTGTGTATGTGGCGGTCTATATTAACCAAGAAATGGACACCAAGCATCAATAATGATTACTATTGGTGAGGCGGCATAGTTATAAGGTTGCTTAGTGTTCTAATAGGATTATGATACATGCATGAAGGTTGGCCGAAGGTGTGGTGGTTTGGAATCATGACTTTTGGTGAGTTGGTTGCTAGGTGTCAAGCATTGGATTAAGATTAGTGTAAGGGTTGATAATGAGGTTGTGGTTTTGGAAGTTAGGAGAACCGAAGGTTTAGGAATTTTTTTAGAAAGGTTAAGTGTCTAACTTAGATGGTTAGTTAGTATAGTGTTAAGGTTTTATTAAACTTTGTTCTTTATCTCATTACATATATATGTAGCAAAAATAGTTAATCGCATAATATATACATACATGCATACGTAAATAATCATGCATGTTTATGTAGCATATATTCATACTTATGTTCAAATAACGTTACTAACAATAATATATACATATATATACATATATATACATATATGCATACAACTTGTAATAATTCTTAAAACGTCAAGTTTTCTAACCTTAATTTTTAGGGTCGTCACAACTAAACACCTAATATGGCACATCAGGCTCCATTAATATCTATCATGAATGTAAAGGTCAAATTGGTACATTCAAGATGTGAAGCTCATTGCAACCAATTACGAATTAATAAAGTAAGCAAATACAAATTTGGATTTTATAAAACATTATATTTTATACAAAAAATAAATAGTTGATTAAAAGAGTTAATTACACAAATGGCCCTGAGGTAAGGTCCGTCTTTAAAGTTTGGTCCCAAAGTATCATTTATTACAAGTTTATACACTATGTATATCAAGTTGAAACAAAATTGTCTTTGGTTTACTTAGAAGTTAACTTTTTTCTGTTAAGCGACGTGATTGACCGTTATACCCATTTTAAAAGATAAAAAAATATTAAATATATTTAAATAATAAATAACACTTTGTTACATTTATATAAAAAGAAGATGTTCAACCAGCCACCACCGTCTCCTCCACCCTCAATCCACCACCGTCACCGCCACATCCACCCTCAACCTACCGCATCAACCCTCAACCTACCGCATCGTTGTCTCCTCCACCCTCAACTCTTTCTTCTTCTAGCTCGAAATGATAATTTGGTTCATCTTCGAATCTATTTTCAGGTTGTGCAATGGTGGGTTTCAAGCGGTGGTGTGTTTGTCGGAGATGATGTGATGGATGTTGGTGGTGGTCAGTTGCCGACGAGGTATGGGAGGATAAGAAAAGGTGGTCGGGTGTGACAACCCGAAAAAATTTCGTTATCTTTAATTAAACTATAGGGTTTAAACTGTAACAACTCGAAATTTATTTAATTAAAAGTTAATTTTTATAAATAATTAAGTTTAAATACGTTGATAAAAATTTCAAATAATTACAATAAACATAATAATAATAATAATAATAATAATAATAATAATAATAATAATAATAATAATAATAATATTTCAATTAAAGATTTGTAAGATAAAAAAAAATTGGATTTATAAGTCCAGGGGTTATTTTTATAATTTAAGAAACCTGATTTAAAAGGTTTTCACATGAAATAATAAACCAAGTAAACCACAGGGACCATTTATGTAAATATGAAAATTTTAAACCCAAACCCCCCTTCCCGTCGACCTCCCCTCCGGCCAACAATCCGGCGAGCCTCCGGCGAGCCAAAATACACAAAACTAATCAGCTTTTGACCAAAACAAACATCCCGACAGCATCATATGCTGGATTCGAACTAGTGTCCACTGAAATTTAAAAAAATTCGAGTGCGATTGGAACCTAACCCACTCAACATACTTTCGGCCCCTTTTCCAGCCACAATCGAGCGCATAAACACTATTATAATCTAAATAATCAAATATAAAGGATCGGTTATCTGCTCATAAATAACTACCATTCTCAAATTCATTTGGAAACACACACACACACAAATTGATCATCACTTTTGGCCGCGACCTGCAACTGATCGAACACCCTCTTTCGAGCTTCAAACCAGGTAATTAAAACTACCTACATGCTCGATTTCTCATAGGGAATCAAAGCCCTATGATTCCAAACGATTACATATTCGTTTTGATCTTCAATTTGATCGATCCGATTCTAGGGTTCTTGGTGGATTGGGGATGATCTGTTATTGTGTTTAAAAGTATTTGGAACCAAGTCCTAATGTGACTGTATGCCTTTGGTTCACCGGTTCAACGCCCCTTTGCCATTCATGAGGTCCCGGGTTCGACCCCGGGCACCTCCTATTATTTTTTTAATCCCTTTTTGACCTTTTAAAAATATAAAAAAATTCCTAAAAATTATATAAATAACTTTTAAAAACATCATTTATTTTAAAAGTGTCTAATTAATTTTCTATAAATTTATTTATTAAAAACACCTTAATAATTTTTGTAAAATATTATTTACAAATGTAAAAATAGTTATTTTTATAAAAATGGACTTTAAATAATAATTTAAATCATCAAATTATTAATGAACATTATATTATTAATTATGGATTTATCATGATAAGATAAATACAAATTAGATTTTATAAATTTAAATATTTATAAAATCTTACTAAATTAAATACAAACTTACATATTTAAATTTATTTAGAACATAATGATATGTTAAGATCATTATTAATCAAATGAAATGCAAATCTTTTGTTATTAAAGAATTAACAAAAATAATTAAATGATTTAATTATATGTTTATAACAAATCCCAGAAAACCAAACCCTATATCAATTGAACTCCAGGTTCAAGATCTAACTTATTTAGGTTATGGATTTGTATCTATTTGCTTATGTGAATTATAATTCCTTAAGAGGAATTTACTAGCTTGTCAACACCACACAAGGACTGAGGTGAGTTCATACTTAACTATTCCCCTTTTTAATCATTTAAATATTTTAGGGAGGAATACATGTTGTAATTGAAATTTTAAATTATTTTTGTGTATTATGTTAAATAATAATTTGATCACATTTATGATTATATATGGTTACTATGAAAATCCTTCTCTGTATACTGGACTATAAACAAGCAGGGATCTTTTAGATAGTACTATCGGGGAGTGACTTACCCCCACAAAGGTTTGGACATGTGGTCCTTACCAAGATGCACAAAGATCTTATAAGTCATTCGGGATGACTGTTCTATGTTAAGAAGGCAGATGTGCACTATGTAAAGTTTGCCATTATAGTTCCACTTACAACCCATATGAGGATAAGTGTAAAGGAGGATTTGCTCCCTCTGATTTGAAATTATTATGATTAATATAATATACACATAAAAAAGGATAATAAACTATGATACATGTGCAATTGTTATGTGAAGGATTTGTTGGCTTGTACTTAGTAAGTATGTGGGATAGCGAGTTCACCTTATAAAAGGGTTCTGACAGGCTATTCATGTACAAATAAACTATGATACATGGGCAAATCCTATGTGAAGGATTTGTTGGCTTGTACTTAGTATGTATGTGGGATAGCGAGTTCACCTTATAAAAGGGTTCCGACAGGCTATTCATATACAAATAAACTATGATACATGGGCAAATCCTATATGAAGGATTTGTTGGCTTGTACATAGTAAGTATGTGGGATAGCGGGTTCACCTTATAAAAGGGTTCCGACAGGCTATTCATATACAAAGTGATACCAGTGAGTAGTTTATACTCACACTTTTACAGTAAATCCTACTTTGATGATAATTAATGGTTTATCATTTATGTTTTACTTACCTATGAACTCACTAACCCTGTGTTGACACTTGATTTTACATGTATTCTCAGGTATCTACTAGGAGTTTATGGACATGCACGTAGGATCATATAAGAGCTCAAGATACATATTGTTTATTATCTGAGATATGATTAGACGTGTTGTTAAGAAATAATCTATCTTTTATTTCCGCTACGCATAATATTTATTACTCTGAATATCAATGGAATGGTTATCTAAAATTCATCATATAGATAACTGCATCTCATGTGTGACTAATGTGTTCGATCTTGTTTGCTCACCCCTCCGTGATAAATTCCAGACCCGGAATTTGAGGGTGTGACAGATTGGTATCAGAGCCATTGGTTATAATGAGTTAGGAACTGCATCTAGCCTATAGCCACACACAATAGTTGCACAAAGTAAATTTCCTTAGTTAGAGATCGACTAGGATTAAGAAGTTATATGCTTAAACTTAGATACTTGTTTCCCTAAACTTAACTTTGACTCTTTGACTCTCCCCGATAAATGAACTTCCTAAACTTATTCTCAACGACATTGGATCTACACTTATCATCGTGGGTTCAATTCTTAGAATTTATGTCTAATCTATGAAAATTTTATCGAGGTTTTGATTCTATGAACCAAATAAACTTGTGTGACACATAGACACCTGTATTCTGGATTTCCTGGCAAAATGCCTTCGGGCTAAGGCAAGCATATCGTATAAATCTCATTGCGAGACCAGTTATGTTTACCTGGGGATTTCTGGAATGAGTGATAAACTATGGTTAATACACAAGTCTCTAAGGCAAATGGGTCAAATTACCTTGACGTGTTCTATTTGGTAGTCTAAGCTACGCTTGTCCCAACCTAAAGAGAGACTCGTTTCCCTAGTACTCGTGCCTTGCTGAATTTAATCGAAAAGCCCAGTTTTCTTAAATTCCCATCTATCATACAGTAATTGTCCATACTTTGAATATTTGATGTAGAATGCATCTATTGAATATATCAAAGTGTGAATTCTCACCAAACAATTTCATGATAGATGGACGCATCAGCGGGTAGAGGCAGAGGTAGAGGACGCGGTCGAGGAACTGTCCCAAGAGGGATGATTCCTGAAGAAATACAAGTTTTGGTCAATCAAGGTGTTGCTGCAGCTTTAGCCATTCAGGCTGCTCAGAATGGACATCCCTATTCTTATAATAAGTTCCTAGACTGCAAGCCCGATATCTTCACTGGGGAAGAAGGGGCCATTGGGCTCATAAGGTGGTTTGAGAAATGTGAGTCTATCTTTGCTATATCTGAATGTCCAGATGCGAGTAGGACAAAGTATGCCTCAGGAGCATTGAGTGGAGCTGCACTCTCGTTCTGGAAGACTGAAGTTTCAAGGCTTACTCTCCCGCTAGCCAATGCTATGGCTTGGGATGAATTCAAACAACTGATGATGGAAGAGTACTGTCCGAGGGAAGAAGTAGAAAAGTTTGAAACAGAGTGCTGGAACCACAAGATGGTGAGATCTGAGATTGAAACTTATACCACCGAGAACCATGAGTACGCAACTTTGTGCCCACATATGATGGAGCCTGCTCATAGGAGAATTGAAGGCTATATTCGTTGACTATCTCCAGTCATTCAGTCTTTGGTCACTTCCTCTAACCCAACTTCAATCCAACAGGCCATTAGGTTAGCTCACAAGCTGACTAATGAGGCTGTGGCTCAAGGGAAGTTGCCACCAAGGATCAAGGGTAAGGGTGCTATTGCTGAAAGCTCAGGAAAGAGAAAGTTCGAAGATTCTAAAGAAAGTGAGAATCAAGGTGCAAACGAGAAGCAACATGACAATCAGGGCATTCCGCCGAGATGTCAGAGGTGTAACAAGCGTCACCATGGCAAGTTTACTGCAGTCATTTGCTACAAATGCCACTGGAAGGGGCACACTGCTCCTGAATGTAGAACCAAGACTCAAGATCAAGCAAATAAGTAGAATGATGATAAGAAGGGAGTTACGTGTTTCAGATGTGGAGAAAAGGGCCATGTTGCCAGAAATTGCACTGGGGAAAAGAAAGATACAGCCAAGGGTAGAGTCTTCGTGATTGGCAAAGGTGAGGCTCTAAAAGACCCTAACATTATTATGGAAAATTTTTGGTAAATGATGCGCAAGTATCCTAACCTGTTCAAGAATGTTGCCAGTACATCTTAATTTTCGGGACGAAAATTCCTCTAACAGGGGGATGATGTGACAACCCGGAAAAATTTCGTTATCTTTAATTAAACTATAGGGTTTAAACTGTAACAACTCGAAATTTATTTAATTAAAAGTTAATTTTTATAAATAATTAAGTTTAAATACGTTGATAAAAATTTCAAATAATTACAATAAACATAATAAATAATAATAATAATAATAATAATAATAATAATAATAATAATAATAATAATAATAATATTTCTATTAAATATTTGTAAGATAAAAAAAATTTGGATTTATAAGTCCAGGGGTTATTTTTGTAATTTAAGAAACCTGATTTAAAAGGTTTTCACATGAAATAATAAACCAAGTAAACCACAGGGACCATTTGTGTAAATGTGAAATTTTAAAACCCAAACCCCCCTTCTCGTCGACCTCCCCTCCGGCCAACAATCCGGCAAGCCTCCGGCGAGCCAAAATACATAAAACTAATCGGCTTTTGACCAAAACAAACATCCCGACAGCATCATATGCTGGATTCGAACTAGTGTCCACTGAAATTTAAAAAAATTCGAATGCGATTGGAACCTAACCCACTCAACATAGTTTCGGCCCCTTTTCCAGCCACAATCGGGCGCATAAACACTATAATAATCTAAATAATCGAATATAAATGATCGGTTATCTGCTCATAAACAATACCATTCTCAAATTCATTTGAAAACACACACACACACAAATTGATCATCACTTTTGGCCGCGACCTGCAACTGATCGAACACCCTCTTTCGAGCTTCAAACCAGGTAATTAAAACTATCTACATGCTCGATTTCTCATGATTCCAAACGATTACATATTTGTTTTGATCTTCAATTTGATTGATCCGATTCTAGGCTTCTTGGTGGATTGGGGATGATCTGTTATTGTGTTTAAAAGTATTTGGAACCAAGTCCTAGTGCGGGCGTGCGGCTGTATGCCTTTGGTTCACCGGTTCAGCGCCCCTTTGCCATTCATGAGGTCCCGGGTTCTACCCCGGGCACCTCCTATTTTTTTAATCCCTTTTTGACCTTTAAAAAATATACAAAAATTCCTAAAAATTATAAAAATAACTTTTAAAACTTCCTTTATTTTAAAAGTGTCTAATTAATTTTCTATAAATTTATTTATTAAAACACCTTAATAATTTTTATAAAATATTATTTACAAATATAAAAATAGTTATTTTTATAAAAATAAACTTTAAATAATAATTTAAATCATCAAATTATTAGTGGACATTATATTATTAATTATGGATTAATCATGATAAGATAAATACAAATTAGATTTTATAAATTTAAATATTTATAAAATCTTACTAAATAAAATACAAACTTACATATTTAAATTTATTTAGAACATAATGATATGTTAAAATCATTATTAATCAAATGAAATGCAAATCTTTAGTTATTAAAGAATTAACAAAAATAATTAATTAATTTAATTATATGTTTATAACAAATCCCAGAAAACCAAACCCTAGATCAATTGAGCTCCAGGTTTAAGATCTAACTTATTTAGGTTATGGATTTGTATCTATTTGCTTATGTGAATTATAATTCCTTAGGAGGAATTTACTAGCTTGTCAACACCACACAAGGACTGAGGTGAGTTCATACTTAACTATTCCCCTTTTTAATCATTTAAATATTTTAGGGAGGAATACATGTTGTAATTGAAATTTTAAATTATTTTTGTGTATTATGTTAAATAATAATTTGATCACATTTATGATTATATATGGTTACTATGAAAATCCTTCTCTGTATACTGGACTATAAACAAGCAGGGATCTTTTAAATAGTACTATCGGGGAGTGACTTACCCCCATAAAGGTTTGGACATGTGGTCCTTACCAAGATGCACAAAGATCTTATAAGTCATTCGGGATGACTGTTCTGTGTTGAGAAGGCAGATGTGCACTATGTAAAGTTTGCCATTATAGTTCCACTTACAACCCATATGAGGATAAATGTAAAGGAGGATTTGCTCCCTCTGATTTGTAATTATTATGATTAATATAATATACACATAAAAAGGATAATAAACTATGATACATGTGCAATTGTTATGTGAAGGATCTATTGGCTTGTACTTAGTAAGTATGTGGGATAGCGAGTTCACCTTATAAAAGGGTTCTGACAGGCTATTCATGTACAAATAAACTATGATACATGGGCAAATCCTATGTGAAGGATTTGTTGGCTTGTACTTAGTATGTATGTGGGATAGCGAGTTCACCTTATAAAAGGGTTCCGACAGGCTATTCATATACAAATAAACTATGATACATGGGCAAATCCTATATGAAGGATTTGTTGGCTTGTACTTAGTAAGTATGTGGGATAGCGGGTTCACCTTATAAAAGGGTTCCGACAGGCTATTCATATACAAAGTGATACCAGTGAGTAGTTTATACTCACACTTTTACAGTAAATCCTACTTTGATGATAATTAATGGTTTATCATTTATGTTTTACTTACCTATGAACTCACCAACCCTGTGTTGACACTTGATTTTACATGTATTCTCAGGTATCTACTAGGAGTTTATGGACATGCACGTAGGATCATATAAGAGCTCAAGATACATATTGCTTATTATCTGAGATATGATTAGACGTGTTGTTGAGAAATAATCTATCTTTTATTTCCGCTACGCATAATATTTATTACTCTGAATATCAATGGAATAGTTCTCTAAAATTCATCATATAGATAACTGCATCTCATGTGCGACTAATGTGTTCGATCCTGTTTGCTCACCCCTCCGTGACATATTCTAGACCCGGAATTTGAGGGTGTGACAGATTGGTATCAGAGCCACTGGTTATAATGAGTTAGGAACTGCATCTAGCCTATAGCCACACACAATAGTTGCACAAAGTAAATTTCCTTAGTTAGAGATCGAGTAGGATTAAGAAGTTATATGCTTAAACTTAGATACTTGTTTCCCTAAACTTAACTTTGACTCTTTGACTCTCCCCGATAAATGAACTTCCTAAACTTATTCTCAACGACATTGGGATCTACACTTATCATCATGGGTTCAATTCCTTAGACTTTATGTCTAATCTATGAAAATTTTATCGAGGTTTTGATTCTATGAACCAAATAAACTTGTGTGACACATAGACACCTGTATTCTGGATTTCTTGGCAAAAGGCCTTCGGGCTAAGGCAAGCATATCGTATAAATCTCATTGCGAGACCAGTTATGTTTACCTGGGGATTTCTGGAATGAGTGATAAACTATGGTCAATACACAAGTCTCTAAGGGAAATGGGTCAAATTACCTTGACGTGTTCCATTTGGTAGTCTAAGCTACGCTTGTCCCAACCTAAAGAGAGAATCGTTTCCCTAGTACTCGTGCCTTGCTGAATTTAATCGAAAAGCCCAGTTTTCTTAAATTCCCATCTATCATACAGTAATTATCCATATTTTGAATATTTGATGTAGAATGCATCAATTGAATATATCAAAGTGTGAATTCTCACCAAACAATTTCATGATAGATGGACGCATCAGTGGGTAGAGGCAGAGGTAGAGGATGCGGTAGAGGAACTGTCCCAAGAGGGATGATTCCGGAAGAAATACAAGTTTTGGTCAATCAAGGTGTTGCTGCAGCTTTAGCCATTCAGGCTGCTCAGAATGGACATCCCTATTCTTATAAGAAGTTCCTAGACTGCAAGCCCGATATCTTCACTGGGGCAGAAGGGGCCATTGGGCTCATAAGGTGGTTTGAGAAATGTGAGTCTATCTTTGCTATATCTGAATGTCCAGATGCGAGTAGGACAAAGTATGCCTCAGGAGCATTGAGTGGAGCTGCACTCTCGTTCTGGAAGACTGAAGTTTCAAGACTTACTGTCACACCCCAACCTTGACGGCAGAATCGTTGAAGTGTGAGAGTTACGATTGTTCACAGCCACATAACGCTATTGCCTGAAACATGTTAAAAATAAAAGGTCAACATAAAGATGTTGGTGAGCATTCTATAGTTTTGGATACATAAGTATATAAAAGATGGCAATTCATATTGTAAATTAGAGAAACAAAGTAACTAGGGATGTAAGACAGAATGCACAATCAAACCTTGACAAAGTTTTACAAGTTTCAAACGTGTACTTGGATCAACCAAGTTATAAGTATATACGATTAGCTAAGTGTACTTGGATCAACCAAGCAGGCTTGTCAGGCCCATAGATCTATGACGTCGCCAGGCTAGCAATAGTTAATGATTGTACATGTATTCGACATTACATGGTAGCTATAAGATTCAACTAATCACAACACACAAGTAAATTGTCATAAGTTTACAAGAATCAAACGTGTTTACAAGTGTAATGGTTAATAAGTAATATGTTTCACCCCAAAGTGTGAAAATATGAAAAAGGGGTATAGAAATACTCACTTGGCGTACGGTTGTATACGGTGATAATAAGAATTAGAAACGATGTTTCAATGAATTTCATTTACAAGGTACCTAAAAATACATATTAAGATTTATAATAAGATTAACGGTTTAGTGTGAATTAGAGTTTTAGATGGAATTTGGTGTTTTTGACAAGTAATGAAATTAGGTTTAATATCTGATAATGTTTAAATATATTTTGTATATATTCTTTGTATTAAATATCATTACGATAACGTATTATCCGATAATATTTTATTAATAATTGTTAAAGTATATTTTATATGAAATGACCTATAATTACGTTTGTAAATAATTGTGAAATTATAAGATGTATAATTTCTACAATTTCCATGATTATTTCATAATTAAACATGATATAGTGTTCATTTTATAAAAATAATTATTTATAATATTTATAAATAATATTTTATAAATATTATTAAGGTTTTTAAACAAAATAAATTTACAGAAAATCATTTTGTAACCTTTAAAATAAGGAGAGTTTATAAAATTTATTTTTATAATTTTTAAGAATTTTTCTGAGATTTTTAGAGGATAAAAAGGCATTTTAAAAATATAAGAGGGTGCCCGGGGTCGAACCCGGGACCTCCTGTTTACAATCACACGCACCAAACCAGTGAACCAAGGGCCTCAGCCACGATAGAACTCTGCTTTTAATTTATAAAAACATCATTTGAAGAATCCCCCAAACTCCCAAGAACCCTAGATCGGATTGAGGCCAAATTGACCCCCGAATGATTGATGTTAAGGAATGGAATGTTAGGGCTTTTAATCCCCTAATGAAATCGAGTATGGAGATGTGTCGAATTACCTGATATGAACTCGAATTGAAGGTGAACACTACATAGAACAGGTCGCGGTTGTTTTGAAATCAAATGATGATCAAACCTCACTGAAAATCAAATTAACTGCGTGGGTAGCTTCGAACAAGGGTATTGATGAAAAGCCCTTTGTCAATTCGGTTAAATAATGCTTAGAACAGGGATCTTGACTAAGTTGTAGGTCGTGATGAAGATGATGATCGATGGGTTGTTTGTGTTGGTTTTTGGTGCAATTGGTAACTGAGTTCGATTGGGTATTTATATAGGATTGTTTAGGTGTATTTAATTTGTTTATAATTGTTGTGTGAGTGTATTCATGAGCTGGAATCGGATCCGAGATAAAAGTGGGATTATAGCCGTTAATTTGTCAGATTTAACGCATGTTTTCGTTGGATTCCACTTCGAATTGGATCCAAGAGACAATTCGATCAAATTGTGGGGTTCAAAATTGAGTAATTTGGTCTGAATTGGTCGGGAATAATGTGGTCTCGATGTTGGGAGCTTTGGATTCGAATATATCGATGATTAAACGTGTTTAATGGGTGCATTGGGTTCGAATCTTGTCCACGAATGCATTGGAACCGGTTTTGTGGCTTGAAATCGAGTAATTTTGTGCTATTGACCTCGCCGGAGTATCGCCGGAGTTGGCCGGATCCGGCGGTCGGGAAATCGGGTGGGGGGAATGGATTTTGAAAAATTACACAAATGGTCCCTGCGGTTTATATTTTACTATTTTATGTTATAAACTTTTCTTTAAAGTTTCAGAATTTACAAGAATCACCCCTGGACTTTATTATTATTATTATTATTATCATCATCATTAATATTAATATTATTATTATTATTATTATTATTATCATTATTGTTATTATTATTATTATTATTATTTTTTATTAATGCGCCGTGAAATACGAGATGTTACAGTCTCCCCTACTTTAGAAAATTTCGTCCCGAAATTTGTTTACGAGGAGGCTGCGACGAAAAGATGAGGACGCTTGGATTTCATTTGGTCCTCACATTCTCAGGTGAATCAGAAAGTGAGCATAAAACCACAGATAGATCATAGTGATTCTCTTTTTCTTTCTTGATGCAGTTTGTGTTTTCATTTTCTAAGATACACTTTGAAGAACTTTCGGGTTTTGATGAGGTATTAAAAGAAGAAAATTCATCATCGATTAGGCTGACCGCTTTAGTGTTTACTTTATGTGCAATGGCAGAGCCATTAGAGGTAAAAAGAGAGCCTAAAGTATGTGGCTTCTAGTTAACATTATAAGCTTTCTCGTTGATTAAGAATGAACGTTAATACAAGATGTTACCGTCTCCACTACTTTAAAGAATTTCGTTTCGAAATTAAGAATGAACTTAAATGAGCTAAATAGTTAAAATGAAAGATAAGTGTTCAAACTAATAGTGATTGACGTTTAATTACAGATGAAACGCTTCACTTGATGTAATCTTACAAGATTCTTGGCATAATGCATGCCAATTTGAACCCTATCAGTGAAATGTAAGACGTTTTGAGATGAAATGTTGGAAAGCGATGCCGAGTTACCATCATATATTAGACTTATAAATCACAACTTCCAGAATATAATTTCTTGGTAAGGTGATGTCTAGAAATCAATAAAAGACCAATAATGATAAGAAATGTTAACCGTCGGAATTTTAAGAATCCCAAATATCACCATATGAAACGACCTTAACGCATATCTTATGAATATGTATTTCTCCTTTGACCAACCATCGGTCTAAGAATAATACACTATGCGAAGATCTTGAAATAAGTTCACAACGATGGTTAAGAATATTATTAAAACAGAGAATGAATCAATCGTTCAAAATAACGATCGATATTTTAACGCCATACCATGGTATACGAATATTTGAAACAGATACAGGTCAATTTCTCGACCCGTTATCCCACATGTGTCAATATGAAATTAGCCAATCGGTCTATAATGCACCAATTGTCATCATGACCTCTAAGATAAGAGGCATTCAGTGATGAGAAAAGTTAAACAGAAGATTCTCGGGAACACAGAGATTAGATTTTGTCATATGTAAAGATAAGACACTTGGACACATGCCAAGTTATGTCTTTTCTTTGATGCCAAACCCATGACTACAGATTATGAAATTTTATGAATCATTATATCCATATTGTAATGAGGATAATAACGAGTTTTGTTGTTCGAATTCAAGATAAATATTTCCAAGGTTAAGGATTCAAAATCGATTCAATAAGTGATACAAACTATAAGGAAGGTATTTGTAACCATGTTTTGCAAGGTAACAAATTTCCAAATGCAGATTTGCATACGTAATTCATCAAACAATAGAGAGGTATTCGATAATATCTTTATTTGATAAAGGATTGTTTAGGAAGATTATACTTATGGGTTTGATGATATCTCAAGATGAAAGTTAATAAGTAAGGAATAAATGGTTCGATGTAGCTAGATCGAGTTAATAAAAATAAAGGGGAAGAAATCGATTTAAGAATTTAAGTGCTCCAAGGTTGAAGTCAAAATCAACCTAAAACGATCGGGTCTTCTTTCAAGTTTAGAGATCATGCTTTGGCTTGATAGGTCAAAACACTAACATTGTTTCACCCGTCAAGTTACTACATGCTTCTCGTCACTTGGTTACAACCATGGTAAGTTGAAGATCAAGAAATGAGAATAGTCATCAAGGTGTGGTTTTCACTCCTAACTTGATGGTGTATTCCCAAGGTATGACCATTAGCTTACCAATCAAAAAGTTCGATCTCAACTCATTATTGAGGATCCACAAAAATAAGACGAGGTAACTCACCATTAAGGTAAGGGAAATCACTCCTATCCTAACGATGAAGTTTTACAAAAACAATATATAACAGGATGAACTTCTTCATCAAATCCAGAACTCACTCCTACTTTGATGAGGCCGTTCCATTTGAGAAAATGCCATCCATGAAAATGAAATTATCATCAAGGTATGGAATTCATGCCTTGGGCTTCACTATCACAAGAAAACAATCGAGGTTTGACATTTGTCACAAAAGTACAGGTTTCAATCCTATTTTGGTGAGATCATGTCGTTTATGAAATGCAAGTTCTAATGAAAATAATTGAAGTCAATCCTCATGATAAGGAAATCACCTTGATCCAGAGGATGAAATTTCATAAAACACACAATTGGAAATCATTTATCGAAACAAATGAAGAATCATCACCAAAGTAAGGGAATCACCCCTGTTTTGATGTGTTAAGAATCATTTAGGAGATACGAGTGTTCGTAGTCATAGGTTGACTTACAAACTCTTGCATCTCCCACGGTGCAAACGGTACGAAGTTTGACAAAACAGCGAAAAGAACAGAATATCAACTTAGAAATTCAAGAAATTTCAAGTTACAACAATGTAACAAAAGGGAAAATCATGATTACAAGCTTAAGATCAAAGTTCGAGATAACAGAATTTGTTGTGGTGTTCAAATCTAGGTGGTTTAAATCGGGAAGACGAAATCAAGGACAGTAATTATTCAACACCACAATGAGATATGAACATTCGATCGAAAGGAAATACATGGACTTCTCAGGATATGAGCTCAACCATAGTTTAATTGAAGACACGCGTATTTTTAAGTGACCACTCATCCCAAGGGTTTCGAGTGAAGTAAATGGATTTAATGATCGAGTCAGATCACCACTTACACTTCGCTTAGACAAAGTATCCCAAGATGTAGGAATTTCACCTACAGTTTTGCATGTTCTTATTTATAGGACACATCCTTAAGAAGATTTTAAGAACCATAAGTAACGGTTTAAAGTTTTGAAGACCATACGGTTTAGATTCCTAATATCTTTGGGTATATTAAGATCCATGTTCACGTTGGTCAATGTATAGAAATAGTTACATGAAACGCTGAGTTCAATACCGTTACACGTTACACGTTGAGCGTAAGAGTTGAAATGTAGGATGAGTTCAATATTAACAGGAACATTATTTAGGTTAAGAATGAGAAGATATTAAAACTTTGGTGATAAACCCGTTCAAGGATTCAAGGATTTTTAGAATGCAAAAAGGATGGTTCCATTTGGTAATGCATTACCATTTGGAATCGTTGACACATCAAGGTAATTTGACCTATTTGCCTTAGAGACGTGTGTTGACAATAGTTTATCACACATCCCAGAAATCCCCAGGTAATCATAACTGGTCTCGCAATGAGATTTATACGATATGCTTGCCTTAGCCCGAAGGCCTTTTGCCAGGAAATCCAGAATACAGGTGTCTATGTGTCAAGTCTCTTTAGTTCGTAGAATCAAACCTTGATTCAGATGAGTTAGGAGAGTTGGTATGACTGCAGCAACCTCCCGCGCTACAAGAGTAGAAATCTTACAGCCAGAGTTTCTAGACCGTGAACGGATTTGACGAGAAGACATTCTGGAATATCATTAAGATATTTTATGAGAATTGGATAATAGGAGTTATACCACATGAAAACAACAATCGGGAATTTGGCATAATAACAATGAGATGTTCCGAGTGTAATCGTTTGATTCGTAAATCAAAGCGAGTACGTTGACTAATCAAAGTATTATGTCAACCACAACTTTGTTGAAAACATGCGTACCTATAAGCAGATACTCATCCCAAGGGTTCCCAGGTAAGGTAGACAGATCCATCGGCTGATTTGGATTTATACGAATACCTTGCCTAGACAGAACACCTCGAGATACAGGCATCTTACTCTTCCAGTATTGCATGTATTCAGTGGTGGGCACAGACTTTGACGAGATTTTCATAAATTAGACATAGAGTCTAAGGAATTGATCCCACGACGATAAGTGTAGTCTCCACATGTCGTTGAGAATAAGTTTAGGAAGTTCATTTATCTGGGAGAGTCAAAGAGTCGAAGTAAGTTTAGGGAGTCTAAGTTTTAAGCATACATAAGGCAATCCTATGCTAAGGCATCAAATTGCACAAAAGGCATAGCATTATGTAGCATTCAAACAATATGTAAGCACAAAAGTATAAGGATCTTTCTATGAGGTTCATGCAACTATAGTCTAGGTCACCATTTCTAATAACCTAAATCCCTATAGTTATGGGCTCTGATACCAATCTGTCACACCCCAACCTTGACGGCGGAATCGTCGAAGTGTGAGAGTTACGATTGTTGACAGCCACATAACGCTATTGCCTGAAACATGTTAAAAATAAAAGGTCAACATAAAGATGTTGGTGAGCATTCTATAGTTTTGGATACATAAGTATATAAAAGATGGCAATTCATGTTGTAAATTAGAGAAATAAAGTAACTAGGGATGTAAGACAGAATGCACAATCAAACCTTGACAAAGTTTTACAAGTTTCAAACGTCTACTTGGAGCAACCAAGTTATAAGTATATACGATTAGCTAAGTGTACTTGGATCAACCAAGCAGGCTTGTCAGGCCTATAGATCTATGACGTCACCAGACTAGCAATAGTTAATGATTGTACATGTATTCGACATTACATGGTAGCTACAAGATTCAACTAATCACAACACACAAGTAAATTGTCATAAGTTTACAAGAATCAAACGTGTTTACAAGTGTAATGGTTAATAAGTAACATGTTTCACCCCAAAGTATGAAAATATAAAAAAGGGGTATAGAAATACTCACTTGGCGTACGGTTGTATACGGTGATAATAAGAATTAGAAACGATGTTTCAACGAATTTCCTTTACAAGGTACCTAAAAGTACATATTAAAATTTATAATAAGATTAACGGTTTAATGTGAATTAGAGTTTTAGATGGAATTTGGGGTTTTTGACAAGTAATGAAATTAGGTTTAATATCTGATAATGTTTAAATATATTTTGTATATATTCTTTGTATTAAATATCATTACGATAACGTATTATCCGATAATATTTTATTAATAATTGTTAAAGTATATTTTATACGAAATGACCTATAATTATGTTTGTAAATAATTGTGAAATTATAAGATGTATAATTTCTACAATTTCCATGATTATTTCATAATTAAACATGATATAGTGTCCATTTTTATAAAAATAATTATTTATAATATTTATAAATAATATTTTATAAATATTATTAAGGTTTTTAAACAAAAAAATTTACAGAAAATCATTTTGTAACCTTTAAAATAAGGAGAGTTTATAAAATTTATTTTTATAATTTTTAAGAATTTTTCTGAGATTTTTAGAGGCTTAAAAAAGCATTTTAAAAATATAAGGGGGTGCCCGGGGTCGAACCCGTGACCTCCTGTTTATAATCACACGCACCAAACCAGTGAACCAAGGGCCTCAGCCGCGACAGAACTCTGCTTTTAATTTATAAAAACACCATTTAAAGAATCCCCCAAACTCCCAAGAACCCTAGATCGGATTGAGGCCAAATTGACCCCCGAATGATTGACGTTAAGGAATGGAATGTTAGGGCTTTTAATCCCCTAATGAAATCGAGTATGGAGATGTGTCAATTACCTGATATGAACTCGAATTGAAGGTGAACACTACGTAGAACAGGTCGCGGTTGTTTTGAAATCAAATGATGATCAAACCTCACTGAAAATCAAATTAACTGCGTGGGTATCTTCGAACAAGGGTATTGATGAAAAGCCCTTTGTCAATTCGGTTAAATAATGCTTAGAACAGGGATCTTGACTAAGTTGCAGGTCGTGATGAAGATGATGATCGATGGGTTGTTTGTGTTGGTTTTTGGTGCAATTGGTAACTGAGTTCGATTGGGTATTTATATAGGATTGTTTAGGTGTATTTAATTTGTTTATAATTGTTGTGTGAGTGTATTCATGAGCTGGAATCGGATCCGAGATAAAAGTGGGATTATAGCCGTTAATTTGTCAGATTTAACGCATGTTTTCGTTGGATTCCACTTCGAATTGGATCCAAGAAACAATTCGGTCAAATTGTGGAGTTCAAAATTGAGTAATTTGGTCTGAATTGGTCGGGAATAATGTGGTCTCGATGTTGGGAGCTTTGGATTTGAATATCTCGATGATTAAACGTGTTTAATAGGTGCATTGGGTTCGAATCTTGTCCACGAATGCATTGGAATCGGTTTTGTGGCTTGAAATCGAGTATTTTGTGCTATTGACCTCGCCGGAGTATCGCCGGAGTTGGCCGGATCCGCGGTCGGGAAATCGGGGTGGGGGGAATGGATTTTGAAAAATTACACAAATGGTCCCTGCGGTTTATATTTTACTATTTTATGTTATAAACTTTTCTTTAAAGTTTCAGAATTTACAAGAATCACCCTTGGACTTTATTTTATTATTATTATTATTATTATTATCATTAATATTATTATTATTATTATTATTATTATTATCATTATCATTATTGTTATTATTATTATTATTATTATTATTATTATTTTATTAATGCGCCGTGAAATACGAGATGTTACACTTACTCTCCCGCTAGCCAATGCTATGGCTTGGGATGACAACTGATGATGGAAGAGTACTGTCCGAGGGAAGAAGTACAAAAGTTTGAAACAGAGTGCTGGAACCACAAGATGGTGGGATCTGAGATTGAAACTTATACCACCGAGAACCATGAGTACGCAACTTTGTGCCCACATATGATGGAGCCTGCTCATAGGAGAATTGAAGGCTATATTCGTGGACTATCTCCAGTCATTCAGTCTTTGGTCACTTCCTCCAACCCAACTTCAATCCAACAGGCCATTAGGTTAGCTCACAAGCTGACTAATGAGGCTGTGGCTCAAGGGAAGTTGCCACCAGGATCAAGGGTAAGGGTGCTGTTGCTGAAAGCTCAGGAAAGAGAAAGTTCGAAGATTCTAAAGAAAGTGAGAATCAAGGTGCAAACGAGAAGCAACATGACAATCAGGGCATTTCGCCTAGATGTCAGAGGTGTAACAAGCGTCACCATGACAAGTGTACTGCAGTCATTTGCTACAAATGCCACGGGAAGCGGCACACTGCTCCTGAATGTAGAACCAAGACTCAAGATCAAGCTAATCAGCAGAATGATGATAAGAAGGGAGTTACGGGTTTCAGATGTGGAGAAAAGGGCCATGTTGCCAGAAATTGCACTGGGAAAAAGAAAGATACAGCCAAGGGCAGAGTCTTTGTGATTGGCAAAGGTGAGGCTCTAAAAGACCCTAACATTATTATGGAAAATTTTTGGTAAATGATGCGCAAATATCCTAACCTGTTCAAGAATGTTGCCAGTACATCTTAATTTTCGGGACGAAAATTCCTCTCACATGGGGATGATGTGACAATCCGGAAAATTTCGTTATCTTTAATTAAACTATAGGGTTTAAACTGTAACAACTCGAAATTTATTTAATTAAAAGTTAATTTTTATAAATAATTAAGTTTAAATACGTTGATAAAAATTTAAAATAATTACAATAAACATAATAATAACAATAACAATAATAATAATAATAATAATAATAATAATAATAATATTTCTATTAAAGATTTGTAAGATAAAAAAAATTTGGATTTATAAGTCCAGGGGTTATTTTTGTAATTTAAGAAACCTGATTTAAAAGGTTTTCATATGAAATAATAAACCAAGTAAACCACAGGATCATTTGTGTAAATGTGAAATTTTAAAACCCAAACCCCCCTTCCCTTCGACCTCCCCTCCGGCCAACAATCCGCGAGCCTCCGGCGAGCCAAAATACACAAACTAATCGGCTTTTGACCAAAACAAACATCCCGACAGCATCATATACTGGATTCGATCTAATGTCCACTGAAATTTAAAAAATTCAAGTGCGATTGGAACCTAACCCACTCAACATACTTTCGGCCCCTTTTCCAGCCATAATCGAGCGCATAAACACTATTATAATCTAATAATCGAATATAAAGGATCGGTTATCTGCTCATAAACAACTGCCATTCTCAAATTCATTTGAAAACACACACACACAAAAATTGATCATCACTTTTGGCCGCGACCTGCAACTGATCGAACACCCTCTTTCGAGCTTCAAACCAGGTAATTAAAACTACCTACATGCTCAATTTCTCATAGGGAATCAAAGCCCTATGATTCCAAACGATTACATATTCGTTTTGATCTTCAATTTGATCGATCCGATTCTAGGGTTCTTGGTGGATTAGGGATGATCTGTTATTGTGTTTAAAAGTTTTTGGAACCAAGTCCTAGTGCGGCTGTATGCCTTTGGTTCACCGGTTCAGCGCCCCTTTGCCATTCATGAGGTCCCGGGTTCGACCCCGGGCACCTCCTATTTTTTTAATCCCTTTTTGACCTTTTAAAATATAAAAAAATTCCTAAAAATTATAAAAATAACTTTAAAAAACTTCCTTTATTTTAAAAGTGTCTAATTATTTTCTATAAATTTATTTATTAAAAACACCTTAATAATTTTTATAAAATATTATTTACAAATGTAAAAATAGTTATTTTTATAAAAATAGTCTTTAAATAATAATTTAAATCATCAAATTATTAATGGACATTATATTATTAATTAGGGATTAATCATGATAAGATAAATACAAATTAGATTTTATAAATTTAAATATTTATAAAATCTTACTAAATTAAATACAAACTTACATATTTAAATTTATTTAGAACATAATGATATGTTAAAATCATTATTAATCAAATGAAATGCAAATCTTTAGTTGTTAAAGAATTAACAAAAATAATTAAATGATTTAATTATATGTTTATAACAAATCCTAGAAAACCAAACCCTAGATCAATTGAGCTCCAGGTTCAAGATCTAACTTATTTAGGTTATGGATTTGTATCTATTTGCTTATGTGAATTATAATTTCTTAGGAGGAGTTTACTAGCTTGTCAACACCACACAAGGACTGAGGTGAGTTCATACTTAACTATTCCCCTTTTTAATCATTTAAATATTTTGGGGAGTAATACATGTTGTAATTGAAATTTTAAATTATTTTTTTGTATTATGTTAAATAATAATTTGATCACATTTATGATTACATATGGTTACTAAAACCACAGGACCAAATATGTAATTTTAAAACTTTCAAAACCAACCCCGCCCACCCACGTTTTTCCGGCGCCGGTTCCGGCCGAACTCCGACGGTATTCCGGCGACCTCAAAAACACATAAAAACTCAATTTTTACAGCCCAAATTACACCAAACCGCTTCGTGGACAAGAATCGAACTCAATGCACCCACAAAACGCGTTGAAACGGTCGATTAACGGCTAAAACCTTTTCACTTTAATTCCCGAACGTTCAACGGCTAATTCACCCACTAAACACTAATATAATGAAATCTAATCGACACACTCGAACTTTATCAGCCTATAAATCAAATGTAACCCGTATTCTAATCACAAACACATAAACAAGCAGATTCGATCATCACCTCCGTTCGAACCTGCAATTCAATCAACCATCACCCTCCGACCTATATACATTCAATTTACAGAGGGCTTTCGGTCCTAAGCATCATTAGAAGCTTCCTGTGCGATTAATTTGATTAATATCATCAATTGGGTATCGAATCAATTTCAACCTAGTCGCGGCAGTTCTTCGAGTGTTCTAAGCACCATACCAACTCAAATAAGGTAATTGAAAGCATCATTATACTCGTTTCTACTTAGGAATCAAAAGCCCCAAGATTAATTGTATTAACATTATCGAATTGGGATTCAATTTCGGGTAAATCAAATTAGGGTTTATAGAGAATTGGGGGAAAACTGAAAGGATGCATAAAAACAAATAAAACTAGATTCTGTCGCGGCCACGGCCTTTGGTTCACTGGTTCCTGCGCTCCATGTCCAACAGGAGGTCCCGGGTTCGAACCCGGGCACATGCAATTATTTTTTTAAAGCTTTTTAAGCTTCTAAAAATTATGGAAAAATTCCTAAAATTATAAAAATAAATTTTATAAACTTCCCTTATTTTAAATCTTACATAATTATTTTCTGTAAATTTATTTTATTTAAAAACCTTAATAATCCTTATAAAATAATATTTATAAATAATATAAATAACTATTTTATAAAAATAGACATTAAATCGTGTTAATTATGAAATAATCACGAGAATCATAGAAGTTACTCAATTTCACAAATTATTTACGATATAATCATAAGTTATTTTTTTTATATAAAATATATTTTAAATTAATTAAACTCAAATATATAAATCACTAAATTTATAATCCCACTCAAGTATATATAACTAATCATGGGCGTCAAACCGAACCGACTCGAACTCAATCAAACATATCTATTCGCGTTGAATATGTTTTAAAGGCTTAGTTATAATCAATAATAGGTATTGATCGTGTTTGATCGTGCACTGCTTATTCTGTGAAATCTTTGGGCATTACATCAATTCAAGGTGAGTTTCGTGGCCCCTTTTTATGCTTATACAAGTTTTCAATGTTTTCAATCAATGGGGGAAAAGTATGCTCACCCGTTTTCAATGCTGTACATCATATATTCAATTTTCATACTTGGAATCAACGTGATACTGTTTTGCATACATACATGGTGTTATTCTATGGATTCTTACAACCATTAATTCCCGGTTTGGGAACCCGCGGTTAGGTATTGGTAGTACTACTAGGTTGACACCCCTACCCATCGACGATTGGTTAACTTGCGAGTTACCAACACAGCTGCCAACAATCAGCCATCGGTGAATATATTCCGTCTAATTTATATGCATAACGTCATTAGGTTTGGTTGTCTAAAACACATGTTATGTGGTTTTTGCTTGCAGTATGATTGCACATCAAATTCTATACAGCATCAATTACATGTTTTCAATTTAAACCTGCGGAACTCACCACATTATGTGTTGACATTTTTGAGCATATCTTTTCAGGTGATCATAATCAGAGAGGATAGCTAGAGCAGATGCCTTAGCAATGACCCTCAGGATTTCAATAGATTTGCATTAGTATTGTTTGTCATTTGTTTTCATATTTGAACACTGTGTATCTTGGATCGTGGAACTGACTAGCCACAACATAAGTCACCATTGTGTCGGGCGACGTCATGACACGAGGATTTTGCATATATTATGTCTCTGTAATTATACCAAGTGTTATGACTATCCCGTCCGCCGCATCCTCGTGTTTCCGCTCTAAGCGAGGGTGTGACAGATTGGTATCGGAGCCTTGGTTATAGAGAATTAGGTGGAGAATTCGACCTAGACTATAACCTAAGAACCTTCATATAGAATGCATGCTAGGGATTGTGTGCATTTGATTTTACCTAAATGTCTTTCATAATTTGTGTGACACATAGACACCTGTATTCTGGATTTCCTGGCAAAAGGCCTTTGGGCTAAGGCAAGCGTATTCGTATAAATCTCATTGCGAGACCAGTTACGCTACCTGGGGATTTCTGGGATGAGTGATAAACTATGGTCAATACACAAGTCTATAAGGCAAATGGGTCAAGTATATTAAGTCTATGAACTTAATATGCAGGTATGTTCCTACATACTTGGTTTTACACACATACACTGTTATCTGAACATCTCGAGGAAGACATTAATACTCTTAGTCTTTCTCCATGGGATACTTTGATACTAGAACTTTACGCTTGTATGCATACAACATCATATTATTAGGGAACTTCGGTGATCACGCGTAGCGTCGATCTCGGATATTGAATCCGACCCTATCATGGTTATGACTGAAATCCTGAAAGTATGACGGATATGCAGTTATCATTAGACTTAATGTGCTTATATGTTTACTTGCTATTACATGCTACTACTGGAATACTATTGGCTCATGGACAGGAGGATATCATATAATTTGTGCTTTTTGAATCTAAATAATACTATAATGTTAACTTGGGGTAAGTGAAGCTAAGGGTGATCATGCAAGGTAAATTACCGTTACGGGTGCACACGTAATTGCAATTCACCATGCATGAGAAGTCTGGCTAAGCTTACCATGAGGTAACGATCACGAGTATCACAAGTTTCTATTCTATACCCTAGGGTGCTAGGGTCATAGTTCTAGTAAGTCCTTGTTGAAGGCAATCAACATTATAAGTCCTTATTGAAGGCAATCAAACATTATCAACATTTACTCAAGTCCTGTCCTACTTAGAGCCTTCATGGTATTTCCAATCACGATACTGACCTTATGAGACATTCCTCTACTTAGCGTTTCAGTAACTACTGATTAATGCTTAAAATGAAAGTGGAATACATGAATGTAGAGGAGGTAATGATACTCTCTACCCATACAAGACGTTATTTTTTTGAGTAGGTGCTAAGGAAAATTAAGATGTTATGTAACTAGTTTAAGTATTATTCAAGGTATATCGTGGATGTGGTGGGAACGCTGCGGGGAACCCATAGGTTATTATGATGAGTGAAATCATGCGGTAACTAAAGTTCACATCTTTCTGTAATCAGAAGATGGCGCCTAAGAGAGTCACCCGTAGAACAAACCAAGAAGCTGAAGCCTCGCAAACAGGAGAAGGGGTAGACCATCAAGAGCTCCAGCTGGCAATAATCGGAAACTAGCACTCCTGATATAGCTGCTATGATTGCTCAGCAGCTAGCCGCATTGGTTCCTACCATTGTGACACAAGTAAGCGCCACCCTGCTGAATCATCCTCTCCACGGGGATCATAACACCAATGGCCAACATAACCAAGGAGTAGTGGATGATACTGGCATTAGCAGAACAATGGAAACGAAACTGGTGTCAACCATACCAAACGGGGATGCTCATATAAGAATTTGTGGCTTGCAAACCACACGAATTCGATGGGAAAGGCGGAGCGATAGCCTTGACCAGATGTATCGAGAAGATGGAGGTAGTAATCGACATTAGTGAATGCCTCGACAGTCAACGGATCAAATATGCCACCTGCTCACTGCAGGGCAAGGCATTAACCTAGTGGAACACCCAGGTTCAGGCTAGAGGAAGGGAGTCTGCAATGCAGATGACCTGGATGAGTTTAAAGCATTAATTTCTGAGGAATACTGTCCTCTCAATGAGATGCAAAAACTCGAGCAAGAATTCTGGAATCACGCGATGGTGGGAGCTGGCACGCAACCTACACCGATCGATTCCATGAATTGGCAAGATTGGTGCCACATCTGGTGACACCGGAATCAAAAAGAATCGAGAGATACATTTGGGGACTTGCGCCTCAAATCCGAGCACTGGTAACAGCAGCTGCTCCTCCTACAATCCAGAGCGCAATTTTGAAGGCTGTGCTCTTACTGACGAAATGGTGAGAACCGGATTGCTGGGGAAGGGAACCGAGAAGAAAAGGAGTTCGGGTCTAACGCTGGAAGATTCGATAAGAAGGCTAAAACAACCCGAAGTTTTGTGGCTGTAACCCAATAAAGGAAGGATTACACTGGACCGCACCCCCAAGTGCAACAAGTGTAACTATCACCATTCCCCAGCAAGGCCGTGTCGGGAATGTACAAACTGTAGGCGCTTGGGTCACTGGGCGAAGGATTGTAGGATTACGCCAAAACTGGTAGCGCCCATCAATGCGGTTACCCCGCCGGGAATGCCAGGGCATGCTATGAATGCAGAGGTCTCAATCACTTCCCAAACATGTGCCCCCGACTAAACAGAGCACCCGGTCAACAAGGCAATAACCAGCAGCAATTGCTGGCCATAGCTGGTAACCCGGGTCACGGCAATCATGGAAATGCTGCAAGAGGACGAGACTTCGTGATTGGAGCCAATGATGCCCGTCAGGATCCCAATGTCGTCACGGGTACGTATCCTCTCAACGACCACTTCGCCTCTATATTGTTTGATACAGGAGCAGACAATAGCTTCATATCTTCTGATTTTGCACGCATGCTTGACTTGAATCCTAGTAGGCTAGAAACTAGCTTGTCCATAAATGGCCAACGGTAGATTCGTACAAGCAGATAAGATCATTAGACAGTGCTCCATAATATAGAAGACCATGCATTCGACATAGATTTAATACCTTTCGAGCTAGGGAGCTTTGACGCAATTGTGGGAATGGATTGGTCGTCGAAGCACGGAGCTGAGATCGTCTGTCGGAAGAAATTAGTACGAATCCCCATGCCAGATGGGGAGGCACTCAAGATTCATGGAGAACGACCAGGAAGAACTCTGAAGTTATTTCCCGCATGAAGACGCGTCAATGTCTACGGAAGCAGTGCTACGCACTCCTAGCTCGTGTGGTAGAAAAGAAGGAAGAAGGCAACTACGACAGGTGGAATTTCGTCAATGTCTCTGAAGTTGGCAGATATTCCGGTGGTGCGAGATTATCCGGAAGTATTTCCTGATGATTTGTCGGGTTTACCTCCTCTACGACAGGTGGAATTTCGTGTCGAGTTGGTTCCTGGAGCTACACTGGTAGCGAAAGCGCCATATCGATTAGCACCATCTGAGATGCAAGAATTATCCAGCCAACTACAAGAGCTATTGGAGAAGGGATTCATTCAGCCGAGTCATTCACCATGGGGAGCACCGGTTCTATTTGTCAAGAAGAAAGACGGGTCATCTCGTATGTGTATCGATTATCGCGAGTTGAACAAGTTTGACTGTGAAAATCGATACCCTCTTCCTAGAATTGATGATTTGTTTAGGAGCTTCGTATTTCTCCAAGATTGATCTTCGTTCTGGATATCATCACTGAGTGTTTTAAGGGTGACATACCAAAAATAGCATTTAGGACTCGTTATGGGCACTATGATTCTTAGTCATGCCCTTCGGGCTGACTAATGCACCAGCTGTGTTCATGGACCTGATGAATCGAGTGTGCAAACCATACTTGGATAAGTTCGTAATCGTGTTCATAGACGATATACTTATCTATTCTCGATCGAAAGAGGATCATGAAAACACCTTCGAGCAATTCTAGAATTGTTGCGGGAAGAGAAGCTTTTCGCCAAATTCTCGAAGTGTGAATTCTGGCTTCAAAAAGTGAAGTTTTGGGCCATGTGGTTAATAAAGATGGAATCCATGTAGACCCCAGCAAGATTGAAGCGGTGAAGGAATGGGATACACCCCAAACACCATCAAAATCCGACAATTCTTAGGATTGGCCGGGTAATATCGACGGTTTATTGCGAACTTTTCAAAAATCGCCCAACCGTTGACCATGCTAACCCAGAAGGATAAGAAGTTTGATTGGGGACATGCACAAGAACAAGCTTTCCAAACGTTAAAGGAAAGCTGTGCAATGCTCCAATACTGTCCCTTCCGGATGGAACAGACGACTTCGTGGTGTATTGCGATGCTTCGCATCAAGGATTGGGATGTGTGTTGATGCAGAGAGATAAAGTGACCGCTTACGCATCACGACAACTAAAGGTGCACGAAAAGAACTACAACACTCATGATTTGGAGTTGGGCGCTGTAGTTTTTGCACTTAAGATATGGAGGCAATATCTATATGGAACCAAATGCATCATCTATACCGATGATAAGAGCCTTCAACACATCCTAAATCAGAAAGAGCTCAACATACGACAACGATGTTGGCTAGAATTACTTAGTGACTACGATTGCGAAATCCGGTATCATCCGGGGAAAGCAAATGTGGTGGCTGATGCCCTGAGTCGTAAAGAACGCGTAAAACCACTACGTGTTCGAGCTTTGGGATTGACTATTCAAACAAACTTGAAAGCTCAAATCCAAAATGCGCAAAGTGAGGCTTTAAAAGAAGAAAACCTTGCGGGAGAAGAATTCCGAGGGTTGGATAAACAAATGAATCGCAAGGATGACGGCGTACATTATTTCATTGATCGCATATGGGTTCCCAAATGGGGAGGTATACGTACACTAGTCTTGGATAAAGCACACAAGACTCGGTATTCTGTTCATCCCGGTGCAGACAAGATGTACCATGATCTGAAGGATCTGTACTGGTGGCCGGGTATGAAGAAAGACATTGCTCTATATGTGAGCAAATGCTTGACGTGTTTTCCAAGGTTAAGCTGAACATCAGAAGCCATCAGGATTATTGCAACAACCCGAAATTCCCGAGTAGAAATGGGAGAACATCACCATGGATTTCATTACCAAAATCCCGAGAACGCCAAGCGGGCACGACTCGATATGGGTCGTAATGGATCGACTAACAAATCACCACACTTCTTGCCAAGCCGAGAAGACTATAAAATGGATAAGTTGGCAAGATTGTACATCAAAGAGGTCGTGACACGGCACGGAGTGCCGGTGTCAATCATATCCGACCGAGACAGTCGATTCACTTCACGCTTTTGGCAGACGTTGCAGAAAGCGATGGGCACTCGACTGGATATGAGTACAGCCTATCACCCCAGACAGACGGCCAAAGTGAACGCATAATACAGACGCTTGAGGACAGGCTACGGGCATGTGTCATTGATTTTGGTGGCAGTTGGGATACTCAAACTACCGTTGATCGAGTTTTCCTACAATAACAGCTACCATACTAGTATTGGTGTGCACCATTCGAAGCGTTGCATGGCCGAAAATGTAGATCACCTGTATGTTGGGCCGAGATTGGCGAGAGTCAGCTAACAGGTCCCAAATCATACAAGAAACAACTGATAAGATCTTCCTAATCAAGACAGGCTTAAGGCGGCTAGAGATCGCCAAAAGAGCTATGCCGACAACCGTCGGAAGCCGTTAGAGTTTAACATTGGGGATCGAGTGTTACTTAAAGTCTCTCCTTGGAAAGGGATTGTTCGGTTTGGAAAGAAGGGGAATACATACGCTTGAGGACATGCTACGGGCATGTGTCATTGATTTTGGTGGCAGTTGGGATACTCATCTACCGTTGATCGAGTTTTCCTACAATAACAGCTACCATACTAGTATTGGGGTGCACCATTCGAAGCGTTGTATGGCCAAAAATGTAGATCACCTGTATGTTGGGCCGAGATGGCGAGAGTCAGCTAACAGGTCCCGAAATCATACAAGAAACAACTGAGATCTTCCTAATCAAAGACAGGCTTAAGGCGGCTAGAGATCGCCAAAAGAGCTATGCCGACAACCGTCAGAAGCCGTTATAGTTAACATTGGGGATCGAGTGTTACTTAAAGTATCTCCTTGGAAAGGGATTGTTCGGTTTGGAAAGAAGGGAAGTTAGCCCCGAGATACATTGGACCATTCGAGATCATAGAGAGAATCGGTCCGGTGGCGTACCGATTAAGGTTGCCACAAGAGCTTAACAGTGTGCATGATACTTTCCATGTATCAAACCTCAAGAAGTGTTTAGCTGAAGAATCACTTCACATGCCTATTGAGGATATTAAGATTTGATCAAAGTCTCCATTTTGTGGAGGAACCTATTGAGATCATGGACCGAAAGGTCCAAGAAGTTGAGACGCAATAAGATACCTATTGTTCGTGTGAGATGGGATTCCAAACGAGGTCCAAGTTTACATGGGAACGTGAGGATCAGATGAGACTCAAATATCCTCGTCTGTTTCGAGGATGAGACACTTGGACCTAGCACCAGTTTGAATTTCGGGATGAAATTCCCTCAACTGGGGGATACTGTGACACCTCACAATATCAAGCAAAGAACATTGTGGTTCTACTTTCATATTAGTGTGACAGTTCAGATGATGCAGATGGATTTAATGAACATAGTTTTAGAAACATTCAAGATATTCCCAAATCAGAAAGAAACCTAAGATTCTTCTTGTTGAAGATCATGTGGTGAATGTGATGGTGTGTAGCATCTGTCACCAATAGACCGTCAATCAGCCTTAAGCTCGTTAACTCAATGTGTGTATTAACGATCCTCACATATGTTCATAGTCTTTTATCGAGTTAACCGAATTATCATCGGGTACTCACTATCCTTACTTACTTATTATGTTCGTTTTAGTTGAATTTCCCGTACCCACGTTCGTGTTAAACTAATAATAATAATAATAATAATAAATAATAAAATAATGATAATAATAATATAATAATAATATAATAATAATAATAATAATAAATAATATCATAAATAATAACAAATAATAAAATAAATAAGTTCAGGGGTATGTTGTCATTTCCGAAACTATAAAACAAGTTTATAACATGAAATAATAAAACTAAACCACAGGGACCAAATATGTAATTTTAAAACTTCAACAAACCAACCCCGCCCACCTACGTTTTTCCGGCGCCGGTTCTGGCCGAACTCCGGCGGCATTCCGGCGACCTCAAAAACCATAAAAACCCAATTTTTACAGCCCAAATTACACCAAACCGCTTCGTGGACAAGAATCGAACTCAATGCACCCACAAAACGCGTTGAAACGGTCGATTAAACGGCTAAAACCTTTTTCACTTTAATTCCGAACGTTCAACGGCTAATTCACCCATACACACTAATAAATGAAATCTAATCGACACACTTGAACTTTATCAGCCTATAAATTAAATGTAACCCGTAATTCTAATCACAACACATAAACAGCAGATTCGATCATCACCTCTGTTCGAACCTGCAATCAATCACCATCACCCTTCGACCTATATACATTCAATTTAACAGAGGGCTTTCGGTCCTAGCATCATTAGAAGCTTCCTGTGCGATTATTTGATTAATATCATCAATTGGGTATCGAATCAATTTCAACCTAGTCGTGGCTGTTCTTCGAGTGTTCTAAGCACCATACCAACTCAAATCAGGTAATTGAAAGCATCATTATACTCATTTCTACTTGGAATCAAAAGCCCCAAGATTAATTGTATTAACATTATCGAATTGGGATTCAATTTCGGGTAAATCAAATTAGGGTTTATAGAGAATTGGGGGAAAACTGAAAGGTGCATAAAACAAATAAAACTAGATTCTGTCGCGGCCACGGCCTTTGGTTCACTGGTTCCTGCGCTCCATGTCCAACAGGAGGTCCCGGGTTCGAACCCGGGCACCTGCAATTATTTTTTTAAAGCTTTTTAGCTTCTAAAATTATGGAAAAATCCTAAAATTATAAAAATAAATTTTATAAACTTCCCTTATTTTAAATCTTACATAATTATTTTCTGTAAATTTATTTTATTTAAAAACCTTAATAATCCTTATCAAATAATATTTATAAATAATATAATAACTATTTTATAAAATAGACATAAATCGTGTTTAATTATGAAATATCACGAGAATCATAGAAGTTACTCAAATTCACAAATTATTACGAATATAATCATAAGTTATTTTTTTATATAAATATATTTTAAATTAATTAAACTCAAATATATAAATCACTAAATTTATAATCCCACTCAAGTATATATAACTAATCATGGGCGTCAAACCGAATCGACTCGAACTCAATCAAACATATCTATTCGCGTTGAATATGTTTTAAAGGCTTAGTATAATCAATAATAGGTATTGATCGTGTTTGATCGTGCATTGCTTATTCTGTGAAATCTTTGTGCATTACATCATTCAAGGTGAGTTTCGTGGCCCCTTTTTATGCTTATACAAGTTTCAATCAACGGGAGAAAGTATGCTCACCCGTTTTCAATGCTGTACATCATATATTCAATTTTCATACTTGGATCAACGTGATACTGTTTTGCATACATACATGGTGTTATTCTATGTATTCTTACAACCATAATTCCCGGTTTGGGACCCGCGGTTAGGTATTGGTAGTACTACTGGGTTGACACCCCCACCCATCGACGATTGGTTAACATACGAGTTGCCAACACAGCTGCCAGCAATCAGGCCATGGGTGAATTATTCCTCTAATTTATATGCATAACGTCATTAGGTTTGGGTTGTCTAAAACACATGTTATGTGGTTTTTGCTTGTAGTATGATTGCACATCAAATTCTATACAGCATCAATTACATGTTTTCATTTAAACCTGCGGAACTCACCAATATATTATGTGTTGACATTTTTGAGCATATCTTTTCAGGTGATCATAATCAGAGAGGATAGCTAGAGCAGATGCCTTAGCAGAGACCCTCAGGATTTCAATAGATTTGCATTAGTATTGTTTGTCATTTGTTTTCATATTGAACACTGGTATCTTGGATTATAGAATCAATAAGACTGATAGTCGTGGAACTGACTAACCACGACACAAGTCACCATTGTGTAGGGCGACGTCATGACACGAGGATTTTGCATATATTATGTCTCTGTAATTATACAAGTGTTATGACGATCCGTCCGTCGCATCCTCGTGTTTCCGCTCTAAGCGAGGGGTGACACTCACGTATGAATGTATGTTTGTATACCCAAAACTCACACATATAGTATATATATACAAAATTTTACGTATGTATGTTTACATACATATAGGTACATGGAAAATTTTTGGAATGCAAGTATATATGTTTGGTATGCATATATATATATATAAAGCCCACTTATATACATATTTACGAGTATATATGTATACATGTACACGTTAAAACTCCACTAAAACTAAATCAAAAACCCTAAAAACTAAAACCTTAAACTAACACAAAAACAACCACCCTTTCTCTACAACCCTCGTTAACACCATTCCATACACCACCATGCCTCGGTTTTTTTTCTTGCTTTCACAACACCAAACCCGCCACCACACGCCACCTATCATTTTGTTTTCACACCTTAGAAACCACCACATCTACACCTACACATCCTAAAGTCTCAGTTCATTGAGTAAAGAATTTGATAAACTCCCCTAAGTTAACACATGGATGGCTTCATGATTGCAAAATATATGTGGCACTCCCAAGAGAACTCTCGGACACCTTCAAAACACCAATTGCCACCTAAGTCATCATCCTTGCTAGGAATCTCATATTCACACCATACCCCCCTCTCCTTAACTGCCACCTTACCTAAGGGTTAGTAAGCAACCCTATGAATGTTGACTCATCTAGGCTAAACCTAGACTCCTTAGTGATTCATCAAAGCTAGCTTCGTGAACATGTTCCAAGAGGCGGTGGACCAGGTTATAAGCAGCTTTTGAAACACAAACAACATCACAACCAAACCTCACTTTGTCTCTCCCTCCCTTGGATTTCTTAACACCACCAACACCCGATCACCATCACCTTCATTATACTCGATCAACAGCTACCTTCTGCCCTCTTCCATCCCTCGGTTACAATCAACTTTAGCATCATCACCTCACCTCACCATCTTGTCTCTTCCTCTCACCCCGGTTTCCTTTATTGACCATACCACCATCGACAACCAACAACAACAATCGATAAACAAACAAACACAACCACACACCACCATCACCTACCATCATTATTCACCACTTTCAAGGCTTTCTCTCGGGTTCAAGCAGCAAGAGCATCATCAAGACCATCATCTCAAAGGTGGTAAAACATCTTAAAAACTTAAATATTACATGTGTGTTACTAACATAAAATGGTTTAGTTTTGGTACTAAAAATACCAAAACCAACCTTGAAGTGTTAGTGTTATTAATCACAAGTGATGAGTTACAAAAACTCAGAAAATCACAAGTGATGAGTTACAAAAACTCAGAAACTTATGATAAAAAGGATATATCTTGAGTTTACAAGATTAAATCTTGTAAATATTCAAGAAAATCTAGAAAAATATTAAACAACTGCATTATGGGAATAAACATTAAAAAATTCTCATTCATATACTTAAATATTGTTCTAGAAACTTTGACAAAATTTTGATAAGTAAATAATTTATATAATATTTTAAATAATGAAAAATAGAGAAAAATATCAAAAATAGAAATAAATTCGGGAAAATTCTGATAAATTCACAGGATGGTTCTTTGAGGTATAAAAGTCTCTGGAATTATTTCAGAATTTTATTCCTTATAATAGTTAAGATATGGATTTTTTATGTTCTGCAGTAAATAAATTAGAATAAATACTTAACGTGAATAATAAATTCTAAAAAATCATAGATGTGATATTAAACCTGAAACTATAGAATATTATTTTAATAATTTTGGGAATAACATAAATATTTTTGCTAAATATTAAGATTATTGTAAAAATTACAGATACTGATCTATTAAGATTTGGACTTGAGATAATTATATGAGGATTTGTTTCGTATAGAAGCCTTTTGTAAAATTTGGGGAATTTATAAAGGACAGAAGATATTTTTAATTAATTATGGGATTATTAAAAAATTATAGAAAATAATTTGTTTGAATATAGATGCTATAAAAATTATGGGATATTACTAACTATTGGAATAAAACTCTATGAATTTTAGTAATTTTGGATGACAGTAGTAATTTTTTATGATTTATGGGACTTTAGACTAATAGTAAGCAAATTATGTATAAATAATTTGTGAGAAATTTTTGTGATAAACATTATTGGTAGAACTTCCAAAAGATAATTCATCTAAGGATCTAAAAATTTAAAAAAAAATATTGTCTGATACAGTTAACTATTTTATAGGTTCAGTTGGAAGACACGGTGAGTTCATAGCCCCATTTTCAACCGTTTGGTATTCAATAAGTTTTGGAGAAAAAGTATACTGTTTGGGTTGATATATTATTTTGAAAATATTTTTATTGCTTACTGTCATTTGCGATACAACCATTATTCGGATGAGAAACCGTCCGATAATATTAGTAGCGCACTTAAGAGAATATTTGCACCAACTGGATGAGGGGTTGTTGCTATTTTCCTGCATCTAACCGAATGAGGTGGATGGATATTATCTGATTTTGTGAATTATGTCATGACAGTATGATTATGTTATGAGCAGGTTTTTTGTAATTGATACATCAACAAAAATTTGTCTGGCTATAACCTATTTCTCACCACATTTTTATTGACTGTTTAAGTGTACTTTTTCAGGAAATGTAATTTGATTGATTTCAGCTTTGAAGTTCATAAGGGATGGGGTGAAGTAGTTGGGAGGGTCTGCGTCACGCTGACCGTCAATATAGTTGATGGGAGCGTGTATGTTGACGCTCATTTTCATAGGTTCTAGACATGCTGTGATCTAGTTTGTAAACCAATTACATCTAATTTTATAACCTATGTAAAAGATGTAATTCCTCTATTATTATAATAGCATGTCTATGTTATGTTTTCTATATATTATGATTGTGTTTATTTTTCTATAAACAATGCACTCTGATAAAAGCTAGTCACGTTCCACCCGTATCGTTCACGCTTCCGCCGGGATATGACAGGTTGGTATCAGAGCCATTGGTTATAGGGAATTAGATATTTTTAAAATATTTAGACTATAACCATAAGCTCGAAATATATTTAGAAATTATTCAAATTTTATGTGCATTATGTGAATTATGTGAAATTCCATGATTTTATGATTAGATTCTAACCAAACCTTAATATTATTTGACTAACTCTTTTTGTGAAATATTGTTAGAAATTTGTTGCAGTTATGATTCTGATAATTATCACTATGAGACCGACCCTTCCGAGTGTCCATACCATAGCAGTCCTAAGGAGATAAACACCCCCGAACCAGAACCTCACAGCTATGGATGCTTCCCAACCAGAAATGGAGAATAAGACAAAATTTTATGTTAGACGTGCCACCAGTACAATGGGAGGATACACAGTTCAGACTCCTATGAAAAAGTAAAACGCGGAAAACAGGTTTAGAGCTAAGCCAGCTGAGGTTCTAGAAAGACAACCTTTTTGATTCTCCTAAGATGAAAGTAAGGTTATTAAGAGACAAGAATTGGATCAGGTGAAGACGTCCCGACAAACTCTTAGAAACTTAAGAATCATACAGCTGGGAATCTGGAAATCCAGAAGGACATCAAAAAGCTCAAGACACCAAGAAAAGTATCTTCACCATAGGAAGGGAATGGATTCATAGAAACTGAAAGAAGACTATAGTCTAACACTCTAGAATAAAAGAAATAAGAGCTTATTGATATATGTACTTTTGTAACAACATGTTTATTTGATTATATTAAATGATTTTGTGTTAAGATATTTATTTGTGATACTAATATTGAAAATCACTATAGTGAATCATGCCGCCAAAAAGAAACACTCAGCCTGTCAGGAGAACAGCTCGAGTGGGACGACCCAAAACCAGACTTGGGACAGGAAACACCCTGAACCCTGATACAACTGAGAATGAGAATTTCTCAGATAGTAGCCCACCAACTGGAAGCTAACCCTACCTACCTTAATTACCCAACTCCAACAAAATCTGAATTTTAGAACTACCTCAAACCCACCAGCAGGGCCTGAAATATGAATATGGAAGAAAGGCAGGAAGAAGAAATTTTAGATAGAATTTCAAAAGAATGTTCTTATAAAACCTTTATGTCCAATAGACTCGGGAATTTGATGGAAAATGTGGAGCTGTAGAAGCTTTGAGATGGCTAGACGACATGGAAGGAGTCTTGGAAATCAGCAAACTGTGCTGAAAACTTCAAGACACTATTTGCTTCCATTCCCTTAAAGGAGAAGCACAATCCTGGTGGAAAATGAGGTACCACAATAGGGTAGAAATATTATGAATACTGAGTTGGGAAGATTTAGAAATCTAGTGATAGAGAAGTACTGCCCATATATGAAATAGAAAAACTAGAGGCTGAATTCTTAGCACTAGAGATGAAAGGATCGGCACACCAGGAATATACTGATAGATAAATGAACTATCCATCCCTTGTACCACATCTGATAACTCCGGAATCAAAAAAATAGAATGTATATTTGGGGATTAGTGCCACAAATAAGAGGCTAGTGAAATCGCTGAAACAAAACCTTCCAGGAGCAGTAATCCTGTCAGAAAGTTTGACAGATGAAATGATCAAGAATGGATCATTAAGTCACCAACAGGTCGGAGAGAAAGGAAATGGACTGAAAAATATGTTAGGACCGAGTACGTACGGAGTACTAACTGATTCTTCGTTATACCGGATCAAATAGTGCGGAATCCTATATTGGCGATCCATCAGGGAGAACGAATCAAGATCAATCCTAACGATTAGAAAACGTTAAGAATGAATAGGATGATCTGGGATGTTCTATGAACTTGAAATAGACGATCTGCACGTTCTGGGGTCGACTAGGGTTTCAAGTATTTTAAGTGTTACGTTTTTTCACGAATTAAGTGTATTTATAGGTTACAGCTATCAGTCGTACGACTGAGCCAGGCGACTGGCTCAGTCTTGCGATTGAGTCGATTCATTCGGACGACTGAGTCAGTCTTATGACTCAATCGTACGATTGAATCAATCTCCTGGTTCAATCGTGTGACTGGCCAATTCGCATGGTCCAGTCGTGCGACTGGATCATAACTTAGTTAAACACATTCTTGAACCTTTAATGGTTTAGAACTATGTCTAACAACTGTAAACCTATATAACATTGTCATATATGTGTGTAACAATAAACATATAGATAGATATAACATTAAACAACCATACACATATATAGAAGAGTTTCTTATTCAATTGATCAAACATTACATAAGTGTTACAAGAAAAGAAAGTCTATTACATTTAAGCTCACTAGACTAGAACTGGGGACATTTGTACCAACAAACTCCCCCTTGGACCTAGTTCTAATAGACTTTTACTTCTTTCTTGAACTCTTCAAATCTCTTTATTCTCCCTCTTTAGAAACCCCGACATGGATATTCAGTGTGAAGCACAGACGTATGATATGTTTGAAACTGTAGTGCTTGCACTATATCCTGCGTGTCAAAACAGTGGCCACTGTACAAGCTTATAAACATCGGACGCTGACAAGTTTATTAGCCACATAGGGTCAAACACCCTTATTGTGTCCATCGACCCGTCCTTCTCCAAAACAATGACTGCCTCTCCTGAGCGCCAGTCATAGTACCACCACTTAAAGTGTGGGGTAAAGTCCTGTGGCATCTCCCTCAGTGGAATTCGGGACATTGTGCGTGGAGGTCGCCACTTCAGGACTATCTTTGGTTGTGACCAGTAATGGACTCACTTCAGACCTTCTGATGTAACGTGTGGCCTCTTTGGTCTGAAGTTGACCCATCTAGTCCTGTACTCCCTTTTCAGGGCAGCCTCAAACCGCCTGACATTTCATCGGATCAGCGTATAATAGCTTCAGGCACGCCAGCTGGTTGAGCTCAAAAACCAGGGAGAGTCTTCAGATCGTGAGGGAACTGAAGTACTCTATTCCCCTCTCTCTCTTCGCAGCATAAACCCCAAGATCCTCAAAGTGAGCCATGCGATAATCTTCCCTGACACCTTCATGTTTTTCTTGACTTGGTAGAGTTTGGTGTAGGTATTCTGTGTCGCTGTAGCACGTTGGGCTCGGACCTCGGCGAAGCAAGCAGCCCATTCAGCCTTTCGAATATCGACTTCGGCGTCTGAGGCTTGGGCTTGACTTTTGAGGCTTCTGCTCCTTTCTCCTTATCGCTGAGTTTATCAAGAATGTCACTGTCAAGGTTGTTTACCAATCTGGAAACACGTTTCCCTCTTGATCAGTGTTTTCTGGATAGTGCTGATCTGTGATGTCTTCAATTTCGATTTCTTCAACATCGTGAGCTCGTCATCATCAGCATCATCAAAAATTAGAGCATCCTTAACAATTTCGTCTGGATTCAGACGAAATATTTCAGCAAGCTGCTCATTAGTAAGGTCGTGAATAATTTCTCCTTCTTCAGGAGTATAACTCACTGACCTTCTGACGATCCCCTGTAGATCAAGAATCATGTGAGTTGAGACTTGACCTGTTGGAGGGGAGCAACATCATGCTCATCTTGCTAAAATCCCTTATCTTTTTAATATCAACATGTAGAGTAGCAACATTAGTATAAACTCAAGTTAATTAAACATTAATCATTAAATATTTACAAGAGGTTTCATATACATCAAAAGATGAATCAAGTACAAAAGCTTTAGAAATAAAACATCTAATCAGTACTTTTGTCTTGGATCATTGCTGGATCTCCGGCAGAAGGGGAGGTAGGTGGGTCAGCAGTTGATGCTCCCTGGTCTTGTCTTTTCTTGGTTCGTTGCTCATGACCAGAGGCAGAGGTAGATGCATCAGCGTCCCCTCATCATCATCATCATCCTTTTCTTTATTTTCATCATCACCTTCCTCGTCATCATCATCACTATCATCATCCTCATCCTCCTCTCATCATCATCATCTTCATCACATTCCCCGATCTTGAGGGGCTCACTCTGAGTGCTTTTCAGCTTTAGCAATAGAGTCTTGTGAGCCGCCTCCAGCTTCCCATCTTCTCATCAGTCTCAGCCTCGTGTTGAAGCAAGCCTGTGATCTGATCAGTCTGTGCAGTGATCAACTGGGCTTGTGAAGATGTCAACTCCCTCAGTCTCTCAATCTCAGCTGTTTGTGTAGAACTTTGCTCTCTGCAGCTGTAGAATCTGAGCAGACTTGGCCTTGTCGGAGGCTAGCAACTGAGCACCATGCTGTTCAGTGCAGCAAGTTGCTCAACCACAGAGACAGGTGGAATGAATGAGCTAGAGGGTGCAGATGAGGGTGCGTTTGGTGAGTGGTGGTGGTTATGGTGGCTGGGGTGAATATGGGAGGCGGTGGGAATGAAGTAGTAGGTGGTACAGTGGTGGTGGTGGTGGCTGTGGGAGTATGAGATGTAGGGATAGTGGTGGTGGTTTGAGGTGCTTGGGATGGAGTGGATGAGGTGGCTGTGGTAGTAGGTGGTGTAGAGGTAGTGGATGTGGTGGTGGTAGTGAGCAGATAAGCCTTCGGCGTTTCAGCTTCAGCCCATGAGGCCGAGCCATATTTCCTCTGCGTCCCCTTAACACGGAGGCTCCCCCTCGGTTGCCGGGAGAGGGCTGGGGTGTAATATGGATCAGCTGAAGAGCTCCCAGACTCTCCTGGCCGTCCACCAACCGTTCGTATTCCCTGCTCAGTGCCCTACCCGACTGCCCACAGTCCGGGTAAGTGGCACATCATCAGAGTCCTCCTCTTCTTGCAATCAAATCAGGATGAATGAGAGCTGGTTTTGGTCCTCCCGACCAACTCCCCCTTGATCAGTACCATCATCGTCGTCGTCGGAGTCATCAGAGGGAAAGCAATCGGCTCGACATCCGAGTCACTATCATCGTGACGCCACTTTCTCCTAGCTGGCGCCACGTAATCCTCACGGGCCAAATGCCCAAACAAACTCCTCACCGGGCGCCACGTAATCTCTCAGCGCACGCACGGTGGTCCATTAGCATGGCCAGTCGTACGACTGAGTCTCATTTGCATATGCTCCTGCGAATGACCCAGTTTCATGTGTTTACAAGGTGTATAACATTAAGCCTAGACTATTCGTCAAGCGACGGACACACTATATATGACTATATAGCTCCAACAAATTCCCCCTTGGACGTTGCTTGCGAATAGTAGATAACACCTCTTACAATCTTCAGTTAATCTTTGCTCTGGTTTCAATAGAATCAAACGAACAACCATATTAGCCAACATTGCCGATCCGTCAGGTTACCACAATATCCTTGAAAATGAATTAGGCACAATAGCTTTCGTTTACTTTGCAGAACACCATCATAGCAGTAAGATTCCCAAATGACTGATTTTTCCAGATAATGACATGACCAGTTTTCCATTGCTTCAATCTTCACACAGTCTAACCTGTTTGACATTCCAACTGTAGAAATTCCTCCTCACGTTCAGCATATCCCATATTATACATTGTGCTCTCCTGTCGTCTTCATACGATGTATTGGGCAAAAGGTGAAGGTTCCAATCCATAGCTGACAATATCAAACAAATCAGCATGCACGAAGATTCATCATCAGAAACCTGCTCACATCATCACTTTCTGATTGTGTCTTCAATTTCCCTATACATGGATTCCCCCTAAGAATGAGAATCCTCTCTGTGCGGATAATATAACTTGATTGGCCCATAAATAGTCAGATGCTCCTGACTACCCTACAAAATCAGCACCGACAGCTGACATCTTCTCTTCTCTCTTTCGTGTTCTAACAACATTCACCGATTCTGGAAGTCCACAAATAATGGGGTATCCATCGAACTTGTTTGACATAAGAAACTCAGGGTGAATGTGCTTTGCTCATCCTCAACTCTTGCATAGACTCTCCAAGACAATCTTCACTATTGACCCGAAAATGAACCGAAAATGACCCGATAATTTTCCCAAAAAATTTTATTTCAACAAAATTTTTCAGAAGGCTTCCCGACTGATAAAAATGGTTTGGGGAAAAATTCGTGCAAGAAGCTGTTCCAGACTCTTTTTTTTGGTCTGGTACACAGCTCATTCGTGCGAATGGGTGATTCGTGCGAATGGATACTCCGAATGGGTCAGTCGTGCGAATGAAGTACACGAAAGGGTCAGTCGTGCGAATGAATGTTCATTCGTACGAATGGACATACGACTGGGTTAGACGTACGAATGGACCATACGAATGGTTCAATCGTGCGAATGAGTCCCAGTCGCATGGCCCAATCGCATGAACGGGTCTGAACGCAGAAAACCAGATCTGCAGCCGCCACAAGGCTGAAAAACCCTAATCCGATGATTTGGACGAGATACAACACAAAATTTGTATCACTGGATTCGTTTTTATGATCTGAAGAAGATTCCGAGTCCGGTTTTAACAAACAAACATCACACGCAATGAGATTTGAGCAAAACAAGATGAACACGAAGAACACGAAGTGGGTTTAACGTTAAAGAACTGAACTTTGATCCAGAAATCAAGAGCTCGGGTTGCTAGAATGATTGTTAGATCATTCCAGCAGTAACCGGCTCTGATACCAATTGTGAAGTCACTGGATCGGTAAACATCCGAGCACGTTCTTGACGGAAGGATAAACCAAAAGACAAACAATAACACGAACAATAATCGAATGATTTTATTGATAAAACATAAGGATTTTAAGCTCGTTACAACTTAAGAATCAAGACTTTGGCAAGGGGAGATCGAGCATGATCTCCCCTCTCATCCGGCAGCGCCTGGGCGCCGGGCACACTGTCAAAACCCTTAGGCTTTTACACATTGAAACTGGTATATATAGGCCTCGGCCCATATTAGATGCGACTGGGCCCATTCGTGCGATTGGACTATACGTATGGTTCAATCGTACGACTGGACCATTCTTATGGCTCAGTCTTACGAATGCCCCAATCGTATCTCTCAGTCGCACGACTGGTCCATTAGCATGGCTCAGTCGTTAGCGCATGGCTCAGTCGTACGACTGAGTCTCATTCGCATATGCTCATGCGAATGACCCAGTTTCATGTGTTTACAAGGTGTATAACATTAAGCCTAGACTATTTGTCAAGCGACGGACACACTATATGACTATATATGCTCCAACAAAATACCCTGGAAGAAGAATTGGAGAAAGCTCCTAGAAAAGGGTAATCCGACCTCTACCAAGAAACTTTTTGGGAACAGCTCAGGGGAAGAAAATAGAAAAACCACCACAGTGTAAATCTGTCAAAGATATCATACAGGAAACTGTATGACAGTGGTTTGATATAACTGCAGAAGGAAGGGACATATTTCTCGAGATTGCAAAAAACCCTACCAACCCTAAAACTGTCTGTTTTGAGTGTGGAAGCGAAAATTATTTTCGTAACGAATGTCCACAATGAAAGGGTAAGGCTTCAGCTAACCAGAACAACCCCCGTGGAAGGGCTTTTGTGCTAAAAGCTGACGAAGCTCGTCATGAACCAGAAGTAGTCACGGGTACGTTCCTTATCAATAACCAGTATGCTAAAGTATCATTTGATACAGGAGCAACTCGTATTTTTGTTTCACATACTTTTAGACCATCACTTAGCCTAACATCTGAGAAATTACGTGACATCTATGTGATAGAATTAGCTAACGGTAAATAATTGAAGCTGATGAAATCATTCCTAATTGCATCTTGAATTTAGATGAATGCTGTTTTGATATAAGTCTGATACCTATTAAGTTAGGAGGATTTGATATCGTAGTAGGAATGGATTGGTTGAGTACATATCATGCTGAAATCATTTGTGATAAGAAAATGACTAAGATTCCTTTGATTAAGGAAGACAAAATTCTCTGCATATATGGTGATAGACCAAACAACACTGTGAAACTGATTTCTTGTGAAAAAGCACAGAAATGTTTAAACAAGAATTGTTTAGCTTTCTTGGCTCATATAGTTGATACGGAACTTGATAAGGAAAATTTGGAATGTGTTCCTGTTATAAATGAATGTTGATGTTTTTCCTGATGAATTACCTGGACTACCACCTCCTCGTCAGGTAGAATTTAAAATAGAACTGATACCAGGAACAACCCCTATTGCCAAAGCACCCTACCGTTTAGCACCAACTGAGATGAAAGAACTCTTGACTCAGTTGCAGGAGTTATTGGATAAAGGATTTATACGTCCTAGTGTATCACCTTGGGGAGCACCAGTTCTGTTTGTCAAAAAGAAACATGGAACCTTTAGAATGTGTATTGATTATAGGGAACTTAATAAGGTTACCATAAAGAATAGGTACCCTTTCCCTAGAATTGATGATTTGTTTGACCAACTACAGGGATCTAGTTATTTCTCAAAAATAGATTTAAGATCTGGATACCATCAATTAAGAGTACAGGAAGATGATATTTCTAAGACTGCATTCAGAACTAGGTACGGATATTACGAGTTTCTTGTAATGCCATTTGGGTTAACTAATGCTCCAGCGGTATTTATGGATTTAATGAATAGGGTGTGTAAACCTTACTTAGATAAATTCGTTATAGTCTTCATAGATGATATTTTAATCTATTCTAAGAATAAGGATATGAACAACACCTGAGGTTAACTCTAGAATTATTACAAAAAGAAAAGCTATATGCAACAAAATGTAAATTTTGGAAAATAGAAGTACAATTTCTAGGACATGTAGTTAACCAGAAGGGGATTCAAGTTGATCCAGCAAAGATAGAAGCAGTTAAGAAATGGGAAATTCCAAAAACCCCGACTAAAATATGACAATTCTTAGGTTTAGCAGGATATTACAAAAGATTTATAGAAAACTTCTCAAGAATAGCTCAACCATTGACAGAATTGATCCAAAAAGATAAAAGTATGTATGGGGAGAAAAACAAAATGAAGCTTTTGAACTTCTCAAGAGTAAGCTATGTAGTGCACCTGTATTAGCTTTACCAGAGGGAACAGATAATTTCATAGTATACTGTGATGCATCTCGTCAAGACTTTGGATGTGTTTTGATGCAAAAAGATAAGGTGATTGCATATGCATCCAGACAGCTTAGAGGTAGTGAAAAGAATTATACCACCCATGACTTAGAACTAGGAGCTGTAATATTTGCACTGAAATTTGGAGACATTATCTGTATGGAACTAAGTGTATAATATATACGGATCATAAAAGTTTGCAACATATCTTTGACCAGAAAATGTTAAATATGAGGCAAAGAAGATGGGTAAAGTTACTAAGTGATTATGACTGTGAAATCAAGTATCACCCAGGTAAGGCAAATGTAGTTGCTGATGCTTTAAGTAGGAAAGAAAGAATCAAGCCTTTACGGGTACATGCTATGAAAATGGAACTACATTCAGATCTGTTAAAACAAATCCGGGAAGCTCAACAAAAAGATCTACTGAAACTAAAAGGGCAAATAAAAGACTTGAAAGAAGAAACAGATGGAATTCTGAAATTCAAAGGAAGAATCTGGATACCCGACAACAACCAGATTAGAACAACTGTTCTACAAGAAGCTCATAAGTCAAGATACTCTGTGCATCAGGAAATAATAAAATGTATAAGGATTTAAAAAGCCAATACTGGTGGCCAGGCATGAAAAGATTAGTTGGAGAATTTGTGGAACAGTGTGATGGCTGCTCAAAAATAAAAGCTGAATATCAAAAACCTTCAGGATACCTGCAACAACACGAAATTCCAGAATGGAAGTGGGATCAAATTACAATGGACTTCATAACTAAGTTACCCAGGACCAAAAATGGATACGACACAATATGGGTTATAGTAGATAGACTAACTAAGTCAGCTCATTTCTTACTTATCCGAGAAGATTATAAGATTGAGAGATTAACAAGAATCTACATCAAAGAAATTGTGTCCAGACATGGAATACCTGTATCCATAATATCAGATAGAGATAGTAAATTTACTTCTAGGTTCTGGCAAACTTTATAAAAAGCTTTAGGAACTCAAGTAAACTTAAGTACAGCATATCATCCACAGACTGATGGACAAAGTGAAAGAATAATACAAACTCTAGAATGCTAAGGGCTTGTGCTATATACTTTGGTGGAAATTAGGATAGTCACTTACCTTTAATAGAATTTTCATACAATAATAGTTATCATTCTAGTATTGGGTTATCACCATTTGAAGCTCTATATGGCAGAAAGTGTAGGTCACTTCTATGTTGGAATGAAATAGGTGATAAACAACTCACAGGTCCTGAACTAATCCAAGAAACCACAAATAAGATCACTGAGATTAAAAACAGGTTGAAAGCAGCTCATGATCGACCTTAAAAACAGGTTGAAAGCAGCTCATGATCGACCGAAAAGTTATGCAGACAAACGGAGAAACCATTGGAATTTCAAATTGGAGACAGTCTATTTAAAAATATCACCCTCTAAAGGTATCTTTCGATTTGGAAAATTTAGTAAACTGAACCCTAGGTACATTGATCCATTCAAGATTATTGATAGAATTGGTCCTGCAGCATATAAATTGGAATTACCACAGGAGTTAAGTGAAGTACACAACACATTTCATGTGTCCAACCTCAAGAAATGCCTAACCAATGAAACCTTAGAAGTACCAATTCAATATATCAAAGTAGATAAGAAACTGCATTTTGTGGAAGAACCAATAGCCATTATAGGAAGGAGATAAAGAAGTTAAGAAGAAGTAAAATTCCTATAGTAAAGATTAAGTGGAATGCAAAAAGAGGACCAGAATACACCAGGGAAAGGGAAGATGAAATCAAGAAGAAGTATCCCCACCTATTCAGAGGTAATAATTATTTAAGCTTTCTAAAGCACATTCCACTGATTTTCGGGACGAAATTCTTTTAACGGGGGGAGAAAGTGACAACCCTAAAAACCTTGTATTAATATTACGTCAAAATTTTATCATATTACGTTACAATCACGATTATATTATGTTTAGTGTGTATATATTATGAATATACATATGCATGTTTGCATGCATGCAATATATACTAGTTACTCACGTATGAATGTATGTTTGTATACCCGAAACTCACTCATATAGGTATATATATCAAAATTTTACGTATGCATGTTTACATACATATAGGTACATGGAAAATTTTTGGAAGCAAGTATATATGTTTGCTATGTATATATATATAAAGCCCACTTATATACATATTTACGAGTATATATATGTATACATGTACACATTAAAACTCCACTAAAACTAAATCAAAAACCCTAAAAACTAAAACCTTAAACTAACACAAAAACTAAACCACCCTTCCTCTATAACCCTCGGTTAACACCATTCCATACCACCACCATGCCTCGGTTTTTTTTCTTGCTTTCACACACCATAACCCGCCACCACACGCCACCTATCATTTTGTTTTCACACCTTAGAAACCACCACATCTACACCTACACATCCTAAAGTCTCAGTTCATTGAGTAAAGAATTGATAAACTCCCCTAAGTCAACACATGGATGGCTTCATGATTGCAAAATATATGTGGCACTCCCAAAGGGTTGAGTAAGCAACCCTATGAATGTTGACTCATCTAGGCTAAAGCCTAGACTCCTTAGTGATTCATCAAAGATAGCTTCGTGAACATGTTCCAAGAGGTGGTGGACCAAGGTTATAAGCAGCTTTTGAAACACAAACAACATCATAACCAAACCTCACTTTGTCTCTCCCTACCTCGGATTTCTTAACACCACCAACACCCGATCACCATCACATTCATTATACTCGATCAACAGCTACCTTCTGCACCTCTCCATCCCTCGGTTACAATCAACTTTAGCATCATCACCTCACCATCTTGTCTCTTCCTCTCACCCTCAGTTTCCTTTATCAACCATACCACCATCGACAACCAACAACAATAACCGATAAACAAACAAACACAACCACACACCACCATCACCTACCATCATTATTCACCACTTTCAAGGCTTTCTCTCGGGTTCAAACAGCAAGAGGATCATCAAGACCATCATCTCAAAGGTGGTAAAACATCTTAAAAACTTAAATATTACATGTGTGTTACTAAACACAAAAATGACTTAGTTTTGGTACTAAAAATACCAAAACCAACTTTGAAAGTTTTAGTTTATTAATCACAAGTGATGAGTTACAAAAACGCAGAAACTTATGATAAAAAGGATATATCTTGAGTTTACAAGATTAAATCTTGTAAATATTCAAGAAAATCTAGAAAATATTAAACAACTACAATTGTGGGAATAAACATTAAAAAGTTCTCATTAATATACTTAAATATTATTCTGGAAACTTTGACAAAATTTTGATAAGTAAATAATTTATATAAATTATTTTAAATAATAAAAAATAGAGAAAAATATCAAAATAGAAATAAATTCGGGAAAATTCTAATAAATTTTCAAGATGGTTCGTTTGAGGTATAAAAGTCTCTGGAATTATTTCAGAATTTTATTCCTTATTATAGTTAAGATATGGATTTTTATGTATTCTGCAGTAAATAAATCAGAATAAATAATTAACATGAATAATAAATTCTGAGAAAATCATAGATGTGATATAAAACCTGAAGCTACATAATATATAATTTTCTTAATTTTTGGAATAATATAATTATTTTTCAAAATATTAAGATTATTGTAAAAATTACAGAAACTGATATGTTATAATTTGGACTTTGAGATAATTATATGAGGATTTGTTTGTATGAGAAGCCGTTTGTAAAATTTTGGGAATTTATGAAGGACAGAAGGTATTTTTAATTAATTATGGGAATATTATAAAAATTATACAAAATAATCTGTTTGAATATAGATGCTATAAAAATTATGGGATATTACTAACTGTTGGAATAAAACTCTATGAATTTTTCGTAATTTTTGGATGACAGTAGCTAATTTTTATGATTTATGGGACTTTAGACTAATAGTAAGCAAATTATGTATAAATAATTTGTGAGAATTTTTGTGATAAACATTATTGGTAGAACTTCTAAAAGATACTTCCATCTGAGATTCTAAAAATTTAAAGAAAATATTGTCTGATACAATGAACTATTTTATAGGTTCAAGTTGGAAGACACGGTGAGTTCATAGCCCCATCTTCAACCATTTGGTATTCAATAAAGTTTTGGGGGAAAAAGTATATTGTTTGGGTTGATGTATTATTTTTGAAAATATTTTTGTTGCTTACTGTCATTTGCGATACAACCATTAATTCGGATGAGGAACCGTCAGATAATATTAGTAGCGCTACTTAGGAGAATATTTGCACCAACTGGATGAGGGTTGCTGCTATTTTTCTACATCTAACCGAATGAGGGTTAGGATGTAATATTATCTGATTTTGTGAATTATTTCGTGACAGTATGATTATGTTGTGAGCAGGTTTGGTTGTAATTGATACATCGACAAAATATTTGTCTAGCTATAAACCTATGTTCTCACCAACATTTTTGTTGACTGGTTTAAGTGTACTTTTTCAGGAAATGAGTAATTCGTTTGATTTCAGCTTTGAAGTTCATAAGGGATGGGGTGAAGTAGTTTGGAGGGTCTGTGTCACGCTGACCGTCAGTATAGTTGACGGGAGCGTGTATGTTGACGCTCATTTTCATAGGTTGTAGACATGCTGTGATCTAGTTGTAAATCAATTACATCTAATTTTGTAACCTATATAAAAGATGTAATTCCTCTATTATTAATAAAAGCATGTCTATGTTATGTTTCTATATATTATGATTGTGTTTATTTTTCTATAAACAATGCACTCTGATAAAAGCTAGTCACATTCCACCAGTATCGTTCACGCTTCCGCCGGGATGTGACACCTTACCATAGGGATCGTTTATATAATAAATTTTAATCAAATTAAGCATGTTTAAATTTAGATTTTATAAATCATTATATTTTAAAAGTTTGATAAAAATAAACGCATCAAAACATTAAAAATAATAAAAAATAAAAAATAAAACAATAGTAAAAACAAGTACATATAAATTTAAATGTTATAAAAATCATATTAAGAGGGTGTATAAATAAAAGAAAGAGTAAATTACCGTTTGCATCCCTGAGGTTTGGTGATTTTAACAATTTGCATCCATACAGTTTAAAAATTCCCATATACCCCCTAACGTTTAATTTTTGTTCTTATTTGCATCCAAATGACTAACGATGTTAAATAATTCAGTTAACTTTTTATAAAATGACAAAATTACCCTTGACTCTAATCCCCTTTAACTTTATCTCTCTCTCCCTTCACACACGCACACTCCCATTCTTTCTCTCTCTCTATATCTCTCTCTCTACCAGAGATCTTACCGAAACTAGGTTCAACGGCATCGGAGGTGGAGGTGGTGTGGGTTGTGATGGGCGCGGAGACCCCCATGCCCATTCTCCGGGGAAAGTCTCCGGCACCAGCGTCACAGTGTTAATCGATCGACATTCTCCGGGGAAAGCCTTCGACGCCGACATCTCTTCGCCGATCTGCTGGTATAGGGGTTAGAATGAAAGAATCAAATAATTACAGGGACTGAATTTGGTAGTTTGTAAATACAGGGGGCTTTACAACCCGCCGAGGCCGGAGCCTCGGCTACCCCCGCAAAAGAAGCAGAATTAGGTCTGAATCAAAGGAGAAACGAACCAATGATAATAATCAACACCGATATCCCCACAACTACCGCTCAGAAGAAGAAATCAACGGGTGTAAAGAGAGAATTCAGGTTTGAAAACAAATGTTGGTGAGAATTTAATAGGTATTCAGCGATTGAAGCATGCAGATTTATAAAATGGGACCACTTAATGGTGGACGGGGGTGGAGGTACTGATGGACGACCCACTTAACGGCGAAGGCGCTCTCGTCGCTAAGGTTGACAGCGATGCGGATACGACGTTGGGGGCCGGCGGTGGGGGTTTTAGATGCAGTAGGGCAGAAATGGGAGGATAATTATTTGACTTTGATGGTGGAGGGGGACTGTAGGTCGGATTCCGGTAGGGTGTTTTTGGGGTTACATGATCAAAATTAGGGCTTGAAATGTGTGTGGGTGGGTCGGTGATCTTTTAGGGGTTTTAATCTGTGGTGGTGGTGAGGGGCGGTTGCGGTGGTGATGCGTGGTGGTGTTAATGGTGGTGGTGATGGAGTGATGAGAGAGAGAGGGGACAAAATGTGTCTTTGTGTTTATGTTTGAGAATGAAAGAGAGAGAAAGAGAGTTTGTGGTGGTCAAAGGAGAAGAAGATGATGATGTGGATGGTCCCATTAAATTGTAGCAAGGGTAATTTTGTCATTTTATAAAAAGTTAACTGAATTATTTAACGTCGTTAGTCATTTGGATGCAAATGAGAACAAAAATAAAACGTTAGGGGGTATATGAGGATTTTTAAACTGTAGGGATGCAAATTGTTAAAATCACCAAACCTCAGAGATGCAAACGGTAATTTACTCTAAAAGAAACTATAAAATAGTAGAAAACAATGAATCAACTTTGACAGCTTTTGCATGTTTTTGTTTTGGTGAATTATACATTACAAAACACAAATCCGTTTTGAATAATATTTACATTGGAAGTTAGATATAGGCACATTGCAATAAAATATTTAAAATTTTATAAAACTTTAGATTTTAGACGTTATAACATAAAAGCAAAAAATGTTAGGTGTGTCATAAAAACAAATAAATATATATAGTATAAAATGTATCAATACTTAAACTTAAGGTGTTAAATTGTAAGCTTTCAGAGTAAAATGAAAATTGTAATATGTTAACGGAAGTGATGATGCGCCTATTGAAATGCATGATATATGTTTCAAGGAGTTTAGTATCTTGTGTATCGTATGAATTGAATAGATAAAATATTAAATAGTTAGTAATGGTAAATTATTAATTATAAAATTATATTTTAAGATAAGAGATGATTAAACTTACTTATAAGTAATGATTATAAGTAACAAATTAATTATATAATTTTCTTTAAACTGTTGTACTTTAGTTTCTTTTATTAAAAAATTAAAACATTTTATTCAAAATCAAAATGTTTTATAAAAAAATTTCTTATTATAATTTGAATTTTAATTATTATAGTTCATAAAAATTTATTTTCTAAAAACACTGCTTTAAAAATATTTTGTATTTTTAAAATAGTTTGATATTTTAGAAAATTACTTATGTTATACAAAAATTGTTTCTTTAAATATTGCATTTATAAAAATACCTCTTTCTTAATTTATCAAAAAACTATTTTAATCTTAAAAAGAATTAAATAATATAATTGATAGTTAATGTAAATATTATATATATATATAGGGTCCGGTTCTTTGCAGGACTCTCTTAATAAAAACTGCAAGAACTATTTCTAACCATTGATTATGTTAATCAATGGATGAGATTGAAAAGGGTTGTCAAGTAATTAACATAATATATATTAATTGAAAATAAAAATAAAAAGGGTAAAATTATAAAAATGCATATCCGTTAAATTGGAAAGGGGCTATATTTTAGGATGATCCTATCGATTTTTAAGAAAGTCATATATAATCTTTCTACATGTATGTAATCATGTATGAAAACATAATTAATACAAATTTATATAGAGTATGAAATTATATCAATTTGATAACATTATTTAAATATACATTTACATTTGTGAATGGAAAAGAAATAAATATTACGTATGACCAATATATGTAATCAATTTTATATAGCTAAATTAAAAAAAGCTAACTTTTATTGATAACGATTATTTACATAAATATGTACAACCAAGCTGAAAATAATAACTAATATTCCATTGATATAACTATGATTTACATATACGTAATCCACAAATAAAACCTAACATTTACCTATACGTAGACATGTTTACATATATATTTATGTACATGTAAACAAGTTTACATATACGTAAGTATCTGCTTCGTACACTACAAAGAAGAAGAAGCCAACCATGAATATATATTTTTAATATCTATTATATAAATGCAATAGAATTTTAGAAACCAAAACTCAAAAAATTATAGTTTGGTATATATGAATCTGTGTTTACATATATGTAAAAACACTTGTTTACATATATGTAAACACACTTGTTTTTACATATATTGTAGAAAATGAATCATCATCGTCGCTTCTTCATCATGACTTGAACGTTTAACTGGATCAAAAGTCAACTCATGTCTATCTCACTACAACAAAGTTGGCCATTAAAATCAATTATTTTATCTTTACATTAATTTGTATGAGAACATAAAAGTAATAGTATACAAATGGTATTTGACCTATATTTATTAGCTTCAAAGGACTATGTTCATGGTGTCATCTTCATCAGGAATTTTGTATCTTATTTTTTTCTGTCAGTTGCTACTCCCACCACCACCAAAACCGAACATTTCAAATACCGTCTTTAACGAACCTTTCTATGACACCGTTTCATCACCATCTTCCACCACCACCTATATAAATACAAGTTTCTGTATGTATTTTTAGCTGAGATTCTAAGAAACCATTAAAAGGATTCAAATGTTAATAAAAACACTAAGAGAAAAACATAGAAAGATTGACTTATTTTTTTAACCGGTTGGACTTCTCTAAATTAAAGATTAATTCAAGAAACATGCAACAGATACATTTGAATATATATTATGTTTAAAGAGAATGTTTGAAGGAACTACCAACAACCCACTTGCTAAAGACTTTGAAGGACCTAACCCATCAGAAAAAGATGATAACAACTTCGAACTTCATGATATATATGTTGAAACAAACAAACACAGAGGCTTCCATGTTTTTTAGTTTCCCACTAACTTTGAGCTATGATGACAAGTGAGTTTTCTTCTTTCAGTGTAATTCAAATGTCAATATACGGCTATGTCGATGGATGATTTTAGGGGTTAAGAGAAAATGTTTTGTATTTATATATAATTATCTTAGCTAATAAAGTGGAGATATTTAAGGAAATTACAAATTAGTAAAAAGTCTTTAAAAATAAATGACATAAATACCCTTAGTTTTAAATAATAATAAAAACTAAATATAATTAACCCAATGGATATGATGAGTTCTCGTAGTTCTCGTGATCTTTAAAAGTCCTGAAAAGATCATGATCCTATATATATATATATATATATATATATATATATATATATATATATATATATATATAATATATATATATATATATATATATAGGGGAAAGTTTCCCTAAAAATAATTTTTTCCCTAAGAAATCTAAGAAACATTTATAGCCACTAATTACATGTTAAGGGCATTTCCAGTATTTAAATCAAATATAGGAATAAAAGGGCATTATGGTAATTTGACAATATAAAATACAAAAACACAAAATTACGCTTTCGAAACCCATCTTCTTCTGTCTATTCCTCTCTCCTGCATCGTCATTCCACAATCGAAATCAAGTAAGTCTTCAAATTATTTATGAAATCCATTAAATTATTGAAGTTATAGTACTGATTCTATGTTTTTTTGTTGAAAAACAGAATCAAAACGACCTAAAATGAAGAAGAAATCTACGATTCATAGCGGCGGTAAGTGTGTTGAATTTAATTACAAATTCGATTAATATGTGTAGTGAATACTAAATTTCAAACCGAGGTTCATATATGTATTGCATTCTAAAATTTATTTGTTGCATTGTTTGTTTATATAAGATTATTAGTTTAGTTACAAAGTCTATTTTCATATATGTACTATATTCCACAACTTGATTAATGTAGTATTTTCAATCGAAATCAAATGGATGTGTTGTGATATTCATATATGTACTGCATTTTATCCTTCATTATAACATTAATATATATTGAAATTAGGTTATTATGTTTCCAAGTCGATGCATCTATCATTAATGTACTGCATTATAATTTCAAATGGATATTAATATATGTACTGTATTCTAAACTTGATTTGTAATTTTATAAGTATGAACATAGATTTTCTATCATTAATGTACTGCATTATAATTTCAAATGGATTTTAATATATGTACTGCATTCTAAAATTGATTTGTAATTTTATAAGTATGTACATAGGTTTATCATAAATGTGCTGTATTCTTGGTATTATAAAATTGGTTGTACCTGTACATGCATGAACACCATTATGTACTTGTACATCATATTTTGTGCTATATTTCAACAGATATGTACTATATTCTAAACATCTCATGCATATATCATGTTATATGCACTATATGCATTATAATATTGATATTTAGTGTAATGCAGTACACTATATGCACATGTTGTGCTGTATTTCAACAGATATGTACTATATTCTAAAATCTCATGCACTTTGTTATTGTGTGCTGTATTTCAACAGATATGTAGTATACTTGTAGGTAGGTTTTAATGTTATAGGTTAGATTTCTATGTTGCACATGTACTATATTATTTATAAAAACAGTGATGCAATTGCTAATGTTATAAACTATCTACAGCTGTTGTGATATCACAGCAGACTGTTTCGGATGATGATTTTGAAAAACCATTGAAATCAATAAAACAGTCTCCTTACGAATACAAACAAGGCATTAAAACCATTTGTGGAATTTGAAGAAAACAATAGACTGCGGATACGAAACCCACCAAAAAGCCTTTGTGATTTAATTCAGAGCTTAACTAAAGGACAAAAAAAAGCTGTTAAAGATATGGGATTTGGGAGCATAAACTCTTACTGCATAAAATGTCTACCTTCTAACCTAGCATATTGGTTGCTATCAATCCTGACACAAACAAATTGAATGTTGGTTCACACGTTATAAGATAACACGAGAACTAATGCATGAAGTTATTGGAATTCCAATGGGAAATGTAAAGTAACTGAAATCAATAAGCCTACAGGAAGAGATCCAGTTGTAGCAGAATTTAAAAGTCAATTTCATGGTATTCGTTTGCCTTCTGTAGCTAAAGTTATTAAAAAAGTCAAATCATCCAATTATTCAGGACGGTTATTCCAAATCAACTTCCTAGTAGTATTTGTTACAGTTTTGTTGAGGATGACACAAGGATCAAAAGTAAACATGGAGTTTCTCACATCATTAGTAAAAGGAAGAGACATAAAATCATTGGATTGGTGTTCATATATAATAACATGTTTGAACAAAACAAAAGGAATTCAGCACTACAATGGACCTGCTACAATTCTTACGGTACGTCATACTATATACACCTATCATTTTTTAATCTAGTACAGTGTACTAACATATAAATAATCTTTTAACAGTTGGTATATGCATATGACTCGTACAAAAGAAGCAACCGTAAAGAGAAAAGGATCCCCGCAATATCATATAATACATCTGAAACTCTTATGGATCTTGCTGAGAAACAAGGTTTACAAAATGACATGGTAACAAGGGTGAAGGACAAAAGAAGAAAGAAAAGTTATAAAAGTAGGAAAAAGGTTGAGGGATGAAGAAGATCCAGCACATGTGCAACAAGAGTCTAAAAAGAAGAAAAGAAGTGAGTAACCAGAAAAAATGAAATTGAGCATCGTTAAATCTGTACCAAACGAAAGGCTGAAGCTCAAGATAAAGTTAGCTAAAAAGAAAGATGTTGAGCTGAACTCTAATAAAATATCAGAGGTTGAAGAAGAAATAAGACTGGGTGATGATGATCAATTGTTGCCATCTCCAACACAACAGAAGATTGATAATATAGCAAGTAATGAACTGGATGACATAATACCAACTAATGATGATTGGGAGAAACAGTCATTCTTTCAAGAAACAACTGGTTCCCTAGAAGGATTGTCTGCTTATGCATCACTTCAGTTACGCAGCCAACCAGTACATCCAAGGAAAGAAAAGGTATATGTATTCTTATAAAAACTATCTATTATTTTTATTAACATTTTATATGATATGTACCACTACACTTGATTTAGAAAACAATCTAATAATTATGAATTATGAGCAGCATTTGTTCATTCTACTAGGTTTACAAAAACACAACTCTTCTGTAAAATAGTATAAGGATTTAACAACACATTTATAATATGTATATTGTGCTGCATTATAATATGTACATTATGTTAGATAATAATATGTACATTGTGCCGCATTATGATATGTACATTGTGCTGCATTTACAATTGCAGCACATTGGAAATGTTATGTAAAAAATATATATTAAAGTTGATTTAGAATACAATTCAATAAGATTGGTTTATGTGCTGCATGTGTAACACACTACTATATTAAACAACATGTGCTGTATTATTAAATCGAAATAGAATGTACATTGTACTGCATTTAAAATATTCAATATTATAAGCCCTGATTTACATTGTTATCAGAGCATATTATGTTCTGAATTTTTACATCTTTAAATCAACCAGTCAATAACAAATCGTAAAATATAGTACTAGTAACAATAACTATGTATACTTTTTCTTTGATCTTAGGAGTGGGCATATCTTATAAGGAAAAAAACAAATGATCTTGATGAATTTGTTGAGGGTGTTGATCGTTTAATCGAAGAATGCATTTCAAAGTATGATTCAAATGATGAAATATTCAATGCTTTAGAAGGATGGATGTCAAAGCTAACAAAATATCAAAAAAGGAAAAGAAAATAAAATGAAAGAAGCTGCAGATGGAGATGGAGCAAACATAAAAAAGGGAGTTGATTTAGATGAAGAGAATAAAGAAAAAGAACATGTGGATACAAAAAGAGAAGATGTAGATGTTTTAGATGGAGAAATCATCATGAAAGAAGCTGATTTAAATGTTGATAATAAAGAAAAAGAAGATTTAGATCAAGTAGGAAACAATGTGGATGTACAGGAGAAAACAACACATCAAGAGGACGCAGATAAAGAAGGGAAAGAACGAGAAAGAGTTTTAGATGGAGATAATATCGAGAATTCATCTGGTTTAGCACAAATTATTGAGAAAGAAAAAGTTTACGGAGAAGGAAATGATGAGGCAGATGGACGGGAGGAGATTAAAAAACAAGATGAAGATGATGTTGAGAATGTTTTAAAAACAGTACAATTCTTGCAAACAAATGATCCTCAATTGGAAACTCTTGTACAAGAGAATTTGATTGAGAAATCTAATTTCACAGATGAAAAAGTAAAAAAGGATATAGCTACAAGAGCTAAAGAAGGAGAAGAAAAAAGAGAAAAAACAACACGCATAACAAAGTTGTCTGAAGCTCTAAGATCACCATTTAAAGAGCGTGTTATGCAAATGAATCTTAAAAGGCACAAAGATGAAGAACTTGTAGCACAATATATATTTGCAGCAATTGGTGATATTTGGTAATTATATGACTATCTTGATTTATAATATAACACATTTAATATCACATATTTTTAAAATAACTTATCTGTTAAAATAATGCAGGTAATTCGTCTTTGAAACTGCAATTGGAAATAAAACCTCAAAATAAGCTTCGAGTTGTTTTATCCAAATGAATATTTGCATTGCAGTATCATGACTTGCTGGTCACTTGTACTCAACAACGAGGAACAATTCAGAGCAAATAACTCACCTAAAAGACTCTTCTGTCCATGCAATATGGTGGTATGATTTTTAATACTAACTGATATTTCTAATATAAAATTACAGTACAATAAATTAGTTGTACTATATTAGAAAATACATTTCTTGTCATGAATAGTTGTTTTATAATGCAGTACATACTCTACACTGTTATCATGTATAATAATAACATATTTAAATACAGTACAACTAATTATTTTTTTGGAAACATCGTTTACATGCAGGGAGATTTTAATGTGAGTAAAAAAGTGTTGCAAACTGAGTCATTGCAGAATTTCAGAATGAATGTAGAAAACACTCTATTTGATTCAACATTTGGTTCAATTAAAGAAGTAGACATGATGTTCCTCCCAATTCTCCAAGATAGGCACTTTTATGTCATTTGTTTTGATTTCAAAACACCTTCAATTGACATAATGGACAACATGAAGGGAAAAATCAAACCGAAACAAGCCACACACATTAAAATGGTGGTAATATACTAATTTAAAACTCATGTTGTTTATCACACAACATATCTTCTAAAATTTAAAATTATGTACTAATTTACAATATTCTGATTTCAGAATTCAATTATGATTCTATACTTGAAGGAAGAAGACCCTAAAAAGCATGAAAGAATAAAAACATTGAATCCAGCAAGGTTAGCTTTACCATGGGAAACTACACAGAACTTTGTTGATTGTGGCATCTTTGCAATACGACACATGGAAACATACTTTGGTAAACATAAGAAATGGAACTGTGGTCATTTAGAAGAGTCAGATCAACAAAATGCTGAGTTGTATGATCTTAGAATCAAATATCTGATGAAAATACTGTTATCGGATATCAACATATTGAAGGAAATGGTGACATCTGATGTACTGAACTTTAATAAAAAAGATGATGCTGAGAAGAAGAAACTGAAGGAAACAACAAGGAAAAGAATAGAAGAAAGATTAAAGAAATCCTTTGAATGAAATAGTTATATAATCAAAATATGTTTTATTTTGTTTATCAGCAACAGAAAGCAGTACACTTTGTATTTTGTGATACATAGAATGGTTAGAGCTATAAAAAGTAGTATAACTTTGGTTGTTATGTTTGGTTTGCTAGAAATTTAATGGTTATAAAAAATACAGTACATAAGGTAAAAAAATGTAGTACAATTGCATTCTATATAGGTTTATTTGTTTGTATACACTGGAAATGATATCCGATAATAAAAGGTATTTTTGTACTGTATTTAAAAATGAAGCACAACTATAATACTATGTATGATTGAAGAATATAATTGATTTCATTTACATCATACGTATAAAATTTAAAGCAGCACATCATATGTGTTGAATATGTAGCAACATGTGCTGTATTTTTGAATTATATTTTGTACTGTATTATAATATAAGGTTTTTTGTACTGTTTTAAAAATGAAGCACAACTATAAAACTATGTATTAATGAAGAATATAATTGATTTCATTCACATCATACGTATAAAATATAAAGCAACACATAATATGTGTTGAATATGTGGCAACATGTGTTGTATTTTTGTACTATATTTTAAAATGAATCACAACTATAAAACTATGTATGATTGAAGAATATAATTGATGTCTTTTACATGAAAAATATGATATATGAATTATCAAGTACTATTTGCATTATCAGAACCACCACCAGCATTCTTCAATGTACAACTTCGCTGATTATGGCCGCTCTTTCCACATATCGCACAACACCTAGTCTGTTTCCCTATTTTTTTCTCTGAAGATAATATCTCTTGAAAAGATTTATAACGTTTATGAGAACCCGAACCTTTGTTTTTAATTCCAACAGGTCTTCTAAAAGTAATAGATGGTGGCTGATCAGAACCAAGAATATTCCCCAACCTCTTATTCTTAGATACTGGTCCTGAAGGAACAGGTAAAGAATCCACATTCGCTTGTGTTTTTTTACTTCTTCTAAGTAAATTTTTAACTGATCCATGTTTGTAACAAGTTTGTTGATAATATAATCATGCCTATTCGCAATATCAAGAACAATGCTGTCAACAGAATCAACATTCTCACCAGCAGAATCTCGCTCAATAACAGTACGCATTGACTTATTTGGAGCAGCATCTCGGGTCCATCTTCTCATAATATATCTTTCAGGAAACTGTTTAATACCACAAGCTCTTAAAACGTAGAAGATATGCCGACATAACAAACCGTATTGCTCGTATCTGTTGCAACTACATGTAATTATCATATCATTTTCTCTAAACAGAACCTACATCAGAAAACATAACAGTTAATAACAATTGCAAAATGCAGCACAGGTATAAAATATGTGTGCTGTATTATAAAACTAAAACAAAATAGTACAAAAACAGATGATTATATAAAAGTCACCACATTAATGGATAAAACAATATGTGCTGCACTAAAATCTTTGTATAAATACCAAACAAAAATATGAATTAATACCTCACACATATATTAAATACAGCACAATAGAAAAACCATTACGCTTAATGAAACCAGCACATATAAGAAAGACAACACACATTATAAAAACAATACACATAATAAAAACAGCACGCATAATGAAAACATTACGCTTAATGAAAACAGCATTAAAATCTTTGTATAAATATCACACAAAAGAATGAATTAATACCTCACACATATATTAAATACAAAACAATATAATAAACCACACATCTACAGGAAGGTATTTTTAATTTAAAACAACACATATAAAGAAAACAACACACATAATAAAAACAACACACATAATAAAACAACACGCTTAATGAAAACATTGCGCATAACGAAAGCATCATCTAACACATAATAAAAACAGCCAGCTTAATAAAAACAGCCAGCTTAATAAAAACGACATTAAAATCTTTGTATAAATAGCACATAAAAGAATGAATTAATACCTAAAAGGTGGCCGAGACATTAGCATCTAACTCCTTAATTGAAAACTTGACAAAGTCACCAGCCGGTTCAAAGCATTTACATATACATTCATGAACAGAACCAATGATTTCACCTTGAACATCAGAAAATATCTCTCTCGTATAAATTTTTTCAGCTTGATATTCCAACTCAAAATTAGTTTTTATCTCAGGTGTAGTGTATCGTGTATTGTGATCATTTTTACGACGTGTAAACCTTTGAGCCTCCATAGCAATATCAAAGTGACTTAAAAACTCTAACAAAGACAACTCTGTATTGCTAATCTGACCAAAAAAGTGGTTTTCACTCTCGAACCTAGATGTAGTACGCATAAGTCCAGACATGTGTTCATGACGATAATATGCAGGTATCCAATCTTGTCTCAAAAAGAACATGTCTAACAACTATTTGTTAGATTGTATGTTATACTCAACCATTATATCAGTCCAAGATTTTTCAAATTCAGCAGGTTGAATAGCATCAGTCCAAACAATGTCGCACAACTTACGCTTAAAAGACTCGTCTTGGGATAACTTGGGTCCAACCTGTTATAAAAAAATAATTTTATTGGACTGAAGAAAACAACACATTTAATAGATCATATATAAAACCATTACAAAAAGTAAAATCGACCTTGGATGAAACTTTAGTCATAATATGCCACATGCATAGTCGGTGTCTACTAGTTGGGAAAACATCTTGAATTGCAATCTTCATGGCCGGGTCTTAATCAGTAACCACAACTTTAGGTGCTACACCAAAACATTTCAAAAAGCAGCAAGTAACCACTTATATGAATCTGCGCTTTCTGATGCTAACAAGCCAGCCGCAAACGTAATGTTGCGATGATGATTGTCAATTCCAGTGAAGGGAACAAAAACCAAGTCATACCTAAAAACAATAAAAACAACACACATAAATCAGTGTGAATTAAACAAATATAAAATAGAAAAAATAGAAAAAACTTCATTACAAATAATGATTTAATGGTTTACATATAAACAAAAACAACACACATATATTAAATACAGCATAATAGAAAAAATCACACATTTACAGGAGGTATTTTTAATTTAAAAGAACACATATAAGGAAAACAGCACACATAATAAAAACAGCACAAATAATAAAAAAGGCACACTTAAAGAAAATAACACACTTAAACAAAAAATTTTAAAACAGTAAAAAGCAGCACAAAAAGGATACCTGTTAGTACGAAATGCAGCATCAAAAGATATAACATCACCAAACAAAACATAATCCCGCTTCATATCCTCATCGGCCCAAAATAAACCAGCGCACCTTTCTATCCAGTTAAATATTCACAAGAATAATCGGGTAAGTGCTCCTTTTTTCTTTAGAAGACGATTTACGGCCATATCAACATCAAATTCACCAAGAAACAAATTAAGGTCTCTTTTAAAGTTCTTGCAATCAACAGCAGTCACACCAAAATTCTCAAACCCACCACACATTACTCTCATAATATTAAACGCCTTAACTGGACCAATATTCATTATAGAAAAATCGATAATTAGTTGTTGTTGTGTGAATGACAAATCTCTTGCTGCACATAATAGGTGGTAGTCCTCAGGATCAACAAAGCTATGGTTATGCTCCTCATAAAAACCAAAAATTGTATAGTATTTCTTACATTTACTTAACTCTAAACGAATGTGAGCCTTACAACCGGTACGTTTAGATGGACGCTTTCTTCGATCTTTTGATTTCTTATCAGAATCATCACTATCATTAACCGTGTCAATGTCATGAAATGTCTTATGACCATCTTTTGCACAAACTATATATTTAATTTTAATAACACTGTTTGATGTACATTGAGTATGCTTCCGTGCCTCAAAACCTCCTAACTTGGCATAATTTTTGTAAAACTCAAAGGCTTCATCAATTGACAAAATTCATACAAACTGTTGGTTTGGATGAATCTGGAACATTAGGAGTATAATTCTTTTTTCTAGAAGTAGGAGATATACGAACACCTGAAACACAAAAAAGAGAACATTGAATTACAAATAATGATTTAATGATTAATACATATAAACAAAAACAACACACACATATATTAAATACAGCACAATAGGAAACAGCACAAATAATTAAAACACACATCTACAGGAGGTATTTTTAATTTAAAACAGCACATATAAGGAAAAAACAGCACACATAATAAAAACAACACACATAATAAAAACAGCACACTTTAAGAAAACAGCACACTTAATGAAGAAAGCACATATAATGATAACACATAGAAACAATTACAGCACAAACATATATTACAGCGAAACAAATACAGCAAACACATATATAGATACAGCACAATAGAAAAAACCACCGATGCACATAATGTATTTTTAATTTAAAACATCACATATAAGGAAAACAGTACACATAATGAAAACAGCACACATAATAAAAACAGCACGCTTTAAGAAAACATCACACTTAATGAAAAAGCACATATAATGATAACACATAGAAACAATTACAGCACAAACATATATAACAGTACGCATAATAAAAACAGCACACATAATAACGAAAACATCACAGAAATGAAAACAGCACTATAACGAAAACAACACTATAACGAAAATAGCACAGAAAGGAAAACATCACAATTTCATAAAAACAACGTACACAATTAAACAAAACAGAGTATATTAAAATTGTAATTGGAACCTTCATTGACTGCATTGGAAGACATTGTAAGTACAGATTAAAAGAATAACTTGATTCTCGCTCCAAAATTGATAAAAATCACGAGCTGAGGCTTTGGTTTCGTGAAACTGAAGATCCTTATGATTGTTTCAACGATCGAACGCTGCAATAGTGGTATTGAAATCGGTTAGAATTGCAAATTATAATAAAAACTCACGATCTCAGGATTTGATTCGTGAAATTGATGACGATGACTACTTGATTCGATCAAAATCGTCTCGAATCAGAATATGATTTCGTTCCGACCACTGCAATGCTGATTAGATATTGAAATCAATTTGAATTCTATAGTACATGAACTGATCGTGGATTCGAGTGTGAAATTGAGGTCGATCCACGCTGAAATCGTGAATTCTGTTGAAGAACAGAGAGTTTGAAGAGTTTGAAGAATATCTTGTTTCCAAAAATACCCTCCATTACTAAAAATTAAAAATGTCACATGTCACCATGATATTTATTCTTAGGCAACTTAGGCAACTAACTATTCTTAGTTGAACCTCTCTCTCTCTCTCTCTCTCTATATATATATATATATATATATATATATATATATATATATATATATATATATATATATGTGCTGAAAAATGGTTACTAGCTTCTTGATGATCTTGGCCATTCAAAACCACGTTCTTTTAATCTTATTCCTTTAAATTAAGCAGTTATTGACTATTGTGGTGGTTAGAGTGGTTGTTCCGATATTTCCTCAGGCGTCGCCTTCCTCCGCTTTTGCCTCCCCATGTTGGAAATGCACCTTCTCATCTTCTTCGTCTTCAACATTCACGATTTTCAAGTGTTGGGTTGCCGGTTTCGAAGCACTGGAGTTTTAAGGGAGAAGCAAATTATCTACATCTTTATGGGCAACAGTATTTGGTTTTAGGGTTCGGTTTTAACCACCTGTTGGGAAGATCACAACCATTGAAAGTCTCTAATTTTAGATCTCACCCGTTTAATTCACCGTAAATCTTCTAGGTTACCGTCGATCTCCCTCACGTCCCCCTACTTTCTGTTGTACGTGTTGGGCTTCCACAGCATGGCTTAATAATTAGTAATTTCCTGAACCACAACTCTATTGTCAATGCTTCTCATGGTTTAGGTGCTACCATTTGAGCTTCCAACATAACAGTAAGCCCATTGTATAAGCTCACTTCATATTTGCAGTTTAATTTGATTATGGCCAAATGCAGCATAAATTTCACTTATTTGCCTTCGGTTAAGTGGCTTTTGAGACAATATGTTTGTGAGGCTACACAAAAGCATATGCTTCATGTGCTGTTTGTGTTTCATTTTTTGAAGTATTGAAACTTTTGTTGATTATTCATATGATTTTAGTATGGTTGTAGGTAATTGTGTCTATGACTCAGGCAATAAAATGTATTGCTACTGCTAAACTATTCAATAGTATGTTTATTGTATAAATTGATTGATATTGAATTACTTTTTGATGTTTCTATATTAGTTTACTAGAGAAATGACAGAAGAGATGATTTTGATTGCGTTGTGATTGATGAATGTGTAAGTTTCTTGCAAAGATTACAGTCAATGAAAAGGAACTTGCTGATGAAGCATTATGGGGACCATGTATTCAAATAGCTTCATCTATGGCGACAATGACGTGCTTGGTATTTTTTTGTTTGATGTTATTAAATTTGTTTAATAATTTTATTCTTGTGCTCTAATGTTTATGTTATGCTTACCGGCGGATGTTGATAATGAAGACATGTCAGATTATCACATGTTTACACAAGGTGTGAGCAATGAAGATACCACAATTCCTACCTCCGCGGATTTTTGAACATGTCACTAATCAAGGTAATGGGAAACGTTAGTCTAAAAGCTCAAATTTAAGGTGTTTGAATTCAAAAGGTTTTGTGTTTGAAAAATCTGTCGCATGCATTATCATTAATTTAAGGTGTTTATATATAGTGGATTTAAAATGCAACTGTCAGGGTAATAAGAGGTAGGGGCGTGCAAGAAACATCTGCAAATTGTTAGAAGCGATGAAACCAAACCAAACCGACATGTGAGTAGCGTTTGTATGATACACATACGTATGTGTGTGTGTGTGTATATATGTGTGTGTGTGTGAGTAAGGGGGGGGGTAATGTTCCAGTCTATATTGTCTCTTACGGTTATGGGTCGGTTCCGATTCTGACCCATAAAATCACATTTAAAACGTGGAAACGTTGCAAGGTTAATTTAAATATAAAACCTGTTTTTTGGAGTTTAACTTTGATATCAGGAGTAGGGTGTTTTTGACTCGTGTGTGTTTCTAATATTTGTGTATTGAAAAGATTGCACATGATGGCTATGAGGCTGAGTTTCATCTTCTTGCCACTGGATTCCAAGAATTAGGGTGAGCCATTATTCGTACTTTTTATAACTTGTCACTTATGTTCTATTAGTTATATTCAATACATTGCTTTTAATTTGTAGATTTCAAACATTTAATATACATCTCTGTCTGCTTAATCATTTTACCATCTTATTAAGTTAACAACATTGTCTACCCAACAATTATTGACTTATGTGAAGTCAAGTTTTTTAAAAATTTTGAAGTATTGTGTACATTTGAACCTTTTTCAAAAGGTGATAGTTATGAAATTATGAGATTATGACATTATAACATGAAACCATCCGGTCACCGGATGGGTATAAAACTAGTTTAATAGGAGAGCGAAGCGGTAAAAATAAGTTTATGATTTCTAAAATTATGACAAGTGGCAACTCAAAAACTTATTTTATTGTAATACATATAGTTATTTTATATAGGCTTGCGACGGAAGTAAGAAACAAAAAAAAAGACAATTTTGATAGAATAGATTGTTTACTTCATGTGTAGAATCATATTCATACTTGTCCTATAAACTCTCTACAAGAAAGCAACAGCTACCCGTAAAAATCCCTAACTTTTATCGTAAAAGCGTAGCAATTTGCAGCCTTGCGACACAACTTGGTATAAATGTACTTAAATAAAGATAGCTTCACAAAGTTGTCGCAAGAAAATTTAATAACACACATATATATGACCATCACTATAATTAGATGGCGTGTCACAAATATTTACCATTTCACACTCAATTTTTGTTAATAATAATAACAAATTACTACAGATCATATGAATATTAATATAGAGTAATCTAAAGTCCCACAAATGTTACCATTTCACGCGTTGAATTGACTCATTCACTATTAAGTATTATTTTTAGAAAAAGTTTCAAATACAAAGTGTATTTTTACTTCAAAGTGTGAGAAGACACAAAAATTAGTAAACAAAGTCACAAAAAAATTATATCTCACAATCTAAATCGAATTCCAAAAAAATAATTCCGAGCTTTTGTTCCCCTATCCGTCCTTACTAAGAAAAAAATAAACAAAAAATAAAAAAATAAAAAATTAACGTTTTTTTATTTTGTCATTTATGAAAGACACAATGACGTCATTGTGTCATATAAAGACAAAATGAATTTATTTATTTATTTTTTATTTTTTTCCTGAAAGAAGACGACGAGAGGAACAGAGACTCCGAATTACTTTTTTGAAATTCGATTTAGATTGTAAGATATAATTTTTTGTGACTTTTTTAGCCTCATTGTGCATTCTCACACTTTGTAGCAAAAATACACTATGTAGAATAACATCGCCCTTATTTTTATTTTTATGAATACAAATTTATTTTTTGTAGCTATTTCAAATTGCCGTGAACATCATTCACATATAAGATATAATAACCATAAAAAGACGTATTCAACGTGTCTAATTGGATAACGACACCATAAAAAACAATTAAAAACCAGGTTTAGGTTTTAATTTATATGCATGTTGATACAAAAGGTTAATAAATATACACATAAAAAAACAAAGAGCAACGTACGAAATTTTGTGTCTATATATGTTCCAATCAAACGCTAGATTTAACGTACCAAATTCTTCAGTGATGACGAGGGAGGGAGTGCCTGTGATAGACATGAAAAAGGTGGAGGGTCTAGGCGAAGAATTAGTGAAAGCATGTGAAGAATGGGGTTGTTTTAGGATCCTCAACCATGGTGTCCCGCCGGAGCTCATGGCGGAGATGAAGGCGGTTACCGCCTCACTTTTTGATCTCCCGGAGGAGATCAAGAGACGGACGGTTGACACTGAACCTGGCAATGGCTACGTTGGTCGTAACCCTGTAAATAAATTCTTTGAGGGCTTGAGTATCGATCTGATATCTTCGATTGATGAGTTTTGTGATCGCCTTGATGTCAACACTCACCAAAGGTACCTAACGTTCGAGGTATTTGTTGATATTTTTTACAAACCCTCTGATTCGGCTATTAATTCTACACATTTTGTTCACTATAGCATTTGAACGCTATATGAAACCCGACATTTTTTCTACACATTTTGATACTGTTAAATATTACGGATAAACATGGATGACCAAGTCATTATTATTATTATTATTATTATTATTATTATCTAATTTACTTGTATTTATTAACTAGTCAAAGTAGTTGTAGAGATCCACATATTTCTCCTGCATTATCTCGAATATTTGTATATATATATTATATACCATTAATGAAATACTCAACCTTTTGTATTCAAACTCTCTGTTGCCATATTAGATTAATAACTTAAGTTTAATTTCGTAATTGTTGTAGGGAGATTATACACAAGTACATAAGAGCTATTCGTTATCTTGCCGGGCGTATTGGTCGGAAATTGATGGAAGGCAGTGGTTTGGCTGGAGATTTATTCGAGGGATGGTGGTGCCAATTAAGAATGAACAAATATCATTATTGTCCGGAAAGCGTAGGGTTAACTGGTGTCGACTTGCACGCTGACCCTTCGTTTATTACTATTTTACAAGACGATGAAAACGTTAATGGTCTTCAGATTGTTGACAAAATCTCCGGCAAGTTTGTGCCGGTTGACCACGTCTCCGGCACTCTAGTAGTCAACGTTGGTGATATTGGCAAGGTGACACCACCACCCCAACCACTTGATTGAAAAACCAATTTTTTTAGGAAAATTGTCATGGTCGGGTTAGGTCAAAACATACTAATTTTATCTTTAAAGTTAATTTAAATTTCGCTCCCTAATGTTTGATTAAAGTAATAATTTTTCTTTAAAATATTAAAAATATCAATTTACCTTCAAAAATTTTATGTATTGTTTCAACTTCACTCCAAAAGTTTTATTATTTTGGATTAAATTGAAACAACTAATGAAATTTTAAATTAAAATTGGAGCAACTTATGAAATTTTTTAAGATAAATTTATATTTTTAGTCTTTTAGGAGAAATTATTGTTTGTAACAAACTTTAAAGAAGTAAAATCAAACTTAATTCTTATCTTTACATGTATGATGTATGGTATAAATGGGCTTGGTGTAAATGGGCTTGGTGTAAATGGGCTTGGTGTAAACTTTCAGGAAATTATTGTTTGTCTAGATTTGAGCTCTGGTCGTTTTGACTAAGAAGGGTTTGATTTCAAACTCGAGATAGGTTTAGAATTTTATTAATTTCTAAGGTTGAGTTCAGCTTGTGAGAAAAATTTTAATGTTGAGTTTGGCTTTGGCTTGACTCGTTATTATTAAATTATTTTATTTACATATTTATCATAATTTAATCTATTATTATTATATATTTAATACATAATAATATATATTATTTTGTTTTATTCATAAATTTATATATGATAATAATTATTTATGTAAATGCATATGTATTTAATAGATTAATTAACAATTGTATAAACAAAACGCTCGTTTAGACTCATGAGTTGACTCAAACTAGATATATAAAGTTTGGGTTCAAGCTTATTTATTAGATGAATCATAGTATGAGCTTGAGTTCGTTTAAGTTCGACGTGATTCAAGCTTTTAACGAGCCGATCCCAAGTAGCTCACGAGTTAGCTTGGCTCGTTTATACGCCTAATGGAGAAGGCATGTTTATATTTGTATTTTAAAGTTATTTAACTTAAATATAAAATAACATGTCTACATAAATTTCGTTGACATAGTTTCATCATTTATGTCATCTATCCTTTTTATCTTGATTGTATTACTAACCTAACGAGTCATGATCTAAATAGATTTGGAGCAACGGGAGATATTATAACGTGAAGCACAGAATATGGTGTTTTGAGCCTAAGACACGATATTCGATTAGTTTATTCATATTTGGACCAACCGATGAGAAGATTGAAGCTCCATCTAAACTTGTCGACTCAGAACACCCTCGTCTTTATGTCCCTGTCAGTGTTGAAGAATACAAACATATTCGATATTCTATGAGAATGCGCACTGGTGATGCCCCGGACTTATTTAGAACCACTATAGCATGACGTATGTTACCGGAAGGCAACGTTATCATGTATGTTATATGTATGTTGTTCGTCAATATTCTCCCTATTGTCATCATGTAATCATGTAATTGTGTGATGTGTGTTCTTTACCATTCTCAGCGGTATCATCATGTAATCATGTTTAAGTTTTTATGTCTATTATAAAAGTTACACTGTTTTGCCATAAATAAATCATCAAATATTCTGAATATACTACGCACACTCAATTTCTAAAACTTTAGAGTTATAGATTCATAAAAATTCCTTTACTAGAACGAGATGGCTTTTTTTATTTTCTTAACATTCCATTGAATATTTGAAGATCGCTAAATATGAAAGAAACCTGTGCATGCACATGGTCGGTATTAAAAGTATTACGAGTACTAAAACAATCTGATAATGTGACTAATTTAACCATCTTTAACACTAAACATTTGGCGCAAAATGTCATATCAGATTTATGCTTATAATATAAAAAAAGACTCGATATCTAGACATTTAATCATTATAAATCAACACCTCTAAAATTCTATATTGGTCATATAGCCCTATTCGTGTCGTGTTGATGGAGCGTATAACCCTATATGATGTGTATAACCCGGCCCCTTTGACAGTTCCTTAACTTTTTCATCGTATTTAGTGTTGAATTTTGTCATGCGTGTCGTCTAGGAGGTTGTACCAGGTTATATAGGTGTATGAAAAGCACACATTTTGCATAATCTCCACCTTTTGCAAATTTATCACCGGCACGCCTTCCTTAACCATTGATATACTAGCAGATGATATGTGTGTGATGATGTTTTGTTTAGTGACCCCTGATGTTTAACTTACTAAATTAACAGACATTGTAATCTCAAAAGTAAGATTTTAAGTTTGCCGTTCTAGAAAAGCACACCACGTGCATATGATTATGAAGGAGCAATATGGTACGTTAAATCTTAAGTTGGATTACAACGTATACAGCCACAAAATTTCGCACTTAACGCTTTGTTTTTATGTGTATCATTATTCTTAACATGCCGGCCTTGTTGGATTCCAATCCCTAAAGAGTAAAGAACTTTTCAAAATAGCTTACGATTGTATGTATTTGTTGTTATATATCTTTAAATTATTATTTTATATAAAATTTATTTTAAAGTATATTTTTTAAACATCACATCTACTTTTGATCAATATTTTTTTATTTTGATTAATAAGAAATTGAATAATTAACCTAACTACATTATTATTGTTATTATATATATTAATGTTTTTAAGTAAAATTTTTTAAACGTATATCAAATCTACTTTTTAAAATATTCTTTTATATAAATAATCAGAAATTTAATATATGATTTATAAAATAATACGTTGACCTTGACACTGTTATAACAGCTGAAATTTAATTTCTTGTTGTAGGGAGATTATACACAAATACATAAATGCTATTCGTGATCTTGCCGGACATATCGGCCGGAAGTTGATGGAAGGCAGTGGTTTGGCCGGAGATTTGTTCGAGGGATGATGGTGCCAGTTAAGAATGAACAAATATCATTAGTGTCCAGAAAGCATAGGGTTAGCAGGTGCAGGCTTGCATTGTGACCCTTCGTTTCTTACTATTTTACAAGACGATGAAAAAGTTAATGGCCTTCAGATAGTTGACAAATTATCCGGTGAGTTTGTGCCGGTTAACCACGTCTCCGGCACTCTAGTTGTTAACGTCGGCGACATTGGCAAGGCCGGTAACAAAATGCAGGCCCATTGATTTTAAAAGAAAATCCCTTTGTTTAGTTAACTCTAAATCCGTGGGTTAGGTTGAAAATAACTTCTTTCTTTATGTTTTCTTTTATTATATGCTTATTTAAATAAATTAAACTTTTCTGCATGCGGTATGTTTGTTATTTTAGGTCTTATTTTGTCTTATTTTATTCAAAGAAAAAATTAGGACCTCAAATGTCTACGTGGGTCTTCTTTTTCATCCAGTTTATAAAACATTTGTGTTATCTGTTAGTGAAGAATGAGAACTAAATATGTAAATTTTAAAAAGGTGAAACTAAAAGCGTATTATGATGATACCATTAAACTCATCCATATAATTATTCAAGATAATTGTATTTTTAATTGATTTTTAATACGGTTTATGCGGAAATTGCACATTAGTCATTTAATTTAGGCAAATGGACTCTTAATGATCCAGATTATGATGTATTAGCTGATAATGATGCATACTATCAATTTAACCGATAATAACACCAACTTTCATTATTATTGTCAATGACAATCGTAGTAATATAATCTTCATTGATATGCACTAGAGTTTCACTCGTTTCATTCCATTTCGTTGTACGTCTCCTTATTTTATTCACAATCATCATCGTAAGCAGAATAAAGTGTAAATAAATAAAAATTTATGCTACTAGGATTCTTTAGTTTTGGCTATATTATTAAACTAACAAACCATGATTTAGATTTAAGGCAACGGAAGATATTATAATGTAAAGTACAGAATATGGTGTTTTGAACCCAAAAACGCGATATTAGATAGGTTTATTCGTATTTGGACCAACAGACAAGAAGATCGAAGCTCCATCAGAACTTGTTGACTCGGATCATTGATGCCGAAGAATACCGAGTTGCTCGATATTCTAGAAAAATGCGCACCGGTGGAGCAATTCTTATTTAGAACCACTGCATATATAATGAAACATGTCACTAAAATATTGTGCTATACGTATGAATCTTCATCATTCTTACTCGTTTCATCATACATATAATAACTTGCTTTTGATGCTTACTTTAATCTTTTTGTTCAATTAGAATTTTTAATCTTTATTGGCAATATCTTTATAGGCATTATATATGATTAAGTTTTATTAAAGGCTTGTTTTTTTTTACGTCTTTTAACGACATTGACCACACGTTTATACAAATTTGGTCTTGAGACTTTATAAAATTTCATTAATGTTATCAACGGAGAGGAAGTCCTTTTATTTTTTTTTCTCGTCCTAAGGTCATATCAGAGCCACATTAAATTTCTATCATTTTAATTTCTTCATATTTTCCACAATTTAAGAAGTGTCATCTCGGTAATTTCTTAATTTTTCTCACTTCTATCTAACTAACTGATTTTAAGTTAGTATTTACGTTTGATATTTGATAATTAAATATATAATTAGAATAATAAAATGAAAAAAATATTAAATAAGTTTAAAATTAAAATAGAAGACAACATTTTAGTAGTTAAAAAAATAAAACTAGAGGTTCAATTGATGCAAATGCTAGAATCGAAGGTTATCATGGATTGTGTGTAATAATAAATAACAAATTCAACATTATATTAAAAAACACAATAATAAAAAATAAAACCTTCTTGACGATGCAGCAGTATCTTGAAATTTGTCCAATTATAAAGAAATCATGACGGTCAAAAACTCAAATTTACAGACTTGTCTCTAAAATTTCTTCCTCGAAACTTGATTAGTCGTAAATTCAAAATTGCATTGCATCCATTTTTTCTTAAAATGAGAGAGATTTGAAATATATTGGTGTAGAGAGTATCGAGTTGGAAGGTAGAAATTAAGCATCAAAAGTTTAGTTATATTGTGATGCATTGTATAAGGTTAAAACAATAGATTAAGGGTTTGGTTAAATGCACACTCCATTATTTTAAGTCAACACCCCAAAATTTCTATGCGGATCGTATAGCCTCATACGTGTCGTATAGGGGGGTCGTATAGCCCTATATGGGACGTATAACCCCTCTGACAGCCCCCTGAATTTTTCATCGTAGTCAGTGTCGAAATTAGCTATACGCGTCGTATAACCCTATATGTGTCGTATAGGGGGGTCGTATAGGGCTATATGGGGCGTATAGCTATCTGACATCCCACCTTAATTTTCCTCGTTTTCAGTGCATTCGACCCTATACGCCGCATATGGACTCATACGAGACGTATAGGGGGTGTCGATTTATCTGGGTGGGTGTCTAAATATTAGGACCCTAGATTAAATATTTATAAAGTAACTTTCAATAGACCGTTGACAACCGGTTAAATGGGGCGCTTTTTGAATCGGTAAGATTCGATGAATTTTTTTAACCCCCGCTTCTAAGGTAAATACCCAACTCTAATAAACCGGAACCGACCAGGACTAGGAACTGGTTAGCACAATAATGAGAATTGAACCCATTGTTGTAAAAATCGTTAGGCGCTAGTCGAGCAATGGAGTACTGACTAGTGTTTAGTCGGAAGTAATCAGTTTAGAACTTTTATATATAATTTTCAAATCTTTATACACACACATTTTATATGTAATTCTAATAAAAATGTTAATATATATACATGTCTTGCCGGAAATTCGAAATTTTCGCTAGAATTTTTAGACTTCACCGGAAAGTCCCCGGAATCTGGAAAAAACGCCAATTATAGGCTGAATAGGGTCGATTAATCCTGATTTTTGACCATTTTGACCTCTTAGCGATTATTGTTACCGATTAGCAGATATTAAAGTGGGGAGCTTTCGATTACCGACTAGTCGACGATTAATCGGCCGACTTATTCAATTTTTACAACACTGATTAAACCTGAACCACACCTTATATTAGCATTATCAGTTCAGCTATATAAAAAGTTAAGTGATTCAGTTTGAAGATTTTATCCCATTGCTGAAAGTCCTTACCCTAGGTCAAATAAGAGCATGGGCTTTACAGAATTGGCATTTTAATTTTAGATTTTTAGGCATCCCGTCTTTCCCTAGACAAAATTAAAATGAAAAATTAAAAGTAAAACTAAGAAAAACAAAAACCCAAAATCGGGATAATCTAAACTTCTGAACTGACTAAGATATCTTTCACGACTGAGTTGGGTCGAGCCAAGCTGAGCCAGCTTATGCTCGAGCTAGAGCTTAGAATTAAACGAGCCAGCTGGATCGATAAATTTTAACAAGCTGAAATTTGAGCACATGCTCAGCTAGGATAAAACTTAAGTCCGCACTGGCTGGCTTGTTAAGAAACACGCCAATTTCAAGCTAAATATCGAACTTATCTCTTTGCTCAAGCTTGGTTCATTTATTAAGCAAGCTCCACTCGGTTTGCTTATAAAGATGTTGAATTCGAGCGAGCTTCAAGACACGAGGTTTTTCAATAGTCTCAAAAACCGGCTAGATACTCATGTAAAATTTTACGTCATCTTAAGCTTGAAATTTGAAATTTTTATAAATTTACAAAGGTTCGGTTCTTAACAACAATGAATATGACCGGTCTCTTAAAACTCTAGATCTAAAAACTGACTCTTATTGTTCTGGTTCTTTGGTTTTAAATGGTTTTATATTATGTTCAAGATAACCTAATATCCAATCAATAAGTACAAACAAAAATGTCATTTCTTACAATATGTTTTACTATAACTTTATTTACTTTATTATGGTCGACCAAGATATTATATATTCTAATGAAAGTAGGGAGTCAATCGTTTTCTTACAGAAACTTGTTCGGAAAAAAAAAAGAGTTTTCTAGCGGTTTTGGACGGGTTTCCTAGGGAGCTCTCAACCCTCCCAATTTCAGTTGTTTCTAACCCTTTTAGTTTTTTGTGTTTCATGTACTCAAGTTTTAGATTCAAGAGACCAAAATCCTGAAATTAGACAGATTTAAATCGCTCAAAAACATACCTGTTCTGTTCTTTTTTGAATCGATCTCTCAATGTAACTCCTCTCTTTTTTTAGATTATATTAAAGCAAAGCACATGCTTTTAATTAAATTTTCATACCAAAGTTTTTGATTAAGTTCAATGTTGGCTCAATTCATATCGGTTTGAACCAAACGTCTCCCTAGTTTTAGTGTATAATTTGATGAAATAGGTTCACGACGAGAACATGGTGGTGGTTGGTGGTGGTGTTGCTGGTAGCATAATCAAGGCTAAATGTTGGCTCCCAATCATAACGTTGTTGTTAATGAAAATTGAACTTCACTTTTTTCATATATTGTTAAACGAGTAAGCAACGAATAAAATAACTATTTAAAATTTGAAGTTTTAAACAAACTTTTAGTGTTATAAAAAAGCATTTGAATATAATAATGATATATCATATTCGAACATACTCTATTTATAGCAAAACTTAAGTTGACTCGAAAAGAAAAAATAAGTTCGCTACAACGACATATTCAAAATCTTATAAAATGTTATATTGTAAAAGTTATAAGAGAAAATTAAAATAAGCAGTTGAATTATTTATATAAGTAAGCAAACAATCAGTCTAGCTTACCAATCTTTCTCCCACCATTGACCACCATTCACCCTGGAAATAAAGTCACATGTCTACTGCTTCCTTATAAATGAAAATCTTAAGATTAAAGTTAGAATATAAGTTTCTTTAGCAACACTCCATATAAAGAGACTCATACCTTGTTGGGTGTTGTTAGTAGTTGTTTTTAAAGCTCGAGTAGAATCTCAAGTAGGATAGACTTTTGTCTGGGTGGATTTTGATGGATCAATTATACTGGTTGTTGCTATTGAATCATTTTTGCGAAAATACAATGATCAATAATCATAAGAACAGTAGAAATACTCATAAAATTCTCTTTGTATATATGATCTACTCAAAAACAAATTAAATTAATACTTAGCTCACCTATACTAGTACGCGTAAGTAAGATCGTCTCAACGAGGAATATGAGGTAAATGTAACTTTAGTTCAATTATTTTAAATTGATCAAGAAAACAACTTTAAATTAAGAATTGATTTAGAAAGCAAAATTACAAAGTAATAAACTTGATCGGTTTTAGAAATGATAATAAGAAGAATGATCCACTTCAGGTTTTAGGGTAAAACAAAGTTGCAACCTAGTTGTTTTTAGCAAACAATCACATATACATAATTGTATTGGTTTGATTGATTTTAGTGCTAGCGATGGAACGGGTTGTAAACAAGCCTATTCACAAACTACCGATTTTAGTTTGTTAATCAAAACCCAAGACTCACAATGCTCATGATGTAAAGAAACTTTAAAAACTGATGAGTATTAGATTAAGATTCAAAACAAAGAAAAACCGTTTAAAGTAATCAACCAATAAATGAAATCATATAGCTTAACGTGCCAATCAAAACTTCAACCCAATCTAAGAACTATTAAAGTTTAAACAAATGTTATAAACACAAACCTTACACCCGGAGAAGATCATGGGTGATTTAGTCGCTAATAGTTGTCATGAAATCGAAATCGATTGTTGTAGGAATCGATTGTATGAAACGATGGATCCGTAGGTGTTCTTTGCTCTCAAAACTTCTCCTTGAATGGCCAAAAACAACTTTGTGAAGTGTAAATTCACAGCCCCTTTTTAACCTTTAATTAGGTTACAAAACCCTCAAAATTCATAATTGTCTGCCCAAGGACGTAATTTATGTCTTTAGGGACGTAATTTATGTCTTTAGGGACGTAATTTACTAGCCCCCTTGAATTAGCACTTTTTCCTCCTATTTTGTGTCATAGTTTGCGTGCATCCTTTTAGCTGATCACACATAGGACCTACTTTACGTCCTTAGGGACGTAATTTATGCCCCCCTTCAATTTTTCTTCACTTTTTATATTTCTCAAGTGTTGCCTTCTTTGTGAGCTTCCGGCTTCCATTCTAACTCCTGAAAACACCCGAAATGTGTTCGTTTTAGCTTCACGAGCCTAAAAATCAATTAACTCTCAAAGTAATTATGTTTCATAATATTAAATACATAAAAACACATAATTAAACATTTTAATATAATAAAAAACTTTGACACATCAGTTATTCTCAAACTTTTTGGATGCCTCTACAAGTACAAGCAAAATAGTTATAATGAGTAACTCAAGCCATGATGGTCTTGAGTTGTCTATTTCAATCAACAATTGTAATTCTATGATATGCTTCTTTGAATTTAGCTTTCAAAATTGATTTATCATATTCATCTCTTCTATTAAACTTTGGTTTGGAAAACTTATATTTAATCAGTGAGAAATTTGATTTGTCATCAAAACTTCTCATTTCATGTTTTACCATATTCTCCTTTACCTTTTCATCCACTATCATGTTAGTCAGTTATTATTATGTTCTCTATAGCCTTGTATTTTATTTATGCATTTTTACTATCTGGATTTGCTTTTACCTTAGCTGGCATGGGTGCTGGATGCGAGACATCAATGCATGATTCGGAAAGCTTGGCTTCACCTCCCCTACATATAAAATACAATCACATACACTATCTTGTATATACAAAAATGCACTAGAATTAATATGTGGAGTAGCTAGAACTTGATGAGTAATTTATGGATACTGTTGTTGCTATGGTTGAGTCTAGTATGTTGAATATCTAGAGTAACCAGACAGGTGATCATCTTGATGAGATTTCTAATGATTGCTTTGATTGATGGAGTTTCTATATGAGTTTCTAAAGAATCTTTTGTTGCTTCTTAGAGCATTGCATTTTCTAGAATATAACCATTCACGCCACATTTAAAGCATTTAAACTTGGATTTATCATATCCTAGTTTGGTATTCTCATTCTAAGTAATCAATCATGGTCATTTGCCATTAAAGATTCATTTTCTCAATATCATCAGGATCCATCTCATTCAAATCTACTTGAATAAGATGAGCAGATGTAATTTTTCACCAGGATAAGCTTCAAAGCTTGACACAAAAGCATTATTGTTATTATCATCATTGTTATTGTTATTAGGCATTATAGTTATTATTCGGGAAAGTATTTTGTAGCCTTGAGGGTTGGCACGAGTATGGGGAAATGCTCGAGATATGTCAACTAGTAAGAGTTGTATCAAAGGGTTTGCATAAGGTATGAGAAAGTGACTGAATAATACTAATAAACAGAAAAGGATAAGAAATTATATCGGAGATAGTTGTTAGCTATAATATAACCTGAATAATGTTAACATTTTTCATAGGATACTACCTGATAGTTATGATCTGGAGTAGATGATTTCACTAACTTGATTGATTGTGGTGAATTTCTCTGAACTATCTTTTAAAATAAGAAGTGATGTTCTGATAACTGGTAATAATTGTAAAATTGACTATGAATAGCATTTGTGATATATAACAATGTTTGATATGATGCTTGAGGGTTGTTTGTATGATCCTTCTTTAGACAATGAATTTTGTATACATAGCTAGATTATATGGATTTATACTATGCTTACTTTGTTTCTATATGTTTGTTATGTTTGTATTTGTTTGATGCAATAGTTAATAATAATGTGAATGAAGATTTGTAACACCCGGTTATTTATCTATTATGAAGACGACGAAAGAAGAAAAGAAATAAAGTCCAAAGTCAAGAGACCAAACTCACCAATGAAAGAAAGCCGGGTGAGTAGGGGTATTTAAGGAAGAGGGCAGCCCTTACCCTCTCCTCACACCCACATAATTCAACCAAACAAGAGAAGAGAAGAGAGAAAGGAAGAAAAGAGGAAGAAAAGTTGGTTCAGGTTGGTTCGAGTGAGCAAAACCGTCGAGAAGCGAGTCAAATCGAAGCTCTTCTCGTTGTGGTCATTTGTGTGAGTTCTAGGACCCCTATTTTACTTGTTTTCAACTGATTTGGGGCTGGAACACACAGTAAACCCGTTTTTTAATGTGTGTGTGTTTGACTCATTTGGGTGTGATTATGTATGGTGCGTTTGGAGTATGTTCTTGGACTTGTGTGTGCTTGTATGGTGTCATAGTATGCATTCCTAAGGTTTAGGATGGTTGATTTGGGCTTAGAATGAGTTTGGATGAGCTTAGAGGTCGAAAATGGCAGATTGGGTTCGGGAGGACTGCATTCTGCACCAGTTAGGGCTGGGCGACCGACTGGAGGCCATACGGCCGACTGGAGGGCGATTGGGGTTCAGTCGCACGATTGAGGTTCAGTCGCACGACTGGGGGTCCAGTCGCATGGGGAGTCATGTGACTGAGGGTCCAGTCGCATAGGTGCTCATTCGCATGAGGTCCAATCGCAAGAGGTCCATTCACATAGTACTCATTCGCACGATTGAGAGTCCATTCGCATGATTGGGTGTTCATTCATATAGGTGTCCATCCGCATAGGTCCAATCACATGGTGTTCAGTCGCATGAAGGCTGTGCGACTGAGGGGTGCCCATTCGCCCAAATAGGGTTGTTGTACCCGAGGACGAACATAGTTAAAGTATCGACTTTCGGGGGAAAGTGCAGATGTAAGTTTGATGTGGAAGTTCCCGTAGGTACACATAAGTTGACTATGGGGATCTTAGAAGTAATGTAGTGCATGATAATGATGAGGTTGCATGTCTATGCATGATGTATGTTATGTATGTATGACGATGCCCTGTATAGTAATTCTATAGTGTATATTGATGTTCATTATTATGATATATGTTTATCTTTCCCGTGACTTTACGTGTTGTGTTAAAGAATGAAACTAAAGTATTATGTAACTTAAAGTGAAAGATAATGAAGGAGGAACATGATAAAAGAGTGCATGCATTAATAATGAATAAGAGTAATAAAGGCTTGCAAGCAAATACAGGAGGTGAGCGACCTTGTTGTTGCAACAGACTCGAAATGGAATCCCTGTCTTGCGACCTCAGTAATCGTGGTTGTGTGCTACGAAGAGGGTAAAATCCTGACACCGGGACCAACCATTGTATAGAACCATCGCTGCATATCCTAGGTACTGTGGCCAGGAGGGTGCGGTGCACCGATATAGAAGGTCTATGATAGGCCTAGGTCCAGTATCACGATACAGAAGGATATTACATGTGGCAATGGTACACTTAAACTCAACCTTAGGTGCTGTGGCCAGGAGGGTGTGGTGCGCTAATATAGAAGGTCTATAATAGGCCTAGGTCCAGCACCACGAAACAGAAAGGTATTGTATATAGTGATGGTACCCCTAAACTTTACCTTAGGTACTGTGGCCAAGAGGGTGCGGTGCGCCGATATAGAAGGTCTATGATAGGCTTAGGTCCAGTACCACGATACAGAAAGGTAAGGTTTATGGGTGATGTAAAGAAAAGAGATAAAGATGAAAGAGTAAGAAAGTTAAAGACGTACAACGAATGAATGAAAGTTAAAGAATGAACGAATGAAAGTAATGAATAGAAGAGTATAATGATAAAGTATGAAACGGGATCCTTGTCACTCGACCTCCGTAATCATGGTTGCGTGCCGTGAAGAGGGTAAAGTGTGACAAGATCTATGTAGAAACAAAGATAATGAATAATGAATATAATAATGATATTATCTATGTGTACGTATGATGTGTGATAGCATAAAAGTAAAGAAACGGTTTTAAATGAAAGTAAAGTATGTTTTATTATAAAACTAGAACTCACTCAGTAACGCTGACTTTTTATGTGTTTCCAGTTGGCAGGTAAGGTTGCTGAGGATGGCACGAGGCGGCTACTCAGCTCTTTTGGGATGGCATTCTTTTGTTTAATGCTTTTGTATTGTAATGCAAACAAACGATGTTTGAATGTTGTATTACTTTGCAAAAGCATTTATAGTAAAGTGAAAAATTATTTCATAGTTTCCGCTGCATGATTTTAGTAGAGATTACATAATGATATGTTTTAAGTGCGATGAATGACCAGCTGTAAGCGTCCCGGGAACGGGGCCTTACAAGTTGGTATCAGAGCTAAAGTTTAAGTGAAATGGGTAAATTTTCAAAATAAACCTTAACTTAAACTGAGAATGGGACGGAAAGGGAAGGGATACCAGTCTGAGTAGCTGCGTGCCATCAGGTATTTTCTTAATGTTAACCGGTATTATGTGCGTATGTTATGTGGTTTGTGTGTTGCTGGTAGATTTAGATACTGGTGTAGTCAGGACAGGTAATGCTCGGGGTACGAAGAGTAAAGTAAGTGGCTAAGCACAACTGGCCACTGTAATTAGGGACTTACTATACTTGACATAAACCAAGCTATTCCCTTGAATGACCGTGTTGGTATTTGAATCTTTCAGTGTGTGATAGAGGATGGCCGGTGGTAGATCATCCAAAGCCTCACGTGGCGGACTTGGTGCTATATCACGGCCCAAAAGAGGCAGACCTAGAGTTGAGAAGGTGGTTCCTGAGGGACCCGAGACCCCTCATCCGGGGGGTGGTGATGAAAGTTCAAATCTGAGGGCCTCGGTGAGAGAGGCGGTGGTCGAAGAGGTGCATCAGGTCATGCAGACGATCTTACCGTCTTTGGTGACCGAAGTGATAAAGGATGTATGGGAAGGGGAAAGACAAGAGAGGAACCGTTCCTCGAGAAGACGGGAGCAACCGAAGACTGAAACGATTCCCTCCGATAATGAGGAGGAGGAGGAGGAGCCTGTGCAGGAGTCAGCACGAGGCTGCAACTATGGGGCATTTCAAAGGTGTAAGCCCCCTACTTTCGATGGAAACGGCACTGCTGCTGCTGCTCACCGATGGGTGAGGGAAATGGAAGTTGTTCTGAATATCAGCGAGTGCCGGGAGGACCAAAAGGTGAAGTTTGTTGCCCATTCTTTTGTGGACTCGGCTTTATGCTGGTGAGACAACATAGTCCAGGCCGAGGGTAGCTGGGCTATTGGGAGGATGAGTTGGCCTGAACTAAAGAAGATGGTTATTGAGGAGTTTTGTCCTCACCGAGAAATGGATAAGGTTGAAAGGGAGTTCCTGTAGTTGGAGGCGGGGACGATGACGCATCAGCAGTACACCACCAAATTCAACGAAATGGCACGGCTGGTGCCGGATCAAGTGACACCTCTGTCGCGAAAGATCAAGAGGTATATTCAAGGTTTGCCAGCGGATATTCGCAGGCATATGATCGCTGCCCGACCAAGCACGTTTAGGTCGACAGTGGATTTGGCGGGGAGACTGTATGATGAAAGGGCTGTAGTGGCGGTGGCTGAAGGTAGTAGGAAGGGTGGTGGTGATAGGAACTGGAATGGGAGGAGGTTTGGTCGGGGTAATGCCTTGACGAGTAATAAGAAGGTACTAACCGCCATGTGGTCACATCGGGTGCGGGTATAAAGAAGTACGGTAAGTGTGGGAGAGAGCATAATGGGGAATGCAGACTGGGGTTAAACGTGTGCTTCAAATATGGGAAGCCGGGGCATATAGCCAAGTACTGTCGTGTGATCCGATGCTTTAACTGTGGCGTGGAGGGCCACGTAACTAAGGATTGTAAGAAGCCTAAGGCTGAGGGTTCTGGGGTGAAGAAGACGGGAAGTGAAGGACCGAGGGCGAGCGCCAGAGCATTCACCATGATACAGGAAGAAGCGAGGACAGACCCTGATGTTGTGTCCGGTACGTTTCTGGTGAACCAAACTTTAGCTTCTGTGTTATTTGATTCGGGTGCCAGTAGAAGTTTTATCTCTGCTGTTCACTGTGCTAAACTGCCTGTTAGTAGTAAGCGTGTTGATGCGCCATTTGAAGTAGAAACTGCCATAGGTAAGTCTACCAGGATTTCAGAGATGATAGAGGGTTGTGATGTGGAATTAGAGGGTCGTAAATTTCCGGTTAGAACATTTATGATGACCTTATGTGGTTTCGACTTGGTTCTTGGGCTGGATTGGTTGGCGGACTTCGAGGCGAATATAGTGTGTCGTAAGAAGATGATTCGGTTGATAGCGCCTGACGGGAGTTCGGTAACTGTTTACGGGGATCGGGTCACGACGATCCCAAAGTGATCTCAATGGCGGTGGCGGGAAAGTGTATGAGGCGTGGATGTAGCGCCTACTTGTGCTATGTAAAGGATGTGGAAACGCCAACACCATAACTATCTGATGTACCAGTTGTGTGTGACTTTCCAGACATGTTCCCAGAAGACTTACCAGGAGTGTCACCTGACCGAGAGATCGAGTTTCAGATTGATCTGATACCGGGTGCCCAACCTATTGCCAGAGCATCGTATCAGTTGGCTCCGACAGAGATGAAAGAGTTGATGGAGCAATTGCAAGAGCTGCTTGATAAGGGGTTCATTAGACCGAGTATCTCTCCTTGGGGTGATCCGGTTTTATTCGTGAAGAAGAAAGACGGTAGTATGAGGATGTGTATAGACTACCGGGAGCTGAACAAGTTGACAGCGAAGAATCGGTATCCGTTACCGAGGATAGACGATTTGTTCGATCAGCTTCAAGGTGCCAGTTGGTTTTCAAGGATAGATCTTTGATCTGGCTACCATCAGCTAAAGGTGAAAGAGCAAGATATTCCTAAAACAGCTTTTCGCACGCGCTACGGTCACTACAAGTTTCTTGTCATGTCCTTTGGTTTGACCAATGCGCCAGCTGTTTTTATGGATCTGATGAACCGAGTGTGTCGGTCGATGTTGGATAAATAAGTGATTGTGTTTATTGATGATATCCTGATTTATTCAAGGAGTGAGATAGAGCATGCCGGTCATAATCGAGAAGTGTTGGAGACGTTGAGAAAGGAGAAGTTGTATGCCAAGTTCTCCAAGTGCGCGTTTTGGTTACGCGAGGTTTAATTCTTGGGTCATGTGGTAAATCCCGACGGGATTATGGTGGACCCGGCTAAGGTGGAGGCAGTGATGCAATGGAAATCCCCTAAGACGCCATCCGAGATCCGTAGTTTCTTGGGTTTGGTGGGCTAGTATAGAAGGTTCATTCAAGACTTCTCAAATATCGCTTCTTCACTAACCAAGTTGACCGTAAGGATGTAAAGTTTGTATGGGGTAAAGCTCAAGAGAAGGCGTTTGAAGAATTAAAGACGCGATTGACTCAAGCTCCTGTCCTGTCATTACCCGATGGAAGTGAAGATCTGGTAGTTTATTCTGATGCTTCCTACTTGGGGTTGGGGTGTGTGTTAATACAGAGAGGAAAGGTTACAGCCTATGCATCCCGACAGTTAAAGGTTCATGAGGTTAACTATCCTACTCATGACTTGGAGCTAGCAGCTGTGGTCTTTGCACTAAAGTTTTGGAGGCACTATCTCTACGGGACGAAGTGCACCATCTTCACTGACCACAAGAGCTTGAAGTACTTCTTCGAGCAGAAGGACTTGAACATGAGGCAGAGGAGATGGTTGGAGCTCATAAAGGATTATGATTGTGAGATCCATTATCATCCGGGCAAAGACAACGTGGTGGCGGATGCCCTTAGCCGAAAGGAAAGACCCGAGCCGATTCGGGTGAAAGCGTACCAATTGATTATGACCTCCGATGTGATTAAGAAAGTCAAAGAGTTTTGAGATGAGGCATTAAAAGAAGATCATCTTAACTCTAAAAGAATGAGAGGTCTAGTCACGGAGTTGGGTGAGAACACTCTCGGTGATAAAACTCGATTCGGGCGGATGTGGATTCCTCGTTTTGGGGATCTACGAGTGAAGATTATGGACGAAGCTCATAAGACTCGATACTCTATTCATCCCGGTGCTACGAAGATGTATCAAGACATGAAGAAAGACTATTGGTGGCCGGGTATGAAGCGGGACGTAGTGGAGTATGTGAGTAAGTGCCTTATTTGCTAGCAAGTGAAGGCCGAGCATCAAAATCCGTATGGGAAGATCCAGCCTTTAGATATACCAGAATGGAAGTAGGAGCACATCACCATGGATTTCATTACGAAGTTGTCGCGTACCCCAAAAGGGTATGATGCTATATGGGTGATTGTTGACCGCTTGACGAAGAGTGCTCACTTCCTATCGATCCGCGAGACATATTCATCTGAGGTTGGCTGACCTGTTCATCAAGGAAATTGTAACTCGTCATGGTGTGCCGGTGTCTATTGTGTCTGATCGTGACACCCGGTTTACATCTAAATTCTGTAAGAATTCCACGACGTTATGGGGACGAGATTACATATTAGCACGGCTTATCATCCCCAGACTGATGGCCAGTCAGAAAGGACCATTCAGACATTGGAGGACATGCTTCAGGCATGTGTGATTGACTTTGGGGGAAGTTGGGATGACCACTTACCATTAGCTGAATTCTCATACAACAACAACTATCATGCCAGCATTGGTATGCCACCTTATGAGATGCTATACGGTAAGAGATGCAGAACACCCGTTTGTTGGGGTGATATTGGTCATAAAGAGTTAGGGAGCGTTGAGGTGATCGAGGCTACGACTGAGAAGCTTGAAAGGATCAAGGCCTGCATGAAGGCAGCCAAAGATAGACAGAAGTCGTATGCTGATAAACGACGCAGAACGATTGAGTTCTAGGTGGGTGACCGGGTCATGCTGAAGGTCTCTCCTTGGAAGGGTATCATTCGGTTCAGAAAAGCGGGGTAAGTTGAGCCCGAGGTACATAGGCCCTTTCCGGATCAATGCTCGAGTAGGAGAGGTGGCCTATAGATTGGAGTTACCAGATGAGTTAAGTGGAATTCACCCGACATTCCACATATCTCATCTAAGGAAGTGTTTGGCAGATGAGGATATGATTGTTCCACTGGAGGATATCGAAGTAGACGAACAGCTCAATTATGTGGAGCAACCGGTGGCAATCATCGATAGAAAAGAGAAGAGGCTGAGAAATAAAGTGGTTCCTCTTGTGCGTGTACAGTGGAAGCACAGGAAGGGATTCGAGTTAACGTGGGAGACTGAAGAGGAAATGACACAGCATTACCCACGCTTGTTCGAGTAATAACAGGTTTCGGGGACGAAACCTATATAAGGGGGGTGGACTTGTAACACCCGGTTATTTATCTTTTGAAGACGACGAAAGAAGAAAAGAAATAAAGTCCAAAGTCGAGGGACCAAACTCGCCAACGAAAGAAAGTCGGGTGAGTGGGGGTATTTAAGGGAGAGGGCAGCCCTTACCCTCCCCACACCCACATAATTCAGCCAAACAAGAGAAGAGAAGAGAGAAAGGAAGAAAAGAGAAAGAAAAGTTGGTTCGGGTTGGTTCGAGTAAGCAAAACCGTCGAGAAGCGAGTCAAATCAAAGCTCTTCTCGTTGTGGTCGTTTGTGTGAGTTCTAGGACCCCTATTTTACTTGTTTTCAACTGATTTGGGGCTGGAACACATAGTAAACCCGTTTTTGAATGTGTGTGTGTTTGACCCATTTAGGTGTGATTGCGTGTGGTGCGTTTGGAGTATGTTCTTGGACTTTTGTGTGCTTGTATGGTGGCATAGTATGCATTCCTAAGATTTAAGATGGTTGATTTGGGCTTAGAATGAGTTTGGATGAGCTTATAGGTCGAAAATGGCAGATTGGGTTCGGGAGGACTGCATTCTGCACCAGTTAGGGCTGGGCGACCGACTGGAGGCCATACGGCCAACTGGAGGGCGATTGGGGTTCAGTCGCACGACTGGGGGTCCAGTCGCATGGGGAGTCATGCGACTGAGGGTCCAGTCGCATAGGCGCTTATTCGCATGAGGTGCAATCGCATGAGGTCCATTCGCATAGTACTCATTCGCACGATTGAGAGTCCATTCGCACGATTGGGTGTTCATTCGTATAGGTGTCCATCCGCATAGGTCCAATCGCATGGTGTTCAGTCGCATGAAGGCTGTGCGACTGAGGGGTGCCCATTCGCCCAAATAAGGCTGTTGTACCCGAGGACGAACATAGTTAAAGTATCGACTTTCGGGGGAAAGTGCAGATGTAAGTTTGACGTGGAAGTTCCCGTAGGTACACGTAAGTTGACCATGGGGATCTTAGAATTAATGTAGGGCATGATAATGATGAGGTTGCATGTCTATGCATGATGTATGTTATGTATGTATGACGATGCCCTGTATAGTAATTCTATAGTGTATATTGATGTTCCTTATTATGATATATGTTTATCTTTCCCGTGACTTTACTTGTTATGTTAAAGAATGAAACTAAAGTATTAAGTAACGTAAAATGAAAGATAATGAAGGAGGAACATGATAAAAGAGTGCATGCATTAGTAATGAATAAGAGTAATAAAGGCTTGCAAGCAAATACAGGAGGTGAGCGACCTTGTTGTTGCAACAGACTCGAAATGGAATCCCTGTCTTGCGACCTCAGTAATCGTGGTTGTGTGCTACGAAGAGGGTAAAATCCTGACACCGGGACCAACCATTGTATAGAACCATCGCTGCATATCCTAGGTACTGTGGCCAGGAGGGTGCAGTGCGCCCATATAGAATGTCTATGATAGGCCTAGGTCCAGTATCATGATACAGAAGGATATTACATGTGGCAATGGTACACTTAAACTCTACCTTAGGTGCTGTGGCCAGGAGGGTGCGGTGCGCCGATATAAAAGGTCTATAATAGGCCTAGGTCCAGCACCACGAAACAGGAAGGTATTGTATATAGTGATGGTACCCCTAAACTTTACTTTAGGTACTGTGGCCAGGAGGGTGTGGTGCGCCGATATAGAAGGTCTATGATAGGCCTAGGTCCAGTATCACGATACAGAAAGGTAAGGTTTATGGATGATGTAAAGAAAAGAGATAAAGATGAAAGAGTAAGAAAGTTAAAGACGTACAACGAATGAATGAAAGTTAAAGAATGAACGAATGAAAGTAATGAACGGAAGAGTATAATGATAAAGTATGAAACGGGATCCTTGTCACTCGACCTCCGTAATCATGGTTGCGTGCCGTAAAGAAGGTAAAGTGTGACAAGATCTATGTAGAAACAAAGATAACGAATGATGAAGATAGTAATGATATTATCTATGTGTACGTATGATGTGTGATAGCATAAAAGTAAAGAAACGGTTTTAAATGAAAGTAAAGTATGTTTTATTATAAAACTAGAACTCACTCAGCAACGCTGACTTTTTATGTGTTTCCAGTTGGCAGGTAAGGTTGCTGAGGATTGCGCGAGGCGGCTACTCAGCTTTTTTGGGAAGGCATTCTTTTGTTTAATGTTTTTGTATTGTAATGCAAACAAACGATGTTTGAATGTTGTATTACTTTGCAAAAGCGTTTATAGTAAAGTGAAAAATTATTTCATAGTTTCCGCTGCATGATTTTAGTAAAGATTACATAATGATATGTTTTAAGTGCGATAAATGACCAGCTGTAAGCGTCCCGGGAACGGGGCCTTACAAGATTTAAATCTCTAATATAGTTAAACTCATATACTATTATTGTATAATACAAGAGATGTATAATATGTTGTGATATATAATTAAAGTAAGACTTCTATGTATGTGTAACACTCCTCCTGGAGGCGGGCATTACAAGATGTAAAATCACTTTCTTTAGAAAAATTTTAAATGAAACAAAAAATGTCTTATAAAAAACTAATATAAACATTATTGAAAAAGTTTCACAGTTCCTCGATGTATACAACACATGAACATGTTTCTCTAAACATAGCAAACTAAGGTCATTAAGTGTTCGTTAATTTGTTCAATTAAAGCTGACGAAACACGCAAACAAGCCTTGCTAGTTTAGAATGTTAATAAACGTATTTGTTAATGTTAGTTCGTCTATAGTCAGATGAGTAAATTCTAGGTATGTTTAGTTTTCAAGGTTAAATCATCTCAAAGTTGGTTAATTGATTTATCACATGATCATCGAACCGTTTTAGGCGGTGCTCAAATGTTATTGTCACTCTCTCTTGCATAAATTGATGGGTCTTCATCATCGTCATGACTCATGACTCCTCTCCAATGACTTATCATAAATCTTTTATTTTTTACAAATGTATTATACATTATAATACATAATATATTATACCACTTATATCTTTCATTCTCTAATTTCTTGTTGGAACTCGTACAATTATACTTGTGGTTGTATTTGAATGATTGAATCTTATCCTTTTGGGTTTTTATGATTGTATAAAATTTATTGCTAGGATAACCCATTATTATATACAATATCGTTACCTGTATTCTATAGTAAAATGTAATACAAATGCACTACAATTTAAGACGACGTTGAATACTGTAGGCTATATTTAAGTTACTTAAATTTGCCCCCTGTTTTATCAGTCAATCATTTTTCACATGTTAATAATCAAATCAATTTCTAAAATCATTTAAAATTGTTTTTTTTACCGATTATTGGAACATCCTTCAATCATAAATCAACACCCCAAATTTTATACGGTCCGTATAGCACTATACACGTCGTATAGGGAATCATATAACCCTATATGAGCGTATAACCCTTTTGACAGCCCGTTGAAATTTTACTCGTAGTATGTGTCGAAATTTGTTATATGCGTCATATAAGTCTATATGTGTCGTATAAGGGGTCGTATGGGGCTATATGGGGTGTAAGCCCTCTAACAGACCCCATGATTTTTTTTTTGTTTTCAGTGTCTTTGACCCTATACGTCTCGTATTGTGCTATGCGAGACGTATAGACGGGTGTTGGTTTATAACGTGGGTGTCTAACGTTATGATTTTTTTTTCAATTTATGTATTTTTTAAATAGATTAATTTTATACGAAAGGTTTTGCAGTAAATGAATTTACATTTATTTTTTAGATTTATATCTCCTTTTTATTAAATGTTTTAAAAAATGTAATAAAAACATTTTTAAACTTTGAAAGAGTTGAAAATAAAAAATAACGTATCTAAAATAATAAAAAATTTTAAAAATTAAAGACATTGTAAAAGCTTAAAAAAATATTTCTAGGAATTAATTAACGTTTTAAAAAAATTATGAAATATATTTTTTGTATAATATAAAACGTTTCTAGAAATATTCTGAAAAATATTAATTAAAAAAATGAAAAAAGTAGGCACTAAAGGAAAGAAAAGGTAAAAATAAAAAAGAGTTCAAAATTTTTAAACTAACAGTGGTGGGTATAGTTTAATAAAATATTACCCTTCAAACACTAATGACTAAAATTGAATTCAACCTTAGTTCAAATTTTCAAGTTTAACACGACTACTTTAAGTGATGATAAATAATTAAAAAGTTAAATTGTTATCAAATTTTTTTATTAAAATAAAACAATTAAAAATTAATAAAAAAAACTGGGAAAAACCGGAAAAAAAAACGTGTAAGAAAAAGGGCCGCTGAGTTGAGCAGCTTGAAATCGTGGCTCCTCGTTCGCCCACGATGTATTTCCGTTTGCCACTTGTTATCGATTCTTTAAATGGTAAAAGTTGTAATGAATATTTGTATAATTTGACAATTATTATATGGAATTATGTATCCTTATTATATTCACAAAATAAATGGGTTTTAAATTTTGTTTTGACTAATTCATTAATAATTTAGTTAATTTTTTCCCCACTTTTTCATCTTAATGTTGTTAACAAGTCTGATTTATAACTAAAAGTTTAATGATTTAAACTGTGTAATGTTTATAAAATCTATGAATTACATAATATTTAAAAAGTAATTGGAATGAATAGTATGAATAGTGATTTTGAAAATCTAGACCATTGATTACTAAATCCACGGTGAAAAATGTTGTATCTGTTTGCGGTGGTGATGGGGGAGATCCAACCCCCAATTGGACGCGAGATCCACCGCGACGGGGTTCCGGTGAAACCCTCAACCGGAGTCCGATCATGTGGGGGCGGAGCAAACGCCGTGGGCGTCCCAATCGCATTCGCGGCAGAGGACGAGGTTGTCGGTGGAGCCGCGGACGGCGATGGGGGCGGAGCGGCAGCCGTCGCAGATCTGCGATCGTGGGTGTTTTCCGGCGAGCTTGTTGGCGTGGTGGACGCGGTCGTCGCAGGCGGAGCACAGGGCGGCCTCGTCGGTGGAGCAGTAGACCGCCGCCGTGTCTTTGTTGCAGACGTCGCACTGGATCTTCATCAATGGAGGTTTTGCGGTGGTGATGATGGTGGTGGTGGTGTGAAATCGAGAGTGATGGGTGTTATGGGGGATGATAATAATAATAATAAGTCTGAGATGAAGGGATATTAAAATAGAAAGAGGATGAAGATGAAAGATGAAACCAATATTAATGGGGGTGAGTTGGAGGAAACAAAAAGTCGTGATTGCAATAATGATCCCTAAAGTTTCTATCTAATTATAGACTAATCAATATTAATGGGGTATTACAATTTTAAAACCATAAATATATGCCATGAGAATAGCTACTGTAATATTAATAATGATAGTAGTATTCATTCAATTAAATAATACATTATTCTCCAAATTAACACAAGCTTTTTAGTTGCAAGTGCAAAAATCATCATTCTGTCTTCCAGCATTTCGTAAATTTTTAAATGTACGGTATGTTTTTGTTAGGTCTAGATTGTATAGGGCTAGATCAATTTTGTATAGGCTTAGTACTTGAAAATCAAGTCTTGTAATTAACATTTGTAACAATCAAAATATATATATATGTGATTTTAATCTATAGGTTAACCCCATATATGTATGTGTGTTGATTTGTGACTTGACAGGAAAAATAATATTCTTGGATGGATTTACTGAAATTGACCAAGTGTAGGAAACATCTACGGATGAACACTTTTGTTAATCCGTAGATATGTTTCATACAAGACCAAATGACCAAGTGTAAGTTCATGCGGATGATCAAGTTCCATGAAGTGAAGACTCCTACGGAAGAAGAATTTCCTACGGAAGAATAACTTTGCTACGGAAGACTAAGTCATCTACGGAAGAACAAATATTCTGCGGACGACAAGAATGCTGCGGAAGAACATTATACTTGTGCGATTGCAAATGCCAAGTCAAACAAGTCAACACAATCAATAACAAATCCCGAGAGATCCGGTGTTTCCTTAACCGACTCAAACCATCTATAAATATGAGTCCTAGGTTTCACATCTCGGGGAACACAATCAATCAATATTACGGCGATCAAGAGTTCATTGTGCAACCCTAGCAGCCGTCACATCAACATCAAACATCATTCGATTCACAGAATTCGATTGTTCATAGTTATTCATTATTCTTTTGTAATCATTACATTATAGTTAATGAAATACATTTGAATTATTATAGATTTCGTGTTTATTGTGTTTCTGTGGTTGTGTTCATCATTGATCATTATAAACAATTAAACGTCAATTAGTGATAATTCCGCGATCATTAAATTGATTTATTTTAATACTGATAATTCCTGAATTGCGATCCTTGGATTCACAGGTGGTATCAGAGCCTTTGGTGCTCATTGATTTAGATCAATTGATCTATCAGTATTAAAATTGTTTAATTGATTTTCAAACAATTCAATCAACGACTGACTTTTCAGCAAGCACTCTCGCATTGCTTGTTTGATTTAGATCTATATTCAAATCAATTGAAGACTAGATCTGGGTCTTTGATAATCTGTCAATTTTCGTGTTTAAGTTTTATTCATTCGTTTACTTTAAACATGAGTACTTTTGGAGGAGGATCTTATCAACCACCAAAGTTAGAAACAAAAGCTGATTTTAAATCCTGGAAGATCAAGTTCAGGAATCATGTGAACTACACAGATTCTGACTTGTGGGAGTCCATCACACAAGGTCCTTATATTCCACCCACTCTTGGACCGGATTATAATGACAAAAATCAGCCTATCAGCACTAAGGACTTGCCACCTGATGATGTCAAGAAGGTCAAAGTCGATATTAAAGCATACAGCTTGCTTAGTATGGCTTTGCCTGAAGAAATCTTGATCAGGTGCGAGAACTATAAAACAGCCAATTCCTTATGGAAGATACTTCACACTCTATGTGAAGGGAGTGACGAGATCAGAAGCATAAGGAAAGACACCCTTAGATCACAATATGAAACTTTTCATCATATTGAGGGTGAGTCAATTCCTCAGCAACTCCATAGATTCATGCAACTCGTTACTGAGATGAACATCTTGGAGTTAAAATATACTACTGAGGAACTAAACAAGAAGATGCTCCACACTTTACCTGAAAGTTGGAAGCAAACAGTCTCTATGTTCAAGAACACCATAGATCTCAAGACAACTGGTCTAGATACTTGGTTGCTAAAGTTGAAGCACTTGAACTGGATGAACAATCAAGAAACAAGAGTGTGAGAACTCATGTCTCACCTTATCACTTCAAGGAAACAAAGAATGCTGGAAGTGCATTTATCTCTAATAATGAAGATGATAACTCTTGTGCTTTGAGTGATGATGAAGAGGAAGTAAGTTTCTATGCATCCAAACCCACTAAGAAATCATCTCAAAGCAAAACTCAAAAGGAAAAGGCTAAATCTTCAGAGAAAAGAAAATCATCAGCAACAGCAAACTCAGAACCAATAACTGTGATATTGGATTCTGAAGAACAAAAAGCAGCCTTTGCAGCTTTTAGTTCTAGCTTTCAAGCTTATCTTGGAAGTTCCCTTACAGCAGCAAACATCTGCCAGCAAGATTTGGAGGAACTCCCTCCTGATGTTGTAGAAGAGATGGATCTACAATGGCAGATGGCGATGATTGCTTACAGAGCCAAGCAATATCTTAGACGAAATAAAAATCTGGCAGCAGCAAGCAAAACATCGAAGATTGGAGTTGATAAGTCTAAGGTCAGATGTTACAAGTGCAATCTCTATGGCCATTTTTCTAGAGAATGCAATCAACAATCAACTCCACAGCATCAGCAGCAGCAACAACAACATCATCAGCAACAACACTATCAGAATCAGCAGCCAACCTCTCAAAGATCTCTGCATAGACAACCTCAGCTCACATCCCCACCAGTAACAAATACGTCAGCAGGACCAAGCAACTCTAAGGAGACAGGTCTGATCATACTTCAGGATGGAACATGTGACTGGAGCCTGTATGAGAAGGAAGTGATCGAGGAGAATCAAGCACTGATGGCACATATGGAAAACAAAGTTCCTCCTATGGCCAGAGAGGTAAAAGACAGGTTATGTTCATCAACATGTGTTGAGGAAGTTGAGAGATATAGAGTCCATGCTCAACAATTGGCTGACAAAGTAAAAGAAACTATGGTTTTAAATGAATCACACTTAAGAGAACAAAACTATATCAAATCAAAATAAACTCTTTACAAAAAGATTTAGAAAAATATGTTTCTGAAAACTACAGCCTAAAAGCCCAAGTTGAGCATCTGACCACTTCCTTAACAAAATCCATGGCTGATCATGCATCCACTGAAGTGAAACTTCAGAAGTTTCAACTATCATCTCAGCAATATGAGAAGTTGCTAAATTCTCATATTGAATCAAAGAACAGGTGCGGGTTGGGTTATAATGCTGTTGCACCACCTATTAATGATAACTACACACCATTACCTGAAACAATGACTAACAATTTGTCAAATCATTTTGTGCAAAGCACCAAAATTGACATCAAAGATTCAAATAAATAACAATAAAACTGAGATGAGTGAAACTGAATCTGCTGAATCAGAATCACTTAAACATAATGCATCAGATTTTGATAACTATGATGACCTAGATGATTCTGATGAACATGATACTGATCAACTGAACATTGGTAAGAATGTTCAAGTTGAAACTGGTCTTCCGCGAGTCCTTGAAGAATCAAAGTTGCAGTACCCGCCAAAGCAACGGAATATGCTGAAGACCATTTGCAAGAGGATTGCTGAACTTAATGAAGGATTACAAGAACTGCATCTTCACAAAGTTGATAGCTGCGGATCAAGCACAAAAGTACCTTTGTCAACTGATAAAGGTAAGAAACAATCAAACAAGAATCCTAAGAAAGCACCAACTGAAGAATCCGTAGAACATCTGCGGAAAGCAAAAACTGTCAAGTCCGTAGATCATCTGCGGAAGGCAAAAATTACTGAATCCGCAGACAAGCCACGGAAGAAAGAATCTGATTCTGCAGACAAGGTATCAAGAGAAACAAACAAACATGCTCAGAAAAAGGTCAATATCAAGCAACAAAAGGGAGCTAAAGACAAAGAAACAACAGCTAATGAAGCACAAATCAAAAACAAGAAGAAATCATCTAATGTTTCAGCAAGTGAGAACAAAACCAACAAAAAGAAGGCTGAATCCGAAGACACTTCTGAGAAATATTGCAAATGGTGTGATATGAAGAATCACAACACTGATGAATGCTATTTCAGTAGCTACTGTTCCATTTACAACATGAACAATCACATGACTGATGATTGCTTCTTCAACAAACATTGTGCCATTTGTGACAAAAATAACCATTCCACTCAGGAATGTTATTTTAATAAGAAGAACAAGAAAAAGAGCAAAAAGAAGTCACAAGATACATCATCTGAATCAGATTCTCAAGCCTCAGAAAGTGACAAAGAGACAAAGATTCAGAAAGAACAACAAAATCAAAGAAAAGTCCCTCTGCTGCGGACAAAACTTTGAAGAAGAAAGCAACAATACAGTCTAAGACACCTCACAAAAAGGTGGATTTGACAGATAAACAAAGTGAAGCAGCGGATGGCTTCTTTGATAACTTTGCTAAAGGAACTCCTGTGTCTCAATCAAAGCAGAAAGATGAAGAAACTTTCAAGTCTACAGGATCCTCTTCAAAGTTAAGATACCAACCAAAACAAGCCAAGTTGAAGAATGTCTCGGATAAGCATGAAGATAATCAGAAACCTGAATCATCTTCAACAGAATCATCCTCACCACCATCAGATCAAAAAGAAACAACTAATAGTGAAACTTCAAGATTAATTCATGAAGGAGTAACTATTGTTGACACAACTGGCAAACCCAAGACAATTAAGCCTTGGGTTGTCAAGACTAACTAATTTCTTTTTTTTGTGCAGGAACAATCAAGGAGAGCTGACAACAAGTGGTATGTTGACAGTGGTTGTTCCAGACATATGACAGGCAACTGTGCACTTCTCCATGACTTCAAACATAAACATGCCTCTTATGTGGCATTTGGTGGGGATAAGAAGGGAGGTAAAATTGTTGGTGAGGGAATGGTAACTAACGGTGTTTTAACATTTGAAAAAGTAAATTACTGTGAAAATTTGCAGTATAATTTACTTAGTGTTTCCCAAATTTGTGATCAAAATTATTTAACACTATTTGATAACACTAACTGTTACATTCTTAAGCCAGGTTTTACAGTTCCAGAAGACTGGATACTTCTTAAAGCATCAAGAAAAGGCAACACATATATCTTGGATATGAACAACACAACACTCACACAACATGAGACATGCCTACTGTCCAAATCGTCCGAAGATGAATCTCAATTGTGGCATAGAAGACTTGTGCATTCCAACATGAAGAACATGAATAAATTGGTGAAAAATGACTTAGTCATTGGATTACCAAACAAAGAATTTCATTGTTCTAATCACTGTTCTTCATGTTATAAAGGAAAACAACACAGAGTGTCTCATAAATCCAAAACAATCAACACTAACACTACACCACTCAAATTGCTTCACATGGATCTCTTTGGTCCAACCAATGTGCTGAGCATTGGAAAAAGGCAATATTGTTTGGTGATAGTTGATGATTTCACTAGATTTACATGGGTCTTTTTCTTAAAACATAAGAGTGAAACATCGAAACATTAATGGACTTTGTGATCAAGATTGAGAATCAACTTGATTTAAAAGTTAAATTTTTAGGAGTGACAATGGAACTGAATTTGTTAATGCTGATTTGAATTCTTTTTGCAGGACTAAAGGAATAGCTAGACAATTCAGTGCCCCAAGAACTCCACAACAAAATGGAGTGGCTGAAAGGAGAAATAGAACACTGATAGAAGCAGCCAGAACAATGCTAGCTGATTCTCAGCTGCCCATTACATTCTGGGCAGAAGCTGTGAATACAGCTTGCAATGTTCAAAACAGAACTTTGATAGTCAAAGAACATAATAAAACACCTTACGAACTCTTATTTAAAAGAAAACCTTTTATAGGATATCTTAGAGCTTTGGGTGTCATGTGTCTGTTTTAAATACTAAAGAACAATTGGGAAAATTTTCTGAAAAAGCCTATGATGGTTTCTTTGTTGGATATTCATCCACTTCTAAATCATATAGGGTGTACATTCCAGAACATAACATAGTTGAAGAGACTCCCAATGTTTCTTTTGATGAATCCATGTTTACTACCACTGTAAAAGGATCATCTTGGTTATTTGATATAGATGCATTAACTGAATCATTTAACACTGGTTATTTGATCAACGCAGGTGCTGCGGATACATGTTATCCCTTTGTGCCCCCAAGTGTGAATGAAGTGCCGTTAACAGCTGACCCACCAAGAGCACAAGTGTCATCTGGACCACAGCAAAGATCAAGTCAGCAGCATGAAGCTATTTCCGGAGAAGCAAACTCTTCATCCCCAGCACATGTGAATTCATCCGTAGATGTTCCCTCATCCGTAGATATTAATTCTGGTGCAACTACTGATGCTAGAGATGGACAGGAGGTAGTCATTCAACCACCATTGCCAGCTGACCAACATTGTTCATCCGTGGATGGTGATATATCTCCTACGGAAGAACAAAATGCTGCTTCCGTAGAACCTCCTGCGGAAGAACAAAATGCTGCTTCCGTAGAACCTCCTGCGGAAGAACAAAATGCTGCTTCCGTAGAACTTCCTGCGGAAGAAGACAAAGCAGCCAATCAAACACAAGCTGATCCGAACGACCATGAGCCTTTTGATTATTTCATTGACTCAACTTCTCAGCTGACACCATCTGCTTCGATGGGTTTCACTAACTTAGACTCCACAGTTCAAGTTGATGCTGTCTCAACAAGCAGAGTACACAAGTCTCATCCAACAGACAATATCATTGGGGACTTGCATGCTAGAACCACAAGGAGCAAAGGAGGTGTGGCAAACATTTGTTTGTTCACCTGCTTTTTGTCCCAAACAGTTCCTGCAAACATTACAGCTGCACTAAAAGACAACAGCTGGATTGAGGCTATGCAAGAAGAGTTACAACAATTCAGAAAACAAAAAGTGTGGACTCTTGTAGATTTGCCTACGGGTCAACATCCAATTGGCACAAGATGGCTTTTCAAGAACAAGCTGGATGACAGAGGTATCATAGTGAGAAACAAGGCAAGACTTATTGCTCAAGGATATACTCAGGAAGAGGGCATAGACTATGATGAAGTCTTTGCACCCGTTGCAAGGATTGAAGCTATACGAGTCTTCCTCGCTTATGCAGCATTCAAGAGGTTCACAGTCTATCAGATGGATGTGAAGTGTGCTTTCCTTTATGGGAAAATTGATGAAGAAGTCTATGTGGCTCAACCCCCTGGTTTTGAAGACCCTGATTATCCACATAGAGTATACAAGCTTGATAAAGCTTTGTATGGTCTTCATCAAGCACCCAGAAAGTGGTATGACACACTATCATCATTCCTGCTGAAGAATGGATACAAAGAGGAACAATTGATCAGACACTCTTCCTCAAACATGAACATCAAGATCTTTTGGTAGTTCAAATATATGTTGATGACATCATATTTGGATCAACCAACAAGAAGCTGTGTCAAAGCTTTGAAGACTTAATGAAATCTGAATTTCAGATGAGCTCTATGGGAGAATTGACTTTCTTCCTTGGCTTACAAGTTCATCAGAAACCAGATGGCATTTTCATTAATCAAGAGAAGTACATTCATCAAATTTTGAAGAAGTACAATCTTGCTGATTCCACTTCCTGCAAGACACCAGCATCAACAATAGACAAGATTGTGCCTGACCCTGCTGGCAAATCCGTAGATCAAAGATTGTACAGATCTATGATCGGTTCTTTAATGTATCTAACTGCCAGTAGACCTGACATAATGTTTGCTGTTTGTGTTTGTGCCAGGTATCAATCAGACCCAAAGGAGTCACATTTGAATGCTGTAAAGAGAATTTTCAGATATCTGAAAGGCAAACCTGCATTGGGACTTTGGTATCCCAAAGATGGAGACTTTAGCCTTTACTCCTATTCAGATAGTGACTATGGAGGGTGCAACAACAACAGAAAATCCACAACTGGTGGATGTCAATTTTTAAGACCAAGACTTGTTTCATGGCAGTGCAAGAAGCAAACAAATGTATCTGTATCCACAGCTGAAGCAGAGTACATAGCTGCTTCAGCAGGTTGCTCTCAAGTACTTTGGTTGCAAAACCAATTACTTGATTATGGTTACAATTTCCTTCATACACCAATTCATATTGATAATTCAGCTGCTATGTTTATAACTGCTAACCCAGTTCAACATAGTAAAACAAAACATATAGAAATCAGATACCATTTTCTGAGAGATTGCTCTGAAAAGGGTCTAATCAAGTTAGTCAAAGTAGATACCACCAATCAGCTTGCTGATTTGTTTACTAAAGCATTTGATTCTGTTAGATTCAATTTTCTGATAGAATCTTTAGGGATGATTAACTTAGAATAAATCAACAAAAGCATATGATTGACTTTGTGACGAGTAATCGTTAAGGATAACTTAAGTGTCTGTTCGAACATCTATACATGCATTATATATGGGAAATGATAGTAGACTATACTTGGCTATTAAACAAAAACTCAATCTGACTTATATCATACTGATATGTGAGTAGGTTCAACTTGAGTGGAAACAACGCTAAGAGCATGCCAAACTAAAAGCATGAGGTACCTGTCTGTGAGGATTCCATTTAAGAATCAGGAAGGTTTGTTCTCTCCTGATGTGATCAACTCACTTACACAAGCACACTATGTAAAATACTTTATAATATTCTATCTTTGCAAAGTCATATTCCCTCTGTTTTGTGTGAACAAAGACCTGGGACTGTGATTAATAAGTGTGATCTTCATTCTCCCTCTGTTTTGTGTAAACAAAGACCTGGGTTAAAGTTCACCTCTGTTTTACGAAAGTAAAGACCTGGTGACTATGAAGATCATATTTCAGCTCTACCAAGGAATCACTTGTGATCCTTTGTACATCAAGTCAAAGAGCTTTAACATCCAAGCATTCATGAGACTGAAATTTGTCTCAAGATAGAACTTATAATTTAATGTACATAGTCATTAAGTGTGGAATGTAGTGGTTTGCCTCACCTACGGAAGACATACTCTAATGATAATTAAATGTGGGACTCATGATTGCTACTGATTAACAAACTTCACAACATGATAAATAGCATGCCTAGTTGATACAATACTCATGCTTGAATTTAAGTGGATCTATATACTTGCAATCAGGTATGTATTGAATCAACTAATCAACATCAGCAGAAGCCAAGTTATAGTATGATCCCTCTATATATATATGCAAGCATGTAACTGTTTGTCAGATGTTTAATTGTTATCTCAACTGACTTTCTCTCATTTAGACTGTCATATGCCTGTCATGCCTGTTCACAACTTAAATTTATGATGAATGCAACAGTTTCACATTAATCACAAATTTAGGGGGAGTAGTTCATGCATGAAAACAATAAAAGCTGATAATTGATCTGAATTACTTTGAAGGAATTGGAACTTGAGCACTAACTTGAATGCAGGATACAGGAAACTTGCTTCCCTGTACTTAATTGCCATGCAAATTAAGTCAACAATGTCCAACATCAACATTTGATTCTACTATGTAGATATCATACATTTAAAGTTTTCAAACTTTAAGTTCCGCAGAAGTTGCAGTAATATTTCTCATCCGTAGAAGTAACAGTGAAATTTCTGCATCCGCAGAAGTCACAGTAATACATCTCATCCGTAGAAGTATTATGTGATTTCTGATTCAGCAGCAAAACAAAACAAATGCATTATTTGAACTTTATCCGATGTAAAGTTCCGCAGATTTGACATCCGCAGAAGTTAAGGTTCCGCAGATGTTGACATCCGCAGATGTCAAGGGTTCCGCAGATGTTCTGCGGAAGAGATAATGCATTCTAAACACTTGGGATACGAAAAGGAATAAATGGAAGTGGGACCAACATAGTAATAAATGGATGTGGGCCCAACATAATGTGAGCCCAACATAATTAATAAAAGATGTTAATTATGTTCGACTATAAATAAGGTTTCTGACTTGAAATTCATTTATAACTTTTACAGAGCACTTTTTCAGATTAACCTAGAAATTCGCCCATTTTCCCTCTTTTTCAAAATTTCAAAAAATCAACATAATCCAGTAACCGATTACTGATACTGCAAAGGTAAATCATGTCGTAAACATCAATACGGAACTGTTTAATCGATTATTGACACTCAAACGATTCAAATGCATGGTTTCTAACTTGATTTTCTTTGCAGATGGAAAATAGATTTGCTAAAGAGCACAATGTGTGCGCGTTCTTGAACGCTGATGATCCAGCAGCGGAAGGATGTCGAGATATCATAAGATATCTCCGACGATCCAGGCTCTTCTACGCCTTGACGGCTGAGCCTGTGATCCATCAGTCGCACATAATCGGATTCTGGAATTCAGCACGAGTGGAAGAACAAAACGATGAGGAGGTAATAGTGGCTGAGATTCTGAACCGGCGTCTTCGAATCACTGAAAGCACCATACGAAGATGTCTGGAACTGGGAGATAGAGAAATAGGGCACCCCGATGTATTCGAGAATGAATACATAGAAAAGGTATTCAATCTCATGGGGTACGACGGTGATTACGAGAAAGGAGAAATCAAGAAGGGTAGGCTGTTCAAACCGTACAGATTCTTGTGTCACACCTACCTGAAATGCATGTCAAATAGGAAGTCGGGGCTAGACAGATTCTCTCGGCATATATCATCCGGAATCATTGGGGTATTCGAAGGGAGAACATACAACTACGCCAAATACATCTTCAACTGCATGAGTGAACAAGTCAAATTGCAGAAGAATGACAAGATGTATATGTTCCCGAGATTCCTGCAACTGATAATCAACTCAGAACTTCCAGGGTTGACCAGAGTTGGCGATGTGTTTGTTCAAGCACACCTGAGCAAATCGGTGTTGAACAAACTTAGTGGAAAGTATGAGGGTCCGGAGATGCCAATGTTCGCACATGTTCTAGATCCTCAAGCTGACCTGCCACAAGAGTTGGCATGGGCAGATGAAGCAGAATCATCTGCTGATTCTGCACAATCTTCTCAGTCTCCACACCAAACACCACAACACCAACAACAATCACCACTCCAAACACCACCACTACAACATGCATCATCCAGCCAATCACCCACTCAACAACCACAATCACCAGCAAGCCTAAACACCCAACCAATCTCCCCAATTCACCACCATCAATCACCTGTACCAATATCATCATCATCCACCAAAGATACTCAGCCAGTATCACCTACTCAACAACAATCATCATCATCCTCTCAGTCATCATCTCATCACACTCAACTCTTCTCTCCACAACAAATCCAATCCCCCATACAACCACCACCAGAATCTCCAAAACTTCAATCACCGGAAAGTGCTGGAACTGAACCTTTTGAGGTAACTGAGTCTGTACACTCCGTACACTCAGGGGAGACAGAAATTTTATCTGAAGCAAGCACTGTTCCGTTCTCACCAACACACACAGAAGAACAACCCTCATCAGCACATACCGAGCCAATACCTTCATTGAAAGATGAACAAGCTGCTGATGAACACGGGGAAGTTCAAGAATCTGCTCAGGATGTCACTGCATACCATGAAGATGACTTAAGTGACAGTGACATTCCTGTGAGCAAAAGCTTTTTGGTTGCTAAGTACAACAAGTTGGTACTTAAATCCAATAAGCGCAAACAAAGAATTCTGGAGTTGTACGGTGTAATCCAAGAAAAGGATGAAGAACTGACGAAGAAGGATGCCAGTCTAAAAAGACTGAGAGAAGATGCACTGTCCAACAATGAAGTTATTGATCTATTGTTGCAAACAAAACGAGAGTTGGAGGCTGCATTAAAACTTGAGCAAAATGAAAAGGCTGAGCAAATAAAGCAAAAATATTTAGAGATAGAGAGCCTGAAAAGAAAACTCTCTGATTTGAAAACAAAAGTGGAGTCAAGTGCTGAGCCAGCAAAACAATCGGGTAGAGCTACCAAGCCACTGATCTCATACACCCGTAAAAGAAAATACTTTGGAGCTACACAAAAGAAACCAGAGGATGAAAGCTCTCCAAAGAAAACAAAACTTCCAACTCCTACTCCTACACCTTCAGTAGAAGTGTCTGCTGTGAAGGTATCCTCCGGAGAAGTAGACAATGATAAAGAGTGGGAGGAGCTAACAAGAATGGAGTCCCCCACTGATGATAAGGGTGGAAAGGCCGATGATCTTCTAACAACCGCTGATATCATGGAAGAGAGGCCTGATTCCAGTATGTTCATGACCCTCATCAACCATGGTTTTCCGTATGACATGGTTGAGAGGATGAACACATCAGAGATGGCCAATGCATTGAAAGAATTTGAGTTTGCCAGGTTCATAATCCCAAACTGTGATTATGAAGCCTTTACAACTTTTCAATCATTGGAGAAGATAAGGAAGGATCTGGGTCACTGTGACACAGCCAAACTCACCAAGTATAATATGACTTGCTGGTTACAGGGGCACAATTACAAACCGCATGAGCTCAAAGGCAGAACAACTGGAGAACTGCGGAGGATGATGGAGCATGTGATGAAAGTAGAACTGGAAACGGGAGTTAAGTTCAGAACCACTGCTCCACATCCAAAAGAACAAAGCAAACTTGCTGCTGATCCAGTAACTGTTGAATCAAAAGATCAGCACAAGGAAAAGGAAAAACTCATTAGAGAGCCAAGGGCGGTGATCCCCGGAAAAGTATGGCCTCTGGGAACAACTGTTCGAGAAATCACCGAGAAGAAATCAACTCTCGTACAGTTGTATGATCATATCACAACTCCCAGTTCTGTGGAAGACAACAGGATTTTGGCCTGGAAATATGATCCAGACTGGGATTGTGCAATAATCAAGAGGACATCTGGAAGGATTCAATACTTCCATGATGTGGAAGACATGCTCAGCCTTCCGGAGCAAGATATGAGAGATCTACAGAGCATCCCCATGTTCAACTACCCAATCCATCTCAGGGGGAGAGACTTCTCTGCAGCTGTAAATGGTATGAAGACCAGTTTTACTGATGATGTGCTCATGCAAGCAAAGAGAAATGATAAGGAGCACAAAAGAATGATACAAAATCAGAAAAGAAAAACAGCTGAAGTCTCATCCCTTGTAGATGATGATCTGCTAAGGAGAGTGGGATGTACAAGAAGCTCACACACCATCAAAAGCATCACTGGAAATCAATTCACTTGTCCTATCTCAGAATGGGGATACGTTGAAAAGAATAAAGAGATGGTGTTGCTGAGAAATGTTGAAGGGAAAAAGGGAGACAAAATAAGAATCTTTGATCCAATGGAGCTAAAGATGTTGCATCCCAGTTACACTTCATACCTTCACGACAAATTCTTCCCAAAGCTAACAGATGAAAAAGCCCAAAATGATCTCTGCCTGTACGTGCACATGATACAAGTCATTGATAAACTGCATGCCAAGGCACACAAGAGAAGGAAACATGAGGCTGGGCTACTGAAGGGTAATACCATAGCTGAAGTGTCTGAACTCAGAATTTCAGAAGAAGATGAATTAGAGATTATGCATAATGATAGTGTAGTGGAAACACTCACTACAGAAGAAGATGTTTTGGGTCTGAGCTATGACATATTGAAGAAGATCAGCAGGATGCAGATCAAGTACAAGTACGATGATCAGAAAACTGCTGTATCTTACTTCTACAACAAAATGATAGCAAGAGTCAAGGAGCTTGCTGTTTTGAAGGACTGATTACAAGAAGCTAAGCCTAAGGGGGAGTATTGTTAGGTCTAGATTGTATAGGGCTAGATCAATTTTGTATAGGCTTAGTACTTGAAAATCAAGTCTTGTAATTAACATTTGTAACAATCAAAATATATATATATGTGATTTTAATCTATAGGTTAACCCCATATATGTATGTGTGTTGATTTGTGACTTGACAGGAAAAATAATATTCTTGGATGGATTTACTGAAATTGACCAAGTGTAGGAAACATCTACGGATGAACACTTTTGTTAATCCGTAGATATGTTTCATACAAGACCAAATGACCAAGTGTAAGTTCCTGCGGATGATCAAGTTCCATGAAGTGAAGACTCCTACGGAAGAAGAATTTCCTACGGAAGAATAACTTTGCTACGGAAGACTAAGTCATCTACGGAAGAACAAATATTCTGCGGACGACAAGAATGCTGCGGAAGAACATTATACTTGTGCGATTGCAAATGCCAAGTCAAACAAGTCAACACAATCAATAACAAATCCCGAGAGATCCGGTGTTTCCTTAACCGACTCAAACCATCTATAAATATGAGTCCTAGGTTTCACATCTCGGGGAACACAATCAATCAATATTACGGCGATCAAGAGTTCATTGTGCAACCCTAGCAGCCGTCACATCAACATCAAACATCATTCGATTCACAGAATTCGATTGTTCATAGTTATTCATTATTCTTTTGTAATCATTACATTATAGTTAATGAAATACATTTGAATTATTATAGATTTCGTGTTTATTGTGTTTCTGTGGTTGTGTTCATCATTGATCATTATAAACAATTAAACGTCAATTAGTGATAATTCCGCGATCATTAAATTGATTTATTTTAATACTGATAATTCCTGAATTGCGATCCTTGGATTCACAGTTTTGTAAATATCTTACGTATTCATGTGTTAGTTATTGTTTTAGGTGGTAAAATATTTTTTTGTTAATCCATGTGTTAGTAATTGCTTCAGGTGGTAATATTTTTTATTTGTTAATCATCCGTAACATATATATAAGGCATAAGAGCTCTGTGTTAGATTTTGCTACACACTGTTTACGTGTATTAACATGCGAGTTATCCTGCAGAGCGTTACTGTTTGTTACCTCGAATCCGTGTCGAAATCACCTCGCGCAAAGCGCGTGTAGGAACAACCCTAGTTGTTATTCAAAATGTAAGACCGTCACGTGTCAATGTTGCTAAACTGTACTCATCTCCTCTTCTCCTCTTTTTCACAAACGACACTCTATCTTTTTTTTGAGTAAATTTCGGTTTTGGTCTCAATGGTTTAACCATTTTAACCATTTCAGTCCAAAAATGAATTTTTGATCATATCATGCCCTTTGGTTTCATTTTTGTAACGATTTTGGTCCCTGACACTAACTCTGTTAATTTTACAGTTAAATCTGATGGTACTTTGGTCATTTTATATTGGAGGACTAATTATGTAAATTAGATTAGATTAGGATAATTGTTGTAATTTTTTAAAACAATAAAAAATAAAAATAAACTTAAATCTAATCCAACATGCCTTTTGAATTAGACACAAAGACCCAAAACAGATACCGTCGACCATCGTCATCCTCCTACCTTCGACCATAAGCAGCCGTTGTAACCACTATCACCTTCACAACCCACCAACTCACCACCACAACCAACCGCATCACCATTACAGCCACAATAATCCTAGCTGAGAACCACCATCACAACTGCAATCGCAACCTACACTATCATCGTACTAGCACCTGTACGGCTAAGACTCACTAGAACAACCACCACTACACCTCCAAGTCACCATCATTGAAACCCTAGCCGCCATCATGACATCCATGATCAAAAGCACCACTGTCGCCATCACTACATCCGCTAACCACCATCACAGCAGCCTAAACCACCACCAACACGACCAACATCACCACCATCGACTCTTAGCTGTGACCATGCCTCAACCGACTATCTAAACCCACCTCAGGGTTGAGATCTATCACCACAACCATTTTGATCCTCCTAAAAACCCTAGATCTGTCGCCTCCCTCAAAGTCGTCTCCTTCACATCAATTTCGCATAGCCACGATTGTGATTAGAAAGAAAAGGCCACCACCATCGTGTTCCGGGCGTCAAAGGAGTCAAGTGTGGTGGGGAACTCACCACCATTCGCCAGGAAGATCAGCGGCTCTGCCGTGGTGATCAAGATTCGGACGAAAATGGGGGTGGATGTTCGACGGTGGTGGTTGCTCGGCGATAATGGTTGAGCGGCTGTGTGGTGGGAATTTAGGGTTTCTTGATTTTATGTTTTGTTCTTATAATTTATATTTATTTTTAATTATACATTGAATATTGCAGAAACAATCCTTGAAGTTATCTTAATATTTTACAAGAATAGTCCTTGCATATAGATTGACCAAAATACCCCTAGAGTTAACAGTAAAAACTAACAGAGTTAGTGTCAACCAAAACCGTTATAAAAATTAAACCACAGTGTATGATATGATCAAAGATTCCTTTTTGTACTGAAATGGTTAAAATGATTAAACTACAGGGACCAAAACCAAGATTTACTCTTTTTCTTTCTCCTAGAGAGCTCGTCACGCATGCCCTTTCAATAGGATTTATCCTTCATGGACGCTCTAACTCCACCTCTTTCATGACCGCATGTAAATTGTAAAGTGTGAATACCTAGTGTTCGGATCATGATCCTCCAATTTAAGTGTTTCGACTTTTAAATCTATAGCTCGAGCAAATATTATCAAGTACCTGTCTATTGAACGATTAACACAAGAGATACACTTCTATCTTGGTAACTATAGACTTTTGTGTCAGATGTGAGATTTAGCTGGACTCATAATTGTTCAATCTACCACTTGAGATGTTAACTTTTATTTTGGTAAACTGAACTCAACCTCACATACTGATGAACGCATTTTGGTGTTTGAGTCTAACAGTTGTTACTCCAAAACTAGTCAAGTCTTAAACTAGATATATCTAATCAACTTCTACTAGATTTAAACTCTTATTTTTTAGTATTTAGATATAGATTATCATTAAATTCACAAAATTTATAATAAAACTTATAGTATCATAAAATTATTAATATTTTAAAAGAATTATATTTCATCATATTAATTACTTATTAAACTAAATAATGAACTAAAGATATCCTTTTTTTTTCACTTCATATAATACAAACAAAGTTAAACAATTTTTTATCAACATCTAATTTACTCCTATTAAATACTCGTAACATCATCAAACACACACTATAATTTATGCCCTTATAAATTAATAAAAAATAACACACCATTTACCCATATATAATTATACCTTACAAAGAAGGGCGTACCTGGTGCTGCAAAGATCTCCCGCGTTTTCGCAGGGTCCAGGGAGGGTCCGTCCCATTTAAGGGAAGATTGTACGCGGTCTTTCCCCCACATTTTGTGGGGAGGCCGTTTCCACGGATCGAACCTGAGACCTTTGGTCCCTTAGGAACAGCTTTTACCGCTGCGCCATATAATTATACCTTACAATAAAATCTAAATTAGAACGCTATATTACATGCATTTATCCAAATTTAAACGCGAGTCACAATCAATCTTTACAAGACTCACCTGTCGCCCTTTTAAAAGATCTGCATTTTACGATCTCGGATTTCCCTTGGCCCACTTACCTTTTTGCAATAATAATATTCATAAATTCTTAGGGGTGAGCAACGGGTTGGAACCGAACCGAACCGAACCGAACCGAACCGAACCGAACCGGACCGACCCGTCCATGACCCGAAACCGATAAGTGGTTTATATAAAGAATCAAGAACCGGACCATTTACATATGGTTCGGGCAGGACCGAACCGAGTTAAGCGGGTTTGTTCAACATAATATGGTGGTCCGGACCGTAAATGTTTTTTTAGGCTCATGCTTTTTGTCAGGAGAAAAATAAAACTTAAAAATATTAATGAAACCAATTATTGGATTTGTTTCTTAGACTCGTTATTGTAATATAGACAAATTAGTACCATATTAAAATACAAACCGTACATTAGTTGTCGTCATGATCCATTTATTAGTTAATTTAGGTGTAACATGCAATAGTATTTATATATAACCGACTAAAAGTTTTATTGATCTGAACACTTCTATTATATGTTATTAAAATATTTTTTACATTTTTGGTGTTCAAAGGCAACCTAGCTAACATCTAAAAGGCAAAAACAAAGTCTTTTTTTTTTTTTTTACCTAATTGTAATTGGGCCGGACCAAAACCTAGTTCATACCCGTGAGTTTGGACCGAAACTGACCCATAACCATTTACAAAAGAAAAAGCCGAACCGTGATCGGAACCGCTAACCCATACACGGGTCGGTCTCAACTTTCACGGGCCGGTTCGCGGGTCTTAACCAGGTCGACCCGCGAAGTGCACAAATATAAATTACCAAACCATATATGTGTGTTTTTAAATTACAATCAATAATCTGGAAAAAAAATCCCGAGCATAAATATTAGGTTTTTATCTTTATTTTCCTAATGTGTCGCACTTGGTGGTTTTTAAACGGGTTCCTTGTGCCTCTCTTTTCCACTTTGGCTTCCGTCTTCTTCTTACTCTCGCTTCAGCTTTCTCTCATTCTCAGTCGGTGTATGCTTCCTTAACACTTTCCGATTGCATTGTCACACCCTCAATTTTCACAAACGGGTTTTACCGTTAGGCGTGTGACATACCAGGATCTCAGACACGGTCATATCAAACGACACTATATGAGTTTAAAAATAAACGTTTGACTTAAATCAGAGTACATAAAAGAAATGAATAACAGTGCGGAAGCGTAAAACTGAAATGTAAACAATACTGAAAGTCTGAAAATGTTATGCCAAAACAAATATTCAATGCAACTAAATGAAACTGATGAATGAATGTCCTGAGTGCGTCCTTAATTGTGCATCATGAGCTTAAGCGTTCCTCTGACCTGAGAAAACATGCTAAAGTGTGTCAACATAAAGTTGGTGAGTTCACGGGTTTTATCACAGAAAAAAATGTTTGCAACTGTTTGAATGTTTGTAATTGTTCGACTGTTTGTAACTGTTCGACTGTTCGAATGGTATAGTAATTAAAGCATATCGATAGGTAGCTAGCCTATAATCATGTTACTTAGCGTTTCGAACCGAAGCTGACTGTTTGCGTGTCCTATATGTTTGTTGTTCCCCCGTCACGTCTCGCAAGACAGTGACAAATGTTAGGTCAACAATGCACCCGTTTGACCTCCAATCAAGCTAGCGCGACTAGCCTGGGCGGGGTTTATCAGACCCAGTAGTACTACTCAGAATTACCTCGCTAATCCCATTACTAACGGTTCGAGAGTGTCAGGACTGTTTGTATGTTTGCACTAACGTAACAGTCGATATCAATAATACTAAAACCATTCATAAAATATGTTTGCATGTTTTCTCCCCCAAAAGGAAAGAAAGTAAAATAGGGGCCGTGAATACTCACCTTGAACTGATGTAATAAAATGAACAAGAGCTTCAAAGAATAAGGCAATGCACGATCAAACACGATCAGCACCTATTATTAATGGTAATTAAGTCTTTAAAATGTGTTCAACGTGAATAGATACATTTGGTCAGTTTAGGGTCGGTTCGGTTTGACGTACACGATTAGGTATATATATTTAAGTTTGATTATAAACTTAGTGATACTAGGATTTAAATTGAATTGTGGGGTTTTGACAAGTAATTAAATTTATATAAATGAAATTACTTGTATTTTGATTTATTCAAAAGAAATATACCTTTTAAGTGTTTTAATATAAAAAAGAAATTAGGTTTAATATCTGATAATGTTTAAATATATTATGTATATATTCTTTGTAATCTTTTGAAATAAATATTATTACGATAACGTATTAACCGATAATAATTTATTAATCTGAAATATTTGTCAAAGTATATTTTATAAGAAATAACCTATAATTACATTTGTATTTGTAAATAATTTGTGAAATTATAAGATGTATAATTTCTATGATTTTCATGGTTATTTCATAATTACACACGCTTTAGAAATAATTATTTATAATATTTGTAAATAATATTTTATAAAAATTTTTAAGGTTTTTAAATAAAATAAATTTACAGAAAATAATTATGTAATATTTAAAATAAGGAAAGTTTATAAATCTTATTTTTATAATTTTAAGAATTTTTATATATTTTTAGAAGCTTAAAAAGCATTAAAAAATAGTTGTAGGTAGCCGGGTTCGAACCCGGGACCTCCAACTCACACACCCACACGCATACCAGTGAACCAAGGCATCCAGCCGTGATGGGAGACTGTTTTCAAATCTTTTAAACACAAACACCGAAAATCCCCCAATTCCATAAGAACCCTAGTTCGATTAGTGCCAAATTGAAGATCAATTCGTTATTGTTAATGCTTAATATCATAGGGTTTTTGTTCCCCATGTCAATTCGAGTAAGTATATGATTTCAATTACCCGGTATTGATGTGTAAAACACCAGAACAGTTGGTGAACTGGTCGTGGCAGGGGAGGAATTGGTTCGGGGAGGAATCGATGATGATAACCAAATTCCTTTCACAAAAAGCTTCAAAGAGTGTTTCTGATTCAAAGCCCTCAAACAATTACATTCAAAGATATCCCGAATGTGGTGTTCGACCAAGTTGCAGGTCGATGATGAAGTTGATGATCGAATTCTATGTTTGTTGTGTTTCAAGTGGAATTGAGTAATACAACAGATTAGAAACGATTATATAACCGTGTATGTGTGATTAATTTGAACTATTATAATGTGTAGTGCGTGATAAAGGAGTGGAATCGTGCCAAAAGTGAGGTGGGTGGATTTGGTTGTCAAACGCACTCGAATTTTCAATTGTCGTGGGGTATAGTGTTCGATTCTTGTTCTAGAAGCGTTCGGGACCGGTTTTTGAATTTAAAATCGAATAATTTTGTGTTTTGAAGCTCGCCGGAGCTCGCCGGAGTTTGGCCGGACCCGGTGGCCGGAATCACGGGGTTGGGCGGGGTTTGGGTTGTAAATTTAGAATTTATACAAATGGTCCCTGTAGTTTCGATCTTTATTATTTTATGTCCAAACCATCTTATAAAGTTTCAAAATTGACAAAACACCCCCTGAACTTTATTATTATTATTATTATTATTATTATTGTTAAAATTAACATCAACGTATAAAATTAAGTTTTATTTAATGAAAATTACAGGATGTTACAGTCTCCCCTGCTTTAGGAAGTTTCGTCCCGAAATTTAGAATGAACTTAAACGAACAAGAGACTTATGATGAAAGATAAGCGTACGAACGGGCAGTGATAGACGTTTGATTACAGATGAGATGTTTCACTTTAAGGAATTCTTCAAGTCTCTTGACATAATACATGCCAACTTGAACTCTTCCAGTGAAATACGAGACGTTTTGAGAGGAAACGTTGGAAATGATGACGAGTTACCATGGTATGTTAGACTTATAATCACAACTTCCAGAATATAATTTCGTGGTAAGGTGATGTCTAGAAATCAATAAAAGACCAACAATGATGAGAAAGGTTATCCGTCGGAATTTAAGAATTCCAAACGTCATCATATGAAACGATCTTAACGCATATCTTGTGAATATGTATTTCTCTTTTGACCACCCATCGGTCTAAAAATAATACGCTATGCGAAGATCTTGGAATGAGTTCGCGACAATGGTCAAGAATATTGTTAAAACAGAAAATGAATCAAAAATAACAATCGATGTTTTAACGTCATACCACGGTATACGAATGTTTGAAACAGATACAGGTTAATTTCTCGACGTTGTGAGATAATGGGTCGAATTGAATTTTTAGTCAATCGGTCTATAATGCACCAATTATCATCATGACAGCTAAGAGGCACTTAGTGAATGAAAGTTAAACAGGAGATCCATAGGATCACGAAGGTTAGGTCTTGTCATATGTGAATGTAAGACACTTGGACACATACCAAGTTACGTCTTTTCCTTTAGGCCAAACCCATGTCTACAAGTTACGAAGGTTTATAAACCTTTATATCCACATCGCAATGAGGATAATAACGAGTCTTGTTGTTCAAATTCAAGATAGAATTTTAATGATTTTCAAGGTTAAGGATTCAAAAAGCGATTCAAAAGTGACGCGAATAATAGGAAAGGTATTTGTAAACATGTTTTGCAAGGTAGCAATATCTAAGTAAGTTTACATACGCAGTTCAACAAACCATAAGCACAGCTGAGAACATTTGTATGACTAGAAAGTCATGAACATAAGTTGATAATATCTTCAGCAGAGAGATTGTTTAGGAAGGCTACCATCGCACAATCACGTTTTGATGATAACTCAAAATGAAAGTCGATAGATAAGGAATAAATGATTCCACATAGCTAGGTCAAAACATGAGGATAAAGGGAGAGAAAACGATTTAAGAATTTAAGTGCTCCAAGCTTAGAATAAAAATCAACCTAAAACGATCGGTTCTCCTTTCAGGTTCAGAGATCATGCTTTGGCTTGATAGGTCGAATCACCAACATTGATTCACCCTTCAAGTTACTACATGCTTCTTGTCACTTGATTACAACCATGGTAAGTTGAAGATCAAGAAATGAGATTAGTCATCAAGGCGTGGTTTTCACCCTTCAGCTGTGGGCAATCCTTCCTGTAGTGCCCCTCCTTACCACACTCGTAACAGCCCCTAGTCGCTCCGCCCTGGCATTGTTGTTGAGGTTGTTGCTGAGTCATCAGCTCACCCCTGCAGTCTTTGGCAGCATGACCCATCTTTCCACACCTTTGGCAACGAATGCGGTCACACTGGCCATGGTGGTAGAAGTTGCACCGGTTACACTTCGGATACTTGCCCGCATAGCTGCTCGATCCCTGGCCATTATTGTTGTTGTTGCTTTTCTGGTTGTTGTTGGTGAAGCTTCTTGATGAATCAAACTTTCTAATCTGTTGTTGCTGGGTGTTATTGGAGCTTGAGGACTTACTGTTGTTACCATCCCATTTCCTTTTGTGCTTGGTCGATCCAGAGGTGACGCCGCATTTAGGTAGGATACCCTGTGCCACTGCCTGATCGGTGAGCTTGTGAGCCAGTCGAATAGCCTGCTGAATAGTGATAGGATCAGTAGCCATAACACTAGCTTGGATCTGGGGAGCTAGGCCATCAATGTACTTCTCAATCCGTTTGTAGGCCGGGGTCACCATTTGAGGACATAGAGCAGCCAACTCGTGTGAACGAGTCGTGTATTCCTCAATCTCAGAGCCAATCATTTTGAGATTCCAAAACTCTGCTTCTAGTTTCTGGACCTCGTTTCTGGGGCAATACTCTTCTTTCATCAAAATCTTGAAGTCTTCCCACGGTAAACCATTGGCAGCCTCAAGTCCTAGGGTCTGGACTTGTGAGTTCCACCACGTCAGAGCTGGTCCTTCTAGTGTGTCGGAGGCATACATGACGCGGCTTCCCACCGGACAGTTACACATAACGAAAACTGACTCGAGTTTCTCCAGCCAGCGAAGTAAGGTGACAGCACCCCAGAACCACTGAAGGAGTGAGGCTTACAATCCATGAACATCTTGAAGGTACAGGCTGTTGGGCCTCCTTGATTCAGATTCTGGTTGTTCTGGTTCTGGTTACGGGTCTGTTCACAGGCTGCGAGCGCATCAGCAACACACTCATTGATGATGGCATCCAACTCAGCTTGAGTCAGGTTGATGTTTCCGCGTCCCCTCGGGCGTCCAAGTCTTCTTCCAGACATGATTCTTCAATTCACAATACACGACAGTCACTATAGAATAATAACCATTGATAACAATAATTTGTTTCATACTAGTAGGAATGGAGGATTTGTTTGCATATCGATAGTGAGGTTTCATGAGAACCGAGACCTCATGTCTCCAAGTTTAGAAATGAAAATTTGTACTGATTATGACCGTTATCACCCAATAGAGTTACCAGAATTCTCATGCACGACAAATTACAATTACGTGTGCACCCGTGATTCTAATTTGCTTTGCATGGTCATTCATGGTTCCTCCCATTCGTGATAACATACCTTGTCAAGTACCGAGTGCTATCTGTTAAGACTAGCGAAGATGATAGGGCATGTTGGAAGTAGAAATAAGTACGATAGAGTTAGAAAAGTAATGTGTGTTGTTCTCCTTGCTTGTCATCGTTAGGTTTGTCGTGTGTGTTAGAAAGAGTTTCGTGTTCCCAAGTGGTAATGTTAGGTTCGAGTTGTCGTTGCTTCAACTCCGAGAGTGAAGAATCATATGTAGATGTTGGAAGTGAGCGAGCGGGACTCCCTGCCCCTCTGTTAGTCGAGGATGATACAGGTGACGTAGATATTTGTGTATATTGACCTTAGTTTATCACTCATCCCAGAAATCCCCAGGTAAGCATAACTGGTCTCACAATGAGATTTATACGATATGCTTACCTTAGCCCGAAGGCCTTTTGCCAGGAAATCCATAATACAGGTGTCTATGTGTCACACAGATGGGTAATGTTTGATCGTTCAGTAATGTAATGTTAGCATGCCAGGAGAATGTTCGTACAATAGTTGCAATCATGTAAGAGTGTCTATGCAGTACTAGTGTTGTGTCTAAGGCTATAGTCTAGATGCAAATGCAATCCTAGTTCTCTATAACCAGTGGCTCTGATACAAATCTGTCACACCCTCAATTTCCACAAACGGGGTTTTACCGTTAGGCGTGTGACATACCAGGATCTCAGACACGGTCATATCAAACGACACTATATGAGTTTAAAAATAAACGTTTGACTTAAATCAAAGTACATAAAAGAAATGAATAACAGTGCGGAAGCATAAAACTGAAATGTAAACAATACTGAAAGTCTGAAAATGTTATGCCAAAACAAATATTCAATGCAACTAAATGAAACTGATGAATGAATGTCCTGAGCGCGTCCTTAATTGTGCATCATGAGCTTAAGCGTTCCTGTGACCTGAGAAAACATGCTAAAGTGTGTCAACATAAAGTTGGTGAGTTCACAGGTTTTATCACAGACAAAAATATTTGTAACTGTTTGAATGTTTGTAACTATTCGACTGTTTGTAACTGTTCGACTGTTCGAATAGTATAGTAATTAAAGCATATCGATAGGTAGCTAGCCTATAATCATGTTACTTAGCGTTTCGAACCGAAGCTGACTGTTTGCGTGTCCTATATGTTTGTTTTTCCCCCGTCACGTCTCGCAAGACAGTGACAAATGTCAATAATGCACCCGTTTGACCTCCAATCAAGCTAGCGCGACTAGCCCGGGCGGGGTTTGTCAGACCCAGTAGTACTTCAGAATTATCTCGCTAATCCAATTACTAATGGGTCAAGAGTGTCAGGACTGTTTGTATGTTTGCACTAACGTAACAGGCGATATCAATAATACTAAAACCATTCATAAAATATGTTTGCATGTTTTCTCCCCCAAAAGGAAAAAAAGTAAAATAGGGGCCGTGAATACTCACCTTGAACTGATGTAATGAAATGAACAAGAGCTTCAAAGAATAAGGCAATGCACGATCAAACACGATCATCACCTATTATTAATGGTAATTAAGTTTTTAAAATGAGTTCAACGTGAATAGATACATTTGGTCAGTTTCGGGTCGGTTCGGTTTGACGTACACGATTAGGTATATATATTTAAGTTTGATTATAAACTTAGTGATACTAGGATTTAAATTGAATTATGGGGTTTTGACAAGTAGTTAAATTTATATAAGTGAAATTACTTGTATTTTGATTTATTCAAAAGAAATATACCTTTTAAGTGTTTTAATATAGAAAAGAAATTAGGTTTAATATCTGATAATGTTTAAATATATTATGTATATATTTTTGTAATCTTTTGAAATAAATATTATTACGATAACGTATTAACCGATAATAATTTATTAATCTGAAATATTTGTCAAAGTATATTTTATAAGAAATAACCTATAATTACATTTGTAAATAATTTGTGAAATTATAAGATGTATAATTCTATGATTTTCATGGTTATTTCATAATTACACACGCTTTAGAAATAATTATTTATAATATTTGTAAATAATATTTTATAAAAATTTTTAAGGTTTTTAAATAAAATAAATTTACAGAAAATAATTATGTAATATTTAAAATAAGGAAAGTTTATAAATCTTATTTTTATAATTTTAAGAATTTTATATATTTTTTAGAAGCTTAAAAACTTTAAAAAAATAGTTGTAGGTAGCCGGGTTTGAACCCGGGACCTCCAACTCACACACCCACACGCATACCAGTGAACCAAGGCATCCAGCCGCGATGGGAGACTGTTTTCAAATCTTTTAAACACAAACACCGAAAATCCCCTAATTGCATAAGAACCCTAGTTCGATTAGTGCCAAATTGAAGATCAATTCGTTATTGTTATGCTTAATATCATAGGGCTTTGTTCCCCATGTCAATTCGAGTAAGTATATGATTTCAATTACCCGGTATTGATGTGTAAAACACCAGAACAGTTGGTGAACTGGTCGTGCCAGGGGAGGAATTGGTTCGGGGAGGAATCGATGATGATAACCAAATTCCTTTCACAAAAAGCTTCAAAGAGTGTTTCTGATTCAAAGCCCTCAAACAATTACATTCAAAGATATCCCGAAGGTGGTGTTCGACCAAGTTGCAGGTCGATGATGAAGTTGACGATCGAATTCTATGTTTGTTTTGTTTCAAGTGGAATTGAGTAATACAACAGATTAGAAACGATTATATAACCGTGTATGTGTGATTAATTTGAATTATTATAATGTGTAGTGCGTGATAAAGGAGTGGAATCGGGCCGAAAGTGAGGTGGGTGGATTTGGTTGTCAAACGCACTCGAATTTTCAATTGTCGTGGGTATAGTGTTCGATTCTTGTTCTAGAAGCGTTCGGGACCGGTTTTTGAATTTAAAATCAAATAATTTTGTGTTTTGGAGCTCGTCGGAGCTCGCCGGAGTTTGGCCGACCCGGTGGCCGGAATCACGGGGTTGGGCGGGGGTTTGGGTTGTAAATTTAGAATTTATACGAATGGTCCCTGTAGTTTCGATCTTTATTATTTTATGTCCAAACCATCTTGTAAAGTTTCAAAATTGACAAAACACCCCCTGAACTTTATTATAATTATTATTATTATTATTATTTATTTTTTTATTATTATTATTATTATTATTATTATTATTATTATTGTGTTGTTGTTGTGTTGTTGTTTTTATTATTATTATATTATTATTATTATTATATTATTATTATTGTTGTTGTTGTTAAATTAACATCAACGTATAAAATTAAGTTTTATTTAACGAAAATACGGAATGTTACATGCATGCTCGAATCCGGTTCGTCTTTGCTCCTTTCATCCCTTTTTTTGCTTGATTTGCGGTGTCGATTTGTCTGGTGCGGCTTCGTTCCTGTTTTTTTCATTTGGGTGATGTGTTTTGGTTTTTCTTCTGATTTTTTGTGTGCTTAACTTCTGCATGTATGTTTGCTTTCTGTTAAGATTAGGGTTTTTGATTATGTTCGATGTATTCGATTTAGGGTTTTTTTGTGTTCTTTGGGTTTGGGGTTTTTGCTTCTGTTCGGGGAATTGGGGTTTTTGCTTAAACATGGAATTTCTTAAGGCTGAAGTCCTAATCTTGAATTTGATTCCAGTGATTATTTCCTGCCTCCTTTTATAGAGAACATGCCGAAACTTAGACCCATATGTGACAACCCGAAATATTCCGTGAATTAATATAAGATTTTTATGTGAATTTATGATTTATTTTATATTTTTATTATTATTAATATTAATATTAATAATAAAAATAATGATAATAATAATAATAATAATGATATTATTATTCCGAATAATGATAATAATAATAATAATAATAATAATGATATTATTATTATTACAAACAATGATAATAATAATAATTATAATAATAATGATGTTATTATTAAAATAATAATGTTAATAATGAAAATAATGATAATAATGAAATATTATTAATAATAATTATTTACAAAATTTATTTAATTGATTTAAATTAAGTCCAGGGGTTATTTGTAAATTTTGAAACTTGTATTTAAAACTTTATACATAAAATAATAACAATCGAAAGTGCAGGGACCAATGCGTAAATATCAAAATTCCAACTGCACTCTCTCTCTTCTCTCGCGATTTTCCGGCGCCGGACCGGCCGGTCGCCGGCGGCTCTCCGGCGAGTCCAAAAGTCGAGTTTTAGGCCATTATTTCGACCCCACGACACACCGAATCAAACGGGAGACAAAGTGGAACGTTCACGTGAATAAAATTTAAAGAAAAGCTACTCGAAAATGCGTATAATGGTCCACAAAATACTTTCGGCCGACACCACTGAGAACACGCATTAAAACATCACAATAATTCGACTAAAGTAATGAAATCGATTGTCTATAAGATTCCTAAACTAATCATGCATTCAAACGCACCTAACACACTCGAAAATAATCAATTGATCCTCTCTCAATTCGCGGACCTGCAACTAACTGAACTCCCCTGTTCGAGATTCTAAACCCCAAATTGATAAATAGATTTCGATCATTAGCCTCATTAGAAGCTACCTGTGAAGTTAATTGCATTTTCATCCACGATTGATCGTCGTTTGGATCCTCCCAAGCCGCGACCTGTTCATCGAGGTGTTCACCATCAATTCGACTCCTTCTGGTAAATTAAACACACCTACAAACTCGTTTTTATGCGTAGATTAAAGCCCTATGGTTAATTGCATTATCATAACCGATTGGTTGATCAATTTGATACCAATCGAATTAGGGTTCTTGATTTGGGGGTTAGCTTACGGGTTGTGTTTAAATTTAATTGGGGCAGAATTTTAAACGATGAGGAGCCTTTGGCTCACTGGTTTGTGCGCGGGGTGGAGAGGGGGAGGTCACGGGTTCGAACCCGTGCACCTCCCAATTTTTTTTTAAACCCTTTTTAATAAACATTTAAAAATAAATAAAAATACAAAAATCACCAAAAATTATAAAACTAATTTTTAAGGACTTCTGTATTTTTAATTAATTTTCTATAAATTGTTTAATTAAAAATACCTCAAATAGAATTTATAAAATGTTATTTAAAAATATTATAATTGAATATTTTTATAAAAATAGACTTTAATTAATGATTTAAAGTATTAATTCATTAATTGAACACCATATCATTTTTAATTAATGATAAATCATAAAAATTGTAGTAATTCAATTATTTAAAAACCCTAATTATTTATGTAAATAATTACTACATGTATTATAAATTATTACATGTATTACAAATTGTTATCTATACAAAAATGGGTTTTTAAATATAAATTAAAACAATCAAATTATTAATGATATTATATTATTTAGGGATTTATTTTGATAATATAAATACGAATTAGATTTTATAAATTTAAATGTTTATAAAATCTTATAAAAATTAAATATAAACTTATATGTTTATATAACGTCTATAGTTTAATTAGAATATAATGATATGTCAAAATCATTATTAAACTAATTAAATTTTATATAAATCATTAATTATTAACAAAAATAATTAAATGATTTAGTGTTTATAACAAATCCTAGAAAACCAAAACCTAGATCAATTGAACACCAGGTTCAAGATCTAACTTATTTAGGTTTTTGGATTTGTATCTGTTTGCTTACGTGAAATTATAATTCCTTAACAGGAATTTACTAGGTTGTCAACACCACACAGGAACTGAGGTGAGTTCATAACTACTCCCCTTTTTAATCATTTAAATATTTTGGGGCTGGAATACATGTTGTAATTGAAATTACAAATTATTTTTGTGTATTATGTTAAATAATAATTTGATCACATTTATGATTACATATGGTTATTGTGAAAATCCTTCTCTGTAAACTGGACTATAAATAAGCAGGGATCTTTTGGATAGTACTATCGGGAGTGACTTACCCCCACAAAGGTATGGACATGTGATCCATATCAGATGCACAAAGATCTTGTTGTTATTTGGGATGACTGTTTCTGTAGTGAGAAGGCAGATGTGCACTTTATATAGTTTGCATTATAGTTCCACTTACAACCCATATGAGGATAAATGTAAAGGAGGAGTTGCTCCCTCTGATTTGAAATTATTATGAAAATATAATATACACATAAAAGGATAATAAACTAAGTGACATGGACAAATTCAATGTGAAGGATTTGTTGGGCTTGTACTTAGTAGGTATGTGGGATAGCGGGTTCACCTTATTAAAAAGGGTTCCGACAGGCTATTCATATACCGGTGAGTAAATTAAACTCACACTTGTTCTATAAATCCTATTTGATGATAATTGATGATTTATCACTATGTTTTACTTACCTGTGAACTCACCAACCCTGTGTTGACACTTGATTTACATGTATTCTCAGGTATCTACTAGGAGCTTACGGACATGCACGTAGGATCATATAAGAGCTCAAGATACCTATTGATTATTATCTGAAATATGATTTAGACATGTTGTCCTGAAACAATCTATATTTACTTCCGCTACGCATAATATTACTCTGAATAATTATTGTAATGTTTATCTAAAAACTGTCATATAGATATTGCATCTCATGTGTGACTACTGTGTTCGATCCTGTTTGTTCACCCCTCCGTGATAGATTCCAGACCCGGAATTTGAGGGTGTGACAGATTGGTATCAGAGCCACTGGTTATACTGAGTTAGGGATTGCATCTAGCCTATAGCCACACACAATAGTTGCACAAAGTAAATTGCCTTAGTTAGAGATTGACTAAGATTAAGAAGTTATATGCTTAAACTTAGATAGTTGTTTTCCTAAACATAACTTTGACTCTTTGACTCATTCCTAAACTTATTCTCAACGACACGGGGGATCTACACTTATCATCGTGCCTAAATCAAATGGTTTTCAAATCTCGTCAAAGTCCGTGTCACATGACCGAGAACATGCAATGCTGGAAGAGTGGGATACCTGTATCTTAAGGTGTTCTGTCTAGGCAAGGTATTTCATACAACTTGATTACCTCACCTGGGAACCCTCGAGATGAGTATTCGCTTATAGGTACGCATGTCCTCGTTAAGGTTGTGGTGGACACAAATACTTTGATAAGCCAACGTATTCGCTTTGGTTTGCGAACCGAACGTTTACACTCCTAACCTCTCATTGTTATTCTAAACAATCTCATTAATGATTTTGAAAAGTTTTAGAAACCAATTACCCGTTTTTCATAAAGGTTTCTTCTTTCCATATTATTCAGCATGTCTTCTCGTTAAACCCGTTCACGGCCTAGAAACTCTGGCTGTAAGACTTGTTTCCTTAGTACTCGTGCCTTGCCGAATTTAATCGAAAAATCCAGTTTTCTTAAATTCCCATCTGTTCTACAGTAATTGTTCATACTTTGAATATTTGATATAAAATGCATCTATTGAATATGGCAAAGTGTGAATTCTCATCAAACAATTTCATGATAGATGGACGCACCAGCGGGCAGAGGCAGAGGTAGAGGACGCGCCAGAAGAACTGACCCAATAGGGATGACTCCTGAAGAAATACAAGCCTTGGTCAATCAAGGTGTTGCTGCAGCCCTAGCCACTCAGGCTGCTCAGAATGGTCATCACTATTCATATAAAAAGTTCCTAGACTGCAAACCAGATACCTTCACTGGTGCAGAAGGGGCCATTGGGCTCATAAGGTGGTTCGAGAAATGTGAATCCATCTTCGCTATATCTGAATGTCCCGATGAGAGTAGGACCAAGTATGCATCCGGAGCCTTGAGTGGAGCTGCACTCTCGTTCTGGAAGACAGAAGTTTCAAGACTTACTCTCTCCCTAGCCAATGCTATGGATTGGAGGAATTCAAACAGCTGATGATGGAAGAATTCTGCCCAAGAGAAGAAGTACAGAGGTTTGAAACCGAATGCTGGAACCACAAAATGGTGGGATCTGAAATTGAAAAGTATACCACCGAAAATCATGAGTACGCAACTTTGTGTCCTCATATGATGGAGCCTGCTCACAGAAGAATTGAAGGCTACATCCGTGGACTGTCTCCGGTCATTCAATCTATGGTCACTTCCTCCAACCCAACTTCAATCCAACAGGCCATTAGGTTAGCTCACAAGCTGACTAATGAGGCTGTGGCTCAGGGAAGTTACCACCAAGAAACAAGGGTAAGGGTGTCGCTGCTGAAAGCTCGGGAAGAGAAAGTTTGAAGATGCTAAAGACAGTGAGAGTCAGAGATGAAGATATTATGAAGACGGCTTTCAGAACTCGATACGGTCACTTTGAGTTCACAGTCATGCCATTTGGGCTAACAAATGCACCTGCCGTATTCATGGATCTCATGAATCGTGTATGCAAGCCTTATTTAGACAAGTTTGTCATTGTCTTCATTGATGACATCTTGATCTATTCCAAAAATGAGAGTGAGCATGAAGAACATCTGAGATTAATCCTTGAACTACTAAAGAGAGAGGAGCTTTATGCTAAGTTCTCGAAATGTGATTTCTGGCTTAAAGAAGTTCAATTCCTTGGCCATGTAATTGATGCTAATGGAATTCATGTAGACCCAGCTAAAATTGAATCTATCAAAAGTTGGCCTACACCTTCTAATCCAACAGAAATTAGACAATTTCTGGGATTAGCCGGCTATTACAGGAGATTTATTGAGGGATTCTCCAAGATAGCTCAACCATTGACTATGCTTACCCAAAAGGGGGTAGCATATCATTGGGGGTTCAAGCAAGAGGATGCTTTTCAAACACTGAAACAGAAGTTGTGCAGTGCACCTATATTGTCCCTACCCGACGGTATTGAAGACTTTGTAGTCTACTGTGATGCTTCTGTTCAGGGTCTGGGATGTGTTTTGATGCAACACGACAAAGTCATAGCTTATGCCTCAAGACAGTTAAAGGCTCATGAGAAGAACTATGCAACTCATGATCTAGAACTGGGAGCTGTTGTGTTTGCTCTTAAATTATGGAGACATTACTTGTACGGTACTAAGTGCACTATTTATACCGATCACAAGAGTCTTCAACACCTGTATAATCAAAAGGAGCTGAACATGAGGCAGAGGAGGTGGCTTGAACTACTAAACGATTATGATTGTGCCATCAAGTACCATCCTGGTAAAGCAAATATTGTGGCTGATGCTTTGAGTAGGAAAGAACATGTGAAACCTCGTAGAGTGCGAGCTCTACAACTTACCATTCAAAGCAACCTGCCGGCACAAATCTTGAATGCTCAGACTGAAGCCCTGAAAGAAGAGAACATTAAAGATGAAAACCTTCGAGGGCTAGACCAACAGTTTGAAGTTCATTCGGATGGGATACGCTTTATAGCAGGAAGGATTTGGGTACCCCTATACGGGAATCTGAGGAGCTTGATCATGGATGAAGCCCACAAGTCTAGATACTCTATCCACCCAGGTGCAGATAAGATGTATTACGACTTGAAGCTTGTTTACTGGTGGCCAAGAATGAAGGCAGATATTGCAACTTATGTCTCAAAGTGCTTGACTTGTTCTAAAGTCAAGGTCGAATACCAAAAGCCTTCAGGAATGTTAACCCAACCAGAAATTCCCGTGTGGAAGTGGGAAATGATAACCATGGATTTCGTCACTGGTTTACCCAAGTCTCAAACGGGCAATGACACCATTTGGGTTATCGTTGACCGTCTCACCAAATCCGCTCATTTCATACCCATCCGTGAGAAAGACAAGATGGAGAAGCTTGCAAGGGTATACATCAAAGAAATTATCTCAAGACACGGAGTGCCAGTGTCTATTATCTCTGATCGTGATGCACGGTTTACATCAATCTTCTGGGGAAAACTTCAGAAAGCTCTAGGCACTCGCCTAGATATGAGCACAGCCTATCACCCTCAAACTGATGGTCAAAGTGAAAGAACCATACAGACACTTGAGGATATGCTTAGGGCTTGTGTTATTGACTTTGGAAAGAACTGGGAAGGTCATTTACCTTTGGTAGAGTTCTCATATAACAATAGCTATCATTCAAGCATCAAGGCGGCACCATTCGAGGCCTTATATGGACGAAAATGTAGATCACCGCTCTGCTGGGCAGAAGTTGGAGATAGTCAACTTACTGGTCCAGAGTTGATCTTTGAAACTCATGAGAAAATTGTCCAGATAAGAGAACGCATGGCTGCTGCCAGGGATCGCCAGAAAAGCTATGCTGATAAACGCCGCAAGCCACTAGAATTTCAGGAAGGAGATAAAGTTTTGCTAAAGGTATCTCCCTGGAAGGGAGTTATACGCTTTGGAAAACGGGGGAAATTGAACCCTCGCTACGTGGGACCTTTTGAAATTGTCAGGAGGATCGGCCCAGTAGCCTATGAATTAAATCTGCCTGCTGAACTTAGTGGTGTGCACAATGTTTTCCACGTATCCAATCTAAGGAAATGTTTATCCGATGAATCACTTGTTGTGCCTTTAGAGGAACTACAAGTAGATGAAAAACTCAGGTTTGTCGAAGAACCAGTTGAAATCATGGATAGGGAAGTTAAACAACTGAAGCATAGCAAGATTCCGATTGTCAGAGTTCGGTGGAACTCCCGGCGTGGTCCTGAGTTCACTTGGGAACGAGAGGACGAAATGATGCGCAAGTACCCTAACCTGTTCAAAAATGTTGCTAGTACATCTTAATTTTCGGGACGAAAATTCCTCTAACAGGGGGATGATGTGACAACCCGAAATATTCCGTGAATTAATATAAGATTTTATGTGAATTTATGATTTATTTTATATTTTTATTATTATTAATATTAATATTAATAATAATAAAAATAATGATAATAATAAATAATGATATTATTATTCCGAATAATGATAATAATAATAATAATAATAATAATGATATTATTATTATTACAAACAATGATAATAATAATAATTATAATAATAATGATGTTATTATTAAAAATAATAATGTTAATAATGAAAATAATGATAATAATGAAAATATTATTAATAATAATTATTTACAAAATTTATTTAATTGATTTAAATTAAGTCCAGGGGGTTATTTGTAAATTTTGAAACTTGTATTTAAAACTTTATACATAAAATAATAACAATCGAAAGTGCAGGGACCAAATGCGTAAATATCAAAATTCCAACTGCACTCTCTCTCTTCTCTCGCGATTTTCCGGCGCCGGACCGGCCGGTCGCCGGCGGCTCTCCGGCGAGTCCAAAAGTCGAGTTTTAGGCCATTATTTCGACCCCACGACACACCGAATCAAACGGGAGACAAAGTGGAACGTTCACGTGAATAAAATTTAAAGAAAAGCTACTCGAAAATGCGTATAATGGTCCACAAAATACTTTCGGCCGACACCACTGAGAACACGCATTAAAACATCACAATAATTCGACTAAAGTAATGAAATCGATTGTCTATAAGATTCCTAAACTAGTCATGCATTCAAACGCACCTAACACACTCGAAAATAATCAAATTGATCCTCTCTCAATTCGCGGACCTGCAACTAACTGAACTCCCCTGTTCGAGATTCTAAACCCCAAATTGATAAATAGATTTCGATCATTAGCCTCATTAGAAGCTACCTGTGAAGTTAATTGCATTTTCATCCACGATTGATCGTCGTTTGGATCCTCCCAAGCCGCGACCTGTTCATCGAGGTGTTCACCATCAATTCGACTCCTTCTGGTAAATTAAACACACCTACAAACTCGTTTTTATGCGTAGATTAAAAGCCCTATGGTTAATTGCATTATCATAACCGATTGGTTGATCAATTTGATACCAATCGAATTAGGGTTCTTGATTTGGGGGTTAGCTTACGGGTTGTGTTTAAATTTAATTGGGGCAGAATTTTAAACGATGAGGAGCCTTTGGCTCACTGGTTTGTGCGCGGGGTGGAGAGGGGGAGGTCACGGGTTCGAACCCGTGCACCTCCCAATTTTTTTTTAAACCCTTTTTAATAAACATTTAAAAATAAATAAAAATACATAAAAATCACCAAAAATTATAAAACTAATTTTTAAGGACTTCTGTATTTTTAATTAATTTTCTATAAATTGTTTAATTAAAAATACCTCAAATAGAATTTATAAAATGTTATTTAAAAATATTATAATTGAATATTTTTATAAAAATAGACTTTAATTAATGATTTAAAGTATTAATTCATTAATTGAACACCATATCATTTTTAATTAATGATAAATCATAAAAATTGTAGTAATTCAATTATTTAAAAACCCTAATTATTTATGTAAATAATTACTACATGTATTATAAATTATTACATGTATTACAAATTGTTATCTATACAAAAATGGGTTTTTAAATATAAATTAAAACAATCAAATTATTAATGAATATTATATTATTTAGGGATTTATTTTGATAATATAAATACGAATTAGATTTTATAAATTTAAATGTTTATAAAATCTTATAAAAATTAAATATAAACTTATATGTTTATATAACGTCTATAGTTTAATTAGAATATAATGATATGTCAAATCATTATTAAACTAATTAAATTTTATATAAATCATTAATTATTAACAAAAATAATTAAATGATTTAGTGTTTATAACAAATCCTAGAAAACCAAAACCTAGATCAATTGAACACCAGGTTCAAGATCTAACTTATTTAGGTTTTTGGATTTGTATCTGTTTGCTTACGTGAAATTATAATTCCTTAACAGGAATTTACTAGGTTGTCAACACCACACAGGAACTGAGGTGAGTTCATAACTACTCCCCTTTTTAATCATTTAAATATTTTGGGGCTGGAATACATGTTGTAATTGAAATTACAAATTATTTTTGTGTATTATGTTAAATAATAATTTGATCACATTTATGATTACATATGGGTATTGTGAAAATCCTTCTCTGTAAACTGGACTATAAATAAGCAGGGATCTTTTGGATAGTACTATCGGGGAGTGACTTACCCCCACAAAGGTATGGACATGTGATCCATATCAGATGCACAAAGATCTTGTTGTCATTTGGGATGACTGTTTCTGTAGTGAGAAGGCAGATGTGCACTTTATATAGTTTGCATTATAGTTCCACTTACAACCCATATGAGGATAAATGTAAAGGAGGAGTTGCTCCCTCTGATTTGAAATTATTATGAAAATATAATATACACATAAAAGGATAATAAACTAAGTGACATGGACAAATTCAATGTGAAGGATTTGTTGGGCTTGTACTTAGTAGGTATGTGGGATAGCGGGTTCACCTTATTAAAAAGGGTTCCGACAGGCTATTCATATACCGGTGAGTAAATTAAACTCACACTTGTTCTATAAATCCTATTTGATGATAATTGATGATTTATCACTATGTTTTACTTACCTGTGAACTCACCAACCCTGTGTTGACACTTGATTTACATGTATTCTCAGGTATCTACTAGGAGCTTACGGACATGCACGTAGGATCATATAAGAGCTCAAGATACCTATTGATTATTATCTGAAATATGATTTAGACATGTTGTCCTGAAACAATCTATATTTACTTCCGCTACGCATAATATTACTCTGAATAATTATTGTAATGTTTATCTAAAAACTGTCATATAGATAATTGCATCTCATGTGTGACTACTGTGTTCGATCCTGTTTGTTCACCCCTCCGTGATAGATTCCAGACCCGGAATTTGAGGGTGTGACACCATAGTGTTAATAAACTATAGTACCAAGACCGCAGACCTTCATAACCTATCGGTCTTGGGTACTTTAGCTAATTTGAGAAGCCTCTGCTTTGAAAGGGTGATGATTTCTCAACTACCAAAAAGTCCATCTTATCCCTCACAAACCTGCGTAAAATCTCATTACAACTTTGTAAGATGAACATCCAAGACCAATCAGAACTAGACCTCTCTCACTTATTCCCTCGCCTCACAGAGCTCACGATGGATCACAGCATCTCTGATTTTTTGTGTTCTTAACTTCCACATGTGTGTATGCTCTTTCTTAGAATTGGGGTTTTTGCTTCTGTTCGGGGAATTGGGGATGTTTTGTGTTGTTCGGGTTTGGGTCTGTGGTCTTAATTTGATGTTGGTAGGCAAATGATTTTTGATTTTATTCATTTCAGGGAAGAAGTCGGACATATGTATCTTGCCGTTCCTGTGAATTTCATCTTTATAGGATTTGAAGGGAGTGGGAACCAAGGTAAAATTTTTTTACTAAATATACAGCTAAACACAAGTCTTATGTATGTTGCTAGGGTGATGTTGTTGTTGATTGTATTTTTATGTATAAGTCTGATGTATGTTGCTAGGGTAGGTCTGATTTGATTATGGTTTCTGTTATTGGATGTTGTTGATGTTGTGAGCAAGACAATAATTAAAATTCATGCTGCGTAAATATTCTGCTTACTTCTTTACCTTCTTATTTGACTTTGTTGTTGATCATTCATTCATGTGTTAATTGGTTGTTCTTTTTGTTGATTCATAAATGTATGTAGTTTTCATTGCTATTTTTGATGCTTATAACTTACAAGTTGCAATTATAACTTTACAATGTAATCGAGATTGTTACTTTATTTTGTCTTTGTATTAGGTAGTTATGGTGAATAGATAATATAGGAAGATGTTATTCTAGGGCTAACCTGTTCTAATAAGGCGTTATGTGACCATAAGTTGTTAGGTTGTTGGTATGGATTTGTATTAGAATCTACCTCAAATGTTGAAGCCCTGAAATTACACACAAATGTAAATAATCTATTTCTGTTTAATAAAATGCTAGATTTCATTCTTTTTATGGTTAGAAATTACCTGTCATTTCCTATTGATTTAGAATTCTAATTACCATTTAAATATTAATGTTGGATACAACCAAACAAGTTTCAATACTTTTAGTGATTTAGTGCCTTTTTAGATGTATGAATTATTAAAGTTAATATAATAATTTTTACATATTAAGCGTCTGTTTTAACATTAATCTTAAACCTTAAACCCTAAATAAGTTTCAATACTTTTAGTGATTTAGTGCATTTTAGGCACATCTTTGATTAATATATAAGTTTTTCTTTATAAACTGTCTTAGATGTTTCATTGCTCTTAAATAGAATTACAACACAAAACTGATTTCTCTAAATTATTTAACCATAAATAAAACACAATTACAGGTTTGGACCAGCGTCTTCAACAAAAGGCTAAAGAACTATAAAAGATCATCCAGGTTATCCAGGTTCATGTAGAGAAAAGGAAGATCCTTGCAGGCTATCTTTTGTATGTCAAAAAAGGAACTTGGAATGCAGGCTGACTTTTGTAAGCAAAAACAGAACTTGGAAGCAAAGATTGCAGCCTAACTTTTGTATGCAAAACAAGGAGCTACAACTTCTTTTGTATTAGCAATTTAGACAATAGGTTGGCCTTACGAAAACAAATGATAAAAATATGTATCGAACATGGTAGCTTAAAGCAAAACGCTTAGTACGTTTGTCCGCGGCAACGTGAGGCTTAGTAAATCCTAGTTATACTTAAAATCATTATTTTTTGAATTAAATAACATTTTTATATATTTATCACAACATTTCCGCTCTCCTCCAATCAAAACCATTTTTAAAAAAAATATTAAAATATTTATATAGATGAACAGTGTCACCTAAAATACACTATGCACAATAATATGTTCTTTCTTCTCTGATCCACAACTACTTACAATTATTTTTTATAATATGAATAACATACTTATAATAATAAGAAACTTATTGTGAATTCTCTAACACAAAGATTTAAGTAAAATAACATTTGAGGTAAAGGCATGATTGTCACCGTCATTTTATCAAATCAAGAGCATTTAGGGTGTTTTCATTTTTATCACTATATTTTAACTAAATATTATAGTCTTTATAACTTATTTAAATTTTAATAATTTTACACATCTCATTATTTATTTTTATTTTTATCTCACTCGTAAACATTATTGTTTCTCTTGTTTCGAAATATAGAGATTGACTAATAGTATATGTTTATATTAAATAAATCACTATTCACAAAACTTAATTATATTCAAAGATGGAAACCAAGGTCCCGATAGTGATGCAAAATAGAAGAAATATCCAAATGTAGATTTTTAACGAAGATGAAGGTGAAAACTCTTTTGTAATGCACTAAGTAAATGTTTGATATGAAATATTTTCCATATGTAATTGTACATATCACATGTATAAGACGTTGTATTCCATACATGTAATATATAATATGTACTAAAATACACATGTTCATATGGAGGGCTATGGGATCAATCTTGTTGACGATCCAGAACAGTTTGAAGAATTGCCTCACCCAATTGTAAAGACAAAAAGTGAAGGTCTCACTAGAACAACCCAAAAATATGAATGTAGATATATTGTTCCATCTCTCTTATTTCAAATCATCTTCTAGTTTGTTGAACAGAGAAATAACTTTGAGTGTCTCCTAATATTATTTCACCATTGATTTCTGACTTTTATTACTTAATTCGAATATTATAAGGAAAGTGTTTAAATAAAAATATTTAAACCTAAAAATTGTGAGAAATAATATAACCATTAATCCTGTTAATCAATAATTAAAATCAAATCATATAAAAAAAGTTGGTTAGACGAGTATTTTAAACATTACCACTTTTGTCGACTTTTTTAAGTTTACCCACTTTTTCTTAATGTTCATAAAGTTTATATACGACGTTATTATTTATACTATTACACCATAAAAATGAGGTTTTTTAATATTTAAAACGAGTATAACGTCGTTATATAAAAATAATAATTTTCTTACGTTTTTAAAGTCATATGATTTTTGCATGTTATTTTTGTTTTAATGCGGTTCATTGTGTTTATTTTTTTAGCTATTACCTTTTATTGTTAGTTGTTATGTTTTTTTAATTAAATTATGTTTTTCTAAGTAGTGAATTCTAAAAACATACAATGGTGCTGTTATTTATTTATAATATGTAAAGCATAATGATAAATAAACAAGTTAATGCTTTAAAACCATGAGAAATAACAAAAATGATATAAAACATAATACATAATAATAAATTTACTCATTTGTTTTTTTGTTGATTATTGTGTTATTATGAACACTATAAATTTAAAAAAACGCATGGATAAATAACATTATTGTGCATTTTTAAGTGTAGAACACAATGATAATATAACAATAAGTTTATATAATATATAAAACACTATGATAAAATAGGTTATTATGTTTTTTGTTTTTCATCGTGTTATGTTATACACTATCAGTTTTGAAAATACATTGATAAAAACATTATTATGGACTTTAAATCATAAAACACAACGATAAAATAACAAGAAGCTTATAAATGTATAAAAACAATGATAAAATGACTCATTGTGTTTTTTGTTTGTTATTATGTTATCTTGAACATTATGCGTTTTGAAAAACAAATTGATAAATAACATCATTAGAAAACATAATGATATAAATAACACGAAATGATCTCAAACGCAATAAACAATGATGAAAATATATAAAACAATGAACTAATGTATTAGACACAATAACCAGACGCATTTGACATAATAACCAAAATACTATCATTTTTAAAACAACATAATAACACATATCAAAATCATATTATAACCTTATCTGTATTATAAATCTTACTATTTAGTGTAATATTTATAAGCTATTTATAATGAGCTAGGTTAATGTCCGTGTGTTATATGAGTTGACAAATACTTAAAATGACACATGAGTAAATAAATTCATATAAATTCATTGTAATATGTGTATGTATATATGACGTTGAAGATATAAATCAAAAATAAAAAGATTATCATAATATAATAGTATCAAAAGATTATATCGTTCCATAATAGTAGCAAATTAAGGTAGAATCGTTGAACATAAATATTAAAAAAAAGTATCAACGAATGAACAAATTCAATAAAATTTTTAAACGTATGTAACAATGAAACGAGGGCGGGCCTTGGCGCAGCGGTAAAAGCTGTTCCTAAGGGACCAAAGGTCTCAGGTTCGATCCGCGGAAACGGCCTCCCCACAAAATGTGGGGGAAAGACCGCGTACATCTTCCCTTAAATGGGACGGACCCTCCCTGGACCCTGCGAAAACGCGGGAGCTCTTTGCAGCAACAGGTACGCCCTTTATGTAACAATGAAACGTAAGACAAGGAACAATTAAAACTAAAACTTATTTTCATAAAGATGTAAATACATTTTTAATGGTATTGAAGGTTATAAAGAATAAGTAAATAACAATCTTGGCTAGGGTCGCCTAGGGGAAACCTCATGGGCGATGTGACATTGAGTCACTCTTAAGAAAGTCACCGTTCAAAAAAAATAAAGAATAAGTAAAAATGATATCAATCAAAGGTTGTTATAAATAATATTACCGAAAAATGTGAATAATGTCTTGAATTTTAAAATTAATTAAAAGAAAATTGTTATTTCGATATAAAATATGATAGAAAATTTTATTATAATAAAACAAATATTGTTAACGGTAATATTAAAATTAATATCCTAATCATTATTTATTAACTAATCAGCGAATTCTTACAATTTTTGAAAAAAGATGTCAAATAATCTAAAAGTAAAAAGTTATGATAACTAGAATATTTTATTGGTAATTGATATGTGTTAATAGTTTTCAAATTCATTGTAATTTAAGTATGAAGGATGTAACGACATATGACAATGCAGATGTGACGCTTATGTGGACATTATAAAAAAATCATATGTACCAATAGTTAGTATTTTATTATAAGTTATATATTATAGATTACCCCTTATGAATATACAGTAAAGTGATCCAACAATTAAATAATTACATAATAGTTCACATAAAATGTGAAAGTATACCATACGCTATTTTAATACTTTTATTTGATTTTACATATAAATAATGGCATTTCATTACTTGATTCATATATCAATATATCATTTCGTTATTGATTTTAAACTACACTTGATTTTTTTACGATAACTTTTTACTTATTGTGGGTGTAGCCGACAGGTGGAAGACCTCGTCGAGAGGGTCGCGTGGTGGGGGTCTGGCAGAGGAGGCAGATTGCGGGGGTTAGCGAAGGGAGGGGCAACACCCCTTTTCTTGGTTAGCATGGTTTAATTTAGCGTCCGGGTTAGGATCTACGGACCCGGTCAGAACACAACACAACCATATCAAACACGTTAACCGGCTGACCAGCCAGTCAGCCGGGTCAGCCGGGTCAGCGCAAATCAAACGCACCCTGACTTTTTCTCTCCCTTCTCCTACAAATATAGCCAAACAAGAACCACCTTCCATAGACCTTTCTAGCTTCAAACTTAAAACACATAATCATATATTCATATCTCCATTCTTCAATTCAAAAACCTCTGCACATCACCTTTTAACCCTCTAATTTCAAGCTTCAACAATGGTGGCCATAACAAAACCTCCTGTTGAACTCTTCTTCCTCAAACCCTGCAAACAAATCAACCACCAAACTCTAAAATCTCCATCAGTTCCCACAATCGACCTCTCAAAACCCGAATCAAAACATCATCTTGTTAAAGCCTGTGAAGATTTTGGGTTCTTCAAGGTCGTAAATCATGGAGTCCCATTGAAATTCATCAACAAACTCGAATCAGAAGCCATGAAATTCTTCTCTTCACCTCTTTCTCTAAAGCAAAAAGCAGGGCCACCGGACCCTTTTGGATATGGAAATAAACATTTGGGTCAAAATGGCGATTTCGGGTGGGTCGAATACCTTCTTCTCAATCTTCAAATCAAATCCGATCACAAGAACCCAACAATCTCCGTGTTTGAAGAAAACCCAGAAGAATTCCAGTAAAATTCGATCAAATTCACAGTTTTTTTCTCAACATTTTCATGTGCTCTGTTTTCTAAAGGTGTTTAATCTGTTAATGCAGAGGTGCTGTGAGTGATTACGTGACCTCAGTGAAGAAGATGACATGTGAAATTCTTGAACTTTTAGCAGATGAACTCAAAATACACTCAAGAAACGTCTTCAGCAACCTGTTATTAGACGAACAGAGTGACTCTGTTTTCAGGGTGAACTACTATCCGCCATGCCCAGAGCTTCAAGAACACGAATTAAAGGGGAAGAAGATGATTGGATTTGGGGAACACACAGACCCACAAATCATATCTGTTTTGAGATCGAACAACACTTCGGGTCTCGAAATCTTGTTGAAAAATGGGTGTTGGATGTCGGTTCCTCCTGATTCGAGCTCCTTCTTCATCAACGTAGGTGATTCGTTACAGGTACACACATGGTCTTGATTGTACAAGTCGTTATGCGTCTTGTACAACGCAATCTTGGTGTCGTATGTTTTGATGATTGCTAATTAATATGATTTTGAGGTCGTGATCAGTCGTATTCGAAGTTGTACAAGCCACTTTTTAGCTTCTAAAAAGTCTCATTCAAATCTTAAATTTCTTTCGCGTATAAGTAATATTGAATTTTTTTATGGTATCTTACAAATTGGGTCGTTATAATTATGTGTGAACGTAATAAAATAAGCCACTTGAAATTGACCTGTAAGCTTAAGTTTGAATAATTTATCTAATGAAAGAGTTAAGATTCGAGTTAATAATGTAATACTTTTATAATTAGATAATAAATACTATCATATAAATGTTATTAAAAGATATATATTATGTTTTATATATAAAACATAATTATTAAAAAAATATAAAATAGTTAGATACGTGTATAAATAAAATAATTAATATATAATACACGGTGGAGCTGGAGTTTGAAATGTTACTCACTAGAGAACTTAGGTAGTGTTTTAGAAATAAAGCTTGAAATGAGTCGGACTTAAGTTCAAGCTATTAGAAATTAAACGAATCAAGTTTCAACTTGGGTAAACGCAAACTCGACTCGACTTGCTGACATTTCTTTTGAAAAATAGTTTTTTTCTACCCTTTAATAATTTTTGACCTTTTTTTGGTATCGAATTGAAACTACATCATTTTTTTTGTTAGTCACAATCATCAATACCACAAGTTTTCATATATAGTAAAAGTTCTGAAATCCATGCATGTTGACATGTTGTTATAGGCAATTGATAATGGTCCAATATGTCGTTCATACATGGCCTATATATAGCCTAGATATTTGGTATAATCAAATTATGTTTTAGACACATAACTTGATCTATCTTAACTCTATCTTAATTGATTCTATCACTTTCTTTACCAAATCTTCAAATATTTTTATTTAATCATATCATTTAATTTTGAGTATTACTAAAACGTATGAAAACGATGTAACGAAACAGGTAATGACGAATGGAAGATTCAAGAGTGTGAAGCATAGAGTTGTCGCAAATAGCATGAAAAGCAGGTTGTCAATGATTTATTTTGGAGGACCACCATTGAATGCGAAGATAGCACCATTACCTTCACTTATGGAAAGTGATGAGGCCAGCTTGTACAAAGAGTTTACTTGGTTTGAGTATAAAAAGTCAGTATTTAATTCACGATTATCAGACAATAGACTTCGGGTTTTTGAAAATAATCATAACGTCTCAAGTTAAAATATCAAGTTTGAAGCTAGCATGTTGGTTCACCTGCTAAGATTTTATCATTATTCACACACACATGGAAGTATGTTAATAATAGCTTACCAATATCCAAAAGGGTATTAGGGGGCAAAGGGTTATGATTTAATGTTTTGGATAAGATGAAATGAGAAAAAAAAAAGGATATGTATTTGTAAGTTTTTCTTATTCTTTTTTATTTTTATTAAAATATTCCACTTGCTGTTTTGTAGAATCCCTCCATACTCGATGAGCTAATGTAACACATTCGGTCTCAATACAAGTTTTTTTTAATGTTATCATATCTTATAGTTTATGTTTAATGCATATAAATGTATTTAAAATATTAATTAGATATAGGCTTGGAAGAAATAGAATACATGGTGATGTTTGTGATTTAAAGTTGAAGGGTTATAAAGTATTTATACATCATTAATATAATTCAATTTTTTCATAAACTTCGTAAAATACTGTATACACAAACAAATATGGGAAAGTGAATTTGTGGTGTTGTTAAATGTCTACTTTATGTGAAACTAATCAAAACTACGTGATTTGATTTGAAATCTAACTCATATACTGTTATCTTAAGTGTCACGTTTTAAAGACAGTCTCATTTTTGTTTCAAACAAACTTATAATGTAAATATGGGTTCATAAGTTCTCTTTATGTCAATAGATGATGAACTTGATGGATGAAGAGTGATGAAACATATAAATGAAAAGATAAACGAAATTTTAACTTGTTTTAATTAAAACATTGTTGTTTTAATTGGTTTTGGATCAAAACAATGCTTAACATCACATTCAATTTTACATGTGTATTAGATTTGTAACCCAAATTGATATTGGCCACCAAGTCTTATACCTAAATTTCCTATGAATTCTTGTTCTTTATACCTAATGTTTGTCGATTAATTCCATACCTTTAAATCAATGAAAGGCCGAGAGTTCATGTTACAAAGTTTGCTTTTGTCGGTATAATGAGTTTTCTGTATTATTTGCCATACTTCATGTACGTGCTCACGTGCGACATATGGAAAGTAGAATGGAAAATTGGGCTTAGTTGCAACAAAATCATGGGCAATGCTTGTTTTCAATTAGAAAATGTTTGATTATATGACATCGAAGATGTTATTGGTCATATCTTACATCAGGAGATGACACGTATATAAAAATAAAGAGTAAATTACCATTTGCATCCCTGTGGTTTGGCGCTTTTGACCATTTGCATCCCTGTAGTTTAAAAATCCCTATATCCACCCTGACATATCGTTTTTGTCCCCGTTTGCATCCAAAATCCAAACGCCGTTTATGTTTGCCGTCAAGTAGGATTTCATACAGGGGTATTTTAGTCAATCCGTTCCGTACTTCACCCTCACCTTCAACATCAGAGTTTAAAAATCCCAATATCTAACCTTCAATTTAGTCAATTCGATCCATACTTCACCCTCACCTTCAACCGCACCTTCATCTTCATTAAGTGAAAATGGTGATTAACAACTGGACTATTCGCGAAGAAGATATGCCGTGGTTTGACCCTATGGTAGTTTACGGTATGTGTTCTGATAATCATTATAAAAAAATGTGATTTTTTGTTTATCTTGGTATTTTGATTCTTAGTTAGCATTGTTTGATTGTTTCAGCTAATGAACCCACTATGTTTTCACTAAAAATCCACCATGGGGGAGAGTTTACAAAGTTCCCAGGAGTAAGGTATGTAAAGGGTAAAGTTTCATTCATAGACATGGTCGACATTGATGTTTTTTCAGTCCATGAGCTTGATGACATGATGCAAGACTTAGGTTACTCTGGGGATGAGGTAAGGTACTATAATTTTAAGATTCCTGGTGGGGACTTGGATGTAGGGCTACGAGCTATTGCAGGTGATATGGATGTGATTAACATGCAACAATACGTGAACACTACCAAGTTGATTGAACTGTACATAGAGCATAAAGTTACAAAGGTTAACACCTATTTGAAGTCACCTAACCAAGGTAGCAGGGTGAGAATTGAAGAGATTGATGATATTGGACCCTCTAATCCTTGTAGTAGACAGTTACAACTTGGGTGGTATGAAGAAGGGGATGAACAATATGATAGACAAGGGGATGAACATGTTGATAGACAAGGGGATAAACATGGGGATGAACAAGGGGATAAACATGGGGATGAACAAGGGGATAAATAGGGGGATGAACAAGGGGATAAACAGGGGGATGAACAAGTGGATGAGCAAGTGGATGAGCAAGTGGATGAGCAAGTGGATGAGCAGGGTATTGAAGGGCATAAACAGGGGGATGAACAAGAGGATGAACAGGGGGTTGAACAAGGGGATGAACAAGTGGATGAGCAGGGGGATGAATGGGATGAACAAGGGGATAAACAGGGGGATGAACAAGGGGATGAACAAGTGGATGAGCAGGGGGTTGAAGGGCAGATAACTCCAAATATGGAAGATGAAATTTTCTTGTCAAATTTTCTGGAACCATTTCATATAGAGGAGAATGATATGGAGGGTGAAAATGGTGGTACAAGGGGTGGTACGGGGGGTGGTACAGGGGAGAATGACATTAAGGGTGACAACACTGCTTCTGAATCAGCTGATTCTGACTATATTGTAGATATGGATAATGAAATGGAGGATGTTGATGTTGACATGGATCAGTATAGAGCATTTGTTGATATGGAAGAAGATGACACACCCTTAGATGAGAATAGTGATGAAAGTGATATGGATGATGTTGAAGTTGATCTAGATAACTTTGATAGTGCAAGTGATGAAGATGATGTTCTAATAAAAAAAGCAATTAATAAGCTTAATAGGAAGAATAAAAAATGGAAGTCACTTAGATCATGTTCACTGTATGTTGGGCAAACATTCAAAGATAAGGAAGAGATTAAGGAGATTGTTAGAGCAATTGCTGTGCAAAATAGGAGGCAACTTGCATATGTAAAAGATGAGAAAGTAAGGATCAGAGTGGTATGTTATGGGGCAAATCCTGAGTCTGTCTGTAGTCAAGGGCAAAATGGTAAAAGTTCAAATGTTAGTGGGTCCAAGACACAAGAATCTGGTAAAGATAATGCATGTAAAGGTGTTGGTGGTGCAATTAATAATAAGACAAAAAATAGGTACCCACCACCCACTTGTCCATGGACTCTGCATATATCAAGGCCCAACATTCAAGAACTTTTTTTAGTCAAGACTTTTATAGGAGAACACAGGTGTATGTAAACAAGAAAGATTAGACTGTACACAAGCTCAGTGATTGCTAAAGAGGCTGAACCCATACTTGAGTGCAACCCTCATATACCTCTAAAGGCACTTCAAGAAATTCTACAAAGGAAACACCAAGTACAGATCTCATTAAAAAAGATTTTTGTGGCAAAGTCGATGGCATTAAAGAAAATAGAGGGTGATTACATATCTCAGTATGGTTTATTGAGGGATTACTATGAAGAGTTATTGAGATCCAACCCTGGATCAACTGTAAAGCTTGATGTTGAAAGTCATTGTAACCCAAGTAGTACAACAAGACAATTCAAAAGAATTTACATATGTTATGCTGCTTTAAAAGCTGGTTTTAAAGCATGTGGGAGACAGTTGTTGGGTCTGGATGGGAGCTTCATGAAAGGGCCATTCCCAGGACAAATTCTTTCTGCAGTTGGAGTTGATTCAAACAATGGAATATACCCGGTAGCATTTGCAGTAGTTGAGGCTGAAACCTGTGATTCCTGGACTTGGTTCCTTCAAAATCTTGGAGATGATTTAGATCTGGAGATGAACTCAAATTTTACCTTTATAAGTGACAGACAGAAGGTAAGTTTATTGTTCCTTCAAATGTTCCTTCAAATCTTACTCACAGTCTAAGTTTATTGTTTATATTCACTTTATAGGGCATTATACCGGCTCTTAAGAATGTCTTTCCAGCTGCTGAGCATAGATATTGTCTAAGGCACATTCATGAAAACATGAAAGCTAAATGGAGAGGCCATATGTACAAGGATCTTTTATGGAAATATGCAAGTGCAACCACAATACCCGAATTTGATAAGAACATGGAGTCAATAAGAAAACAAGATTCATCATTGTATGATTGGTTGAAACAAATCCCAGCCAGACATTAGAGCAGGGCTCATTTCACTGGTATGCTCTATTTGAACTACCTATAAAATAAGATTCATAATTATATAATTTGTGTACATGTTCAATGTAGGCCAAGCACAATGTGATGTTTTATTAAACAACCTTTATGAGGTTTTTAACAAGCAGTTGGTAGGAGGCAGAGACAAGGCAATTATTACATGTTTAGAGTTTATCAGGGAATACTTGTTGAAGAGGATTGTTGTGGTTCAGAAGATGATTTCAAAATGTCAAGGGCCTCTTACACCCTCTGCAGCCAAAACCTTTGCACATATTAAATCTCAAGCAGCAGAGTACACTCTTATAATGGCAGGACATAAGAAATACCAAGTTAGTGGGCCGTGGATGGATAAAGTATGTGTTGACTTAGAGAAAAGAGCATGTACGTGCAGGAAATGGGAGCTTACAGGCATGCCTTGTAAACATGCAGTTGCTTGCATATGGGATTTGGCTACATATGACCAGGAGACTGCAATTCCTGAGTCTTGGGTTTCCAAAGTTCATCTGTTAAAGACTTGGAAGGATGTGTACAAAAACACCCTTGAACCTATCAATGGGAGGCCCATGTGGATACCATCAACCTGCCCAACTACACTAACCGTACCAAAGCATCATACTCCAGTGGGTAGGCCTAAAAAGAAGCGGAAGAAGTCAGCTGAGGAGGTGGCTCAAGGTAGGGTTGACAAGGATGGGAAGTTGGTGAGAAAAGGATTCTCTGTTAGATGTGGATTGTGCAAGAATTTTGGTCACAACAAAAGATCTCGCAAAGGACAGGGTTCATCACAACCAGTTTCACAAGGTGCTCCACATGAAAGTCATTAGGCTGTGTAATGTATTTTGATGTGGTTTGTTTCGAACAAAAACTATCTAACTTGTCTTAATTTGGGTTGTATGTATTTGGTATGTATTTTGAAACTATGTAATGCTTGGGTAATGCTTATGCAGTTTGGTTATTTTGGTTGGTTATGTTTGAATGGGTAATGCTTATGCATTATGTTGAATGGGTCAAAATGGTTTGGGGCTGCATATTTTGGTTGGTTATGTTTCAATGGGTAATGCTTATGCATTATGTTGAATGGGTCAAAATGGTATGGGGCTGCATATTTGGTTGGTTATGTTTGAATGGGTAATGCTTATGCATTATGTTGAATGGGTCAAAATGGTTTGGGGCTGCATATTTTGGTTGGTTATGTTTCAATGGGCAATGCTTATGTATTATGTTGAATGGGTCAAAATGGTTTGGGGCTGCATATTTTGGTTGGTTATGTTTCAATGGGTAATGCTTATGCATTATGTTGAATGGGTCAAAATAGTTTGGGGCTGCATATTTTGGTTGGTTATGTTTCAATGGGTAATGCTTATGCATTATGTTGAATGGGTCAAAATGGTTTGGGGCTGCATATTTTGGGGCTGCATTTTGGTCATTTTGGTTGCTTATTTTGGTTGCTTATGTTGAATGGGTAAAAATGGTTTGGGGTTGCTTATGTTCAATGGGTCAAAATGGTGCTGCCCAATCAATGAAACCATCATATTCATTTCACACACTCAATTAACCAACTAACCTTCATATTCAATTAACCAAGTAACCTTGTGATACATCATTACAAATTGACCTTTACATAAACCACTACAAAATTAGGTCAATTCGTTCAAAATAACAGCCAATTCATATCACTTATACATGATATACACTATAAATAAAATCCAACTGACAATTAACCAAATTTTCATCCTTCTAGCTTCAAACTTCAACCTCTTGCATCTTTCATCTTTCTTGTTGCTCGACTTTAGCAGCCCATTGATAATTTCAGTAGATCTTGGACTCAGGACAGGTTCAGCCCAACTTACAAAACCACAATTAGACCCCTTTCTTGCACAGCAGTGAAACCGACGGCCTGGATTTTTGTGGGTCCACGACGTGCAAACAAAGGTAGCGTGTCCACATGAGCATCTAACCATCTTCTTCTTCGAATTACTTCTTCGAATTACAGAGATGTAGAGAGATGAGAGATGAGAGAAATTAGGTTGAAATGGTTGTTCAGGGTTTTTAATGGCCTTTACAAGGGGTAGGGAACGAATTGACTAAAATACCCCTGGATGAAATCCTACTTGACGGCAAACATAAACGGCGTTTGGATTTTGGATGCAAACGGGGACAAAAACGATATGTCAGGGTGGATATAGGGATTTTTAAACTACAGGGATGCAAATGGTCAAAAGCGCCAAACCACAGGGATGCAAATGGTAATTTACTCAAAAATAAATCTATAAATCATTAGTTTTTTCAGACATGCAAAAATAAGATTGTATGACTAATGTAACAAATTACCACTAATTAGCCCAACAAACTAATAATGTAAAATTATCTACGTATTAAAACATAAGTTGATGTCACTGTGGCGTCTGTACCATCCGCCAGCATGACAGCTGGTGCAAATTCAAGTTACTTTATGTTTTAACGTAAATTTAGTTTAAAAACGAGTCGTGTCGGTTGTAGTTTATACTTTATACATATAAAACTTTCCAAAAATGTATACAAATTTTCACCATACTAATTCGTCTTTGTGTTGTTTTATGAATGTTGAAGCTCATCGCGTATTTCACTAATATGGTACGTGGTTCAAGTTTCATACACTGTCGATGATTTAACGATAATTATGGCACATGAATAAATCATTCATTTTCTTTATTTAGAACAACAATAACACCAATCATGTGTGACATTCCTTAATCTCTTTCCAAATGCATGCTAAATAAGCATATTAGACGATGGGGGCCAAAATCACATAAAACAGCAAGTCCATTGCATCTTGTAAAGAAATACCTTAGTTTCCATATAGCCAAAGGAGCATCAACTATAGTGTATATGTATGGCAAACATGGGCATCTCTACAGTATAAATGATGTGTGTTTTTGTATATATAAACTTTAACAATAGGTTTTACAATAATTAAGCTTTAAAATTATAATGTGATTTTCATCTTATGACTAACTACACACACAATAGGCAAGTATACCTATCAGATAATAGTATAGCTTTTGGTAAGAACCAAGTATTGATCCGTGGACACGAGAGCTCCTGATACTAAGTCTTTATCATTATCTAGCCGATGAAAGATAATTTGTGAATATTATGATTAACTAATTTAGCTAACAAATTAAAATAATCGAAGAAAGTAGACAAAGATGAAGATAATCAATCAGAGGAAGATATCACTTAGACTTTGAATCCGCTTAACAAAACAATGACAACATGCATGAAACTATGGTGAGATCATTTTCTACACATGAAACATGGATATAAACTAGACTCCTATCAAGGTTATCTAATTATATCACTCTTTGGAAAGCTAGAATGGTAAACAAATAATAGCCACCTAAAGTTATGCCATGAAGAACCAATGATAATATTATGCCAATGTTAAAGATGGTTTGGACTCCCGTCAAGGATACCAAACCCATAAATCTTTGGAAAGTTAACACGATGAACACATGATAACCACCTCCATTCACGTAGTGTAACTATACCTATGTATATCCTTCAACTTATGAATGTCCTAACATGAATACATGAACCATAAATTTTCGTATTATCTATACTATATATAAAGCATATGAGAGGGGTATTTAAGATACCAAAAAATTAAGAACACTTACTATATTCAATGCATAAAATACAACTAATTTTAAGGGTAAAATAGTATTTATAACATTATTTACACATTACCCCTTATAATTAGTTACACAATAACCTTACACTTACTAATATTTGCGTAAAATTTTATATTATCTACCCATACACCCAAAAACTTAATATGTTTTAAGATTTCAGCTCTATCTTTTAATCTATCATATTAAAAATGTTTTGAGACTACAACTTAACCTGTTTTTATTTTTAAATATTTTGGTGTAAACTTTTTGCTGAAACGATCTGTATTTTGTGAGGTACAATAAGTTAATGCGTATATACAAGTCGTCATGCAGAACTTATTTATCTATTGTTTTAAATTTTAGCTTAGAAAAAAACATAATAAACTTTTGTAAACCTACTACAAGAATAACAAAATATTAAATGCACATGTCAAATGTAAAATGTCGTCCCGCTGCATTGCGCGGACACCCTTCTAGTCTATAGTTATGCATAAGCAAAGTTAGGATATATTCATAATAAACACAATGGTTTTCACAAACATATGTATAAGGATACACACTTGTTCAACTTCACTAGGTCTTCAACCCTCATTCACTATTTCTAGTCAAATGCCATAAACTACATACTAGATTATGCAATTCATGAATAAATGTTCCAACACATATGATTTTCCAACATAATGTGGTTGTAACACCGACAAGATTTAACATTTAATCAAGTTAAACAAGCACACACCACCATTAAAGGGCATTCATAGCTTTGTAATGAGCATTGCATAAACATCACGAAGGGTTTCATATAACATGTCAAAGTATGCTAAGCTTCATCTAATCTAAGTGATTAAGAGTATTTAACCCATGGGGCTTATAAAAACCACAACCAAACTCATATAAATGGAAGAAAACATGATGGATCTAGAGGTTTTTAAACCGAAATGAGTAGAGGTGGATTATGTGATGATGAATCTTCCTTGAAAGTGCTCGATCTTCAATCTTAGTCTTCAATCTTCAAAGATTTGCCTAAAATCACCTAAGAGACTTGAGAGAACTAGGGTTTGTGTGAAAAAGTGGATCCCTTCTAAATGGGGGGTAATTGGGTATAAAACCCGTAACTGGACCAAACACAGTTGTATTTTCAGAACTCAATTGTGTTGCTGTCAGATATTATATAGAGCTGTCAGATATCATATAGACCCATCAGACTAAGTAGTGTTCAAATTGAACACAATTGTGACAGTAAGTTTTTCTTCATAAGCTTGTTCAACTCTTGGTCTCTTTGCACAAAAATCATCAAGTTTTCAAGGGGTACTACAATGTTCAATTAGAACATAAATAAGTGACTAATAAATGAGTTTTTAATAAAAAATCACATAAAATATGGGGGAATATGTATTATTAATATGCATAATTATTAACATATCAATAAACAACTAAAACAACCGCTTTAGGCCCCAAAAATTTAAGGGTCCCCAAATTTCAACATAAAAACATACGTTTTTAGAGATAAATGAGAATGATAACAAAATTATCAAAGGATAACAAAATTATTGAAGGTTTATCAAGGTCAACTTACAAAACTTGGTTAATCGAGATTGACTTATGAAACTTGTTCACCAAAAGTTCATTAAGTGTTCAATGTTGACGATTCTTTTGAGTTCATCAATTCTAAATTTTCTTTTGCAATCAATCATCTGATCAACTAACTATTATTATCTGATCTTAATTCATACTCAATTGCTTTAATCTATCATTGTTCTTTTGCTTATGTAAATCTGTTGTTGTCAGTTTTGATTTTAATCTACATTTGCAATTGATTTTTCTCTTTACTTTAATCAATTGTTACTTGTTTATCATTTAATGTGCCCTTTTTTTGGTTGATGATGTTTAAGTTAATTAAGTTGTTTTCTACCCTAAGTTGTTTTCTGCCACACTATAAACAAATTTGTTTATGTCGCAGGCTTGAGGCAAAGGTCTTTAGGAATAATATATAGGTGAGGGTCTCAAAATTTTGTTTCGCTTTATGCCTCTAGAAATGTTAAGCCAACCCTGATGGCAAAATATTCAATTGTAAAGCCTTACACGAACTGAAATTGATGACCGGACTTTACCAGTTTGATTTGTCTTATAATCGTGTTTATTTATTGTTTGTATGTTGTCCAAGGAAGATGTTTATCGAGTTTTATTTCAATTGTAAGTTGTAACACCCTTCAAGTCATTTTTTGATTCAAACACAATTGATTTGATCAATAATTTTTGTTACTAGTGTTTTAAGTAAGCTTTCTAACATGGAAAGAATGTGTGACTCATGTTTGTACTAAATGGAACATCTTAATTTGATAAGCAAAAATGATGTCTAAAAGGTCTCCAAGGATGGTGTGCTCTCTACTTAAAATATTATGAGTTTTAATCCAACATGATACAGGATGTGAATTATCCTATAAAATTATAAGTGTTGCCGTTGAGAAAATTTAACGTCCAAAAGAAGCATATAGCGGTAATGCTATGATCTTGCTGCTTTTGCACACCCATTTTACAAATTCATAATGCTAACTTCATATTTTAGTTAAAAAGCCATTACCCCATCGTTCTAACATGATCCTAGAATTTCAGATACTTTTATAAAGGATCCTTAGTAATATGAGAAGTATTTTGTCACTCAATATACATTGTCTATTGAAATACTTGGTTGTATTATGAGCGATGTGCCCAAGATCAGAGTGAGGTTAAAATGTGAAATCACTTGTTTAGGAAAAAAAAAGTGAAAATTGCTACTAAATTTTTGAGGTGCTCTACTTCAATTAGGGATAAAATTTCTTTTATGTCAATCAAGATTATGAAGAAGTATAGATGTGATGCCTACTTAATTGAGACGAGTGGTGGTCCTGATGATGTTAGAGTAAGGTTATAGGTGATCCAATACTATATTAGAGATAAGATTCTAAAAATCCATTTCTTTTAATGTAGATTGAAGATAATAAAAAGAACATTTGTTTGAGTAATGGTCCAACCAAAGGGGCAACCCATCCATGACAGCCTGCATAAGCAAGCAGATTAGCTCCATCATTCTATTATTGTGTTGGCAGGCCTGGGCGAGCGAGCAAGGCTTAGATTAGAGGGAGCGGGCTGCGAATGTCCGCCCCATGAAGCATCGGCGAACCATGCATTCCTCTCGGGCTGGGCTCTAGCGTGTCCTGGGTCTGATAAGATCAACCAATGACCGGTTTATGGAACAAGGACCCTCCTTTTTAGGTAAAGCTTTTCATTTTTAAAAAATCTCACAACTCCAACCGGAAACACTTCCAAAGACAAAACCAAAAAAAATAAACAAAAAAACAGCTCTCCATACAATTAGTAAAGGGGTCTAGTGCATGAAGATTGACCCAGCTCTTAGCCTGAGCTTGCTGGCTAGCTCTATTGGGTTGGTGTTGGGTTAGCCCGTAGTTTCCTTCCTCTCTTTCTCTTTCTGGGCTCGCTTCTCTCATCTCTAGTTTTTCTATAGTTATATTATGTGACATCCTTTTAACTAGTCATTAAGATGTACAATGACGGAGCTTAAACCACAACACAGAAGCGCGGGGGCGAGTGTAAACTATTTTAGGGGGTGAACTCTATATATACTAAAAATTTACATTACCGGGCCGAAAATTTTACACTACCAGACCAAAAACCTACACTACCGATGAAAAAAAGGAGGATCGCCCCCTGGCCCCTACAAAGCTTCGCCATTGAAGATGTATGTATTATGTACTCTATACTACTATTGATTTGAAGCATATTTGAAATATGTCACTTATCTGAATGTGACACACCTACGCTTATGGTATGAAGCTCAGATGCGTTGATTCAAACTTTGTGGTTCGAATGTGGTATCAATGATGTTTTAGTTAGGTAACAACTTTTAAAACTTATTTTCTATTATAGCTAGTTGTCACATCCCGGCGGAAGCGTGAAGCGATTTGGATGTGACTTGTTTGTTCAGAACGCTTTTGATTATAAGGAATCAAATTACAAACAATATTAACACATAAAGCACATAACTTGATTATATAACATAAGTTAGGATTACATCATTTACATATAAGGTCAAAATTTGATATAATCCTTATTACAACTTTTATTTAACTAAAATATCTTCAAATGCGATGGAAATGAGCGTCCACCACAACACTGTCATCGTAGATGTTGACAGTTAGATTTACACAAACCCTTCCTACGACTTCATCCCAGTCGTTGTACACATCAAAAGAGAAATCAACATTGTTAGTCATTTTCACCGGAAAAAGCATACTCAAAACAGTCAACATAAAGTTGGTGAGATCACAGGTTTATTTCCAGACAAAATATTTTATTGATACACCAATTATAATCAAACCTGCTCACATACATAATTCATAGTGTCATGAAATAATTCACAAAATCAGATAATATAGCATCACAACACTCATCCTGTTTGTGCAGGAAATATTTTAATAGCATCACAACACTCATCCTGTTGGTGCAAAATATTCTCCTAAGTAGCGCTACCTATATTATCCAACAGTTACTCATTCGAATTAATCGTTGTATCACAAATGACAGTATATCTCAAAAGTTTCAAAATAATGCATCAAACTTAAACAGTATGCTTTTTCCCCAAAAAACTTTATAAATACTAAAATAAGGCTATGAGTCTCACCTAAATTGTAACCTATAAAAATAAATTTTATAAGTTAGATACAAAAATCTCTTTAAAATTTTCAGAACCTCAGATATAACCAATTCTTAAAATTTCAACTGTAATATAGTTAGATAATATTACCATAAAATTCCCAACTTTTATTTTATTATAAATACATTGTTATGATTATCACAAATTCTCCATAAATCACCAAAAATAGTTAATGTTACCCTAAAATTCTCAATTTTTTTTAAAATATTATTTCAACAGTTTATATTATCATATAAATTTCCTGATATCTAATTTACAACAGATTTATTTCTGTAATTCTTACAATATTCTAAAAATTCATTAAAAATATCTATATAACTCCAAAAATTATGAAATTTATATATTATGTTTAGTTAGATTTATAATGGCTTAAATGAATTTTTCAATATTTATTACACTGTTTAAGTATTTATTTTGATTTTTCCTTTACAGATCACATAAAAATTCATATCTCAATCATAAAAAGGAAATAAATAACAAAATAATTTATGGAGCTTTTATAACATATTATAATCACTATATGATTTTTAAAGAATTTTTCCGAATTTTTTCTGTTATTTGAGAATTTTCTTTACCTTAAATAATTTATATAAATTATTTTACTTATTATATTTTTACCAAAATTTACAGAATGATAAATCAATATTTTTCTACCAATTTTACATTGTTTATTCCCACAATTTCAGTTATTTAAATTTTGTTTAGATTTTTATACCATAATTCGATTCTTTTTGTTATTTTCTTTATAATATATATATATATATATATATATATATATATATATTATATTTTGTTACAGATTTTTCTTAAGAGACTTTAATCTGAATAATCATATTTTTACAAGGTTTTTGATAACAACTCTTTATATCTTTTTATTCACAAGAGTTGTTTAATACGTGTTTATCAAACACGTATAACCCGGAAATCTCAAATACCAAATGGTTTGAAATTAGAACCTTGATTTTAACAGAAGGAGAGGGTAAAACACGCGTTCCCTCTTGTCTTGATCTTGACTTGTAACCTTCGGTTTTGAGGTCTAACCGAATATGATGAAGATGATGATGACAAGCGTGTTGTTTTACGAAACCCAAGGGCTAGAACTAGGTGACCGAGAGTTGGAGATGGTGATACCCGGTTGTGTTTGCGGTTTAGCTAAGGTGGTGCTCAAAGAACCCGAGGGTGAAAGGTGTTGGTGATCGATGGATGTGGTTTCCCCTCCCTTCGGCCGAACAAGGTATAAATAGAGGGTTTGATCATCATTAGAGCTAGGGTGTAGAGTGGTGATGTGCACTTATAGCTTGGGTTACTTGGATGCTAGGTGCTAGGTGGCAAATCCTTAGAGTTCCTTTGAAGCTATGTGTCGACCAACAAGATGTGCAAGGTGTCGAACAATAAGATGTGCAAGGTGGCAAGTTTTAAGCTAAAATCGAGAGGTATGAGGATGGTTGGGTTCGGTTTGGTTTGTTTAATGGACCGAGTTTAAGCTTCGGTTAAGGTTATGTCAAGGTTTAAGTGTTTAAGGTTTGATTTGTTTTGTGTTGATGTTAAGTTCCTTTAATGTATCAAGGTATTTTGGTTGAGTTATAACATGGTACATTGTGATCATTGAAAGGCTTGAGGTGTATTTGGCAATTTATCATTTGGTAACTCAATCTATACATGCACACGTAAACATTCGCATGCATGCGCATGCATGCAAGCATGCTTGCTTATAACACACATATATAGTAATATGGTTAGTTGCAAGACTCAATCGTATGCTTTAAACGCGTTCATGCATCCAAAATTTCATACACATAAGCTTACATTCGTATAATGTACACAAAATATACATACATGTCATAATAATGTAGTCACATAATAATTAATATGTGAAAATATTTAGGGTTATATCTTACCAAAATTTTAGGGTTTTCACACTAGTTGCCTTTTTTTAGGTAACAATGTTCATTTGATTTCTATTATACATAACTACATATGTCAAATATCATTGTATTAATGCCATGTAGTGGTCTTTATTTATTTCGGGTTTTAAGGTATTATTATTGTTGCATGTCATTTTCAATTTTGTTTCTTTCGACTTCTATAAATCAGAATAACAACATAGTATTGTTTTATTTATCTTTTTTTTCAAAACAAAATTCTCATGTTCTTGCTAATCATTATTAGTCCCTGTTGGCATTTTAGGATCAATTAGGCTCTTGTATTGATAATCAAATATGAACAATTTGTATATAAAAGTTGAGAGAACTTGAACAATACGTATGATTAGTATGAATTGATTGTGCTTACAGACTCTTGTACATGTTTACCCTATGTGGTAGTTTACAACTTTAGGTTTTGACATATTAAGCCCTTATACATACATACATACACTTTACATATTTAACTCTAAGTTTAACTTATGCATTATTACATAAATGATCCGAAATTTAACTATACTTAGACACACATTGATTAAGGTAATCATATTTCAACAGTCCCACTTTATCATTATCACCATCAACGTAAAAAATATTAATGTTAAAATTAGAACTATATACAGGTAGACAATAAAAAGACAATAAAGTTTCTATAATCACCCAACAACTATACAAAATCAATAATCAAACAAATAGTTTGATTTCTAATAAAACAAGAGCACATCAATCCAAATAGCTTGCAGCTAGTTCAAACTTCAAAATCAGCTCTAATTCGGGTTTAACAAACGGGCTTTCATACGCATGTACCCAAAGGACAATATAGCGAAGCCCATAGATCCACAGCCCATATAATCCTAAATACCTAGATTTTGTGCGTTGCTTGTGCTACACACCAACAGTTTGCACAGCTTCTTTCTTTGCGTTTCATCAGCAGCGGCGATTTAATCACATCGGAGAGTGTTAGTCATCGATCGTCGATGTAAGTTTTTCACTCGATCGACTCACTTTATGTTGATAATCTGATCTTAAGTTGTTTTGTGCTGTGATTCGTGTTGATTATCATCTGCTTTATAAGTTTCTCTTTTGTCATTCGTAAATCTGCGATGATTAGGTTTAGATTCTTGTTTTGGGTAGGAGTTTTAGTTTAAATTTCAAGTTGATTACATCTGATTGCTTTTATGCCTTAAGCTGGAATGCATTTGGAGTCATCGTTGTAAGTAGGGGCTTGATTGGGTTTGTGCTTTTGATCATTCTATTGAATGTGTATTGTATGGTACAAGTAACATATGCGATCATTATAGTAGATGAGAGTACTACTGTTATAACCTTGCTAAGGATTATGGCAATGCTCCTATAAAGTATATATAACATGAACTTTGATGTGAAAATGATTAACGCTATCAGTCACATTCGGTGTAATTATTCTATATTTTCTTTTTCCAGTTCAAATAAGGTTAATTTCTATCTATACAAAGTTTATTGAACAGACCTAGCTTAACCATAACGTAAGTATACTTCGGACTTGTAGAAACGAGAGAGAGTGTTTCAATGGAGAACCCCCCTGCGAAAGAAGTTGAATCACTTTCCTTGAAATCAGAAGATGAGTCCTCTTCAAGTTCATCCGCTACACAGTAAGTCTTTGCTAATCTGAGTCCTATCTGTAATTTTTCTTTTGTATTATTTAATTGCTCTCTTTTTGGAGTTTGGTTGAACAAGGTTGAAGGTATTTTGCTGTTGATTTGTGTGATTTTATCATGGGATTGCAAGCAATTTAGTGTCCAGCATGTCACACATGATATCAAGATTGTGATGAATTTTTTTATATATGTACCGACTGATGTGTGGATAGATTACAAAATGTTGTTGACAACATTGCACAAGTAAAGGTTATAGTGATGCATACTATTAAGTGTTAAACTGCACGTAAATTTAACTTGTGTGTATATAATATGAATAGCTCTAGAAGTTAAATTCTCACCTGATTTTGGACTGAAGAGGATTAGTAGTTTGTATTACTTAGTAGTCAATTTCAGACTTTATTACTTATTTGTGGATTGGTGTTGTGTGTTAAGGATGAGTGTGGAGGAAAAATTCAGGATTGTGAGGAGTGTTGGTGAAGAGTGTATTCAGGAAGAAGAACTCTTGAATCTTCTTAAAAATAAGCCCCAACCCATTTGCTACGATGGGTTTGAACCTTCTGGCAGAATGCATATAGCACAGGTATGTTTGGTTGACCATTTTGTTTACATTGACCATGTTTTTATTTAAAGGAAATTCAACATGCTGTACATTCACAATGTCCTGATATGAATACTAATTGTATTTCAAAGATAAGATGAGTGAGATCTATATTTAATATTCTTTTTTTGCTGAACAGGGTGTTATGAAAACAATCAATGTTAATAAACTGACATCTGCTGGTTGCAAAGTTAAAATATGGATAGCAGATTGGTTTGCACAGTTGAACAACAAAATGGGTGGAGATTTAGCTAAAATCCAAACTGTAGGGCGTTACCTCATTGAGATATGGAAAGCAGCCGGGATGAATCTTGAAGGAGGTCAAGTAGAGTTTCTATGGTCTTCAGAAGAAATTAATTCTCGGGCACATGAATACTGGCCGATAGTGATGGACATTGCTAGAAGAAACAAGCTTCCTAGGATAACAAGGTAAAAAGTTATGATTCTATATACTTTCATGATATTTTAACTTTAACAAAAAACTTATGTATCTTGGCGTCATCAATGATTTCAGGTGTTGTCAAATTATGGGCCGAACTGACCAGGACGAGTTGACAGCTGCCCAGATTTTTTACCCATGCATGCAATGTGCAGATATATTTTTTCTCAAGGTATGTGGCCTCTTAATTTTCTCTTGAGGGTGAATACTTTTTAGTTGTTTTGAATTTAACTTTTCGACTTTAGGTCTAGATATTAAAATATCAATGGTGCAAGTTGAATTAGTATCTTTCTGTACATTAGCTTTATTACATGGTTTTTAATCTGATTGTTAAATTTTGTCATGACCAAATTATTGATAAATCATCTAGCCTAGTTCATATTTTCTGCTTTCCTGTGAAAATGGTTCAGTTACCTATTTCGTTGCCAATAACCAGTGTCTTTTATGTTATTTGTAAGAAACATTGTATATTGGATTCTATTTTCTCTGGTGCACGATTGATTTGTAAATAAACCTGGTTTGTTTGTTGATACAGGCTGATATCTGTCAGCTAGGCATGGATCAAAGGAAAGTGAATGTACTTGCTAGGGAGTACTGTGATGATATCAAGAAAAAAAACAAGCCTATCATATTGTCCCATCGTATGAGCCAAAGTTTTTACTTTTTTCTCCACATGTATAGGAGTATGTGTGTATGTATTTGTCATTGTTATTATATTTTGTTATTTGCTGTGTGCAGACATGCTTCCTGGATTGTTGCAAGGGCAAGAAAAAATGTCAAAAACCGATTCTTCTTCAGCCATCTTTATGGAAGACGACGAGGTGTATTTTGGCTTACATATTGCATTTTATTTGTGTAATATTAATATTAAGTGCATAATGAATGTTGCAGGCGGAGGTCAATGTGAAGATAAAAAAAGCATATTGTCCACCAAATGTGGTTGATGGGAATCCATGCCTTGAGTACATAAAATACATCATATTCCCATGGTTTAACGAGTTCAAAGTCGATAGAAAACCAGAAAATGGAGGGGAAAAGTGAGTGGTATTGTCTTTTTATCGTGCTTTTAAATTATTTTTGTTCATACTTGCTGACATTGTATACCCTTTTTTTAATCAGGACCTATACAACTTACGAAGAGCTAATTGCGGACTATGAAAAAGGGGATCTGCATCCCGCTGACCTAAAACCTGCCCTTTCAAAGGCCTTGAACAAGATTTTGCAGGTTTGCTATCAGAATTTTACAAGTTTTATGCATGTAATTATTTATCACATAACTCTATAGATATTCATATTTAATTTTAATTACTATGAAATGCAGCCTGTACGTGATCATTTTAAGAATGATGAAAATGCTAAGGCCTTACTAAAGAGAGTGAAGGTATGTAAATTGTTATATTAAAATTTAACAACGTTAGCTTGATGTTGAAGGCCAAACTTGGGTCTCACCTTTCAACTATGCCTTTTGTTGCTGCAGGGATTTAAGGTCACGAAATGATGAAACTGATTCTGCTCACTGTTGAAATTTTTGGTAGTTGGATATTTTTGTGTTTAATTATATTGCATACACGCTATTGCTCAAGTTATATATTGTACAACTTTTGGGAATTCTGCTAGTGTCCCAAAATGCGTTGCTGACTTTTGTTGCACAAGTTTATATCTTTATGGTACCCCTGAATGTGTTGTTTTGATCTCATCACCATTGTTCATTTATCATATAGATCAGTTGATATAATAATAACATCAAAAGGCCAACCAAATCATTTTGTGTTAAAGGCCAATATTTATAAATTCCAAAGTATGAAACAAAATTGGAACGAAACTATTAACAGTTTGGTTTTAAATAGTAGTATATGGAAATTCTGTAATAAAAAAATGTTGCTAACAATATGTTTTATGATTGACCTAAACATTGTCAAAATTTGACTGTTTAACACCCCATCCCACCATAATCTTCCCACGTTGGTTCTTTTATGATTAACAAAATTAAACCCGCATAGGCAGCTAACTACAAACGCCCAATCACTTTCTCGTCTGCAAGATTTTTATTTAAGTTCATGTTTTTGGCTTCTGTGATAGACATTGGTGATTAAGGTGTTTGTTTTTTTGAAAAGCTTTTTGTGACTTCTTTTGTCTACGTTCCGCAGACCACGTGCATATGATGAGGTCTGTAGAATGTTTGTTTTATGAAAAACTTTTCATTAAAAAAAGTCTGCGTGATGCTTGCATGATACAGACTTGACATAACTATTTCTAAAGTCTTCTAAAATCCGCACAACCACTTCTAAATTCTTTTAAAATTTACAGAGGATTAAATACAATTACTCACCACCACCCATGTCCACCACCACCGTCTGCCGCCACCACCCTCCGTCACCACCACCGTCCGCCACCACCACCGTTCGCCTCCACCCAGCGTTCGCCTCCACCCAGCGTCCGCCTTCACCCACCGTCCACCATCACCACCACCCACCGTTCACCACCACCCACCATCTACCATCACCACTACAGTCTAGCCCTGCCGTATACCACCATCAGTTGATTTTAGGCAGTTTGTAGACGTTAAGAAACAAACACTTCTTGTTGCAGACTGCAGAGGTTTGGTTCACCTTTTCTCTCGCATGTCTGCAAATGTGGTCTGCAGACTGCAGACATTTTGCCGTAAAAAAACAAACAACACTCAAGTGTCTTGGCAATCCGGTGCCATGGAGAGTTTCTTTTTCTTTTGACTCACAGTGCGTTGATTATCTTGTCTAAAGTTGTTTATACAATGATTCATGTTGATTTGCTGTTGGTTTGTAAGTTTTTCTTTTGGTTGAAAATTAGGTTTTGCTTACAATTCCACTAGAAAATTAGTTTACTTCTATACCATAAGCTAGGTCTGGAACTCTGGATTGGCATTTGGGGCAGAAATGATCTTTCTTGCTTTTGCTGCTTCTATTGAATGTGTATTGTATGGTACAAATAATATAAGCACACAGTAGGAAACTGAAAAGTAGTGCTTAGGTTAATGGGTCAAAGTGTCATTTGTTCATAGGGTCAAAGTGTCATTTGTTCATAGTGTAGGGGGTTAACTGTGTAACTTTCTATTAAAGGTTGTTAGTGGTTGTTATTAGTGATTAGTCATCAACTAGATGATTAGCTTCGGAAGAGTTTTTCATTTTGATCTTTTGTAATCAGTTTTAGAGTAATTGATATTGAATCATTGAGTATCATTCTCGTTTCATTGTTCTTGATCGATCTTTGATCTCATTTTCAACAATTGGTATCAGAGCTCGGTCGAGGGCTCATAGTTGGAAGATCGGAGATTCGGCGGTGATTGAACAATTCAAGAATGGTGTCGACGAAGTTCGAATTGGAGAAATTCGATGGTAAGAATGATTTCAGTCTATGGAGATTGAAGATGAGGGCATTGTTGGTTCATCAAGGTGTGGTTGATGCTCTGGCAGGGGAAGAGAAACTCCCGGAAACAATGTCCGATAAAGAGAAAAAGGAAACGATGGAGAAGGCACACAGCGCCATCATTCTCAGTCTCGGAGACGGGGTGTTAAGGGAAGTTTCAAAGGAATCAACTGCGGCAGGAGTGTGGTCTAAATTGGAAAGCCTATACATGACAAAGTCATTGGCGAACAGGCTGTATCTCAAAAGGAGACTATACACTTTCCAATTGAACCAAGGCAAGTCGATAGCAGATCACATTGATGAATTCAACAAGCTAGTTCTTGATCTCGAGAACATAGAAGTAACTCTAGAAGATGAAGACCAGGCCATAATCTTCTTGACCTCGCTGCCACCATCATATGAGCATTTCGTCGATACTCTGATGTATGGAAGGGAATCCCTGTCCATGGAAGAAGTGCTTGCGGCGATGAACTCCAAAGAACTCAAGAAGAGGTCGGATGTGATAGATGATGGTGGCAATGGGCTGTTTGTAAGAGGAAGGTCTGAACAAAGGGGTTCAAAGATTAGAAGCGGGTCAAGATCCAAATAAAAGTATAGAAGAAAATGCTATGTGTGTAATTCAGAAAAACATCTGAAGAAAGATTGCCCTGAACGGAGAAGAAGGAAGAATGAGACCTCAGGACCAAAGACAAGTGGGCCTCCTTCGCCAGATGGATCTTTGGAAGGATATAAAAGTGCTGAAGTTCTCATGGTAACCTACAGTTCAAGAGCTAATGAGTGGATAATGGACTCAGGGTGCTCTTACCATATGAGTCCCAACAAGGACATCTTTAAGAGTTTGAATATGAAAGATATGGGAACTGTTCAACTCGGAGATGATCGACCATGCAGCATCAAGGGTGTAGGTGTTGTGACCCTGAAAATGGAAGGAGGAGCTGAATTTGATCTTACTGATGTGAGGTGTATTCCAGAGTTGACTAGGAACCTAATTTCATTAGGTACCCTAGAAGATTCCGGATACATTGTGAGCCTCAAGCACGGGAAGGCTAAGGTGATTAGAGGTTCACTAGTAATTCTGTCAGGAACAAGAAGATCAAATAACATCTATGTTTTTGATGGGGAGGTCAAGGAAGAATCAATGGTAGTTGAGGGTGAAAAGATTGACAGGTCAGTAATACTGTGGCACCAAAGGATGGGACATATAAGTCATCAAGGTATGGTGGAGTTAAACAAAAAGGCTGTTCTAGGCGGTTTAAAGGGAACAGACATAGGATTTTGTGAACATTGTATCATGGGTAAGTCCCACAGGGTAAGGTTTGGATCTGGTATGCATAGAACTCAAGGAATACTTGATTATATACACACAGATCTGTGGGGGCCATCAAGAACCATATCCTTGGGAGGTGCCAAGTATTTCCTATCAATTATTGATGATTTTTCTAGAAGGGTTTGGGTGTATGTTCTTAAACATAAGTATGAAACTTTTGATAAGTTTAAGACATGGAAGAGTCTGGTAGAGACCCAAACTGGTAGAAGAGTCAAGAAAGTCAGATCAGACAATGGGCTTGAATTTTGCAATAGAGAATTTGACCAATACTGCAAAGAAAATGGCATTGCTAGACATCTAACAGTGCCAGGTACACCACAGCAGAATGGGTTGGCTGAACGTATGAACAGGACTTTACTCAATAAGGTCAGGTGTATGCTATCCAACTCAGGGTTACCTAAGACATTTTGGGCTGAAGCAGTATCAACAGCTGCTTATCTAGTAAACCTTTCTCCATGTTCAGCTATTGGAATGAGCTCGCCTATGGAAAAATGGTCAGGTAAGATTCCCAATTATAATCACCTGAGGGTGTTTGGATCCATAGCTTATGCTCACATAAAGCAGGGAAAGTTGGATGCTAGAGCTCAAAAATGTGTGTTTGTGGGCTACCCTGATGGTGTTACAGCCTACAGACTATGAAGGGTAGATGACATTAGTCCAAAGATTATAGTGAGTAGAGATGTGATCTTTCAGGAAGACATGATGTATAAAGACTTGATTCTTCAGACACCACAGTCTAGTTCAGTAAATAAGCAAGGTTTAGGTGGAGTTCAAATTGAGGTGGAGGAATCTAGTGAGCAAGGTGATGATTTGGGTCAGTCATCACAATCATCACAGGTTCAAAGAGATATGGTAGATCCAGGGTACAGTCTAGCTCAGAACAGGCCAAGGAGGAATATTGTGCCACCTGTGAGGTATAGATCCACTGATGATCTATCAGCTTTTGTATTTAATGTAGCAGAACTGGAAGATACAGTGGAACCCCTCACATTTGCACAAGCTATGAATTCTAGTAACAAAGATGACTGGGTTAAGGCCATGGAAGATGAGATGCAGTCATTGTACAAAAACCACACATGGGAGTTGGTAGATAGACCTGTTGGGCAGAAGTTAGTTGATTGCAAGTGGCTTTTCAAGTTAAAGGAGGGTATTCCAGGTGTAGAGGCACCAAGATTCAAAGCCAGACTTGTTGCCAAAGGCTTCACACAACAAGCTGGTATTGACTATACTGAGGTGTTTTCTCCAGTAGTTAAACATACTTCTATAAGGGTTATGTTGGCTATGACAGCTATAATGGATCTTGAGTTAGAACAGTTAGATGTAAAAACTGCTTTCTTACATGGTACACTTGATGAGAAGATATACATGAAGCAGCCTATGGGTTTTGAGATAAAGGGTAATGAACAAAAGGTATGTCTACTTAAGAGATCCTTATATGGGTTAAAGCAATCCCCAAGGCAGTGGTATAAACGCTTTGATGATCACATGATTGATATTGGTTTTCATAGAAGCAATTATGATCATTGTGTATACTTTAAAGAATATGACAGAAATAAGTATATTTATCTTCTCTTGTATGTTGATGATATGCTTATTGCTTGTCAAGACAAGGATCAGATAGCTGTTACTAAAGGGCTTCTCTTAAATGAATTTGAGATGAAGGAATTGGGAAGTGCCAAAAAGATTTTGGGAATGGAAATAAGAAGGGATAGAGGATCTAGGAGGTTGTTCCTGTCTCAGACTTCTTATTTGAAGAAGGTTCTTAGTAATTTCTCTATGAAAAATGCTAGACCAGTTTTAACTCCTATTGGACAGCATTTCAAAGTTTCTAATGAAGACAGTCCCATTACTGATGATGATGTACGGGATATGGAGAGGGTGCCTTATGCACAAGCTGTTGGAAGTCTGATGTATTTGATGGTGTGCACTCGCCCTGATCTTGGATATGCTGTTGGCATTGTTAGTAGATATCTTTCTAATCCAGGAAGAAAGCATTGGGAGGTAGTTAAATGGATATTCAGGTACTTGAATGGTACTAGGCAGTGTGGTTTGGTGTTTGGAGGTAATGCATATTGTGGCCCAGTTGTGATGGGTTTTGTTGATGCAGACTTTGCTAAAGACCTGGATAAAGGCAGGTCTATAACTGGATATGTTTTTAAAGTCATGGGTAGTGTGGTAAGTTGGAGATCTACTTTACAAAAGGTGGTGGTTTTATCAACTACTGAGGCAGAATATATTGCCTTGACTGAAGCTGTAAAGGAATCTTTATGGTTAAAGGGTTTCATTGCTGAATTGGGTGCTAGAGGTGTTAAAGCCTTGATTTTTTGTGATAATCAAGGAGCTATACAGTTGACCAAAATCAGGTATATCATGAACGGACTAAACACATTAATGTCAAGCTTCATTTTATCCGAGATGTCATAGCTTCTAAGGAGGTGATTGTGGAAGATATTCATACTAATGAAAATGCAGCTGACATGTTGACCAAAGCCTTGCCTGGTACTAAGTTTAGGAAGTGTTTGGATGAACTTGGTATCGGGTGAATTGTTTAACCTTAGCACTAAGGTGGAGATTGAAAAGTAGTGCTTAGGTTAATGGGTCAAAGTGTCATTTGTTCATAGGGTCAAAGTGTCATTTGTTCGGTTAACTGTGTAACTTTCTATTAAAGGTTGTTAGTGGTTGTTATTAGTGATTAGTCATCAACTAGATGATTAGCTTCGGAAGTTATAAATAGGCTTCGGAAGAGTTTTCATTTTGATCTTTTGTAATCAGTTTTAGAGTAATTGATATTGAATCATTGAGTATCATTCTCGTTTCATTGTTCTTGATCGATCTTTGATCTCATTTTCAACAGAAACATCATAGATGAGGGTACAACACTTCTAAGCTTGCTAGCAAGCAGTTGAGAAATTAAAACTATTCGTGTTTGGGTAAACATGTTCGGATCATAAATACTAACGCAGTATTAAATTGAAGTTTAATAAGCATGTTGTTATGTTAGTTATAATATAACTAAAAAATAAAAGAAATATGTTGTTTCCTTAAAAGTGGAAGAGTGGTGAACAATTCTTAGATGGTTTAGTAATGTGTGGACTCCATGATCCCCACGTATGCAAGGCTATATATAGCTTTCTTTGTTTAATGAATGAAAGGGGCGTGTTTGTCCTTTTCCAAACATATGCAGATCATTTTCACACTCAACAAAAATCACAAAACTCATAACACAAGTTAGATTTACAATTGCAGAAAAATAGATCTGGTACCAACACTTGATTGATGTGGTTTACTATGTAACAAAATACGTGAACTTGTTATTTTGTCTAAATCACAAGGACAATTTGTGTAATTCACTCAAATGTTATTTAGGAGTTGACAATAATACCTTCACGTACTTGACACCTGGGGAGGTATTATGTTATAAATTGACAAACGTTAGCTTTTGTGCCTTGCAATGTTACAAATTTGATATATCAAGTATTATTGTTGTTATTAAAAAAAAGTTAATACTCAAACCTATCCTTCCTGCAAAACTACAAGGGCTATAATTGTAATTAACTCCATAAAAATATATTAAGATTAAGAAATTAGAAAAAAAATACTTAAGGTCTGTTTGGTATGAAATCATGAAATAAACAAAAGAATGTAATGGACAAAGAAATGGAATAAAAAGAAAATGAAATAAATCATTACATTTCATTATTTTGTGTGGTTATCATTTAAGAATGGAATGAATCATTACTTTGATTTGTTTGTTAAGTAGAAAAGACAAATGAATGAATCATAAAAGTAGTTATGGTGGTATGACTGGTGGCCGGTGGTGGTCCCCAATAGCAGGTTAACACAACATAACATGCATGTGTGGTTCAACATTTTTACGTTTCATTTTAAATTTTGTGACTTAACACGACGCAACGTGCATGTGTGGTTCAACATTTTACGTCAACTTTTGACCCGTCTGATTAGTTCATCGTAACACGTGGGTCGTATATCGCCTTAGTTAAACTTTTATGTGTTTTACGTTTCTATCTAATTTATCCGTATTAATACACCGCAACTTCAGTGTAAGTGGTTGTTGGCAGTGGTGTGATATTGGTGTTATACGACATGGTTTTACGTCTCCGTTGCAATACGAGGGCTTAATTCCAGTATAACTCATTTATAAGGATATATGATATTTTGAGTTTTAGGTGTGTGTATGTATATATATAATTTTTTTCATAAGAAGACTAATAAGTAATCTTAGTATTCTATTTTTAAATTTAATATTGTGATAAAAATGCAGGAGGAAAAATCATGGAATGGTATTTTAAGCATTGTTACTTTTGTTGACCTTTTTAGGTTTTTCAAATTTTTTACTTTTTCATATGATATTATTTTTTAAAACAAATTATACCATTAAATCAAGAATATTTTTCTGGAATTTTTTAATCACTTATATTGTTAGCAATGTAACAGTCCATTATTTATACAATCTTTCTTACGAGTTCACGTAATCATGTTTTTAGATATGATTGGGATGCCATCACTGTAGGTAATTGATTATAGAGGTATGGGCTAATAGGTAATGTAATGTTTTCAAAACCCGATCGGACGTCAAACCGAACGTCTTACGGATCCGCTGACCGGACCAGTCGGACCGGATTTCAGAACCCGTGACGTCATAATTATATATAGTATATTATATATATAGTTATATATATAATTCTATATAAGTAATTTTATATGTATTTTATAGTTATATATGAAACATAACAATAATCTTATATACAACACACTAATTTATTGTTTAAAACTCCGTTTTTACGTATTCAAATCCAACAAACTAAAAAAAAATCAAAATCTGGTCCGACCATCAATTCGGGACGAACCGGCTGGTCGAACCCCTCCAAAACGAATTGATGCGAATTTGGTCGGCCACCCCTCCGATTCCCGGTCAGATTGGTTGGACCGGCTGGTCCGATCCGGTCTTCACAACAATGGATAATTTTCAATTCTTTTTCAAAACAGTATATATAAAATGCAACATCAAAATGGTAAAATGGTTCACGTGAGTTGCAAGAGTTTTGAATATTGTGACTTATATTGCCTTACAAAAACGTACAATTGCAATTTTTCAATGACACACGTTCTGAATTTTCTAAATTTGTATTTTTAATTATTACAGGAGAATTCAAATTGAATATCAAATGCAACGATGCTACTCTATTGTGATACATATGCATATGGAGTGGTGCTTCTTGAGCTGTTGTATAGTTACTTTTTAGGTTTATGGTTCTAGATTGTCATTTATCTTCTGTGTTGCTTCCATGTTAAAGTGACAACTGTTCTTGGATCAATTGGACCTCTTTCATCAATAAAAATCATACAAGTTTTCAACTATGATCGGTCGATCGCCTTAATCATTAATCAGGTGCACAATGATGCTATTATTACTATGAATCTTTGCTTATATTATGTTGCAATTATGTATCAATTTATACATCTTTCTATTCTGATAAAAAAGTATATGGGATGACCCGTGTCAACACCACAATCATTCTCACCAAAATTTTCCGCCTCTCTCTCCTATTAAATAATTACCTTAATTACTAATAATACTATTTAACACTTTTTTAGATTTAATAAATCAATAAAGAGATCTATTTATTAATGTTATTTCTAAATAAATAATTTTTTTATAAAATAATAAATTTATTTAAAGCATAAGACTTTTTTTTAAAATACGAAATATTTAAAATTGGTATTTTTAAAAAGTTATTTTTTTAAAACCAAAAATAATTAAATTTAAAGAGTTATAATAAGAAAATTTTTAAAAATGACATTTTTATACTGTTTGTTTTAGAACAAAACGTTATTTATTTTTTTTTAAAAAAATAATGTTTTAAAAAGTTGATATCACTATTTTATCTTATAGTCATTTCTAATACATAATTTCACTGATATTATATCTTAAAATATTATTTTATAATTAATAAATTTTATTATATTAATTTTTTTATTTATTCAACCCGTATAACACACGGGTTACTATAGCTAGTATTGTTATATTCTATTTATATTAGAAGAACCCAAGGGTGGTCATATGCAATTAAGTTGGTTTTTTCTTATATTTTATAAATAACCTCTGTATGTTATATAAATTTTAAAATTTGTCCTACTATTATGCGTTTTCGACTTGGGTTTACGCTTTTCATAGTTTAAAATTGGATTATCGCCTTATCATATAATGATATAATACCTTTCGAGCAATATAATAAATTATAAATCAAAAGCTTTTATGTAATCTTATTTTATATATCTCTAAACCTAATAAACCTTGACCCTTTTGTTTTAAATAGGTTGATTTGGGTTAGGTTTTACAAGTTAAATTGATGAGTTTGAAAATTTTACTTAAGTATTAAATTGACTAAATTGGTTAAAGCCATCCAAGGTGTGATTTAAATATTGTCAAATTCCCAAATTAGTTTACTTAAACAAATCAGGGTTTATTTGATATGAATACAAGATTTATTTTACAACCATATAAGGCTATGGTCTTTGACTTACTTGACGATTTGCAGATATACTAGGATAAATGTTAGATTTTTATTGGGTAACCAAATCACAGGTAAAAACATTAGTTTATGATTTGATTAAAACCATTGAAACACAGGTTTAAATAAAGTAGGATTTTCATAATCCATGAGGTCATGGAGCGATATCGCATCAAACGAAGTGTGTTGTCTGTTAAGAGCTAAAATAGTCACGCCTTGCATACTTGGTATTTGGTAATCATTTGTAAATCGATGTAGAGAATTGGTTCCGGTTAACACACTTTTTTTTCCAGTTTTGTGACTAATTTATTGAATAAAAAGTGAAAAGGTTGGATTTTTAAGAAAAACCATACCACATAGATAAGGAATGAGTTTAACTGTTAACGAACCTCTTAAGCCTTAGTTTTGTGGGTTTGAAGATTATTAGACTGATCTTTTGCTTCATTAGAAAGCAGTCTTTGAATGCATAGTAAGTTGGAGCCCTATGAATACACAAAATTATCTAAGTTAAAATAATGTAAGTAAGATTTGTTATGAAGTGTGGGATTTCAAAATCCATGAGTTTATGCGGCAATAACAATTTAAGAAGGACTTAATTTGTAATTAAATTCTATTGGATATTAACTGTTCAAGTTTGTTTTCGAAAAAAAATAAGCAAAAGTTCTTAAATTATGAAGTGTGGGATTTCAAAATCCATGAGTTTATGCGGCAATAACAATTTAAGAAGGACTTAATTTGTAATTAAATTCTATTGGATATTAACTGTACAAGTTTGTTTTCGAAAAAAAAATAAGCTAAAGTTTTTAAATTTAATTATGCACTTTATATGTATTGATTTAGCATTACATGTTAAAAGTGAATTCCTTTAAGGATGTAGATTATGTACTACTATTTTTCTCTTCTTAGCTTATCATCTTGAGTTCTAAATGCTCGTGGCAAACAAAGTACATCATAGCTTGCCATTTGTTTAAGTGTGACTACTCATTTAATATTAAGGGTGTAAAATATACCTTCTAATATATATAAAGGAAAAAAATTTAAGAGGAGTAAAACGTTTAAGAAATTGTTGACATGTTTAACTCATTGTGGCGGTTTTTGTTAGCCATTTTGAATGTTGTTGTCTGATCAAGGAGAGCATTACTTGACTATTGTTTACGCTAGATTGCTCACTTTTTAAAAATTGTGGAGGGTGTCGAATATAGTTGCATACTTTTTATTATATGAGTAGAGTGATTATCAGCGCGGATCTAGAAATTTAGTTCAAGGGTAACGTAATACAAGTTAAATTTCTTCAGGGATAACGTAAAACTATAAAAAAAAATATTTCATATATAATTTTTTTTTACACTACGCGTAAAAATTTGAGGGGTAGCGGAGGCTACCCTCAATGCTAATAGATCCGCCCCTGGTGATTATAGAAGGTTTAAACATGTACTTTTATAAAATTATTGACCTGTTATATTTATTGACTCGTTGACCTGCTTCTTTGTTAGTTATTTTGTTTAAAATTGACCATATATCTTGAGTTTTAAATGCAGGTGGCAAAAATAGCAGAGCTTGATCATTTTGGTCTTGGTTTTTATGACTAGGTTTCTTGATTTAAATACACTATGACCTTAATGGAATCTTTTTGAAGCACACTTTCAAAAAAAGCTGCATTAGCTTAAAAAATGTTACATTAGCTAATAAAAATATTGTGTTATCTAAAAAAAAAATTATTTTAGATCTAATATAATTTCATCTAATGCAGCATTTGATAAAAAGATTGTTTTAGGTTAATGCAACCTTTTTAAATCTTAATGCAAATTTTTTAAGGCCTAATGCAACATATTGTAAGAGTTGCGTTAGCTTCAATTTGTTCAGGTGATATTTAATCAATTAAGGTTATATTGTTTTGCATTTGGTCTGATTCGGCACCACACCCGTAGCAACGCGGAGGTATTCGCGTTAGTATGTATATATGGGAGAGATTAACAAGAACTCTTTTTTTGGTGAAACTCTAGTAACCAATATGAGTCACAAGTTTTCAATGACAAAATGGTAAATAAAAACGTAATAAAAATTATAAAATAAAAAATTACATTAAAATAAAAAATTACAAAAACAAAATTGTTTCCTTGTTCATAAACAATATATATAAAGAATAAAAAAAGATTGTTTTGTACAATACATTGTTTTGCACATGTATAATGCCTAATAAGAGTACTTTTGACTTTCGCAACTCGTACTACTTCGTAAATAATAGTTTACCTTTAAAATTAGTGTAGGGTTATACAAAAAATATTTAATATAAAAAGTTTAAGGAGGATTCTGAGCTGAACATGTGTTCTTATATTATTTCAAAAGGGATGCCATTTTAGACGTCACACTCTCAAATATCATGGTGACAATATTTACATCATTCTATTTTATGTTTGTATAATTTTGTGTTAGTTTTATCATTGTGTTTTTTAAAACATTATTTATGAATGCATTTTTCAAAACATAAATGGTTTAAGATAACATAATGTCGAGCAAAATAACCACGAGCCATTTTATCAATGATTTTTATATATCAATAACTTTATTGTCATCTTCTAATTGTATTTTACAATTAGAAGTATATAATAATATTATTTATAATTATGTTTTTTAAAACTTATAGTGTTTATGATAACATAATGACGAAGAAAAACATAATGAGCCAGATTATCATTGTGTTTTATGTTTTACATATACTTGTTATATTATCAACGTGTTTTAAAATTAGAAGTACATAATGATGTTATAGAATTCAGATAACATAATTATGAACAAAAATGAGCCAGAATTATTATGTTTTATGTTTTATTTTTAATTGGTATTATTTTTTGTCATTGATTTTAATAAATTAGATTAACTAGTTGTTAGTTTATCATTATGTTTTACATATCATAAATACATTGCAAATATTTCATCGGTATAGAATTCACCATTTTAGAAAAACATAATATTATTAGAAAAACACAAAAACTACATAAAGTAACAATAACGAGCAGAATTCATATAAGTTTAGAAACATAAAAAAATGTCATTTTTATATAAAGATGTTGTACTCGCTTTAAGATAAAATAACTCATTTTTATGGTGTAATTTTTTAAAAAAATAACGCATACAAAAATTACCAACGTTTAAAAAAGGGAAGGAACTTAAAAAAAGTCAATAAAAGTGGTTTTGCTTAAATACATCTCTAATAAACTTCTTCCTACAACTTAATTTCAACTATTTATTAATAATATTAACGGTTGGGATTAGTTTCTACACTTTCTAGATTTAAATTTCTTTTTATTTAAAATGTTTCCCTTAAATTATGCTTTGTTTTAGCGAGTCTTGCTAAATTCATAAGTTGTCGATTTAGCAGATCTGTCTTTGATGGGCGGGGTGGACGCCTACTTGGGGTCCATGGCCTGATATCTTCGGGGGTCCGGTATTTTTTTTTATTATACACACACACACATATATATATATATATCAAAAATTTTATATATTTTATTAATCATTTAAACCAACCGGACCATTAACAAACAAATTATCATTTTAATTATTTAGGTCTATTTAAAATTAAATTTTATTATTATTTTAACACACTATCATTTACTTGTAATAAAATTTAAAATATTTTAAAATCCTGAATAAAGATAACTTGCGATTTAGGGTGCGCCATTAAAAGAACAATCGAAACACAAAATGTCAGGACCACAGATTGATTTAACTAGGGTTTTTTTTTTTCATCTAGGGCACAAGATTTTTATATTATTTAATAACTTTATCTATACTATATATAAAGAGTTTAAGAGGGGTATTTTAAGATACCCTAAAAATAAAAACAAAAACTTCTCTCAATGCATAAGGCTCTCAATGCATAAGACTCTCAATGCATAAGGTACAACTATTTTTAAGGCTAAAATAGTAATTATATCATTATTACGGATTACCCCTTACAATTAGTTACATAATAACCTAGACTAACTATCAATTGCAATTAAGATTTGATCCTAATTTTGAATTAAGATTCCACCATACAGCGAGGGTTTTAAATTCAAGTGTATATGGATTTTCTGTTTCATTGGTGTGTCTAGAAAGATACACACTTTCGGATCACACGGATAATAAATAATACGGCACGACACCAGAGGCTGATGTGAAGGTACTTTCAATAATCATGAAAAGGAAGATGATGATAAAAAGTATATTTCTTTTATGATGACAATTTTACAAATATAGAACTATTATTAAGATGTTAATATATCAAGATTCCTTCTTTATTTTCAAATATTGAACTGAAAAGTCAAAACGGTAGGTGCATATAAAACACGTTTTGTTGCACATTTTTAGGGATAAATATCACCAATTCCACTTCTATATAATATCATTTTTTGATTTTAAAAAATAGGTTCAGATGGATTCGTGACCCACCAATTAAGATATTAATAACAAAATATTATTAAGATGTTAATATATCAAGATTCCATCATTATTTTCAAATTCAAAAATTAATAACAACACACATCGAAATCCCAAATGATAACAACCACCAACACCCCATCCCCTAATTCTCAAATGATAACAACCACCAACACCCCACCCCCTAATTCTCAAATGATAACAACCACCAACACCCACCCCCTAATTCTCAAATGATAATATTAATTAATATATTGTAAATATCGAACTGAAAAATCAAAACGGTAGGTGCATATAAAACACGTTCGGTAGGTGCATATAAAACACGTTCTGTTGCACATTTTTTGGGATAAATATTCTCAATTCCACTTCTATATAATATTATGTTTTACTAACTTGATGTTCACAACTACCACCTCACAGGATACAACACGTGAAGGTTGACAGGTTTATAAAATTTTGATACATTCGAATATGTGGTATCTATACTATATATAAAGCATTTAGGAGGGGTATTTAAGATATCCTAAAATTAGAACACATACTTTACCTAATGTATAAGTTACAACCATACATCTCATTAAATAATAGTTGAGATCAAAATTGTAGAGAAAAGATTTTTAATGGACATTTTAGAAATGGTCACTTTTGTTGACTTTTTACAACTTCCTTCATTTTTTTAAAACGTTCATAACTTTTATGTACGATATTATTTTTTTATAAAAATTACACAAAAAATGAGTATAATATTGTTATATAAAAGATTAAAAAATTACTTTATTAAGTTTTATATCCCGTCATTATGTCTTTAGTGCAGTTTATTGTGTATTTATATTAGTTATTATGTTTTTCTGAATACTATTGTGTTTTTTAAAATAATGAATGTTAAAAATATAATGATGGAATAACATATAAAACACAGTAATAAATTAACAATTAATTAATCTACTACACTAAAAACAATCACCAAATAACACAATGTATCATTGTATTTTAATCGTCATTGTATTATCTTAAACACTATGAGTTTTGAAAAATAAATTGGTGAAATAACATCATTATGTACTCTAATAGTAAAACATAATGATAGATAACAAGTTTATAAATATTTATAAAAAATAAAAAACAAAAATAACACATTGTGTTATCTTCAACACTACGAGTTTTTGAAAAAATATATTGGTGAAAGTATGTCATTGTGTATTTTAATTGTAATACACAGATAACAAGTTTATAATTAAAAAAACCAATGACAAAAATAACACAAAATGATTTAAAACATAAAACACAAATGATTTACACACATACCAAATGATGTAAAATATATGACACAATGAACGTATAAGACACAACGAGCTGATGTATTTGACACAATGACTAAAATACCATCCTCTTTAAAATAATAAAAGAATACGTATCAAGCTTACAATTCTTTTTAACCTTTTTAGATTAAAAATTTTTTTGGTATAAGGGGGTGTTTGATTCGTCTGATCAAGGTTCTGACCACTGACTGGCTGACCCAGTCAGCCAGTCAGTGTGTTGATCCGTCTGACTGGCTGGTCTGACCCAGAAGATGTGCTGACCGAGTCTTTATTTTCCTTGTCTGACCAAAAGGTCTGACCCCAAAATCCTCTTCCCCCCTTTCTCCTTGTTCGACGCCTCCTTCCTCCCCCCCCGCCCGGCCGCCGCCTCCGCCTCCGTCGCGGGCTTCCCTTGCCACCAGCGCCGTCGACCGCCTCCATCCTCCCCCCCTTCCGCCCGCCGGCCCTGCGCCTCCGTCGCGGGCTTCCCCTGCCCCCAGTCGCCGTCGACCGCCTCCATCCTCCCCCCCCCCCCCCCCCCGTCGTCCGCCCCCTGCTGCCGAGGTAAAGTACCTACTACTTCATCTTTGTTGTTACGTTTGCTCAATTTCTAGTTCTTGATATTATGATTAGTTGATAATTTTCTCAATTTCTAGTTCTTGATCTTATGATTAGTTGGTAATTTGATCTTAAGAAATTTCTAGTTCTTGATCTTATGATTAGTTGGTAATTTGATCTTAAGAAGTTTGGTTCTTGATCTTATGATTAGTTCACTTGTATATAGACATGGTAGAAAAAAAGTAGAGTTATTTGGAAGTTAGAATGTGTTGACAAAACTTTTCTCGAAGCGTGTATACATGAGGTAACAATTAATGGTCGAGTCAGTCAGATACATAATCAAACACTCAAGTTTCAGTCAGATGTATGACTCAGTCAGATCTTCTGACTGGGTCAGCTTCTGACTCATTCAGCTCATACTGGGTCAGCACAATCAAACAACCCCTAACTCTACCCTAATATTAATATATTTCACAAAATGGGGGCCTTTAACAATGGCCGGTGCCGTCCCAACCCCAACCCAATTAAGGTTCTTTGTATTTGTTGACTTACGATTTCTGGTGCTTTAAAAGTAGTAGTTGCCCATAAATGTAATTAACGCAGGGATGGTCGTAAATCGTTGAAAGTTGAAACCGATCATTCGCATGAACTGAATAAGTTGGTAGGTTTTGCCTGGTTGAGCCAAATGGTTTTGTTTACAGTTGGTTTTGTCTATTTCAATTCACCAGGACCGTTAAGTTTTGGAACTTGGAATTGGTTGTACAGATTGAACTGGTCGTTTAACTTTTGTTATTCATGTATATATTTAGAACATGTAACCTATAATCCTTATTGTAATATTGTATTGCGCTTGGTGTAATATAAAAGAAATCTACGCGTTCTCATACAAAGATCTTTTGGGAAGCCCGAACTTACTTAGTGGAGATGAAAGCTTCAAAAAGGCAATTCAAGCTATCATCATGACAACATCTTGGTGCATATGGAAGCATAGAAACGAAATCTGTTTTGATCGTTGCTCACCCTCAACCAATAAGGTGTTATGCCAAGTAAAGGTGGCGGTAGAAATTTGGATAAAAATGAGGAGCAAAAAGAAGGTACCAACTGTGCTTCATAATTTCCCTTTATTAATAGTCTTGGATAAACCTATAATCCTTTCTTGTTGTAATATTGTCTTGGGCTTATTTTTCAGTTTGTACTCACTAGGGTTTAGCTTCTTGCTTGCCCCCTGCTTTTTAATATATGAATTTCCTTTGCCGTCCAAAAAAAATTTAGAACATGTAACTATTATACGTATTATGTTCATAAATCATCATTATCATTTTACAATAACAAACTAGCGTTTTGAAAAATTTGAATGAAACGTTGTTTCAAACCGTCAAAACCAACTACTAAACAACCAAAGCAGTGGATTTTAGTTTGTCGTTTCAGAAACCATAGTTACCTGTTTGGTCGTTAATTTTCTCCAAATTCGATCGTATAGACATGAACACCCCATCTGTATTAAAATCGATAACTACGTATATATTTAATAATCAAGCTACTTAATATGGTATATAAAACATTACTGTAAAATATAGTTTGACCTTCGCAACTCGTCATGTATATTGTACGTGTGTTATTAACTATCAAGTCGTTTTAGGTTTTATTGGATAATATTATGTTGTAATTGCTCATAATAGTCTCAGACTGTTATTATGTTATAATATATTAATATAACATATGAGTGTCAAAATCTATTACGATAGATTTTAATGTTATACATTGATTTCTATGGCTGTAACTCATCATCATGGGTTTTAGCAAGTCTTATTGGTTTAATAGGGTATATTGGGTAGTAAATGTAATGTGCTTAAATATATAAAGAAATATTCAAACAATATTATGTCTCACAGTTATAACATAATAATTTTAAAAATGTAACATAAACGAAAGACTCACGAGTTGCCTCGAAGCTGTATAATGATATTTACATGATTAATTATATATACGTTGTGACATGTATTCAAGCTTCATTTTATGCGACCAAATCTTTAAATTTAAAGGTATTTTATCACTTTCTAACTTTTCAAGAAGTTTTTTTCGGATATAATGAAACAAATTAATTCTTAAATGATCTTAAAAATGAAATTCGAGTATAGATTTGTAAAAACTAAATAAACATTTTGATGTCTCGAACCCTGAATTCAGAGATAAACATTATCTATAAAATGAATTTGAATATGTCAATTGGGTCGTAATATGTTTTAATGAGTAATATTAAGTTAAGACGATTCCTATTAGATTGTAATATATCTTAAGTTGCTCCAAGAGGTCATGTTAATTAGGCTTTAGTGAGTTATCTAGGGTTGAGTGATCTTAATAAACAAACAAACACATCAATTAAAATTTCATCCTCTACATGTTAAATCTGTTGGCAGTTGGTACAAAGTTGAAAGAACAAATAGAAAGTGTGAGAAGGAAGGAAATAACAACAATACTATGGGACAAGACTACATGGAGGATTAAGTTTTCTTATTTTTTCTCAAAATCAAGGGGTGATGTTTTTTATTTTTCCTACCGGGTCCAATTCACCAGTCTCTCTTATCTTCTTCTTTTTTCTCCAAACCTGATGAATATATTCACCAGGTTTTGTTGATCCACAACCACCAGGGGCGTCTCAACGTTTTTAGAGGCCTAAAGCGAAAATTAAAGCGAATGCGTTTTAAAATTTTATCTTTAAAAACTTCTTATGTTTTGAAACACAAGCACTAGTTGATTCCTAAACCAGTTTATTCAAAGCAAATTCTAATTGATTTGATGATTTATATTCTAATATAAACTATAACAAGTAAAAAACTAAAACAAATAAACAATTTGCAATTTGCAATTCAAATAAATAGAAGCATATACAAAGCTAAAACAAATTTAAACAATTAGCAATTAACAAGTTGTCCCTAGAACAAAGAATTAAAGAAAACAATTAGCAATACATTAAGTACTTTATATTATTTAGGGAGAGAATCAATCAATTAGAGAACCGCTCAGCCTAGTACATAATCGTGAGTCCGTTACTCCACTAGATGTCTGGATGAAATCGAAGTTTAAAGGCTTCTTAATTGCAACGAAATCAAAGAAGCAAATCGTAATTCCATCGGATGATATTAGAGAAGTAAACGAATGTTAGGGGGTTTTATTCGTTACTCCAATGAAGAAATCGAAGTTCTGTGTGGCTGGGTTCGCTTGGGGCAAGCAAAATCATAGGTGAATGATGAAATCGAAGGTTCGTGTTGTTCATCTAAACCTTATGGCTTTGTTCGTCTCTTCGTTTTAACTCCCCCGCCCCAACCCCCAATCAAGAATTGACCAATAGTATGTGTTGAAGATCTACGACCTGCCGACCTAGGTTTCTTTCTTTCTTTCTTTCATTCATTTTTTTTCTAATTTAGTTTATTCTGAGCTTAGACTGAGAATTACACAATAAAATTTATTTTTTAATGGCCTATTAGATTGGGTGGGCCTAAAGCCCTAGCTTATTTTTTTAAACTGTAGAGCCGCCCCTGACAACCACACATCTTCGCATATATCCACTGCCAATCACCACCCTCCATCTCATCTCTCCGTTTCTTCCCCATCGGGACGACTCCAATGACCTAGTTGGAATATTATAAAAACATGTGATAAGATAATATTGAAAATTAATATATAACATATCTCACTTGAACATACTTTATATGATGAACATTTAATTAAGAGTAAATTTCGATTTTGGTCCCCGAGGTTTAATCATTTTAACTATTTCAGTCCAAAAAGGAATCTTTGATCATATCATGCCCTGTGGTTTCATTTTTGTAACGGTTTTGGTCCCTGACACTAACTCTGTTAGATTTACAGTTAAATGTGAGGGTATGTTGGTCATTTTACATTTGAAGTACTAGTTATGTAAATTATACTAGATTAGGATAATTATTGTAATTTTTATCATAATTGTTATTTTAGTACCTTTCTCCCTCACTTCACCTCCAGCCACATCACATTCTCATTCTCGTGAGGCTTATAAACCCTCAAGCTTTGTGAGGCTTATAAACCCTCAAGCTTTGTGAGGCTTATAAACCCTCAAGCTATGTGAGACGCAGTGATGAAGAAAACATGAAGGGTAGAACAAGAGCCTCGGGATGTTGAGCTCATCGGCAACATCCACTGTCCACGGGAAGAACATATCGGAGAAGATGCAATCAGGTGAAAGATCACGAATGAATTGTTCCGTTGGTGATTGAAGCATCATCATACCTTTGTATACTTTTGTTGTTGTTTCTAATGTGGGGGCGGAGCTGAGGCTTTTGATTCCGGCGGGTAATCCGCCCTCCGACGAGGGAAGTTGAGGGTGACGACGGAGATGGGGTGGCCGGTGGCAGCGTCGCGGTGGACAGAGGATTGGAAGATGGTCGCGTTGTGGACGGTGGTGATGATAGTGGAGCGGACGCCGCAGCGGCGTGGACTAGTGGGATGATGTGGCTGGAGGTGAAGTGAGGGAGGAAGACAACGTGAAGACTATCGTCTCTGGCGGTGGCGGTGGTGGCGGTGGTGGTGACGGTGGTGTGAGTTTCTTCGATTACATGTTGGAAATGATGATTGATGAAGGTTTTGGTTTTTGTGATTGATGTTCGACCGCCTGCGCCACAACTTCACTATTCATCTCCAATGACGGCTTCCTTTCTCCTCTGATCTTCACTCTTCTCCCTAACCCCACAACCCCCCAATCCCTAGACCCACCACCACCACCAAATTCCTCACAATCAAAGCCACAGTCTCCTCCGACAAACCCCTTGAAATACCCCCCATCAAACACCGCCACCGAATTCCCCCCAAACCCTAGGCGGTGGCGCAGGCGCAGGAGGTGGGACAGGCGGTGAAGGTGGCGCAGGCAGTGGTGGTTGGTTAGATTATATTCAAGTTTTCTTTTTTTCTTTTTTGTTATTTTAAAAACTTACAAAAATGATCCTAATCTAGTAAATTTACATAACTAGTACTTTAAATGTAAAATGACCAAGGTACCCTCATATTTAACTGTAAAAACTAACAGAGTTAGTGTCAGGGATCAAAACCGTTACAAAATGAAACCACAGGGCATGATATGATCAAAGATTCCTTTTTGGACTGAAACGGTTAAAATAATTAAACCTCAGGGACCAAAACCGAAATTTACTCTTTAATTAAATTAAAGGACACTTAATCGAGAAATTTGTTAAAACAACTTTTAACGTACTTTTATTAACTATATACTTATTTGTTACATAATTTGAACACCTGACCTTTTTTGCGTAGAAGAAAACAACTTACCAATAGAATGTCCCTCAAAAACATGGGATTTTAAGCACGTGTTTTTTGCCGAGCGACTTTGGATGAAATGATGAAAGTGACAAAACATATATACTGTCACTAATAGTTGGCCAACCCGTGAAAATCGTCGCTAAAAAAGCCAATTTTCCTCGGAAACTTTGTAGGAAAAAACTTTTGGTCAGAAAATATTCGGTTAGTGTCAGCAACCACTGCATAACTTTTGTCGCTAATGCTTTCGTTTCTGGCTCTTGTATGTACAATATCACATGCAACCATAACATTTGTTTCTCCATAATATTCTGTATAGATATCATCGTTTGTATTTATACTTAATTACAACTTATATATAATCTATTACTTATAGTTACATCTGGTTTGCTTTTGTTCATTTTGTTTTGTCGAAAGCCTATTTACAATTAGGGTTTTTCAAAAAGTTCGCAGCTTGTAACTCGCTCGAAGTGCCCTCGAAAATAGTTTGAAAATAGCTAGTAGCTCACATGGGTGTTCAAGTTCAACATGTGTATATGACAAAATAGCAAGTTGTTTAAGTTTGTACAAAGGATATGAACCGGAGTTGAAAGGGTTTGAACTTTGAAGATCGATTAATAATCTTACATCATGACAGATGTGATCGCTTTTACTTGTATCAATAATCCATTTACTTTGAAAAGTCAAGAATCACATGTCATAATACCTGCAAAATAGTACTAGCAATTGAAACCATGGTGAATACTAGCATCTTTATCACCACTTTTGTAAAAGTTGCATAACTTTAGAAATTTGTTCAATGGACAAAGATGCCGAAAGTGGTGAGGAACCATTGGTTTCGTGAGAGTCTTTTTGATCTGTCCACATCCGCAACATTATTTGCAAATGGCCTTTTAAGCTTTGTAAAGTTGAAATATTTTGGTAATCCAGTTAACCTCTGTTGGATTAATTCCAAAAGTTAAAGTGTGTTTTAGTTTTAAAGAGAAGTTAGTTAGTTAAAAGTTTGTTAGTTAGTTAAAAGCTTGTGTATAGGCATATATAAACCTTCGGGTTTAATGGGTTGTTAACACATTTTTCATTTCCACTTTTCATTCAATAAGAATTCTCGTTTGCATAGCTTTGATCCTGGTCTCCAGATTTACATCTGGTATCAGAGCTTCAGTTCAAGAAGAAGACGACGAACTGCCCTATTGAGAGAGTACGAAGGACAGAATCTCGCAGTAGGGGTGATCAAGGCCGATTCGCAATTCGGGATCATTTGGTGATTGCTTGAAGAAGGAAATGATGCAAATCCACCGGCTAACAATCAGATCATCACGATCAAAGACACTGTCTCTACTCCTCTTCAATGTCCAACCCTAACCTCGTCAAACTACTCAATTTGGGCGGTTAGGTTGAAGGTGATTTTTAACGTGCATGGCCTGTGGGAAGTGATCGAGCCATCGGAAGGAACACGAGTCGATCCGAAGAAGAACAATACCGCGATTGCATATCTCTATCAAGCGATGCCGGAGGATCTGATCCTTCAAGTTGCTAATCTCACCACTGCGAAAGACATTTGGGATTCGTTGAAGTTGAGATATGTAGGTGAGACGCGTGTCAAGAAAGCGCGCATGCAGACGCTAAGAACCGAGTTTCAATCACTCAAGATGAAGGAGACAGACTCAATCGATGAATTCGCCGGTAAACTCACCGCGATTTCATCAAAAGCCAGTGATCTTGGCTCACCGTTTGAAGAAAGCGTATTAGTGCGAAAATTACTCGACTCAGTACCTAATCGCTTCATTCAAATGGTGGCATCGATTGAACAATTCCTCGATATCGACTCAATGCCTTTTCAAGAAGCGATCGGCCGGTTGAAGGCGTTTGAAGAGAGGACAAATTTCAAATCAAAACAAGAGGCGACTAAAGATGACCAGTTGCTTCTTACGTACTCCGAGTGGCAGGCAAGGCAAAAGAACTCGGATTACAAGAAAAAGAAACTTGATAATCGAAATGATCGATCGAAGTGGAAACAAAATCAGAAGGGAAAGGTGGGTGATCGAGATTCGAAGAGCCTGAATCGTGGAGATCATCCAAAGAAGGATAAATCCCGTATAAATGCTTCAAGTGTGATGTGTATGGGCACTATGCTTCTGAGTGCCCCTCCAAGAAGAAGGAGCCTGAAGTAAACTTGTCTCAGGAAGTAGAAGACGATGAACCTGCACTTCTCATGACCGTTGTTGATCCGGTTGGTGATCTGGTTCAAAGAGACTTTGTCTATCTACATGAATCCAAACTGATTCCATCAAAATATGCTGAAGAGGATAGCTCGGCAGACTTGTGGTATCTGGACAACGGTGCGTCCAATCACATGACAGGGAATTCATCAATGTTCTTTGTCCTCAATCGCACTATCGGTGGAAGAATCAAGTTCGGTGATGGATCAACAGTGGGGATTGAAGGTAGAGGTTCAGTTCTCCTACAATGTAAGAATGGAGAGCAACGAGTTCTAACTGAGGTATACTATATTCCACATCTATGTAGTAATATTCTCAGTTTAGGACAATTGACAGAAGGTGGATGTGAGATTCGAATGAAGAACGATTTTCTGTGGGTCTATGAAAGAGATGGCAGCCTGCTAATAAAAGTAAGGCGATCTCCTAATAGACTTTACAAGATAAATTTGAAGACAGGGGTTCCCCATAGTCTACTGGCCGAGGAAGATACTACATGGAAGTGGCACATGAGGTTAGGCCATGTAAACTTCGAAGTGCTGAAAGAAATGGCTGTGAAAGATTTAGTTAAAGGGATCCCATCTGTCAATAAACCAAAGGAAGTGTGTGATGTCTGCATGGCTGCCAAACAAACACGACAAACATTCCCTTCGAAGTCTATGTTTAGAGCATCAAAGCCGCTTGAATTGGTTTTCATAGATATTTGTGGACCCATTGAGCCGGCAACAAGGCTGGAAATAGGTACTTTATGTTAATGGTGGATGACTGCACCAGATACATGTGGGTGTCAATACTTAAAACGAAGGATCAAGCATTGACACACTTTATGTCCTTCAAGTCTAAGACTGAAAGGGAGTTTGATACAACCCTTAAGGTTTTGCGGTCGGATAGAGGTGGAGAATTTACCTCCAGTGAGTTTAAAGCTTACTGTGATAAGGAGGGAATAACTAGGCAGTTAACCACCCCCTATACACCGCAGCACAATGGCACCGTAGAGAGAAGAAATCGAATGGTGATGAACATGACAAGGAGTTTGCTAAAGACAATGAGTCTGCCACAACACTTATGGGCAGAAGGGGTGCGGCATTCAGTTTACATTTTAAATAGAATATCAACAAAAGTGCTACACTCGTCCACACCATATGAAAGGTTAAAGGGAAGAAAGCCGAATGTTCAACATCTCAAGGTGTTTGGGTGTGTAGGTCATGTGAAGATAGTGAAACCACATTTAAAGAAACTAGAAGATCGAAGCACTCCTATGATGTATCTTGGTGTTGAAGAAGGAACAAAAGGATACCGGATGTATGATGTTGAGAAGGAAAGAATAGTGGTGAGTAGGGATGTCCAATTTGAAGAAGAAAGGAAATGGGATTGGGGTCCAGAAAGCCAGAAGACCAGCAGTATGGATGGGTTTGAATTCAATACAAACTTTCATGTGCATGGTATGCATGGTGAGGATTAGTGGACCGGGGAAGTGACCAATGTGGAACCGGATGAGGATACTCAGCCACCCACTGAGAGTAATGGTAACGAGGAGCATAACAATGAACACAACAATCATTCACAGTTGCAGTTGCCTGCACTACGCAGGTCAAAAAGGGTATCTGTGTTACCCTCAAGATTGGATGATTATGTGTTGAAAGGAGAGTTTGAAGATGATGAATTAGATGAGTTGTTGTTAGCTCAGGAAGGTGAACCCATAAGCTACACAGAAGCCTCGAAAGAACAAGTATGGAGAGTGGCTATGGATGATGAGATAAGAGCCATCGAAAGAAATAAAACCTGGTTGTTGGTTGACAAGCCTGAGAATGTGAAACCCATTGGTTTAAAGTGGGTGTTTAAGATTAAAAAGGATGCTACGGGTAAGATAACAAAGCACAAGGCAAGAGTTGTTGCAAAGGGATATGTTCAACAACAAGGAGTTGACTTTGAAGAGGCTTTTGCGCCTGTGGCAAGAATTGAAATGGTTAGATTAATCTTAGCTATATCTGCACACATGGGGTGGGATGTTTACCACCTTGATGTGAAGGCTGCATTCCTACATGGAGTCTTGAAGGAAGACGTGTATGTTGAGCAACCAGCAGGGTATGAGGTGAAGGGGTCTAAGCTAAAGGTGTATAAGCTGCTCAAGGCTTTGTATGGCTTAAGGCAGGCACCAAGGGCTTGGAACAAACGTCTGGATGAAGTGTTAAAGGAAATAGACTTTGTAAAGTGTCAAAGAGAGGCGGCAGTGTATGTAAGGGTCAAGACCAATTCAGTAATCATACTGGGAGTTTATGTGGATGATCTTATTGTAGCGGGAGTGAGATCAAGGAGGTTGAAGAGTTTAAACAACAAATGAAGCAAAGATTTGAGATGACAGACTTGGGTTTGCTTTGCTATTATTTGGGAATTGAAGTGGCGCAAAAGAAAGGTGAAATTGTGATAAAGCAGGCTGCATATGCTACTAAGTTGCTTAAATTAGCTAGCATGCAGGATTGCAATGAAGTAAAATTTCCAATGGAGCCTGGTATGAAACTTGGTAGACTGGAAGGTGGAGTAGATACTGATGCTACATTTTATAGGAAGCTAATTGGGTCATTGAGATACCTAACACAGACCAGGCCTGACTTAATGTTCTCAGTTGGATACATGAGTAGATTCATGCAGAAACCGAAGGAACTTCATTTAAAGGCAGTGAAGCATATTATTCGGTATGTAAAGGGGACATTGCATTATGGGTTAAAGTATACAAAAGGTGATGGGACAGGTCTGGTAGGGTATAGTGATAGCAATTATACTAGTCATGAAGAGGATGGTAAAAACACTTCGGGTAATATGTTTTACTTTAATGGTGCTTTGGTGTCATGGAGTTCTACAAAGCAACTAACTGTTGCTTTATCTAGCTGCGAAGCTGAGTTCATGGCAGCTGCATCGGCTGCATGTCAAGCTTTGTGGTTGGGAGGTTTACTTGAAGAAGTCACTGGGAGAAAGGCTGAGGTAGTGGTGATCAAGGTTGACAATCGGTCGGCTTTGGCTCTAATGAAAAATCCTGTTTTTCATGGGAGATCGAAGCATATAGATACTAAGTATCATTTCATAAGAGATTGTATTGAGAAAGGTCAGATTCAAGTGGAGTTTGTGAGTAGCAACATGCAAAAGCTGATATACTTACTAAACCGTTGCCACGTTTAAAGTTCATAGAGATGAGGGCTCTAATTGGTGTTGAAAACTTTGAATGAGTACTTTTGGAATTAGGGGGGTGTATGTTGGATTAATTCCAAAAGTTAAAGTGTGTTTTAGTTTTAAAGAGAAGTTAGTTAGTTAAAAGTTTGTTAGTTAGTTAAAAGCTTGTGTATAGGCATATATAAACCTTCGGGTTTAATGGTTGTTAACACATTTTTCATTTCCACTTTTCATTCAATAAGAATTCTCGTTTGCATAGCTTTGATCCTGGTCTCCAGATTTACAACCTCTAACACTTTTTAGCAGTATGAAACAATTAAACAATAGATCTTCTATTATCATTCAATGCAAAAGAATGTTGTGCAACATTCATAGATGATGACTCGGGAACAAAAATATTTATAGAATGAATTTGTCGTTGTTTCTCATCTTGAATGAGAATAGCATATGCTTTACTTATCGAAAGAAGAGATTTCATCATGAGAACATTGCCTCTAACACTATCATAACTAGAATTTAGTCCCATAAGCTGTTGATCCATGGTAACTGGGTATCTATTCTTTATTGTCCACTATATAATTCAAGATAATCGTTACACATCTGAATAGTTTCATCTTTCTTCTTTACAAATAGAACATGAACACCCCAACGTGAGATGTTTCGTCTAATGAAACCATTGTTAAGTAAATCTTGTAATTTCTGTCATTAGCTCCTTCATTTTCGATGGACCAATCCAGATAGTGCTTAAGGTTTCTTTTCACTCTTATTAAATCTTGTTAAACAAAATTTAAAGATTGTAAAAAGTTAAATGATACTTCTGTTTTTATTTCAATATAAATAAAAGTCAACATGTATTGAAAATTTGAAATAGAAAATAATATATAATAAACTAAAATAAAAGTAACAAATAGTTATCATACTAGCTAGATATGGCGACATACATGTTTATTACGTATTATAAAAGTTAAAAGAATAAAGGTACAATAGAAAAGATAAACAGTTATATTAAATCCTGAAATTTAGAAAGTTGATTACACTTGAGTACAAATTTTATTGTTTAATATTCGATAACAATTTGTATGAGTTTTATGTATTTTGTATCTTTTTAGTAAATGTCTTCTTAAGATAAGATGAAGGCTAATGACAAAACTAAGAGAGAATATTAGAGGGATCAAAAAAGTATATCAAATTGTTATTATTGCATAGATTTGAATTTTTATTATGAAGATGTATTATAATATAAAATTAAACACGTGCATCCGCGAGCTCTTTTATCGTATGTGTTTGTTCTTCTAACAATACGATACTTTTATAAACTTGTTCTTTTTTACGGCGATCAACTGTACTTTCATTGAAGCGTAAGACGCGAGCTCGCTTAAACCATCGTTAAAGCTCGACGAGCCGACAGACGTTTTTACTTTACGTTTTTACTTTTATAGTCTCATTATGTCTTCTCGTACTTTATAACAAAAATATAATTTATAGAATAATATCACCCTTACTAATAAGCACCTCTTTGTTCCAGAATATTACATTGTTTCTTGCATTCGAACCCATCCAACATTCAACGAGTAATACCGATTTAAGAATCTTTCTTTTATATATAATTTTTTTTTAAACGGTGACTTTCTTATGAGTGACTCAATGTCACATCGCCCCCCTGAGCGACCCTAGCCAAAATATTACATTGTTTCTTGCATTCGAACCCATCCAACATTCAACGAGTAATACCGATTTAAGAATCTTTCTTTTTATGGCCACTTTTGTTGTCTCATATTTCTCATATATGTTTCCCTTTTATTTGCCGTTCTGTAATCAATTGGTCACGATTTATCTGCCGTTCTGTAATCAATTGGTCACGATTTATCTGCCGTTCTGTAATCAATTGGTCACGATTTATCTGCCGTTCTGTAATCAATTGGTCACGATTATCTGCCGTTCTGTAATCAATTGGTCACGATTTATCTGCCGTTCTAAATTGAATGGTCTACATTAGCATCCCATGCTTTAAGCGTGGAGCTACCATGTGATGCACAGATGGTACAAGCATTTATGAACAGTTTTCTTTTAGTTTCTTTAACGGAAACATGATGTACAAGGAGTCATGCGGGTGATACAAGCATTTGATGGGCAGAAACGGGGTCGCGACTACGGTTTGAACTGGCCAGAAAAGGTGGTGTAACCGCCACGGGTGGCGGCCAGGAGCTGTGGTCAGCCTGAAAAGGGACGGGGTGGGCGACCGTCCAGGGTCCGATCTACACAGGGGACTGAAGTTTATAAACAATTTATATTATCTATATACGTTTTTGAACACTTAAACAATTAACAAAGTAATTAACATCATCTATATACTTTTTTAAACACTTAAACAATTAACAAAGTAATTGACATTTTAATCATTTTAAACCTAGCAAATAATTTACCTATAACTCTCAAATTTAAACAATTTTAAAACTCAAACAAAATGACTTGCTATTTATGATGAAGACGGTAAAAAAAATCAAAATACAAGAGGCCAGAGTGATCGATTGATCGAACTATGGTCTAATTTTTTTCTACTCGTACACGACACAAATTTTATATATGAGCCATACATTTTATATGACGAGGGCCCATTTTTTCTCTACTCGCCTAGTGCCCAAAATTTTTCAACGATTCTAAGAGATGACCCTCATGTCAATCAGCAATTATGGTGATCTAAAGGCCGGTGAACAAGGGACAAAGTCCGGATGTGCCGTTTGTGAAATTTTAGTAGAGAGAGAAGTTGTGAAATTTAAAATTTAAATAGAGGGAGAGAGAATGTCTTTTAGAGCATTCACAATAGTTTTGTTACATTAATGTAGATGCATTTCGTATGTCTAAAGAATTAGTTATAAGGAGGAGGGGATCTTACTTTAAACTATCATAAACTACCCTGAAATTTATCAATCACACACTAACATATTATAAGTATTCTAAACTACTCTAAAATACCTAAAAGGTTGGAAATGTTATCCTGAAATACCCTGAAACTTTTATTTAATATTAAAATAATTCAAAAGATAATTAACTTTTATTAAAAATAAAATTACAATAATTCAAAAGATAATTAACTTTTATTAAATAACTAAAAATCACAAGACCAATTATATTTCTCGGCTATTTTTCGTTTTCGGTCCAATATTATTTGCAACATTGGACCAGTGATGTGATCCTGCAATTCTATAAATATTATAGGTCCCGCTCCATCCGCTGCTCTTTTATCGTATGTGTTTTGTTCTTCTAACAATACGATACTTTTATAAACTTGTTCTTTTTTTACGGCGACCAACTGTACTTTCATTGAAGCGTAAGACGCGAGCTCGCTTAAACCATCGTTAAGCTCGCGAGCCGACAGACGTTTTTACTTTACGTTTTTACTTTTATAGTCTCATTATATCTTCTCGTACTTTATAGCAAAAATATAATTTATAGAATAATATCACCCTTACTAATAAGCACCTCTTTGTTCCAGAATATTACATTGTTTCTTGCATTCGACCCATCCAACATTCAACGAGTAATACCGATTTAAGAATCTTTCTTTTTATATATAATTAACAATAACAATTACGAACGATTTATCTGCCGTTCTGTAATCAATTGGTCACGTGGCCACTTTTGTTGTCTCATATTTCTCATATATGTTTCCCTTTTATTTCTTAGCTAAATATGAGGGTTTAAATTAATGAAACAGTATAAACTTGTTGCGGTGATTAGAGCATTCCCCGGCCAACACCCCCATCTCTAATCCGAATTAATTTTAATCTTACAGTTAGTTTTAACAAAATGTTTTCTTATACAATGTGTTTTTTTTTTTACATTATTATCTATGTTTTCCTTTACCGTTACAACGTGTGTTATTTCTATCTACATTTTAATATAGATATTATTTATAAGTGGTTTTAAAATATTTTTTAATTCACATTCCTTATATAATGGTGCAGCGTGCCTATTTTTATCTACACGACACATTTTTAAAAGGAGATTTACATGTTGATATGTATCTTTTAACATCATGTCTTTTCTAGATTTGAATCATAGCATTATCTGAATATAGTGTTACGATATTTTTTTAATTACGTGTCAGTCTTAAGAATTGAGTCGTTTCAGCTTGCAACGTTACAATTCTAACACCCATTCATGTTTATTTATTGATCTTGCTCAAAAAGCGCAAACTACATGCATAACAACCCCAAGAAATAGGCGCACCCGCATTGCTAGTATGTTTACAAATAGGGTTCTTATCGATTAGTTATGGGTCTTCGTTTAAAAGAAACTTAGATTAATAAAATAGTAACACTAGTGTCAAATTGTCAATTTGTACCCAATATTTTAATTAAATTATTCATATTTCCTTAATAAATTGAAAAGCTGTTAATTTTTTTCAAGATGTATATATATAGATGATGGTTCAAATGTTAACCCTATCTATTTTTATTAACCAGTGTAACTCTATAAGAACCATAGATTACTTTGACTACTTGTTATTCCATGGGCCCAAATTTTATTTCATTAAAATAATACAATGCAGATGTTTTATTTGTTGAAGAGGGGCACTATAGTCATTTTAGCATTTTAATTAGAGTAATTACATTATTTATCCTTTATATATGCTAGTAGTTATGGTTTGTTCCTTTAACTTTACTAATTACAAAAACATCCTTTAGTTTAATGGTTTGCAACGATCCTGTCCTTTAAGTAACCAAGTTGATTAGAGTGGTTAAATTAAGGAGCTGTTTGATTGTGCTGACTGAGTAAGATCTGACTGAGTCAGAAGCTGACCCAGTAAGAAGTTCTGACTGAGTCTACATCTGACTGGAACTTGGTTGTTTGATACAGTATCTGACTGACTATGCTGAATGATAAAAATAACCGTATTACCCTTGTATTTTAAACCGATATTATGTATAACTTCATTCATAAACTATTTTAACACACAAAGAAACCATAAAAAAACACAAGACACCCACCCTTAATAATAATAATATACCCCCTCTACTGTCCAACCAATTCATATTCACATTTATCTTGAAAGACACCACAACCACCACCGTACGTCACCTCTTCTATTCTCTTTCACTCCACCAAAACAAAACCCAAGACACACAAACCACAAAGTTCATCTTTTACAGCTCATCATGTAACACTCGAAAGTTTGACCTTTTGGTAGGCTATGCGACTGAGCCTCAGTCGCCTGTGATTTATGCGACTGGAGGTCATCCGCATGGCTATTCGGCCGATTGAAGCTCAGCCGCACGATTGGAGTTCAACCGCCCGAATGGAGTATGAGCCGCATGGAACATGTGCGATTGAGGTCCAATCGCACAGTGTTGATGCGACTGAAGGTCCAGTCGCCCCTGGACCAGATGCGACTGAGATGTGGGTATAAAAGAGGAGCAGCTCCATTCTCCTCCCCATTTTCAGTCGGGGAGAGAGGGTGAGCGACAGAGAACAGAAGAGAAGAGAGGGAAAGTGCTGCCCGAGTTCAAGATCGATCGTGAAGCTAGCCAAATCGAAGCTCATCAACTCCTACTGACAATGTGAGTTCTAGAACCCCTCATTTACATGTTTTCTAACGATTTTGGGGCTGGAAACACATTAAAACCCTAGTTTTAAATAGTGAAAGTTTGACCCATTTGGGTAAATCTTGAGTATTGTGTTTATGGTATGAATTAGGACTAGTATATGCTTGTATGAGGTCCTAGTAGGAATCCCTAAGGCTTGGGAGGGTTGCATTGGGCTGAAAATGGTTTATGGTGACTGGGGGTACGGGGGTGTCGCGACTGCTGTTCATGAAGAACTCTAGTCGCTGCCCAGTTAGGGTTATGCGACTGAAGGGCCATTCGGCCGAATGAGTAATAGTTGATGTCCAATCGCCCGACTGAGACTCAGACGCCCGATTGAGTCTCAATCGCACGATAGGTGATGCGACTGAGGGTTTCGGTCGCATAAGCTCAATCGCAGAGTAGTTCAGTCGCACGGTTAAGAGTTAGTCGCATATAACCCAGTCGCAGAGTGTCTAGTCGCACGGAAGGAAGTTCAATCGCACGTTTGAGTACCCATTCGCATGAGTAGCCCAATCGTATGACCCAGTCGCATGGAGGACATGCGACTGGTGGTAGTTCAGTCGCCCGGACAGGGCTGATGTGAGTGAATGTAGAAGTGTATGTATGATGTATGTATGTTAGTATGATGTTGCCATGATAGATGGTGAATACTGATGATATGTAAGTATGTATGTTCCTTATGTATATGTGTCTTATCTTTAATAACTTTACGTGAATGAATGAACGAAAGAAACGAATGTATTAAAAACGTAAAGTGAAAGATAATGAAAGAAGGAACATGATGAATGAATGCATGCATTAATGAAAGAAAGTAAGAAAGGCTTGCAAGCAAATGAAGGAGGTGCACACCCCTGGCAGGTGTTAGCTCAACGGTGTACGGGTTAGCTACCCCGAAGGATGTACATCGGGTCAATCATTGAGATTGACAATGAGGTGAGCAACTTCGTGTTGCAAGAGACTCGGTTAGCAGGCAATCATAAGATTGTCACTGAGGTGAGCAGTCGCGCACTGCAAGAGACTCGGCTAACGTATGTTAGTAGTGAAGTGAAAGATAAGTGGTGCATGTGCTTACCCCAGGTGACTGGATCAGCTTTGTGCACAACGTTCGTGGCTAACCACCACAGGTCCAGCACCAGTAGTATGTATGATGAAAGTGGGGTATTGTACATGTCACCGAATGTAATGAACGTTCGAACGAAAGTAAAGAAAGTATGAATGAATGTAATGAATGTTCGAACGTAAGTAATGAATGTAAAGAATGAAAGTAAAGTACGTACGAAAGTACGTGAAGTATGTATGTATGAAAGTAAACGAGAATGATGAAGTGTACACGAATGAAAGTAAGTAATGAATGATGAGATAATAAAATATTATCTACGTGTACGTATGATGTGTGAACACATGTATGAAAGAGCAGTAATGAGAATGAAAGTATGTTTTATTATAAAACTAGAACTCACTCAGCAACGCTGACTTTTATGTGTTTTCCAGTTCGCAGGTAGTGTTGCTGAGGATGGCACGAGGCGACTACTCAGCTCTTTTGGGATGGCATTCGCTTTTTGATTATGCTGCAACGTCATGTGTTGTGGGCCCATAACGCACGCAACTCATCACGTTGCATGCCATTACGAGATTTCTTGAGTATTCCCTAAAAGGGATTATTTAAGGAATCTTCTTTAGATTTTGATAAGTTCGCCACGCATTGGAAGCGTGCGCGTAGCACATGCAACGAAATATGTTGCATGAGAGTGTCAAGAGTATTCCGTCAGGGTTCCGATGTACGGAATTACCTAAGGAATATTCTTTAGTATAAAAATATAATTTTTATGTTTTTGAACTTAATATCTCCTCTAGAGGTCGCTGTATGATCCTATGAGGAGAGACAAAGTAGAGAAAGCTGCATTTTGTAATTGAGTCAACGATGTAATGACTTTTATGAATGAATGAGAATGTATAATTTATCATTTCCGCTGCGTTGATTTATATTATATACATTATGTACGTTATATGTGCGATGAAGAACCAACAGTAAGGTGCCCGGTGAGCGGGGCCTTACAAGTTGGTATCAGAGCAAAAGTTTAAGTAAAGGGGTAAATTTTATAATAAACCTAAACTTAAACTGAGAATGGGACAGGGAGAATGAGAATGCCATCTGAGTAGTCGCGTGCCATCAGGTATTTTCTTAAAGATTAACTGGTTATTATGTGCGCATGTGATGTGAGTTATGTGTACTGTTAGACTGAGATACTAATGTAGTCAGGATAGGTGATGCTCGGGGTACGAAGAGTAGAGTAAGTGGCTAATCACAACTGGCCACTGTAATTAGGGACTTACTGTACTTAACATAAACTGAGCTATTTCCTTGAATGACCGTGTTGGTGTTTTAATCTTTCAGTGTGATAGAAGATGGTCGGTGATAGATCATCTGATGCTTCCCGTGATGGTGGACGTGGTGATGAGCCGCGTATCACGCGAGGAAGATCTAGGAAAGAGAAAGTAGTTCGTGAGGAGAACGAGATTCCTCACCAGGAAGAGACGGACGAAAGCGCCAAGTTGAGAGCCTCGGTAAAAGAGGCAGTGATTGAGGAAGTACACCAGGTTATGCAGACGATCTTACCGACTGTAATGACCGAAGCGATAAAGGCAGTACGAGAGGAGGATAGACGAGGGATGAGACGGTCCTCCGGTAGACAGCAACAGACAGGGGCAGAAACGGTATTGTCTGATGACGAAGAGGAAGAGGAGGAAGAGCAGGTTAGGGGACAGCCCGGGGTTGTGATTACGGGAAATTTATGAGATGCAAGCCTCCGACTTTTGATGGTTCAGGTACGGCTGCTGATGCTCACCAATGGGTGAGAGAGATGGAGGCGGTCTTGATATCAGTGACTGCCAGGAGGATAAGAAGGTAAAGTTTGCTACCCACTCGTTTACGGGGACGGCATTGTGCTGGTGGGACAATATTGTCCAGGCCGAGGGTAGCAGGGCCATTGGAAAATGAAGTGGTCTGAGTTGAAGAGAATGGTGATCGAGGAGTTTAGTCCTCGTCGAGAGATGGACAGAGTTGAGAGAGAGTTCCTGCAGTTGGAAGCGGGAACGATGACCCACCAACAATACACGACTAAGTTCAACGACATGGCACGGTTGGTGCCAGAGCAAGTGACGCCGGTGTCTCGCAAGATTAACGGTATATTCAGGGGTTGCCAGCTGAAATTCGTTGGCATTTGATTTCCGCCCGACCCAGTACTTTCAGGTCGGCGGTGGATTTAGCTGGGAGGTTGTACGATGAACGAGCCGCGTTGGTGAAATCTGAGGGCAGTAAGAAGGGAAGTGATGAGAGGAAGTGGCAGGGAAAGAGGTTTGGTCGGGGTGATACTTCGACAAGTAGTAAGAAGGCACGGGTTGATGAACGCCGTGTGGTAGTGACAAGTGCAGGATCGAGAAAGTGTGGGAAGTGTGGGCGAGAGCACGGTGGTGAGTGCAGATGGGGGCTGAATGTATGTTTCAAGTGTGGAAAGTCCGGACATATGGCCAAAGAGTGTAAAGCGATGAGGTGCTATAACTGTGGGGAAAGTGGTCATATGAATAAAGACTGTAAGAAGCCGAGATCTGAGGGTTCCGGCGTGAAGAAGACAGGGGGTGAAGGGTCGAAAGCGAGCGCCAGAGCATTCACGATGACGCAGGAAGAGGCGAGGACGGACCCTGATGTAGTGTCCGGTACGTTTCTGGTGAACCAAACTTAGCCTCTGTATTATTTGATTCGGGTGCCAGTAGGAGTTTCATTTCTGCTGCTTTTTGTGCCAAATTGCCCGTTAGTAGTAGGCGTGTGGATGTGCCGTTTGATGTAGAGACTGCGATAGGTAAAACCACCAGGATTTCAGAGGTAATTGAGGGTTGCGATGTAGAACTGGAGGGTCACAAATTCCCAGTTAAACCCTTTGCGATGACGTTAGGTGGTTTCGATTTGGTGCTTGGAATGGACTGGTTGGCAGATTTCGAGGCGAACATTGTGTGTCGCAAGAAGATGATCAGTTTGACACGCCTGACGGTAGTCCAGTGATAGTTTATGGGGATCGGGTTACTACGATTCCGAAGGTGATCTCAATGGCAGTGGCGGGGAAATGTATGAGGCGTGGATGTAACGCCTATTTATGTTATGTGAAAGATGTAGAGAAGCCAGCACCACAACTGTCTGATGTTCCGGTTGTGTGCGATTTCCCAGACGTGTTCCCGGAAGACTTATCGGGATTGCCACCTGACAGAGAGATCGAGTTCCAGATTGATTTAGTACCAGGCGCCCAACCTGTTGCCAAGGCACCATACCGATTGGCCCCGACGGAGATGAAAGAGTTGATGGAGCAGTTACAAGAGCTGTTGGATAAGGGGTTTATTCGACCGAGTATCTCACCTTGGGGTGCTCCGGTCCTGTTTGTAAAGAAGAAGGACGGTAGTATGAGGATGTGCATCGACTACCGCGAGCTGAATAAGCTGACAGTAAAGAACAGATACCCCTTGCCGAGGATCGACGACTTGTTTGATCAACTTCAGGGTGCTAGTTGGTTTTCACGCATAGATCTTCGATCAGGCTACCATCAACTGAAGGTGAAGGAGCAGGATATCCCTAAAACAGCTTTTCGTACGCGCTACGGTCATTATGAGTTCCTCGTTATGTCATTTGGTCTGACCAACGCGCCAGCTGCTTTTATGGACCTGATGAATAGGGTGTGCCGGCCGATGTTGGATAAATCAGTGATTGTATTCATTGATGACATCTTGATTTATTCAAAGAGTGAGACTGAGCATGCCGGTCACATTCGCGAAGTTCTGGAGACGTTGAGAAGGGAGAAGTTGTATGCTAAATTCTCCAAGTGCGCATTCTGGTTGCGTGAAGTTCAATTCTTGGGTCGTGTAGTAAATCCGGACGGGATTATGGTCGATCCGGCGAAAGTGGAAGCAGTTATGCAATGGAAATCTCCGAAGACGCCGACCGAGATCCGTAGTTTCTTGGGTTTGGCGGGTTACTACCGAAGGTTATCCAAGACTTTTCCAAAATTGCTTCTCCACTGACAAAGTTGACCCGGAAGGATGTGAAATTTGTGTGGGGTCAAGCTCAAGAGAAGGCGTTTGAAGAACTGAAGACGAGATTGACCCAAGCTCCAGTATTGGCGTTACCCGAGGGGAGTGAAGATTTGGTGGTTTATTTGATGCCTCCTACTCGGGGTTGGGGTGTGTACTAATGCAGAGAGGAAAAGTGATAGCCTATGCATCCCGACAGTTGAAAGTTCATGAGGTTAATTACCCTACTCATGACTTGGAGCTAGCAGCTGTGGTTTTCGCGTTGAAGATTTGGCGGCACTATTTGTACGGGACGAAGTGCACCATCTTTACGGACCACAAAAGCTTGAAGTACTTCTTCGAGCAAAGAGATCTGAATATGAGGCAACGGCGATGGTTGGAGCTTATAAAGGACTATGATTGTGAGATCCATTACCATCCGGGCAAAGCTAACGTGGTGGCGGATGCCCTTAGCCGAAAAGAGAGGCCCGAGCCAATTCGGGTGAAGGCGTACCAGCTAATCATGACTTCGACGTAATGAAACAGGTCAAAGTGTTCCAAGATGAGGCTTTAAAGGACGAACATCTTAACTCTGAACGCATGAGAGGTCCGGTCGCGGAGTTGGGAGAAAACGCAACGGGTGTTAGAACTCGGTTTGGGCGTATGTGGATTCCTGTCTTGGGGATCTACGAATGAAGATTTGGATGAAGCTCATAAGTCTCGATACTCCATTCATCCCGGTGCTACCAAAATGTACCAAGATATGAAGAAAGATTACTGGTGGCCGGGTATGAAACGTGATGTGGTGGAGTATGTGAGCAAATGCCTCACGTGTTTGCAAGTAAAGGCAGAGCACCAGAAACCGTATGGAAAGATTCAGCCGTTGGACATACCGGAATGGAAGTGGGAGCACATCACCATGGATTTTATCACAAAGCTGCCACGTACCCCGAAAGGGTATGATACGATCTGGGTGATTGTGGATCGATTGACGAAGAGTGCTCACTTCTTACCGATGCGGGAGACATATTCGTCCGAGAAGTTGGCTGATCTTTTCATCAAAGAGATTGTGACTCGCCATGGTGTACCGGTGTCGATTGTATCTGATCGCGACACACGGTTTACATCCAAATTCTGGAAGAAATTCCACGATGCTATGGGGACGAGGTTGCATATTAGCACGGCTTATCATCCTCAAACTGATGGTCAGTCAGAAAGGACCATTCAGACTTTAGAGGACATGCTCCGAGCATGTGTTATTGACTTCGGGGGAAGTTGGGATGACCATCTACCGTTAGCTGAGTTCTCATACAACAACAGTTATCATGCCAGTATGGCATGCCACCCTATGAAATGCTATACGGTAGAAGATGCAGAACACCCGTCTGTTGGGGTGAAATTGGTCAGAAAGAATTGGGAAGCGTCGAAGTGGTAGAGGCTACGACTGAAAAGCTTGAAAGAATTAAAGCGTATATGAAAGCGGCCAAAGACCGACAGAAATCGTATGCCGACAAACGACGCAGACCGATTGAGTTCCAGGTGGGAGATCGTGTTATGTTGAAAGTCTCACCTTGGAAAGGGATTATTCGATTCCGGAAGCGAGGTAAGTTGAGTCCGCGATATATAGGCCCTTTCCGAATCGTTGCTCGAGTAGGAGAGGTGGCCTATAGGTTAGATTTGCCAGATGAACTAAGTGGAATCCACCCGACTTTCCACGTGTCTCATCTGAGGAAGTGTTGGCGGACGAAGACATGGTCGTTCCACTGGATGATATCGAGGTAGACGAAAAGCTCAATTACGTAGAGCAACCAGTGGCGATCATAGATCACAAAGAGAAGAGGTTGAGAAATAAAGTGGTTCCCCTTGTGCGTGTACAGTGGCAGCACAGGAAGGGATCCGAGTCGACGTGGGAAACAGAAGAAGAAATGAGGCAGCATTACCCACGATTGTTCGAAGAGTAACAGGTTTCGGGGACGAAACCTAAAATAAGGGGGGTGGACTTGTAACACCCGAAAGTTTGACCTTTTGGTAGGCTATGCGACTGAGCCTCAGTCGCCTGTGATTTATGCGACTGGAGGTCATCCGCATGGCTATTCGGCCGATTGAAGCTCAGCCGCACGATTGGAGTTCAACCGCCCGAATGGAGTATGAGCCGCATGGAACATGTGCGATTGAGGTCCAATCGCACAGTGTTGATGCGACTGAAGGTCCAGTCGCCCCTGGACCAGATACGACTGAGATGTGGGTATAAAAGGGGAGCAGCTCCATTCTCCTCCCCATTTTCAGTCGGGGAGAGAAGGTGAGCGACAAAGAACAGAAGAGAAGAGAGGGAAAGTGCTGCCCGAGTTCAAGATCGATCGTGAAGCTAGCCAAATCGAAGCTCATCAACTCCTACATGACAATGTGAGTTCTAGAACCCCTCATTTACATGTTTTCTAACGATTTTGGGGCTGGAAACACATTAAAACCCTAGTTTTTAAATAGTGAAAGTTTGACCCATTTGGGTAAATCTTGAGTATTGTGTTTATGGTATGAATTAGGACTAGTATATGCTTGTATGAGGTCCTAGTAGGAATCCCTAAGGCTTGGGAGGGTTGCATTGGGCTGAAAATGGGTTTATGGTGACTGGGGGTACGGGGGTGTCGCGACTGCTGTTCATGAAGAACTCTAGTCGCTGCCCAGTTAGGGTTATGCGACTGAAGGGCCATTCGGCCGAATGAGTAATAGTTGATGTCCAATCGCCCGACTGAGACTCAGACGCCCGATTGAGTCTCAATCGCACGATAGGTGATGCGACTGAGGGTTTCGGTCGCATAAGCTCAATCGCAGAGTAGTTCAGTCGCACGGTTAAGAGTTAGTCGCATATAACCCAGTCGCAGAGTGTCTAGTCGCACGGAAGGAAGTTCAATCGCACGTTTGAGTACCCATTCGCATGAGTAGCCCAATCGTATGACCCAGTCGCATGGAGGACATGCGACTGGTGGTAGTTCAGTCGCCCGGACAGGGCTGATGTGAGTGAATGTAGAAGTGTATGTATGATGTATGTATGTTAGTATGATGTTGCCATGATAGATGGTGAATACTGATGATATGTAAGTATGTATGTTCCTTATGTATATGTGTCTTATCTTTAATAACTTTACGTGAATGAATGAACGAAAGAAACGAATGTATTAAAAACGTAAAGTGAAAGATAATGAAAGAAGGAACATGATGAATGAATGCATGCATTAATGAAAGAAAGTAAGAAAGGCTTGCAAGCAAATGAAGGAGGTGCACACCCCTGGCAGGTGTTAGCTCAACGGTGTACGGGTTAGCTACCCCGAAGGATGTACATCGGGTCAATCATTGAGATTGACAATGAGGTGAGCAACTTCGTGTTGCAAGAGACTCGGTTAGCAGGCAATCATAAGATTGTCACTGAGGTGAGCAGTCGCGCACTGCAAGAGACTCGGCTAACGTATGTTAGTAGTGAAGTGAAAGATAAGTGGTGCATGTGCTTACCCCAGGTGACTGGATCAGCTTTGTGCACAACGTTCATGGCTAACCACCACAGGTCCAGCACCAATAGTATGTATGATGAAAGTGGGGTATTGTACATGTCACCGAATGTAATGAACGTTCGAACGAAAGTAAAGAAAGTATGAATGAATGTAATGAATGTTCGAACGTAAGTAATGAATGTAAAGAATGAAAGTAAAGTACGTACGAAAGTACGTGAAGTATGTATGTATGAAAGTAAACGAGAATGATGAAGTGTACACGAATGAAAGTAAGTAATGAATGATGAGATAATAATAATATTATCTACGTGTACGTATGATGTGTGAACACATGTATGAAAGAGCAGCTAATGAGAATGAAAGTATGTTTTATTATAAAACTAGAACTCACTCAGCAACGCTGACTTTTATGTGTTTTCCAGTTCGCAGGTAGTGTTGCTGAGGATGGCACGAGGCGACTACTCAGCTCTTTTGGGATGGCATTCGCTTTTTGATTATGCTGCAACGTCATGTGTTGTGGGCCCATAACGCACGCAACTCATCACGTTGCATGCCATTACGAGATTTCTTGAGTATTCCCTAAAAGGGATTATTTAAGGAATCTTCTTTAGATTTTGATAAGTTCGCCACGCATTGGAAGCGTGCGCGTAGCACATGCAACGAAATATGTTGCATGAGAGTGTCAAGAGTATTCCGTCAGGGTTCCGATGTACGGAATTACCTAAGGAATATTCTTAGTATAAAAATATAATTTTTATGTTTTTGAACTTAATATCTCCTCTAAAGGTCGCTGTATGATCCTATGAGGAGAGACAAAGTAGAGAAAGCTGCATTTGTAATTGAGTCAACGATGTAATGACTTTTATGAATGAATGAGAATGTATATAATTTATCATTTCCGCTGCGTTGATTTATAATTATATACATTATGTACGTTATATGTGCGATGAAGAACCAACGGTAAGGTGCCCGGTGAGCGGGGCCTTACACATCATCTTCCAGACTCCGACCACCGTTAACCACCATCCCCACCACTAGCTCAATGATCTTCGAGGGGTGGTTGTCGGTGGTCGCGCCAGGCTACCGAGGGGTGGTCATCGGTGGTCGCGACAGGTTGCTGAGGGGTGGCCGTCGGTGGTCGCGCCGGTGGGCGGTGGGCGGTGGTGTTGCGGCTACCTGCGGGTCGCGAGAGGGCTTGCGGGTCAGCCGTTCAGCACATTTTTTTTCAAGGTCCGGGTCAGCATTGGAGACCCGGTTAGCCGGGCTCGAAGCCGAAATCAAACGGGCTGACCGCTGACCGAGTCAGCGGGTCAGCCGGTCAGCCGGGTCAAGCACCAAAATAAACAGCCCCTAAATCCATATGAAAATCACATGAGGGCATAATAGTAAATTCACATTCACTATTTCACTCCTCCTAACTTTTAGAATAAATCTTACATTATAGATCAATTCCTTTTTTTTCTTAAATTTGGATGTGATTCAAAATATATTTGGAGATTTGGTAAATAATTATTTAACCATATCCCTTTTTAATTGCTTACTATCAACATCTACACTTCAAAATTTTGCAGCCAACTTTAAAGACAATTATGTTCCTTCTTTCTCATTAATTTGTGTGTGATTCAAGAAGAAGAGACATCAATTGGCATACAAGATTAGGCCTAGCCCTGCTGAATACTTAACAGTAAGTGCTTAAAGAAGAGACACAATAACAGAACATGCAATGGTTGAAAACAAGTATAATGTTTTTATGATTTTGGTTTGAAAATGAACAATCTAAATTGTTGAAATTCTTATCGTATGACTTTTGAAACTATTTATTGTTTTTGTTTTTTGAACTATGACATACTATTTACATTAATCTTTTTATTAGGCTTATGCTACATGTCCTTTAGAAAACACACCCTTTATGATTATTAAAGTTCAACCTAGTAATTATATACATATTAAATACAAACGTTTATGAACGATGCAATTCTCAAATGAAAAACAAGATCATTGTTTGATGAATTGATGTATTTTGTTTTAGAATTATATGAAAATATAATATACGATAGAAAAAAAATTCGTTCAAATACTCTTGGGCAAAGCATTGTTGTACATATTAATATAGAACTTCAAGTAGCATATTTTATTATTTATTTATTGTTTATTTTATGTTTAAATACATTTTCTTTTTCATATAACGTATCTATCATTATTATTTTAGAAGTCAGTAGAGGAGAAATTTACTATTGTGCCCTTATGTGAGTTGCAAATGGGTTTAATTTAACCCCTCTAATTAAAGGTGGTTAACTTAACCGATGAAATCGTTACAAATCATTAAAGTAAAAGATGTTTTTTATTATTAGTAAAGATAAAGGACCTAATCCATAATTAATAGTATACATGATGAATTATGTAATTTACTATTTTAATTAATAATACCCTCTTCAACACATCATATTAGTCTAGGGTTTTTAAAAAGTTCGCGACTCGAATTTCGCTCAAAAAAACACGTATCTAAGTGAGCTAGCTCAGCTCTGCACAGTTAACGAGCCGAACCCAAGCCAGGGTTAGCTCGGCTGGATGGGTTCGGCTCGAGCTCGGCTGGATGGTTCGGCTCGAGCTCGGCTTGTTGTCTTGGACTGTGAGTCGGTGTGTATACATATATACATACATACACACAGACATACACACGCGCATACGCACGCGCATACGCACACGCATACGACACGCTTGCGCACACGCATGCGCCCACGCCTGCGCCCACGCCTGCGCCCACGCCTGTGCCCACGCCTGCGCACACGCAGGCGCACACACAGGCGCACACGCAGGCGCACACTCAAATGCACATGCACCCACCCACACGCACACGCGCACCCACACGCACGCACACCCACCCACACGCCCACGCACGCACCCGCCCACGCACGCACATGCCTACACGCACATGCCTACACGCACACGCACGCACACACCCCCGCACACACACCCCCGCGCACACGCCCCCGCACACAGGCACACACGCACACACACACACACGCACGCACACGCACGCACGCACATGCACGCACATGCACGCACACATACGCACACCCACACACACACACACGCGCACACACACACACATACACACACACGCACATACACACACACGCACATACACACACACACATACACACACCAACATACACACACCCATACACACACATAGACACACATACATACATACATACATACACACACATACACACACGTACACACACACATACACACACACTTACACACACACACTTACACACACACTTACACACATATATACACACATACATACACACATACATACACACATACATACACACACATATACACACACATGCATGCACACGCATACATACATACATACGCATACGTACATACATACATACGTACATACATACATACATACATGCGTGCATGCGTGCAAGCGTGCATGCGTGCATGCGTGCATGCGTGCATGCATACATACAGGCATGCGTGCATGCATACATACATACATGCATACATACATACATGCATACATACATGCATGCATACATACATACATACATACATACATACATACATACATACATACATACATACATACATACATACATACATACATACATACATACATACATACATACATACATACATACATACATACATACATACATACATACATACATACATAGTATAATAATTGTAAGAGTTAATTACATAAATAGTCCTTATAGTTTATATAAAAATAACAGGTTTGGGTAATAAGCAAAAAAAAGTAACAAGTTTAAGTACTCACTGTTAAATTTGTAACAAGTTTGAGTATTAACATAACAACAGTTAGATTTTCTGTTAAGTTCAAGGGTACTTCAGTCTTTTCATATTGTAGGACAATTTATGTAAACTACAAGTACTATTTATGTAATTTAATTAAAATAACATATTTATATAACTATAAACACAAATACACATCATTGATACCCTCTTATCATCATTGTCCGCCACCACCTCCCGGCCACCACTACTTCACTATTATCATCACCATTGCCCATCTCTGATACCCTTATTATCATCACAATCGATCATCATCACTAAATCCTCCTTGCCTTTCCCTATAAAACCCTAATCTCCAACCCCACCACCCACCACCAGCCGCCACCACCATCTCCAGCCATAGAACCACCTCTATCGCCTTCTTGTAAGATTCTAAACATAGCCATTGTCACATCCCATCCTTTCGTTAATCAATATCATTGTTCAATATTCCCCCACTATCGATTTTTGGGTTTTCGGTAATGATTTTAGGACAGGGGTGGTGGTGGATTGAATGGTGTTGATGATACTAAATGGGAATGGGCACTGACGATGGTGGATTTGAATGGTGGATTGAATGGTGCTAGGCGGTGGCGGTGGTGGATTGAACGGTGGTGGAACGACGGTGGTGGATTGAAATGTGGTGGTGGGCGACGGTTGTGGAATGTAAGGTGGGTGGCGACATGGTGGATTGAACAATGGGTGGTGGGTGGCAACACTAATGGATTGAACGATGGTGGTGACGATGGTGGTCGATGGTGGGGGGTTGGCGGTGGTGGTGAAGAAAATGTGCTGAAAAACCTTAGTAATTTAATATACATATGTATATATGTATGTGTACTAAATACACAAGCAGTCCCTTATATATACTAAATGACATAAATAGTCCCTTTATGTACATTAATAGTCCATGTAAAGTGAAAAGACAAAAATGCCCTTAGGTTTAACAGAAAAGTTAACATCCGTTAGTGTTAATACCAACTCATTACAAATTGAAAACACAATACCCAAACATGCAACAAAAAACTCTTAGTACCCAAACCTGTTATTTTCAATAACCGCAGGGACCATTTGCGTAGTTAACTCTAATTATAATAGTAATAATGATATTATTATTATTATTTTATTTATTAAGATTTCAAAAAGATTCTTTTAAAATAACAATGAATTCTTTTTAAAAACATTAAGTATTTTATTTAAAAATATATAACTTCATAATAAATTGTTTATATTCAATATAATAATTTTTGTTTTTTAAGTACGGAGTACCAAACAAAAGATAAAAGTCCTAATATATTATTTTTTGTGTTTTCATATATACTAAAATTAGGCTAAAGACCCGCGTAACACACGTATTCTATCTAAAATATTATTGTCATTTAAAAAGGTTTGTAAGTTATAATGTTGTTGATAATACTTTGTATATCGACTTTTATATATAATTTTTAACATTACCTACAACTAATATTAGTATGTTTTCTCTATTAGTATTTATGCGTTTAAATAGTGTAATATGGAATGAAATAAACTTACAAAAAAAACTTTAAGTAATAAACAAATTAAATCAAACATGAAAAACAATATTTCAAATTAATAAACATCCGGCAATTTATTTGTATACAACATTTAATGTTTTGTTGGTGATATTTTCATTATTATCTAATATTAATAGTTTTAATCTCTGTTTACTTTTAACTCAAGATAATATAACATAGAGCTGATCATGATCTCTGTTTAACAACAAACCAACCTTGGATAGCGGTTGTCTTTAGCTCTTGTTTATTGTTATTGCAAAATACACTACTAACAGGAACTGTTTTTTTTAAATTTAAAAGAAATCATTTTGTTTGAAGGTGTCAAAGTCAACCGTGAAAAGTGTGATTTTTAATATTAATTTCAGATACATCAAAATAATTTGCACACATATTAAACGAATTTCAATCAAACATCATAATAATATGGCAGTACACATAAAAGAAATAAAAAAGTTTAAAAAGTAGAAGTTCGTAATATCTTTTCACATTTGAAGTAAATCACCTTCAAATAAAAAAATGAAAGTAAAATATTATTAATCCAAAAACACAATTGTAGACAATGATAGGTTAAATCATAATCGCAGAGGATGAAATCTCAAGTATAACAAAAAATAAATACATTTTTTTGAGAAAACTTGATGAAATCGAAGCCAAAATGGGAACATTGATGAAGTCTGTCGAAGGCGATATCATCAGACTTTATAAAGAGAAATCGCGAGAGTCGTAAAGCTGGGATGATTGAGAAATATTTTAAAATCTGGTATGATTTCATTTCTCAAAAAAAGATAACCATGAATTCCTACAAATTGAAGAGGAGTCGATGAAAAAATCTCGTAACTTTTGTCAAGATTCGAATATAAACCGAGTATTTAATGGAAACATACAATCAAAAAATCAATTTCATAGATGAAGAGAAGAAAATTATAAATGATTTCTATAGTTTTTTTAATTAATTATTTAAATAAAGAAGAAATATCGGGTATGATTTAATTTTAAAAAAAATGTGCTCTAATTTAGGATTAATCCAAATTTTCCTTAAATATCTCTTGTATTAGAAGTTGACTTTTATTTAAATGAACATAGACTGACACTAAGAAATGATACATATTTAGACAGGAATTAAAAAAACTAGAGACTTAAGAGAATGACACATGACACTAAAGTTATTGTTGTATTAATAAGTATAGATGTGATAAAATAAAGTTTTTTCTTTTTTAAATTGAGCTGGCTCGACGAGCCACGAGCTGGCTAGAGCTTTTCTCGAGCTGAACTCGAGCCGATGTTTTCAGCTCGTTAAAATTTTTGAGCCTGAGACGAGCCAACTTGATAAGATTCTAGCTCGAGTTCGAACACATCCTGGCTCGTCTCGGCTTGGTTCGTTTACAGCTTTTCAACACAAAAATGTAATACCAAACCTATGTTATCCCTACATTTTCAAGACTGAAGCTAATAGAAAACGGATATGGAGATTTAGGTTAAATTGCAAATGAAGAAGATGATTACAGACTCAATTACCGCCACCGTAGTGGTTCAGGGCTATGCCCTTCTCAATTCAACATCCTTAGACAAATACATAGCATCCAACCGGGATTGTGGCCGATGCAAACGCACTCATTTTGCCACATCAGGTTTGAGTCCAGCCACAAAATATCCCAACGCCTGAGATTCCAGCAATCGAGAAACCAACGACAACAAATACTTAAAATCATCTATATAATCATCAATTGAATCAGCTTGTTGAATGGTAGCCAATTGTTCATAAGGATTTTGAATCTCTAAACCACTAAAATGTTGTAACAATTCTGATTGGAAATCAAGCCACGTGAGAGATGTACGGACCTGTGTGATAATCGTAAACCAGTGTTGTGCAACCCCAATCATGCTTAATTGAGCTAGTTTAAAGCGAGAATCCTCAGGGGTTTTGTTGATATTAAAATACAAATTAGCCTTCTGGATCCATCCTTGAGGATCAAAACCAGAGAATTCAGGAAGTGTAACTTTCTTCACAGCCCAAGGAAGGATCGAAGAGGAATCAGAACCCGATTTCAGATCTGGAGATGATTTAGGACTAGAGATGGGTCCGGAATAGGTGAAAACACTACCTGACAGCCCCGAATTTGGAGGAGGATCAGTCGATTGCTTCTCCTGAGTATTCATCCAAGCTAGCATCGCCTTACGAAATTCAGCCGATTCCCCCCTATCGGTCTCTAACATAAAAAGAGAAACCTTAATTTCAGCAACATCAGATTGAAGCTGTTGAATTGTTGTTCGTGAGTATCCAAACGAGAAGCCTGATTAACCATGTTTGATCAGATCTGATTTCGCAAAAGCAGATGAAAACCGAAGGGGAAGTTGAAATCGGATCTGAGAACTTGAAATCGAGAGAGGAGTAAAGGAGAGGGTGGCAGGTCGGACCAATGATAGAAAACGGATATGGAGATTTAGGTTAAATTGCAAATGAAGAAGATGATTCCAGACTCAATTACCGCCACCGTAGTAGTCCAGGGCTATGCCCTTCTCAATGCTAATGCAAGGATCCAACAAACCCACTAATTTTCATCCCCTTTCCTAAAGAAATATTAGCCTACTTATGGAAAAGGAAATTACACTTAACACCCTCCTAGAATAGAAAATGACATGTAAACTATAAAGTAAAATATGATGCCTATCAGAAGCTTTTTAATCTGAATTTGATTTCAAAACTTCCCTTTCTCTTAACCAGCTCGATCTCGTCTCTTAATTTTTCTACATTTGATTATCGACAGTTTTTTTATTTTTATTTTTTTTTTTATTTTTTACTTAGGATCATGCTCGTAGTATGTTTTCCAACTGAACCTACTTTGTTGTTGCTAATCACAGTCGTCTGCGAGTAAGTTGTTATACTATCTGGGTTGCTCAAATTGCAAAGTACTGTCATTATTTATACTATTTTGGAGGCAAAATTATTATGAGTTAATGTTTTTTTTAAAGCCACTGTAATGATATGAGTAGTAAGTTATCACAACATTCAGTTGTTTACTTTGAAAAAACCCTAATATGATATTGGTTTTTTTAAAAGTGTTAAGTTTTCTTAGATAATTTCCAAAGTTCTTTAATTTTTTTACTTAATCTTGGGATTGGAAGGTAAGCAAAATTAGAGATCCTTTTTTTTTTGCAAAAATGATTTTTTCCCTCATATTATGCTTCTGCTTTGATATAAATTTTGGACTTCAAAAGTTTTGAATATTTTGGGAAAAATACGGCTTGTAATAGTTATAAAAATGTTAATTTCTATGTTTCATTTAATGAAAGTATTGTAATGGAGGTTTGTGTTGCTTGGTTATAATAATAGATTGTATAGTTCTATCCATAGGGTATTTTCCAACCATGTAAATTTACATGTATTTAAAGATGCTTTATTCAAAAAACCAGTGTATTAATAGTGGTGTAACCGCAACCTATATTGGTGTAAATGATATTTACACTATTGTAGGAAGTGTTACATTAGTGTAATTTTACTAACATTACGTAAGTGTACTCATTGGTTACATTTGTGTAAGTGATATATACACTAACGTACGAAATGTTACATTTGAGTAATTTATTTATTTCAAAAATACTATCTAAACTAGTGTACCCTCTATTGATACTACTCTCACTATTAAAATTTTACAAATCAACCTATTTTAATAAATAAAATTTGGTACCATTTGGAATTTGGCAAACGAAACTGGAGTGACTATCTAAAGACATATGCAAGAAAAATAAAAATGTACGTGTTATGTTACGTTACAAAATGTACAATGTAATCTAAAATTACAAAAATGTGAGAATATAATGTTACATTACATTACGAAATGTATAGTGTACTGTAGTAATACATATGAATTTTCACATAATTTTACAATTAAGACACTAAAGTTTTACTTATATAAATCTTTTAAATACGTAATAATTAAAAATGAGACTAACGTGAGATGCACGAAAAAAAGACAAAAAATAGGTTGAATTATAACAAATTATATATAAGGTTATTTGACATTCCAACATAAAAGGACAACATTCTCGTGATGGGATATTCAACAAATTATAAACAAGAAAAATGAAAAATAAATATATTTTGTCTTGAAAAATAACCAAAGGACTAAAGAAGACAATAAACGTGCGGCAAAACATGGTCCTAAATAGTAAATATACAAAAGGATGAAAATGTCAGGATAAAAACATAAAAACGTGTCATACAATTACTACACTGCATCTTGATGTTAAAATACCAAAAACACCCTTCACCAGCAAGGGGTGATAGGATACGTGGATTGCTTATTCACCACACAAATGAGTTAACTAGTCATTACACAAAATAAAGGTTATAACATTTGAAACCTTCCTATGTATATAAAAGGGGCAATTACATAAACTTTATGTAAACTTTGCTAATTGTATTTTTACCAAACTCAAAACTATAATTGCATATATTTTTTTCCTTATCTACTTAACCACATATTTATCCAACTTATAAATTATATATATCCTCTTCTTTAATAATAAAAATATCAAATTTAGCAAATTTGATTTTTTATTAAATATAGAATATAGGATGATTATCTTACCATGGTTGTTTGTGATTGTCTTTTGTTTTTTTAGTTGGGTAATGAATTGAAAGTTTGGTATTTGTGATGCATTTTATTATTTTTTTTGAACGGCGACTTTCATTTTTTTGAGTGATAGTCGCATCTCCGACAAGTCGGAGACCCATCACCCCTCATACCTGACCACTACGTTGTCTGAACCGGGCCCGCGGGTTCAGAGGAAGGGGCTGGCGTTCCTCGGGAAACCATGGAGCCTACTGCCACTTGACAATAGTTGCGCCGCTACACGAGCCGAAACGCTAGCGTAACGCACTCCGGGACTAAAACCCGAGTTGGCTCGGCTCGAACTCACGAAGTGAAATTCACAGCTTCATTGCCTTTACCAACTCCACTAAGGGAAGTTGGTTGATGCATTTTATTATTGACCCTCCAAAAGCTTGATAAAGAGGAATAGATTCAACATAGACGAATAGAATAATTAAAATAAGAAAGAAGGAAAAAAAAAAGTTTAAGAAACTAAATGGATTGTTGATAATTTTTGAATAATTAAATGTTGAACTAATAAGATGTCTGATACATTAAATGTTGAACCATTGAAATATCTAAACTATTAAGAACTAATATATCGTTTAACTATTTAAAGGTAAATGTATGACTAATTCAAATGAAATGTCTTAACCATTCAGCATTAAATCTCTTGACCATTTAATATTATTATAATGCTTAACCATTCAGAGATAAATGTCTGAATCATTCAGACATTTGCTAGTAAAACAAACAATCTAAATCATTAAGTGCTGAACCATTCAGACATTTAAAACACTAAGAGGCAGATGGATCCAGATACTACCAAACAGCCTAAAAAATTCATCAGCGAAACATGATTACAAAATGAAAACACCAAAAAGGTGTAAAAAAAAAGCTAGCTAAAAATGGATGAAATATGAAAATTTAAATTTATTTTTATGGTTTTTCTAAAGACAAGGCTAACATAGTAGGTCTATAATTTATTTTTATTAAAATAAAACAAAATGGGCAAAATTGGAAATTATCCTATTATTCTATATATGAATAAAGCAATGGCATGTCACACCCTCAGTTTTCACAAATGGAGTTTTATTGTTAGGCGTGTGACAAATCAGGATCTCAGACACGATCATATCAAAGACACTAAATGAATTTAAAAATAAACGTTTGACTTCAATCAGAGTAGAAACATAAATGAAATAAACATCAGTGCGGAAGCGTATAACTGAAATGTAAACCAATACTAAAAGTTTGCAAAGTACTATGCCAAAACAAAATGTTCAATGCAAGATAAATGTGTTTGATGATGCATGTCCTGAGTGATTTCCTTAACTGTGCAATGTAAGCTTAAGCGTTCCTGTGACCTGAGAAAACATGCTAAAGTGTGTCAACATAAAGTTGATGAGTACACAGTTTTATAACAGATACTATGTTTGTAAATGTTCGAATGGTAAAGTAATTAGAGCATATCGATAGGTAGCTAGTCTATAATCAAGTTACTTAGCGTTTCAAACCGAAGCTGACTGTTTATATGTTTGTTGCCTTTCCGTCACGTCTAACACAGACAGTGACAAATGTTAGGTCAATAACGCACCCGTTCGACCTCTAATCAAGCTAGCACGACTAACCCGGGCGGAGTTTGTCAAACCCAGTAGTACTACTCAGAATTACCTTGTTACACATTACTAATAGTTCGAGAATGTAAGGACTTTTAAGTATGTTTGCACTAACGTAACAGATGATAAACAATAATACCAAAACCATTTTGTAAATATGTTTGCATGTTTTCTCCCCCAAAAAGGAAAGAAAGTAAAATTGAGGCCGTGAAGACTCACTTCGAATGCGTTGCAATGAATAAATGTAAGCACAATTAACCTGTGTTTCATTCAGTGCATATATAATTAATATTAATTATTAATTACAAATATAAGAGTCGTACGGTTTCGTGTTCGCATCACGGTTATGGTGTCGGTTATCAGTTTTCCATTCCCACACAAGCACACACAACACCAATTCACTTTGAATACATAAAGCCCAATTATCACGTATACAATATACATTTTAATCATATGACATATATATATATATATATATATATATATATATATTAATGAAACCCATATGTTTAGTAATGCGTCATTCACCCATTACAAATGCGCAATAACCCAAACGAACACACTTCCATATGATAAGTATATATTATGCACGCCTATAGTGTGTGTGTGTGTGTGTATATAGATATATATAGATATATATATATATATAGGGTTAGGATCATTATAGAACCATGTTTTATTTTCAGAACCAAAGAACCATTGATTTACATAAATGTAACTTAAGTCTGATTATACTTGAGCTGTTTTACATATGTGTATATCATACATGTATATAAAACAACTAAATATCATCATCCTTAACTTACATGTATGTAAATCAATAGTTTATCATTTACATTTATGTAAATCAATGGTTCCTTTGATTCTGAAAATAAAAATTGGTTCTGTAATGATCCTGACCATATATATATATATATATATATATATATATATATATATATATATATATATATATATATATATATATATATATATATATATATATATATATATATATATATATATATATATATATATATATATATATATATATATATATATATATATATGGCATATTCATTATCTTCATATCTATAGTCTATTAACACTAGCTCATATATATATATAGATATATATGTTGAAGTGATCAACCACCATACCCTAACCAACCAAGGAACCACCACTTAATCCACACACATGCACACATACCATGCGAACACACATAGGCATCGTGCACCCAAGGCCATAATACATTCATGTTAACCCTCTCATACTTACTATACGTGAGCAAACACACACCCATACTTAATAATAAATATGAACACACATATGCTACTGCTCTACACATAAACTCAACAGAAACATACACATGGATCCATACCTACCTTGGAACCACTAAGCACTTCATATACATACATACTTATTAAAACATATACATATGAACAACATACAATACATACATAACTCCATGGGCACCACCATGAAGGACTATACATTTACTCAGGACACACACGTGTGCACACATTCATCTCAAAAGTCATACATACATACTTACATTGCAGAGAAGGAATCAACTACATTCACATTTATACATCTATTCTTGTACTAATACAACACACACAACAACAAGAAACCATGCATACACATTACATCACAGGATACACTCGTAACCAAACTAAAAAAAGAACGCTTACAAACCACCACCAATCCAACCCGAACCACGACACCCCGAACGCGAGAACGCAGCCTAACTATCAAGTAACGAGTGAGGACTCTAACCTGACGAGGTGCGGGGCAGTTTCGATGATGCGCTAGGTTTCCGGATTGTAACATCTCGTATTTTCCGTTAATTGAAAAATTAACATCGTTAATTCTTGTAAGTACCATTGTTGGCAATTATGAAACTTATGGATTGTTCAAGCTTATTTCTTTGTTATTTTTATTTTTATTATATATAAAAGTAATAATCAATTAATAATTATAACAATAACAACACTACTAAAATAATAACAATAATAATAACCAAGATAATAGTAATAATAATCTTATAACAAATTATAAAGTTAATAAACCTAAAAAGTGTTTAAAACTTAAAGTAATTAAGTTAAGGGGGTTGTTTGTCAAATTATAAACTTCAAATGAAGGTTTAAAGCATAAAATGTTAACAAATGAAACTGCAGGGGGCAAAAATGTAAATTAACAAAAAACATAAACCTTCCCCCCCCTTTTTCCCGATTTTCCGGCCAACCCTCCGGCCACCGCCGGAGCGGCTCCAGCCAACCCCAAAATCATCAAAATTGTTCGTTTTTCGATTCAAAACCGGTTACAAACGTTTCTAGAATTCATTTCGAACTTGAATGCACCAAATAAACGCGTTTAATCATCGGTTACTAAGTGAATCGAATGCATAACCGAAACATTTCAACTACTTAGCCGTTCGGGCATTAAATCGTAATAATAATCTAATTAAACGAACATACACAATCATCTAACTAAACCTAATCGTTTACATCTCTCAATTACACATGAAACACACAAAAATTACATCACCGACACTCTTCTCTTCTCGACCTGCAACCTATTCGAATATCATCATCCCGACATCAAAAACCGAAATTTACTTAGGTATCTTCATCATTGAGACTACTTGAGGCCTTCTGTAAAACGAATTCGAGTATCAAGCACAGTTGCTATCCGAATCAACCACGACATAGTCGCGGCCTATTCATCGTCTTGTTCATCTCCAATCCCTCATCATTTGGGTAATTACAACATGCTTTGTACTCGTTTAAACATCGGGAACAAAAGCCCCATGATTATTGATGATAACCGATTCGAATTAAACTTCAATTTGGCCCTAATCGATTCTAGGGTACTTAAGAATTTGGGAATTTTCTTTAAATGGGTTTATAATAATTCCAAACCAACATAAACCGCGGCCAAGGCCCTGGTTCACTGGTTAGACATATGCGCCTCCCACCTTGAGGTCCCGGGTTCGAACCCGGGCACCCTCAACTATATTTTTTTTGGATGAGTGATAAACTATGGTCAACATACACAAGTTTCTAAGGCGAATGTGTCAACTTACCTTGACGTGTCAACTTACCTTGACGTGTCAACTTACCTTGACGTGTCAACGTTTCCAAATGGTAATGCGTTACCAAATGGAACCATTCCATGTGCCTTACAACCCTTGCTTAATCCTTATTGAATTATAATCCTTGTTATTCTCTTTCTCATGTCTAACTCATTTTGCATATTCCAGCATGTCTCGTCATCATGGAAAGCGTGGAAGTTCCGATCGTAAGCTAGCCGCCATGATTGCTGACAAATGGCTGCTGTCATCCCAACCATGTTGCTGAACTCAATAGCACCTTAATGACCAACTCTAGCAACAATGGGAATGGTCAAGGAGAGAATAGTGCTAACCAAGGGCGCAACAATCAAACTTGCACTTTCAAGCACTTTAGCTCTTGCAAGCCCACTAGTTTTAGTGGCAAGGAAGGAGCCACTGGTCTTCTTGAGTGGTTCGAGATCATGGAGAACACTTTTGTCAACTGTGAGTGTTCCGAGGCACTCAAAGTTCGTTATGCCACTAGTATGCTCCAACAAAGGGCACTTACCTGGTGGAATAGCGAGAAGAGGAGTCGAGGAGCTGATGCTATTTTGGCACTTACTTGGGAAGAGTTCAAGAACATCGCCATCGTGAAGTTCTGCCCGAGAAGCGAACTGCAAAAGCTAGAGGAGGAGTTTTGGAACTTGAAGCAAGATGGTGATGACCATTTGGCTTACTCAACTAGGCATCATGAGTTGAGTTTACTACTGCCCCATATGGTTGACACTGTCCCCCGTAACATTGAGAAGTTCATAAAGGGTGTACCACCCCAAATTCAAGATGCTGTGGTGGGTAGCCGACCCACAACCTTGGAAGAAGCCATCACTATCACCGCTCAACTCACCGAGAACCATATACGAGCGGGCACCATGTCTGTGAAGGGTGCAAAAAAGGTGGAAAAGACGGCTACTAAGGTTGTTAAGGAGACTAAAGCTGAACCGTTTCATAACAACAACAACAAGAAGAAGCGCAAGTTTACACCGGCACGCAACTATACCGTGGCTGCACCCAAACAACCCCAAAGACAACTTGTACCTGTCGCTGCACCTGTGGCACAAGTTCCTGGGGCTAGAGCCTATGCTGGTCCTCAACCTATGTGCAACACGTGTAGGTATCATCATCCGGGGAATCAACCATGCCGTATCTGTACCTTATGCGGTAAATATGGTCACTGGGTGGCAATTTGTCACCGTGCTCCTAACAACGCCGCAATGGTCACAAACCGTGTTTGCTACAACTGTGGGGAACCTGGTCACTCCCGCCCATAATGCCCTCGTCTGGTGGGTAATGTTCCACAAGCCCAAGGACGTGCTTTCAACATCAACGCAAATCAAGCACAAGCAAACAACAACGTGGTGAATGGTACGTTAATTTACCTTTAACCTTTGTGACCTAATTCTTTTCATGCGTTACTTGTATCGTTAAATACCTTTTAAATTGAACAGGTATGTTCCTTATTAACAAAACTTATGAATATGTTCTATTCAACTCTGGGGCCGATAAGAGTTTTGTTTCATTAGAGTTTGAACCCATACTTGCTAAGCCACATACGAAACTAGAAAGACCTCTCACCGTTGAAGTTGTCGATGGAGAACCGATCACCGTGGATGTCGTTATCCGTGATTGCATCTTAAGTCTTGACGCGCACGATTTTCTTATCGATCTTATACCTATGAAACTTGGTACCTTTGACGTCATCATTGGTATGGATTGGTTAGCCAAACACCATGCCGAGATCGTTTGTTTTGAGAAGTGCATTCGTATACCGTTACCCTCTGGAGATACTTTGAAAGTGTTCGGTGAAAAATCTTCCAAAGGACTTAAACTCATGTCTTGCACTCAAGCCTGAAAGTGCTTATGGAAGAAGTATATGGCCTTTTTGGCTTACGTGGTTAACACGAAAGTCAAAGAGAAAGAACTTAAGGATGTCCCTATCGTACGAGACTTTCCTGAAGTATTTCCCGATGACCTTAGTGTTCTATCTCCCGTGCGTGAAGTTGAGTTTAAAATTGACTTGATACCGGGAGCAAACCCCGTGGCTAAGTCACCATATCGGCTTACACCATCGGAAATGCAAGAACTCTCTAGTCAACTTCAAGAGCTAACCGAGAAGGGTTTCATTCATCCTTGTTCTTCACCTTGGGGTTCACCTGTTCTATTCGTAAAGAAGAAAGATAGGTCGTTTCGTATGTGCATCGACTATCGTGAGCTTAACAAGCTTACCATCAAGAACCGCTATCCTCTTCCTCATATCGATGACTTGTTTGACCAACTTCAAGGAGCTGCTATATTCTCGAAGATTGATTTACGTTCTGGCTATCATCAATTGCGAGTCCATGACGATGATATCCCGAAGACTGCATTCCGTACTCGATATGGGCATTACGAGTTTATGGTTATGCCTTTTGGTTTAACAAATGCTCCTGTTGTTTTCATGGATCTCATGACCCGAGTATGCAAGCCTTATCTAGATAAGTTTGTGATCGTCTTCATTGATGACATACTTATCTACTCCAAGTCCAATACCAAGCATGAACTACATTTGCGACAAGTTCTTGAACTTTTGAAGAAAGAACAACTATACGCGAAGTTCTCAGAATGTGAATTTGGCTCGAGGAAGTTCAATTTGTAGGACACGTGGTGAATAGACAAGGAATTCATGTTGACCCTGCAAAACAAGGCCTTTTGAAGAAGCTTTTGAGCATTAAAGCATAAACTGTGCAATGCTCCTATCTTGACCCTACCCGATGGAAACGATGATTTCACCGTATATTGTGATGCATCAAAACAAGGCCTTGGTTGTGTTCTTATGCAACGAGAAAAGGTCATAGCTTGTGCATCGAGACAATTTAAGGTTCACGAGTTAAATTACACAACACACGATATTGAGCTTGGTGCGGTTGTTTTTGCTTTGAAGATTTAGAGACACTACCTGTATGGTACGTGATGAGTGCGGATAGTATATATATTTTGATAAAAGTTTTTCGCACAGATTTAGTTTTAAATGGTTATTACTAATACTAACTACACACACAAAAGGCAAGTGTACCTATCGTGAGGTAATATAGTATTGGTATGAACTGAGTATCAATCCGTGGACACACTCAGACTACTCAACAACCTTTATGATTGACTATCGGATTTGATTTCTATTCAGGAAAATGATAAATTGTATTGATATAACTTAGGGTTTTTTTTAGGGTTTTATAACTAATAATAAAAATTATATAAAGCAAAATTGAAACTTTTGGATTTGAAATCAAGGGATAAAGGCTATCATCCTAACTTCGATTACACTTATGTAACTGTGATGAAGTGGTGGTGTGATTAAAGATATTGAATAAGGTAATTGTGTTAACGTTTATAAAGATGAGCTGGCGCGATTTCTGTCTATCCGCTCTGTAGTGACAGGACCATGTCAAGTTGAGATTTACTGCTTATGTCAAGGCCCTAGTAATGTAGGTAAATCTTTTGTGTCCTTTCCGACATACGATTTCTGAAAACATAACTTAATGTAAGAAGAGAGTTGATCAAGTTCCATTCTAACATACCATTAATTTTAGAAAACCATAACAATTACTGTAGATTTCTCAGACTAATAAAAGGGAACTCGTAAATGATTAGAGAGTTAAGGTGATATGATTTCTAATAACCATCTCTAGTTAATTAGACATAGTTTGTTATGAATAAAAGTTGATCATACGTTTTTCAACCGTGTATGACAATCATAATTACAAATCATAAGTTTATAACCCCCGTTCAAATGTAGGTGCTACCCATCAAAAGTTTTCCTAAGACCACCATAACATTAACACAATATTTATCACACCATTAGTTCATCACAAATTACATAAGTTTCATCCAGTTAGGATGATAATGAGAGTTTAACTCATAATGAGCTGTAACATAACAAACAACATAGAATATAGATATGAATTCATTGGTAAAATAGAACAATCATACCGGTGATCCACAATGGATGATGTTTAGATAATCCCGAGCTTCTTCCAAGTGTTGTATGCACCTCCCGAGCCTCTAAATGGTCTTCAAGACTTGATTCCCGAGAGAATTCTACAGTATTTCACCCCACTAAAAGCTCTCTAAAATGGTGAACTTAGCCCTCTATTTATAGGCTTTCCGGAGTGTTTAAGCACGACCCCGTGACAAAAAGGCACGACCCCGTGTTAGTACAATGCTTACGAAAATTGATCGGCTCGTACGTGCAGGAGTTGTGGGGCACGGCCCCATGACAAATGGGGCACGACCCCGTGAAGGGGGGAAACCCGGCCCGTGACAAATGGGGCACGACCCCGTGACTGCTTTTGGGAAATAGTACTTTTTGTCCTGTCAGATGTCCAATCACGGGGGTGTGTCAAATTAGCACGGGGGTGTGTTTCAGGCAAGGCATGGGGGCGTGCTAAATGAGGCACGACCCCATGCTTGGAATTTTAAGCTTGGATTTCTTCAATTTCTTGTCAAATATGCTCCTTTTGTCCATCTTGCCCTTCACAACACCTAAAAACACAATTAAACGATTTTAAGTACATAATCATCATATTTCGGAAGATATCAAAGAATAATTGATGTGCTTTTGATAGTATTTTTATGTATAATTTGGAGCACATCAAATATCCCCACACTTAAACTTTGCTTGTCCTCAAGCAAAATCACTTAAAATGACAACTCCGCCAAAAACTAAATAAAGCAAAAGATAAATATGTCTTTCGGGAAATACGCAAGTAAAAATTATTTCATCCAAATACAAACATTTTAGGCATGTATAGAATGATATCCTAGCAAGCAATAGGATTGTTAGTAAAGATTATAATCATGTAAAAATCCACACTTCTCACAAGATGCATTCACACTCGGCTAAATATATGGAATCATACATAAGATGAAGTATGACTAATACGCTCAATTGCCTAGTATGAATACGTGTGAAATCATATGCTTGTTAAGGGATCAATTCTCCACCTACTTAGATATTTACTTGCATAAATCATTAGGTCTTTGATGGGTTGTAACTTGGCTCGGGCTCGGGTATGAAATGTTTGGAAAAAGTGGCTAAATGCTAAAGACGACGGTCTTGGCTTATTTCTATCATAAACTACAAGGAAAGTAGTAAAAAGTTCCCTATACTATACTTCAAGCTAGAAAGGATATGCTAACTTGAGGACTCGTTTAAGGTCAGATTGTCAAGACCGTATTTTGCTTTCAAAAACCTTACTTCATCCTTTACCCGAAGATACACAAACCTATCCTTTCTTAAGGATCGTTCGACTTGAAGCCTAATAGCACCCATCGGATCAGTTCGGTGTATTCGTATTAACACTCAGTTTGGTTCTTTTTGCATTTTCCATTGTGTGGCCAATTTTCACAATTCGGGCAACTTTCGTATCTTTTTGCCCGTCTCTTTATAGCGCTTTTCGAAATTCCACAAAATGGCGGAACTTGTTCCTTTTTTCGTCATTTCTTTCTTGCGTCGTACGTGAGATTGAAAATTTGTTCGCGGATTTCCGGGGGAAGTCCCGATTTTGCGTGATGAAGGCAACAAATCAAATTAAAGTCAAAAGAATGCATTCTAGTTCTTTTAGGTCTGCCGGTAAAAGACCAAATTTTTTCTTTTTCTCTTTTTTTTTTACATTAATAACCAAAATCGTGTCTTTAACGAAAAACGGGTTTTGTTGAAGGCTTTTTGGTTAAGTGACTTGGTGATTCGGTTGATAAAAAAAATGTTTAAGCTCAACGGGGTTAACTAGGGTTGACGTTTGGTTAAGGAAGATTAAAAGAAAATGGTTGGGGCTTGAATGGTTAAGGTTTCCTAATGTCGAACTCATTTTTATGCAGAAAATACTAATTAAGGTCTTGAAATTGTTGGACCAAAAGAACCAATGAGCCAAGATCAGGAAAATCTCTAAGTCCCACATGACATCACAACAACTGCTGAAGACCTTCATCAGCAGTTTGACAAAGTCTGAAGAATCAACAGCTGAAGATCAAAGAATTGAAGTACAACAGCTGAAGATCCCAAAGTGCTGAAGATAAGTACTGAAGTCTAAAGTACTGATAAACACAAGTACTGAAGACTTCAAGTACTGAAGACAAGTGCTGAAGATCAAAGTCTGAAGAACTAAAGAACTAAAGATCAACTGCTGATACACAAAGTCTGAAGACAACGACTGAAGACATCAGCTGATGACAACTACTAAAGTCATCAGCTGATGAATCATCTGAAGATCAAAGTCTGAAGACCAAAGTGCTGAAGCTTCAGAGTTTGTCACAACAGCTGAAGAAGTCTTCTTCAGTTGTTGTGATAGTTTTTCTTTTCAGTAGTTTTATATTTTCTCTTTCAGTAGTTTCTACAACAGCTGAAGAGTTTGTTCTTCAGCTGTTATAGTTCAGTAGTTGTAAACGACTGAAGAGTTTGTTCTTCAGTCATTGTAGCTTTTTAGTAGTTTTCTTTTCAGTACTTGTAATAGGTAGAACACTTAGGAACTTTGTAAGAAGATGTCAGCTGTTGTGACATCTTCAGTAGTTATGTTCTATCAGTAGTTAGTTAAATAACTGTTTAATGTCAGTGGAATCTGACAATAGTATGGGTCTTTTGCCTATAAAAGGGCAGTGACCTGATTGTATTCCACGCCGAAACATGTGAAATAAACAGAATATTATTCCTTTTAAGGCAGAATTATTCTCTCTCTACATTTACTTTACATGCAATATTCTTTATGTTCTTGCATTAATTGCTAATTATCATGCTAAATCCGCTGCGGACACAATCTAATTGATCAAACTAGAGGCTGAGATCCTGTCAAATGGTATCAGAGCAGGTTAATCATTGATCGATTTCACTATTGATCATTTGAAACTGCTCTTTTGATCTCTAAGTTTGATCGAATTAGCAATTTGCAAGAATTAGCTGTAGAGAGAGAGATTCTGCTGTTTCTGGCCATAAACTTGAGGTTCTCTGGTGGTTTTGAGCTATATTTGTTTTGTTTAAACTTGAGTTTGACTAATAACTGAGATGACTACACCAACAAACGATCCTCACAATACTGGTTCCTCAACCAAGCCTCCGATGCTTGTGAGGAATGAGTATAACATATGGCAAAGACGTATGCTTCACCACTTGTCTGTCAACAGTGCTGGTTGTTGGAAGTCAGTGGTGCATGGACTATACAAGCCTATGGTGAGCGTCCCTGAATCTAATGAACAGGTTCCAAAGAAACCTAAACAATATTCAGACGAAGATCTAAAGCTGTTCGAGATTGATGCTAGAGCCCATGGAATTTTAGCCATGGCTATTCCAAATGAGATTTACTCAGGGCTTTTGCATCATGAGACTGCTCATGACCTATGGGTTGCTCTAAAGGAACAATTTGGAGGAACTGATTCGGTCTTAGCAAACAATAGGGAAATCCTCGCCCAACAATATGAGACATTCTCATATAGAAAGGGTGAGACTCTGACCCAACAGTTTGAGCGGTTCTCTTGTTTGATTTCTGAGCTAAAGATGGTCAAACAAGAGTACTCCAACAGCCAGATGAACAACAGGTTCCTCAGATCACTGCCTGAGAGATGGGACACTTATACCATTGTCCTACGCTCCAGTGCAAATCTGGAAACTCTATCTCTCACCCAACTTCATGGGAAACTGCTCACATTTGAGAGAGAGATAGAGTAAAAGAGGAAGTTGTCCACCTCTGGCAAGCTCGCTGATGACTTTGTTCAAGGAAATGCTGCCTTGATAAGTCAGGAGTCAGAATATGCTGCATCAGAAGGTTCTTATGATGAGCATATTGATTTCTCTACCAACTCAGAACAAGCTTTTGTTGGTGTAGGTAGTAGTTCAGGAGGTAGCAGTGATAACTGGTGCTTTTTGATGGAAGATTTGAAGGGCATTCCAGATGATGATCTGGAAGAGATGGATATTTTGAGCCAAATGGCAATGATCAATATCAGATCTCAAAAGTTCTACAAAAGAACTGGTAGGAAATTCCCTGGTCTCTCTGGCAAAACCAAAGTTGGTTTTGACAAGAGCAAGTTGAGGTGTCACAAGTGCCAAAGGCTTGGACACTTTGATAAAGAGTGTAGATCATCTGGATCTAACTCCTCTGCACCCTTTATGACTTTTCCAAGCAATAGCTCACAGCATAGAGGGCAACCTTCCTCCAGTTCTGGTCATCCATCACAAGCACAGGCATCACCTGCTTATTTTGTGCCTCAGGGGTATATGCCATACTCATATCCCTGCTACTACGTGCCTCAGCCCAGTCAAACTCAAGCACTTTCTGCTCAACCACCACAGGCTCTTCATGAGCCTCAATCTTCCCCATCTCATCATCAAACACAACCTCAACAACACAGCTTCTTCACCCCAGGAGTTGTTGACTGGAGTAGTCTGCCAGATGATCTATCTGGTCAGGAACAACTACTCCAAGGTGCTGGTCAACATGGTGGTGATAGTCCTTTTGGAAATCTTGCTCTGATGGCCCTAGAGTCTGCTGAGGGGTCATCATCCAATGCCTCATCACAGGTATCATCTGAGGCCAAAGCCAAGCTTTGTTCTGAATCATGCATAGCAGCATTTGCTTCTATTAGAGAAGCAAATGTAGCTTTAATAGATAAAAATCTTGAGCTAGAGCACACTATTTCCAAAAGAAAAGCTGATTTTGAGGCTGCACTTAATGAGAAAAATGATGAGATTTACAAGCTTAAATGCCAAATTAAAGATGGTAAAGCTAGGGAAGATGTACTTCTAGAGAAGTACAGAGACCTCAAGGAAACTATTGCAAACACCCAAGTAGAGTGTGATCGATGGGTGCAATCATGCAAGGGTTTTGAAATGCTTCTTAAGAAGCAATCAGCTTCCAATGTGAAGTTTGGGATTGGTTATAATCACACTGCTCCTCCTACAGATTTTACTTCAAGAGCAGAAGTTGAATCTGATGGGGAGAGCAATAACCAATCCTTCTCATCATGTGACCTACTATCCTCTGATTTAGCATCATCAGAGATAAAAGTCAGCATTGGCTCCTGCCAAAACCAATCAGCTGATGCTACAACAGCTGTTGGTTCAAATGCTGACTGTCACATGATCAAAAGGTTGATCAACTCAGGTGTTGTCTCTAGAAGTACTGAAAGGACTGGAGAGCAAGTGATGACACCTGAAGTTCAAACCTCAACTACTGCCAGCACTGAAGAGAAGAAAACTGACAGTAGAAAAGGTTTGAAGACAACTAAAGAAGAGGTCAGGAAAGCAGTACTAAAGGGAAGAAAACTGCTAGTACTGATAACAAACAGCTGAAGAACAAGTCTTCAGCAGTTTCATCTTCTTTGGTTGATGATCAACACAAGATGAAGAAGAAGCCATGTGAGATATGTGGCTTGTTCAATCATCTTACTGATGATTGCTAGTACAAAAGGGGTTCCAAACTCAAACAAAAGGAGAAAATTAAAGAGCTAATAAATGAAATGAAAAATGAGTTTGAAACCAAGTTTGTACTAGCAACATCAAAGCCAGAAATCCCTAAGCCCAAAGCTAAATCTAAAAAGAAAGTAGGGGTTACTCAGGCAACAGCTGAGGTTGCTCAGAAAAAGATGGTGCAACATAGGATTCCATCATCAGCAAGTCCCAATGTGTCTGAAGAGCTGAAAGCTTTATCACAAAGTCAGACACAACTGTTGATGATGGTTCAGCATCTAATGGGAAGAGTCAACCACTTAGATGCTCCTGTGTTGAAACCATAGAAAAGGAAGTCCAAGCCAAAGGGTTCCTCTTCTACACCATCTTCTTCACCTCAGGCTGTTACACATAACACACCTGTTAGTGCTGCACTTATAGTTGAATACAGACCCAAAACCAAACAGGTTTGGGTCTCTAAAACCAACTAACATGTGGTTATGATTGCAGGGTTCTTCAACATGCCAAAGAAGCATCTGGTATGTAGACAGTGGAGGATCCATGCACATGACTGGAAGCAGCTCCCTTCTTAATGACTACTCTCAAGGAAAGAAGGGATTTGTCTCCTTTGGCAATGATGCAAAGGGTTACATCATCGGAAAAGGCTTTGTTTCCAATGGGGAAATAAGGTTTGATGATGTTAACCATGTGGAGAATCTCAAGTACAACCTCTTGAGTGTCAGTCAAATGTGTGATAAAGGCCATGTAGCCCTTTTCACAAGCCAGAACTGTCGGATTCTGTCATCCAAAGTTCTAAATTTGATTGACAAGGTGTTGGATGAATACACTCTCCTGAAGGCCAACAGGACAGGAAGAGTGTATGCCTTAGATCTTTCCAAAAAGATAGATCTAAAAGGCCATCCTTGCCTATTCTCCAAGGCATCTCCTCAAGAGTCTACTCTATGGCATAGAAGGCTGGGGCATGTTAATTTCAAGAACATGAATCAGCTGATAAGCCATGGTTTAGTAAGAGGATTGCCTTTGAAGGAGTTCAAGTGTGAAGACAACTGCACTGCTTGCTTAAAAGGAAAACAACACAAAGTTTCATTCCCTTCAATAGAAGAACCAAAGTCCACTGCCTGCTTGCAGCTCCTGCACATGGATCTCTTTGGTCCTGTCAGAGTGATGAGCATGGCAAAGAAGAAATACTGCCTGGTAATTGTGGATGATTATTCCAGGTTTGTATGGACTTTCTTCTTGCACTCTAAGGATGAAGCAGCCAAGACAATCATGAACTTTGTGTTATTTGTAGAAAAGCAGTATTCCCTACAGGTCAAGTGTGTGAGGAGTGACAATGGAACAGAATTTAGAAACCACACACTTGATGACTTCTACCTGTCCAAGGGAATTAAAAGGCAGTTTAGTATTCCTAGAACTCCTAAGCAGAATGGAGTGGTGGAGAGAAAGAACAGGACTCTCATTGAAGCAGCAAGGTCAATGCTGGCTGACTCAGGGTTGCCACTGACCTTTTGGGCTGAAGCTGTCAATACAGCTTGCTATGTACAAAATAGAGCTTTAGTGAATAAGAGGTTGATGAAGACTCCTTATGAAGTACTTCATCATTTGGCTCCTCTAATTTCATTCTTTAGAGCCTTTGGGTGTCCATGTTTTATTCTCAATACTAGCAACCCACTCCAGAAATTTGCTAGTAAGGTGGATGCAGGGTATATTGTTTGTTATTCATCAACTTGCAAGGCATACATAGTCTTCAACTGTAGGACAAAGGTGGTTGAAGAAACTTTGCATGTTAAGTTCAATGAATCTCCAAAGGACAAGATTCCACAAAACCCTGTGGAGTTGTTTGAGCTGGACATATTGCAATATGTTCCTTATCAACCTCCAGCTGTTGAGCCTGTCAACAGTTCTCCACCTGGTGGTACTGATGATGATGTAGTCAGTACTCACCTCTTCAGGTTTAGTGACAACCTGCCTGAGTCCACTAAACCTGATGCTCCTGTAGTTTCAGCAGCCCCATCCACAACAAATGCTGATAAGATTTCTGCAAGCTCTACTTCATTTGAGCTGCCATCTCCTACATGGTTTCAAGAATCTCCATCAACATTTGTTGCTGCTGAAAGTCCTACAAACACTTGAACTGACATTATAGTCTATCAAGAGCTGAAGAATCACCCCACATCTCAAATCATTGGTGATATCAATGCTGGAGTTTCAATCAGGAGTCAATTGTCCAATTTCTGCTTCTATGCTCTCTTCATTAGTCAGTAAGAGCCAAAGAACTATCATGTTGCTTTAAGAGACAATGGATGGGTTGAAGCTATGCAGCTTAAGCTTCTTCAGTTCAAGAAACAGCAAGTGTGGGAGCTTGTTCCATTACCCAAAGGTAAGTGTGCAATAGGCACCAAGTGGGTATTCAGGAACAAAACAGATGATAAGGGCCAAATTGTCAAGAACAAGGCCAGGCTGGTTGTCCAGGGGTTTGCACAAGAGGAAGGCATCGATTATGATGAGACCTTTGCTCCTATGGCAAGACTGGAAGCAATCAGACTGTTCTTAGCTTATGCTGCCTTTCACAGTCTTAAGGTTTATCAAATGGATGTCAAAAGTGCCTTCTTATATAGGAAAATAAAAGAAGAGGTTTATGTGTGTCAACCACCAGGCTTTGAAGACAACAAACATCCTGATTGGGTGTACAAGCTTGATAAGGCTCTTTATGGGCTGAAGCAAGCTCCTAGAGCCTGGTATGAGACACTCTCAACTTTTCTTCTCCAAAATAAGTTCACTAGAGGCACCATTGATAAAACCTTATTCATCAAGACTGTGGGACAACATAAGCTCCTTGTTCAAATTTATGTAGATGACATCATCTTTGCATCCTCTGATCTAAAGTTGTGTGATGAATTTCAATGCTCATGAAGCAAAAGTTTGAAATGAGTGCTATGGGGGAATTACAGTTCTTTCTAGGTTTGCAAATCAAACAACAGGCTGATGGTATCTTTATTCATCAGTCCAAATACACCAAAGAGTTGTTGAATAAGTTTGATTTACAAACCTGTAAGCCCTGTTCTACTCCCATGAGCAGCATCACACAACTAGATGTAGATCAGAAAGGTAAAGCGGTTGATGAAACCCTTTACAGATGTATGATTGGGTCCTTGATGTACCTTACAGCTTCTAGACCAGACATCATGTTTGTAACATGTGCCTGTGCTAGATTTCAGGCTGCACCTAAAGAATCCCATTTGATTGCAGTCAAAAGGATCTTTAGATATCTGCAAGGTACCCAATCACTAGGTCTTTGGTATTCAACTGGGCATTCTTGCAAATTAGTTGCTTCCTCTGATAGTGACTATGCAGGATGCAAAGTCACCAGAAAATCCACTTCTGGTGGTTGCCAATTCCTAGGCAATTGTTTAGTTTCTTGGCAGAGTAAGAAACAAACATCAATTGCTACATCCACTGCTGAAGCTGAGTACATTGCTGCTGCAAGTTGTACATCTCAGATACTCTGGCTTCAGAACCAACTCTTGGATTATGGCATTACAGAGACTAAGACTCCATTATTAATGGATAGTGCTTCAGCTCTTGCATTGTCAAAAATCCAGTCCAGCACTCTAGGACCAAACATATAGAGATCAGACATCATTTTATTAGGGATTGCTATGAAAAAGGTCTGATCGATCCAAAGTTTGTGCCTAGTGCTGATGAGCTTGCAGACATATTTACTAAGCCTTTAGATAGTGCCACATTTCAAAACTTGGTACTAAGGCTTGGTATGCTGCAGCTAGAATAATTTGACCAATACTGATGCTCTCAGTTCACAAGTACTGATGAGCATTAGTATGCAAAGGTCAAATATAAGTACTGATGAGTAATTTAGTCTTCAGCATTTTCACAACTACTGAAGACTAAAATGCTTAAAAGTACTGATGTACATTATTTGTTGGAAACAACTGATGTAGTGAGGTGGATTACAACTACTGATGTATTATTTTCAAACAAATAAGTACTGAAGAACAAATTTTGTTCACAAGTACTGATGTGTAATCTTACACAAGTACTGATGACAAAATTTGTTCACCAGCTCTTGAGTATTTCATCAGCACTTGTGAACATCTGATCACAAGAGCTGAAGGCATAAATACTCACAAGAGCTGAGGGTCAATGAAACATCTGAAAGTCAGCCAAAGAGCTGATGAGTAAATGTGGAGGTCAGCATGAAACAACTGATTTGACGGAAACAGCTGATGAGTAATTTTACTCTTCAGCTAATGCCAACAGCTGCTGTTTCATACCCAAACAACTGAAGGACAAAACCATGTCTTCAGTAGTTTCACAACTACTGATGACTAACACCATGTCCTCAGTTGTTTACAACAACTGAAGCAATACCATGTCTTCAGTAGTTCACAACTACTGATGTCAGTAGTTCACAACTACTGAAGGCTAACACCAAGTCTTCAGTTATTACAACGTCTGAAGACGAAAACTAGGCCTTCAGTAGTTTATAACTACTGAAGACTAATAACAAGTCTTCAGCCGTTTACAACATCTGATGGACAAAACCAAGGTTTCAGTAGTTTCATCTACTGAAGACTAACACCAAGTCCTCAGATGTTACAACCACTGAAGGTTAAAACTACGTCATCAGTCGTTACAACAACTGATGACTAACACCAAAACCTTCAGTAGTTTTCTTTCAGCCTTTGCCATACCCTATAAATACCCAACCTTCAGAGCTTTTCATTCTCACTTGACCTAACTTTTCAAAACCTCTGAAAATCCCATACACCATTAATGGCGGCCATGCAACTCAAACCTCGACACAACTGTGTCGCTCATCTCACCAAATCGCCATTATGGCCTAAGTTTCACAATGCCGTCGATCTGATGACCGACTCACCATACCAGACGGCATTCCTTCTCAACCCCACCATATACACCGACTCCTTGGCGGAGTTATGGACGAACATCATCGTCCAAACCGGAGAGAATGATGGCGAGGTCTCTCTCCGGTCTTCCGTCAACAACCACCCAGTAGTTATCACTCCAGCTACCATTCGAGAAACCCTAAAGCTGGAGGATGCCACCTTCCCAACCTCTTACCCCAAAGGCGCCCTCGACCTATGCTTCACAGCCAACGACTATCAGGGCGACCTCTCTGCCACCACCTTGTTGAAGAAACACTTCCCTGATCCCCAACGACTCGTTTTTCACATGGTGAATGTGTGTCTGGCCCCCAAAACTTCTTCATGGGACCAGATGTCAACAAGGTGGCAACAGGTATTGTATTCTATCCTTGAGAAACAACCCCTAAATTTTACTGATATTATATTTTTGGAACTCAAGGATATGGCCACAAAACCCATTTCTAACCGTTGGATCTTGTATCCTCGGTTCATAATGGCCATCATCGAGAGCCAGCTTCAAGCTGAGGGACTTGTTGGCACTGGGGTCCCTGCCAGGGCTGTTCTAGCCGAGGTATACTCCAGGCACAACTCTGACCACACACTCAAACAGGCTGGCCGGCTGCGAAAACCCACGCAGCAGGAACCCACAGCCTCCACTTCCAAATCCAAAGTCCCCACCAACCCAAGAGCCAAAAAGAAGCCAAAAAGGCTACTCAGGGAAATGAGTCCCCTGAGGATGCCCCTGCAACACAAATGCAGGATGTGGCTGCTGGTTCGATTCTCCCAGCAGCTACCATGACTCCACCCACCACAACCGCACAGGTTTCCTCTCAACAGGAGCCTGATGCAACCACTACTGGGGCACCCACACATCTGGGGTCTTTCTCACTTGAGGAGACTGCCATTGAAATGCACACTCCTCCCCATGTGCACTCTGCTTCAAGCCCATCTCCCACAGAAGCCGCCCCACAAAGTCCTACCCTAATAATTGCCAAAGTGTTGACCCACCTGAGCACTCCACCCTCTCCCCAGAAACCTATTACAACTGGGGAGACTCCAACCGAAGAGAGGGTGGATACGAGTGCTGGTGGAAGCCCCCAACACAGAGAATCACATGTCCAATCTCCCGGTGTGGCTAGGGAGATAGGACATTCTGGTGAGGCTGCCACTTCCCCTGCATCAGCACATGAGCAGGGAGAAGCTGGTACAAGCAATAAGACCTCACCAGAGACAACTGCCGATGATGGATCCAATCCGGAGGCTGGAAGTCCCCAGTACCAAGAACAAGGGGCACATGCAACTACTGAGCCACACTCAGTGCATGTACATCCTGACATTGTCAGGAGGTCAGGTGATTCAGTTCACACTGATGATGACCTGAGCTTCTTCTTTGATGTAGTTGCTCAAAACACTATCTTAGAGGATGAGATAAGCAGACTCAAAGAGTTGCTTGCTCAAATGACTCAAGATAGAAGTCCATCTGCCACCATTGACCCACAGATGGCACCTTCACCCGAAGGTCTCATAGACACTCAACCACTCCCACAAACTCAGCCACCAGCCCCTGCTTCTGGCACTAGCTCTCAGGACCAGAACCCCCCTGAGCAGCTAGATGCTATCCTCCAGAAATCCCTGCCTCTCATCACACCCATAATCACAGAAATTGTGATGAAAACCATTGATGAGAGGCTTCCCACTCATATCTAACCTCTGGTGGAGGTTGCTGTTGCCAAAGCACTTGTTGAGAGTCAAACCCCAACCAATGCACCCAAAAAAGGGGAGACCTCAGTGCAAGTTAAGAGGAAGAGGGGAGAGGAAGAGATAGAAGTAAAGAGAGAGGGGGCAAATGAGAGGGAGAGGTCTGAGGAGACAAAGAGGGTGAAGGGGAAGGAGAAGGTGAGGGAGGAGAGTGAGCGAATAGAAGTGGCTGAAATCCAAAAGGATTTCAGTGTCACTTATCAAAAGAAAAGGGGAGAGAAGAGAGGAGAGGAGGGAGAGAAGAGTGATCCTGATCTAGCAGCCCTTGTCAAGGAGGCTGATGCTGAACAAAGCAGATCAATGGACTCTGTCATTGAGCAGCTGTTTAGGCAAGGCTTTGACAAGGACACTGCCTTGCTAGACCAGGAAATTAGGAAGATGGAGGCAAGAGAGATTGAATACCGATGGTCTACTTATAGCCAAGAGGATAAAAATAGACTCGAGGCTATGAGTAGATTCATTTCGAAGTATCTGGGCAGGCCAGTCCTTGATGTCAAGGCATGGACCAGGGACAGAATCTTGGCTATAGCCACCAAGATCTGTTCAGCTGGTGATTTCACCAAAGGACTGGTCGCTGAGGCCCTTTCTGAGTTCGGTGCTGGGAACAAGACCCTGCTAGTAAAACTAACAAAACCTTCTCTTATCTCGAGGTTGCTAGCAGGGCCTACCAACATTCCCACACCAACAACCCAAACACAACCCACAAAACCAACCCCTTCACCATCAAAACCCGCAGCCAATGATCCACCCTTGAAGAAGAAGAGAAGGGTGTTGAGGCTGCAAGAAGAAGAAGAAGAGGAGGATGAGGAGGATAGACTGCCCCTGTCTGCAGTCATTCCTTTACCCAAAGCCAAATCCAAACCCATCACTCCCACCTCACAGAAGGATACTGTGAGGGTTAAGCTAGAGGAAGAGGAGCAGCAAAGACTACATGATGAGGAGATGCTGAAAAGCATTGACAAATCCTATGCTGCTTCTACTTCCATTATAAATATAAAGAAGGAAGCTCTGAGACTCTTCACTCTCAAGCAAACCTTTCAATATGATAAGGAGAGAGTGAGGACTTGGCCTGATCCTAGGGTGGCTCACAGGATAATTAAGAAAGATATGCCTGTGAGATACAAGAGCCAATTAAAGAAGATTGTAGATGAAGTGATCTCTGTGGCTCTTGTAGTAACACCCTGGGAAATAGTAGAGGAGTTCGAGAGAGCCTATAGAGCCAACCAATCACCCCAAACAATGTTAGATAATAGGGTGGTTAGGAAAGGGTTGGTCTATAAGAGGCTTGAGAACTTCCATAGGGATGAGCTCAACCTGTTGTTGGAAGGAAGACATCCAGATGAATTTGCATATAGGCAACTCACAACAGTTGAGCTCAAGAATGGAAAACAGGTCAAGTTCATCTCAGAGCTGTACGGCCGTGAGGGGTTATTCGATGGTGTGGCTGAGGACCTGTCCAAAGAAGAACAAATTATTTTTGTCAGAGCCTACACTAGAGAATCCTACAGGCTTGTACGTGGGAGGTAGGTTTCATGGATGGGACAACAGCTCTGTGTCCAATTCCCGAAAACAGAGCTCCCATCCATACTTAACCAAACAAATATCTGAAACCTCCTCCCAGGCCAGTGCTTATCAGGGTCAACTTCTGATCTGATCCAGAAGGAAATAGACCAATCTTTATGCCAACAATAAGTGGGACAATAAATAACTTAGAGGTTTTGGCTGCATTGGTTCAGGGGGAGTTTGTTGGATCAAAAGAACCAATGAGCCAAGATCAGGAAAATCTCTAAGTCCCACATGACATCACAACAACTGCTGAAGACCTTCATCAGCAGTTTGACAAAGTCTGAAGAATCAACAGCTGAAGATCAAAGATCTGAAGTACAACAGCTGAAGATCCCAAAGTGCTGAAGATAAGTACTGAAGTCTAAAGTACTGATAAACACAAGTACTGAAGACTTCAAGTACTGAAGACAAGTGCTGAAGATCAAAGTCTGAAGAACTAAAGAACTAAAGATCAACTGCTGATACACAAAGTCTGAAGACAACGACTGAAGACATCAGCTGATGACAACTACTGAAGTCATCAGCTGATGAATCATCTGAAGATCAAAGTCTGAAGACCAAAGTGCTGAAGCTTCAGAGTTTGTCACAACAGCTGAAGAAGTCTTCTTCAGTTGTTGTGATGGTTTCTTTTCAGTAGTTTTATATTTTCTCTTCAGTAGTTTGTACAACAGCTGAAGAGTTTGTTCTTCAGCTGTTATAGTTCAGTAGTTGTAAACGACTGAAGAGTTTGTTCTTCAGTCGTTGTAGCTTTTCAGTAGTTTCCTTTTCAGTACTTGTAATAGGTAGAACACTTAGGAATTTTGTAAGAAGATGTCAGCTGTTGTGACATCTTCAGTAGTTATGTTTATCAGTAGTTAGTTAAATAACTGTTTAATGTCATTGGAATCTGACAACAGTATGGGTCTTTTGCCTATAAAAGGGCAGTGACCTGATTGTATTCCACGCCGAAACATTTGAAATAAACAGAATATTATTCCTTTTAAGGCAGAATTATTCTCTCTCTACATTTACTTTACATGCAATATTCTTTATGTTCTTGCATTAATTGCTAATTATCATGCTAAATCCGCTGCGAACACAATCTAATTGATCAAACTAGAGGCTGAGATCCTGTCAGAAATGTATACCGAAAGCAAGTTCTAATCGCACGTATCATAAGTCACTCTCAATTGAATCCAGAATGAAAGTAAAATTGCAAAGGTTTGCAAAAACTGTTTAAGGCTCAAAAATAAACTCACAAATGGATGAGATTGGGTAAAAGTGTTTCATTTTGCATGATTACATATGTTTACTAAATTATTGCTTTTAAGGATATCACAAAAAATATTTTCAACTTTTATTTGTATTTCTTTTATCTACTTATTTATTTCCCGAAAACATATATTTATAATTTCGTTTATCAAAAATTGTTTAAATTTTTGGTATCGTGTCACAAAAAATAATGGTTAAGTGATTTTGTTAAAAATTTTTAATTTGGACCTGTTTTTAGCAAAGTATCAAATATGTATCTCGATTAATCCCATCCCCATACTTAAAATTCACATTCTCCCCAATGTGATAAATAATATAAAACAAGGAATGGTAACGAGATACTCCCCTAAAGATGATGAAGTCGACTTGTGCCTTTGCTTGTGAGAATCATCGGGGTCACCTAAAATATCATCCATTTATTAAAAACATTAAAATCCTAAAAGTGATATGGTTTTTCAAGGGCTTTATGGTGGGATATCCCCCACTCATGATACATTCGGTTTCTGATGTACGTGACATCATTTCTCAGGTCATCCACTCGGGAGTTCATATTTTCGACGCGGTTGAAAGCTTGTTGCACGTATTCGAATGATCTCCTTGCATGGTCACTGGTGGTCTGGATTGCTTCATAAAGGTCTGACATGGTTGGGAAACCGATGTTAGACCTTTATGAACAGCGGGTCCTGAATCTGACTGCTCTTGGTTTTACTTGAGTTGAACACCCCTGTTCCAATCTTTTTCCAAAATGTCCTTCTCATGGCACCGCTTTCTGCGTCCCTACTTTACTCATCTGGAAATGTATGATAAGCTGGCATTCCTGATATTGCTTCCTCCTCCATTTCATGTTCTTTATATATTCCCAGATAGACGCCAAACAAAGCGATGGATGTTTTTCGCCAATGCCCACCTAGTCTGAATGTAACTGCTTCATCATCCCAAGGGTCGGAGTCTTTCATGCTAAATCTGAGAGATGCTAAAAATTCAAGAGTTAGTTCATAAATAGAAGGTCTGTTTTGTGAAAACAACCGCTTCCACTGAACACTCAATAAATTGTTATATCTTTCGAGCTGTCCGACAGCCGCCAAGGTTTCCTCATCGGCTTACAAATGTGACTTTTCAGCCCTTTGCAAGAGCCTTTGCAACCGGTCACGACACCATCTTTCACGGTTTCCTCCAAATTGTAAGTATGGATGGTTCATGATCCTGAATTTTGACAAATCAGTTAAAATATACAAAATAGGTTTTTGGAATAGTCTATCTATTTTAGGGACAAAAATGATTTTCAAGAGCCATGTCACCCTTTTTGTGAAACCTTTGTTGAAAAACAGTTGACACGTTTGCTTTTTAAGAAAAAATTGTTAAACATGGGGCTGTGTCTCTTGAAACGTGGGGGTGCGGTTAACATTTTGAGGTATGAAATTTCAACTCGAGCACGCGTGGTTTTGTTTGTAAATCTTTGATTAAGCATAGGTTTATCATTTTCTTGCTTGAAAAACCAAAGATTATACGTTAAACATTTTAAGCATTCGTTAATAATTCAAGACAAAAAAAATATATAATGTTTCAACACTACTTGCTAATTCTTGTAACTTGAACATGATTAACAATGAACTCACCACGCATTATGAAGATAGTCTTGTTAACACTAAAAGGAAACATACTAATACTAATAACTAACTAATCATACTAATTAACACTAATCAACTTCAAGAGAAACATAAACAAGAAGGTATAAAGCATTCATAATTTCATAACATGTTTAAGTACAAGTCTTTACATATAATTATTAGGATTTCAGTTGTTTAGAGACCTAATCACCTAAATACATGCAAATGGCCATCATAATCATAGGAATTAGTATACTAACCTCTTTATCAAAGTTCTTGAAAGATGACTTGAAAATATGAAAGAAAAATTGAAAGAAATGGCACAATATGAAGAGATACGACTTCGCAGGCAATGAGTTCGGGTTATATCATGCAACATTGATGGGAACAAGACAAAAGGCTGAAACAAATCAAATTATGTCATTTTTTTTGTCGTCACGGGGGCGTGCCTCTAGAAGCACGGGGGCGTGTTCCCCTGATGCAGTTTCAGTTCAGTCCTTTTGTTGTCCCGTTTCTCAATTTCGCGCGTTGCATAATTTACCCGGTTAAGTTTTGTCACATCCAAATCATCAGAAAAGCTACGAAATTAGTCTAGAATTTAAATAAACAAGCCAAGCGACAATTACATTTTCTTAGTTCCTATGATTACATAATACGTTACAAACCGGGAATCTGAAACTGCAAAACCAGACTCCTTAACGCGCACTAGCGCACATGACACATCACGAAATGCCTCTAGAAGAAGCCTCCACACATTTCGTGTGGAAGGGTCGGGATAGGGTAGTGCGAAGTGTGGTTGCTAAGTTTCGCGAGCTGACGATTGACAGAAACAAGTTCCTCGCCTATTTCCTGAACTTTTTGGATAAGTTCAGCTAAGCGTTGAGATGCGGTGAGGTTCATCTCAGTCAATTTCTTGATTAGCTCATGAAGCTTGAAGAAGTATTCTTGAGCTGTTGGTTCCCGTGTTTCAGAACGTGGTTTCTTCGCAGGATTCCAGTTGGAACTTCCGTGACTTGATTCTTTCATCTTTTTAGGAGATTTTGAGCAGAAATGGGTGTGATGAAAGCTTGGAACAAGTGTGGTATTTATACACAGGTCAAAAAGTTGGTCACGGGGGCGTGCTTGGGTAGGCACGACCCCGTGCTTGTCAGAAGTCACCTTAAATTCGACCTGCAACGTTCCAGAGTCATCAGCGGAGATCATGGAAAACAAATTTTATCAAAGACACGGGGGCGTGTTCAGTGGGGTACGGCCCCGTGCTTGTGCTTGTGAGTTCTACAAAAAGTTAAAAATTTCAAATAAAATCTATGTACAAGTGTCGTGTTTTCGTTTCGGGTCTTCGGCGCGACCCTTCCCCACACTTAATCTTCATCAGGGCGGAGGTGTAATTCCTCCAAGAAAATCTTAGTTGGCCCATCGTTATATGGTTTTAAAGGATGTCCATTCACTTTGAAACTTAAACCGTCGTGGTTGAAAATTTCGATGACACCATTTGGAAACATATTTTTAATCGTGTAAGGTCCAGACCAACGTGATTTCAGCTTTTCGGGAAACAAATAAACGAGAGTTATACAGTAAGACATATTCCTCCACATGAAATTGTTTAGTGCTCCTTAAACGAGAGTCGTGGAATTTCCTTGTCTTTTCCTTGTAAACCCAAGCGTTTTCGTATGCTTGTTCTCTCAGTTCCTCTAGTTCATGGATTTGTAGAAATCGATTCTTTCCAGCAAGGCCTTGGACTAGGTTTGCTACTTTGAGTGCCCAATAGGCTTTATGTTCCAGTTCCACAGGTAGATGACACGACTTCCCATAAACGAGTTTGAACGGTGTTGTGCCAATGGGAGTCTTAAAGGCTGTTTGAAAAGCCCATAATGCATCATCTAGCTTGGTAGACCAGTCCTTGTGATTTTGTCCTACGGTTTTCTCAAGGATATGTTTGATACCTCGATTAGTGACTTCAGCTTGCCCATTTGCTTGTGGATGATAAGAGGTTGTAAAGCGATGGTTCACTCCATAACGAGCCATTGCTCTTTCGAGCTGGTTGTTACAGAAATGGGTTCCTCGATCACTAATCAAAGCCTTGGGGGTACCAAAACGAGAGAATAATTTCTTAAGAAATCTGACAACATTTCTTGCATCGTTGGTAGGCAGGGCTTGAGCTTCGGCCCATTTTGAGACATAATCGACTGCTACCAAGATGTAACGATTGCCAAATGACACCAGGAATGGCCCCATGAAATCAATACCCCATACATCAAATACTTCGCACACTTGAACGGGTTTCTGAGGCATCTCATCCCGTGTCAAGATGTTGGTTGCTCTTTGACATGCATCATAGGTGCGTACCATGTTATGAGCATCTTTGAAGATTGTAGGCCAATAGAATCCCGAATCGAAGACCTTTTCGGCTGTTAGGGTTGCTCCATGGTGGCCTCCTGTGGGTCCTTCATGACAGTGCCTTAGGATCTGTTCCGCTTCACTTCCGTATACGCATCTTCGAATAAGTTGGTCCGCACCGATTCTGAATAGTACGGGTCTTCCCAATAGTAATGCTTAATGTCAGTAAAAAATTCCTTCTTTTGCTGATAAGTCATTCCTTTGAGAAGGATTCCGCTTGCCAAATAGTTCATGAAATCGGCAAACCAAGGATGCTCATCGATTGAAGATTGGATGTTCAAAAGGAATTCATGAGGAAAATTATCGTTTATTCCTCGGTTTGTGGAGGGTTTGAATCTTCAAGACGCGAGAGATGATCAGCCGTTAGATTTTCTGCTCCTTTCTTGTCACGAATCTCAATGTCGAATTCTTGAAGCAGAAGTATCCACCGTATCAATCTCGGCTTTGCATCTTGTTTGTTGAAGGGCTGCATGATCGGTATAGACGATTGTTTTTGACAGGATTAGATACGAGCGGAATTTGTCAAATGGGAAAACTACTGCGAGAAGTTCTTTCTCGGTGGTTGTGTAGTTTTCTTGTGCGTCGTTTAGGGTTTTGCTCGCATAGTGAATTGGGTGGAATTGCTTGTCTTTCCTTTGTCCTAACACGGCTCCTACCGTAAAATCGCTTGCATCGCACATGAGTTCAAATGGTAACGTCCAATCTAGGGAAACCATAATTGGAGCGGTGACCAATCTCTCTTTTAACAGATCGAATGCACTGATGCATTCGTAGGAAAACACGAATTTTGCATCTTTCTCAAGAAGTTGAGTCATCGGTCGTGCGATTTTTTAGAAGTCTTTAATGAAACGACGATAGAATCCTGCATGACCTAGTAAGCTTCTAATTTCTTTCACGGTTATGGGATATGGCAGTTTGGAAATAGTGTCAACTTTGGCTTGATCAACTTCGAGGCCTGCTCGAGAGATCTTATGTCCCAACACTATTCCTTCAGTAACCATGAAGTGACACTTTTCCAATTTAAAACAAGGTTAGAATTCTCGCATCTAACCAACATTTTTTTCAGGTTTTCAATACATTGTTCAAATGAGTTTCTAAAGACGGAGAAATCATCCATGAAAACTTCCACTGAGTGTTCAATCATGTCATGAAAAATTGCTACCATGCATCTTTGAAATGTAGCAGGGGCATTACACAATCCAAAAGGCATTCGTCGATACGCAAAAGTGCCATATGGACAAGTGAATGTCGTTTTCTCTTGATCTTCGGGAGCAATGGGAATTTGAAAATACCCTGAGAAACCATCGAGGAAACAATAGAACATTTTTCTAGATAGTCTCTCGAGCATTTGGTCAATGAAAGGTAGAGGGAAGTGATCCTTTCTTGTGGCGTGATTGAGTTTGCGATAATCGATGCAAACTCTCCATCCTGTAACCGTACGAGTTGGAATAAGCTCATTATTTTCGTTAGTTACCACAGTCATTCCTCCTTTCTTTGAAAAAACTTGGACGGGACTGACCCAAGGCGAATCAGAAATAGGGTAAATCAAACCGGCATCTAACAGTTTGATTACTTCTTTCTTCACCACCTCTTGCATGCTCGGATTTAAACGTCTTTGAGGTTGAATGACGGATTTAAAGTTCTCCTCCATTAATATTTTATGAGTGCAAAAGGATGGATTGATTCCCTTGATGTCCATGATTTTCCATGCAATTGCTCGTTTATGTGCCTTCAGCATATTGAGCAACTTGTTCTTCTCATCTTTTGATAAGGCGGATGAGATTATGACAGGAAGCTGAGAGGTGTTTTCAAGAGAAGCGTATTCGAGATGAGACGGAAGTTCTTTGAGTTCTAAAGCCGGAGGGTCTTTGATAGAAGGTTTGGCTTTAGGTTCTAATTCTTGATCGATGATCTCAAATGCTTCTTGATAAGATGATATTTCATCAACTTCAAGTTCTGGAGTGATTTGGTTTTCACAGATGGGTTCGGTGGTTTGGATTTCTATTAATTGAGTACTGCAAGCTTCAATTTGACGAGTGTTCTTCAGATGACAGCTTATGATTGAGTCGCAAACATCAATATAATAGAGTGAATCGTCATGATGTTGAGGATGTTTCATGGATTGTTCTATGTCGAATGTCACCTCCTCCTCATCCACTCGGAGTGTGAGTTTGCCAGTGCAAACATCAATGAGGGCTCTAGCGGTTGCTAAGAAAGGTCGACCAAGGATGAGAGGAACATTCTTATCCTCATCCATGTCGAGGATCACAAAGTCAACGGGAAATACAAACTTGTCGATTTTAACTAAGAGATTCTCAACAATGCCCCTCGGATATTTGACAGAACGGTCAGCTAATTGGATGCTCATATGAGTAGGTCTAGTTTCACCTAAGTTTAACTTTTCAAAAACCGCATAAGGAATAAGGTTAATGCTAGCACCTAAATCGGTTAACGCGTTGCTAACAGAAAGATTTCCTATTAGGCAAGGTATGGTGAAACTCCCTGGATCAGTCATCTTTTGAGGTAGTTTGTTTTGAAGAACTGCTGAGCATTCCTCATTCAAAACTACATGTGATAACTCTTCCAGTTTCTTCTTGTTTGACAATACACCCTTTAAAAACATAGCATAATTTGGCATTTGGGCTAAGGCTTCCACCAATGACAGATTAATGTGGAGTTGCTTGAACAACCCCAGAAATTTGCCATATTGTGCCTCCATTCGTTGTTGTCTCAGACGACCTGGATATGGAGGTGGTGGAACATAAGGTGGCGGTGGTACGTATTTCTTGGCTGGTTCTTCAACAACGACAAGTTGCTTTTGCTTGTCACTTGTATTACTTGGTGTCTCGAGTTCTATTTCTTCAAGGATGGGCTATAATGCAGGTGCATCACCTTGAGTGGTTTTGCCACTCCTTGTGGTGATGGCTTTGACTTGAGCATTAGGGTTTGTTACAGTGTTGCTAGGCAAAGCACCTTGGGGTCTTGCAGATAGTTGTTGTGCTATCTGACCTACTTGGTTTTCAATGGTTTGCAATGATGCTTTGTTGCTTTTGATGTCAGCTTTGTTTCTTCGATCAGATTTCCGGATGTATTCATCTGTGGCTTGTGTGGTTAACAACAATTGCTGCAATATGTCTTCCATCGATGATGTTCCACGGTCTTGATTACTACTGCTTGGACCTTGGTGGTTTCTGTTGTTGGTAAGGTGGCCTATGGTTGAATCCAGATGATGATTGGTTGTTACCAGATTTTCTGTAATTCGAGTGGCTCCTCCAATTTGAGTTATTGTTATATGAGTTGTTGGGGCCTCCTATGTAATCAACATCTTCAACCATCATAATGCCTTGTGGGCATTCATTGGTCTTGTGTGAATTTTCGCATGTGTTGCATCGTGTTGGAGTCTTTTTAAGTTCAGCTTGCAATTGTTTAAATCATTTGGTTAAGGCTTCTAACTGGGTTGTGATCAGCGTTTCAGAGTCTACTTGATAAATTCCTCTAGAGTTGATTTTGTTTCTCAAGGGATTGTAAGCAAGCTCTTATTAGCTGCTTTTTCTAGGGCTTGGTATGCTTCTGTTGGCGTGACACTTCCGAAATCTCCTCCCGCACTTTGGTCTATAGCTTGTTTGTGTGCTCCGCTGATTGCATCGCAAAAAGTTTGACACTGCATCCACAGATCAAGTCCGTGGTGTGGGCATCTCCGAAGGAGACCTTTATATCTCTCCCACACTACGTGTAATGATTCATCATCGTCTTGGCGAAAGCTTGTGATGCTGCTTCTCAATTTGGCAGTGTGATAGGGTGGAAAGTATTTCAACAGGAATTGTTCAGCCATTTCCGCCCATGTGGTGATGGAACCAGGCGGAAGTGAATCAAGCCAGTCAATGGCTCGACCGTGAAGTGAAAATGGAAAAAGTCTTAGTCTAATAGCATCGTCTGAACAGTTATTGATTTTGAAGGTTGCACAGATACGAAGGAATCGTGAGATGTGAGCGTTAGGGTGTTCGTCTTGCAATCCGTGAAACTGAACAGAGTTCTCTACGAGTTGGATAATACTAGACTTAATCTCAAAATTTTTGGTTGCTTTTGCTGGTTGGACAACACTAGACTCATAACTGTCGATTGATGGTGTGGCATAGTGCGTCATCTTCATTTCCTCGTCTTGATTAGCCATGTCTCCTTCGGATGGTGTATCTTCCGAGATGTCTTCTTCGATGATTGTTGCTGATTGTTGTGGTCTTTCACGTAATCTTTGTCGGAAAAGTCGTTCAGGTTCTGAAAGAGGTGAAACAAGTTCAGGACTAGACGAGTCGGACATACACTAACTTAAGGAAGCATGAACTAACTAAGGCTTAAAATGAATCAGGGAAATGTAACTAAACTATCTAAGGCAAACAAACTACAAAATTAAAATAAATTTGAACAAAGATTGTATTAACAACAAATAAACAGGATAGTCAAAAAATCTGGATTGTCTTTCAAACTTGCCGTGTGTCCCCGGCAACGGCGTCAAAAACTTGATGAGTGCGGATAGTATATATATTTTGATAAAGGTTTTTCACACAGATTTAGTTTTAAATGGTTATTACTAATACTAACTACACACACAAAAGGCAAGTGTACCTATCGTGAGGTAATATAATGTTGGTAAGAACCAAGTATCAATCGTGGACACACTCAGCTTACTCAACAACCTTTATGATTGACTATCGGATTTGATTTCTATTCAGGAAAATGATAAATTGTATTGATATAACTTAGGGTTTTTTTAGGGTTTTATAACTAATAATAAAAATTAGATAAAGCAAAATTGAAACTTTTGGATTTGAAATCAGGGGATAAATGCTATCATCCTAACTTGGATTACACTTATGTAACTGTGATGAAGTGGCGGTGTGATTAAAGATACTGAATAAATTAATTGTGTTAACGTTTATAAAGATGAGCTGGCGCGATTTCTCGTCTATCCATTCCGTAGTGACCAAGACCATGTCAGGTTGAGATTTACTGCTTAGGTCAAGGCCCTAGTAATGTAAGTAAATCTTTTGTGTCCTTTTCGACATACGATTTCTAAAAACATAACTTAATGTAAGAAGAGAGTTGATCAAGTTCCATTCCAACATACCATTTATTTTAGAAAACCATAACAATTACTGTAGATTTCTCAGACTAATAAAAGGGAACCCGTAAATGATCAGAGAGTTAAGGTGATATGATTTCTAATAACCATCTATAGTTAATTAGCCATAGTTTGTTATGAATAAAAGTTGATCATATGTTTTTCAACCGTGTATGACAATCACAATTACAAACCATAAGTTTATAACCCCCCGTTCAAATGTAGGTGCTACCCATCGAAAGTTTTCCCAAAACCACCATAACATTAACACAATATTTATCACACCATTAGTTCATCACAAATTACATAAGTTTCATCCAGTTAGGATGATAATGAGAGTTTAGCTCATAATGAGCTGTAACATACAAACAACATAGAAGATAGATATGAATTCATCGGTAAAATGGAACAATCAAACCGGTGATCCACAATGGATGATGTTTAGACAATCTCGAGCTTCTTCCAAGTGTTGTATGCACCTCCCAAGCCTCCAAATGGTCTTCAAGACTTGATTCCCGAGAGAATTCTGCAGTATTTCACCCCACCAAAAGCTCTATAAAATGGTGAACTTAGTCCTCTATTTATAGGCTTTCCGGAGTGTTTAAGCACGGCCCCGTGACAAAAAGGCACGGCCCCGTGTTAGTACAATGCTTAAGAAAGTTGTTCGGCTCGTACGTACAGGAGTTGTCGGGCACGGCCCCGTGACAAATGGGGCACGGCCCCGTGAAAGGGGGAAACACGGCCCCGTGACAAATGGGGCACGACCCCATGACTGCTTTTGGTGAACAGTTTATTTTGTCCTGTCAGATGTCCAATCACGGGCGTGTGTCAAATTAGCACGGGAGTGTGTTTCAGGCAAGGCATGGGGGGGTGCTAAATGAGGCACGACCCTATGCTTGGAATTTTAAGCTTGGAATTTTAAGCTTGGATTTCTTCAATTTCTTGTCAAATATGCTCCTTTTGTCCATCTTGCCCTTCACAACACCTGAAAACACAATTAAACGATTTTAAGTACATAATCATCATATTTCGGAAGATATCAAAGAATAATTGATGTGCTTTTGATAGTGTTTTTATGTATAATTTGGAGCACATCAGTACGCAATGCATAGTTTACACCGATCACAAAAGCCTTCAACACGTTTTTAATCAAAAAGATCTCAATATGAGACAACGTCGTTGGGTGGAGTTGATTAGTGACTATGATTGCGACATTCGTTATCATCCTGGTAAAGCCAATGTTGTGGCCGATGCACTAAGTCGAAAGGTTCATAACAAGATGATTCCGTCCAAGAAATTCATGATCGACGCCAATAGTTTAACACCTTGAGAGGGTTCAATACTGAAATTCGACTAGATGTCAACGAGGCTACTGTACTGCTACAAAACTTGAGATTAGATAGTGACGTCGAGTCTAGTATCTTGGAGGCTCAACAAATGGTTCAACGAGAAGGAAGAATGAAGGATGAACTGGAGCATAACCTTCTAACTCAATTGGAGACGAAACCTAATGGGTTGATGCATTTCGCGAATCGAATTTGGGTTCCGAATCGTGATAATCTTCGTAACCTTGTCATGAACGAAGCTCATCAAACTCGTTATTCTATTCATCCTGGCTTCGATAAGATGTACATGGACCTGCGTGGTCAATATTGGTGGCCTGGAATAATGAAAGACATAACGACTTATGTAGCTAAGTGCCTCGCGTGTACGAAGGTTAAAGCCGAACATCAACATCCAAGTGGATTACTTGAACAACCCGAGATTCCTATGTGGAAGTAGGAACATATATCTATGGACTTTATAACTAAGCTACCCCGAACCTCCCGTGGACATGATAGCATATGGGTGATCGTCGACCGATTGACCAAGTCGACATATTTTATACCCATACGTGACACTTACAAGACATCAAGGTTGGCTTGTATATACGTTGATGAAATTGTAAGTCATCATGGGGTACCTCTGCACATCATATCCGACCGAGATGCTCGTTTCACTTCGCACTTTTGGTCGTCTACGCAACAACTCTTGGGTACTCAATTGGATCTAACCACGGCTTACCATCCCCAAACAGATGGTCAAACCGAGCGAACCATCCAAACCTTAGAGGATTTGCTACGCCTTTGTCTTGTTAGGACCGTGTACGACGGAGTACTAACTGATTCAACGTGATACCGAATCAAATAGCGCGGAATTCTATTTGATTGGCGATCCAATCAGGGAGAACGTAATCCGGATCAATACTAACGATTAGAAAATGTTAAGAATTGATTAGCAATGATCAGGAACGCTCTATGAAGTTGGAAGGGACGCTCTGTGCGATCTAGGACGGCTAGGGTTGAGAATAATCGAAGTGTTCTGTTTTTCCACGAATTAAGTGGTATTTATATGTTAGAGCTTTCATTCGTACGACTGAGCCAAGCGACTGGCTCAGTCGTCGACTGAGTCATACGATTGGTTCATTCATACAACTGAGTCAGTCTTATGACTCAATCATGCGATTGACTCAATCACCTGGTTCAGTCGTGCGATTGGCCCATTCACATGGTCCAGTCGTCCGACTGAATCAGGATACTTAGTTATACTCATTCTTGAACCTTTAATGGTTCAGAACTATGTCTAATAACTGTAAACCTATATAACATTGTCATATATGCGTGTAACAATAAATAATATAAATAGATATAACATTAAACAACCATCAAACAGATATAGAAGAGATTCTCATTATATTGATCAAACATTACATATGTGTTACAAGAAGAAGTTCTATTACATTTAAGCTCACTAGACTAGAACTGGGGACATATGTACCAACAAACTCCCCCTTGGACCTAGTTCTATCTAGACTTTGACCTCTTTTTTGAACTCTTCATATCTCTTCATCCGATCTTCTCTAGAAACCCCAGAATGAATATCAAGTGCGAAGCATAAACGTATAACGTGTTGAAACTGAAGCGCTTGCATGATATCTTGTGTGTCAAAAAATAGTGGCCACTTGTACAAGATGTATACATCTGAAGCAGACAAGTTGGTTAGCCACATAGGGTCGTATACCCTAATTGTCTCTATCGTCCCTTCTTTATCCAAAACTATGACGGCCTCACCAGTGGCGCCAGTCATAATACCACCATTTAAAATAGAGTGCAAAATCTTGTGGCATTTCCCTCAATGGAATACGAGACATTGTGCGCGGAGGGTGCCATCTCAAAACTACCTTCGGTCTGCCGGAGGTGGGGTCAACCTCTGTCTTATGTATCAACCTTTTGGGCTGTTAAGGTTTAAAATTGACCCACCTCGTAAGGTACTCCTTCTTCAGAGCCTTCTCGAACCATCCCGATATCTTCCCAGGGATAGCATACAGGAGGCTCAAGTTGGCTAAACGATTAAGCTCAAAACCAGGGAGAGTTTTCAGATCATGTGGGAATCTGAAATACTCTATTCCCTTCTCTCTCTTCACGGTGTATACTTTGAGATCATCAAATTATGCCCAGCTTATGATCTTGCCTGACACCTTTTGATATTTCTTCACCTTGTAGAGATTGGTGTAGGCGTTAGTCTTTGTAGGAGCTCGTTGCTTCTTCATTTCCTCCAGGCAGGCTGCCCACTCAGCCTTTTTAGATGCTAGATTAGCATCATCTGCCTGAGGATCCTCGGTTGTCGTCTCTTTGGCAGTAGTCATCTTCTCAACTTTATCAAGTGTACTGCTGTCAAATGCATCGCCCAGATCTGGTAGTACTTCGCCTTCGGCGTTAGTGTACTAGGGATAATGATCAGCAGTCACGTCCTCAATCTCCACCTCGTCTACATCTTGTAGTTCCTTATCACTGACTACATCTGCCTCTGGAGCATCTTTTACCAGCTCATCAGGATTCAGACTAAACAGTTCAGCAATCTGTTCATCTGTTAAATCATGTATTATCTCCCCCTCTTCAGCTGTGTAACTGACAGATCATTGTACGATCCCTTGTAAATCGAGAATCATCATCAATTTTGAGTCGATTTGATGAAGGGGCACAACATCATGCTCATCAACTTGTTTAGCTGAACCTGTTCAACAACCAAATACAGTACAAGTAAGTATACATTAAGCACATAACCGATGTTGATTTAACCTTTTAATTTTATATATATAACCTAAAATTTGAGACAAGATTTCAAGTACAAAGTTTAAATAATAAATAGACATTTAATCTTGAACTTTGCCTTGAATCGTTGCTGGATCTTCAGTAGATTGGGAGGTAGACGGAGCAGATGAAGGTGCCCTCTGATCATGTTTCCTTTTGGTTCTTTGTTCGTGCTCGGGAGCAAAGGGAAATGTAGCTGCATCTCCTTCATCATCATCATCTTCCTTGTCATGAGAATCTCCGCCACCCTCCACATCATCATCTTCATCATCATCCTCATTATCATCATCCTCATCCTCATCATCATCATCATAATCACCGTCTCCTTCCTTTATCTTCAAAGGATCAGCTTGGGACCCCTTCAACTTTAGCATGATCTTCTTGTTCGCAGACTCCAACTCCTCAATCTTTTGAGTCGACAGGACGTTGTGTTCCTGGAGTTGGGCAATCTGATGTGCTTGAGAAGCATTTTGCTCCTCAAGCTGAAGAAGTCTTGCTGTCTTCTCCTCATCCGCTGCCTACAGCTTCAGCACCATTCTGTTTAGTGCTGTCAGCTGTTCCTCCACTCCAACCGGAGGGAGGGATGAACCTGTTGGGAAGGAGGATGGGCCGGCTTGGGTAGCAGTGGTTGGTGGTGTAGTGGTGAAGATTGGGGGTGGTGTTGTGGTGGTAGGTGGTGTGGTAGTGAAGATTAGGGGTGGTGTTGTGGTGGTAGGTGGTGTGGTAGTGAAGATTGGGGTTAGTGTTGTGGTGGTAGGTGGTGTGGTAGTGAAGATTAGGGGTGGTGTTGTGGTGGTAGGTGGTGTGGTAGTAAAGATTGGGGTTGGTGATGTGGTGGTAGGTGGTGTGGTAGTGAAGATTGGAGGTGGTGTTATGGTGGTAGGTGGTGTGGTAGTGAAGGGGTGGCGTTATGGTGGTAGGTGGGTGGTAGTGAAGATTAGGGGTGGTGTTGTGGTAGTGATGGGTGGAGGAATGGTAGTGGTGGTAGCTGAGGAGGTAGTGATAAGAGTGATCCTCCTGCGTTTGGGCTTCAGCCCATGTGGCTAAGCCATACGTTTCCTCCGTGTCCCCCTGGATATAGAGGCTCCCCCTCGATTGCTGGGAGAGGCTGGGGTGTAAGATGGATCAACTGTACAGCTCCCAGACTCTCCCGGGCATCCACCAACCGCCCTTATATCGTGCTCAGTTGCCACTTCCTGACTTCCCACAGTCCGGGTGAGCGGCTCTTCATTGGACTCCTCCTCCTCCTGCATATGAAAATCAGGGTGTATCGGAGCTGGTTCGGGTCCTCCCTGACCATCCCCTCCCTGATCAGAATCGTGATCATCGTCGGAGTCATCGGAGGGTAGAGCAACCTGCTCCACATCCAAATCGCTGTCCTCGTGGAGCCACTTCCTTTTTGCTGGTGCCACATAATCATCCCGGGCCAGATGCCCAAACAGTCGCCTGACAGGGGGTTTTACCTTCTTCCCCCTGTACACCTTCATCCTGCCCAAGGTGGTATCATCCATCACCTCGAGCACCACAGCGTCCTCCTTCTCCTTGGGCAGCATCGGGAGCTTCTGGTCAATGATCATCTGCATGAAGCGAGGGTACATGCAGAAGCTCTCCTTGCCCTTCGTCTCTATGTTCTCCACTAAGTAAGTGAAGATCATCCGCGAGAAGCTGAACGGATGGTTCAGCACCAACGCAACATATGCGTTTTGCATCTGCTCAGATAACTCATCAAAGCCTCCTTTCCTTGAGGCAATGCACCTTAGCAGCACGTGGGCTAAGTACTTGAATTGGGGGCATAGGTTGCTCTTGTTGAGCATACCTGCATTGATATCCCCAGATTACTTTGCCCGTAGAAAACAACCTCGAACCGTCAGCGGGTGTAGTCGTGTGGGACAGTCACTGTCATCCCCAAACTCTAGGACTGTCCTGAGATCATCTTCAGTGATCTTTATGGCCTGATCGAAGATAGAGCTCCTGATACGGTAGGGCTCGACAGATCTGTCTACAGCAGCATTCTCCCAGAATGCCTGCTGTAAGGAGCGATAAGGAGTGCAGGGAGTAGATATAGCTCTGAAAATCCTCGATCTCCGTAAGAATGAGATGATCCCCGAGAACTGTGCCGCGTTCCTGGATGTCAGATCCAGATGAGCACAAATGTTGAGCTTTGTGCTCATGGTCAACGACTCGCCATCTGTTACACAATGTAAATAAACGTTAGTGCATGTTGAAGATAGCTAAATAGTGTCAATGAACTTTACACTTTGGTTTAGTCGTGCGACTGAGCACACGATTGAATTTAGTCGTGCGACTGAGTTAGACGACTGAGCTCTATTCAGGCGAATGAGTTCATACGAGCGACTGAGTCAAGCGATTGGACTTAGTCGTGCGATTGAACCATTCGTCCAACTCAGTCGTGCGATTGAGACTAGTCGTCTGCTCAGTCGTGCGATTGAAGTTCATCAGTGTGTCCAGTCGCCTCTTCGACAGTTTGTCCATTCAAATTCTTGTTTTGAGCAAAATTTGATATTAAACATCGAGATTAGGCTCATTACACTCGGAACAGTCCGATTAAGTATCTTTTAGGTTTTGTTTGAACTTTTAGCTTAGTTTGGATGGTTTATTTGTCCATTTTGTTCTCGGTTACTGTTAGGTCAAAATTTGAGTGATTCGTGATGTCATTGATCGATTTTATTGATGAACCACCTCGAATATTACCTGTATAAGCAGTACAGAATGTCAGAACACACGAATATATGGTAAAAGTGAATCAAACAAAATTTTGGCAGAGGTTTCTTAAGTCGTACGAATAGAGGGGCGATTTGGGTGAATGGGCGACTGATGCCGATTCGACCTGTATTTATACTAGGGCAAATCCCAATCGTGCGGCTGAGCCTAGTCGCATGAGTGAATGTGCGACTGAGTTGTAGTCGTGCGATTCACTCACTCGTTCACCTCCAATCGTACGATTGAGATTCGTTCGTACGACTGTCACAGTCGATCACCTCCAATCGTGCGATTGGGCTCAATCGTATTGTCCATCCGTACGACTAGACTCATTCGTATGTTCCAATCGTACGACTGGACCATACTTATGGTTCAGTCGTGCGAATGGTCATACTTGTGACATTTTGACCATTTTACCATTCGACACTTAGATCCATTTAACAGTAGATAAAACATTATAAGCCATTTGATCATCTGAGACATGACCATTTTAAATACGACCTTTTGATCACTTCAGATGTGATCCATTTATCCATCTGATCATCTCAGACATGATCCATTTAACCACCTGATCATCTCAGACATGATCCATTTATCCACCTGATCATCTCAGACATGATCCATTTAACCACCTAATCATCTCAGACATGATTCATTTATCCACCTGATCATCTCAGACATGATCCTTTTATCTTTTCAGAAACAAGTTATTATAGATTAAACATTTAGTTCATTTTGTGACATTTTCTGCAATGAATAGTATAGCACAGTCCGACACTGACACACTTAACCAATAAAGTAAAATACTAAACTAAATAACAAAACGAAAATATTTTTGTGTTTTGTTAGGGTTGGGTAGATAAGCCTATTAGCATTAACATCGATTTCAAGGCAGATTCATATGGAATCAGACAGGCATGAGCTAAATCACTTGGAACCTTTTATATTTATCGAAAAGTAAACTAACATCTTTACATATCACAGTTTTTCATTTATCTGAGACTCCTAAGCTCTAACTGGGAATCATGCTTGATATTATGTAACACACATTGATTGTCAACATCAGTAGGTGCATCCACGACGATTGTCAGTATACTTGTCCATTTAAATCCATACACAGACTTTTGACATGCATTGGTGATGAATTAAGTTATGTTATTTCAACCAACATTTGTGGATCCCAAGCTTATATGGTAATCAGCATTCCTTAGAGGACTTTCGAGCAGTCTATAGGTAATATGACAAGAAGAGACTATTCTTAGAACTTTCAAAGAGAAGCCAAGCCTCAGGTCAGTGCCATCGCACAGCAGAGAGGCGGCAAACAACAGTGAATTCTAGAATATGTAGGTTATGCTTATCCTCAGGTCAGTGCTATCGCACAACAGAGAGGCACACAACCTATCTCCTTGTTAGAGCAATACTTATTTTCTTTTCCACATAACGCACCAACAACATAAGTTATCAGCTTGATTGCGCTTGTATTCATTTTTTTATGCTTTGCTCCTTTTGTGGTCATTCGCACACCTTTGGTGGCGTTTATTTTCTCGTTATCCCTTATTGGAAATAGCTGATTGTGTTAACCAGTGATAAGATGGGAACCCACAGTCAGTTGAACCATTTAGTTTAGATTGCATTCACCAATGATGTCTACTCGTCTATTGTGTTGAATCTACCGACACATCGTATAGTGAACTAGCACCTCCCTAGATCAACTTTCTCCATGTAATTACAGTAACACTCAAGCGTACTATCATTTTCCCACTCTTGTTAGACTCAGAATCCTCTAACTAACAATTCTGTGATTTAATGAAACTAAAATTTAAAAAAAAGTAAAATCTTTTTGGTGTTCCAAGTAACTAGATGCCTATGTACTATCACTTTCCAATTTTGTAGAATTACAGCCTTGTCTTTGTTGTTTATGCCTTTTAGATTATCTGCCCTCCCCCCCACTTTTTTTTAAGTAACTAAATACTGAAAGTAACCTAATCTCCCCCTAAAATTCTAAAACAGAAAATCTTTTTGTGTTTTTGGATTTTTATAAGACAAGGAAATTAAAATTAAAAATAAAAAAAATGAAAATAAAATAAAAACAGAACTAGTGTCGGACTATGCATCTGTGTCTTCAGAGATAATGTCACTTTTCTTTTTCACGCCGTTGACCTCTAACAAGTAGAAAAATCTGGGTTTATCAAACGGTTTAGTATAGAGGTCAGCGCGTTGAAAATCCGTGTTTATTTTTACCACATCTATTAAGTGTTTTTCATAACAGTCGCGTATGAAATGATACTTTATGCCTATGTGTTTGGTTTTAGGGTGTTGTACCGGATTTTTAGTGACAGCTATGGCAGCAGAGTTATCAACATAGATAGGGGTGTTCGAGAATTGCAAACCGTAGTCTCGCATTTGCTGTTGGATCCAGATAATCTGAGAGTAGCAGCAACGTATTCAGCTTCACAGGTTGATAAGGTAACCGAGGTCTGCTTCTTGCATTGCCACATGGCTAAACGCCTTCCAAAAAACTGACACCCTGCTGATGTAGACTTGAAATTCATTTTGCAGCCACCATAGTCTGAATCACTATACGCAGTGAGCTCAAAGTCATCATCATGAGGATACCACAACCCCAGTGTTGGTGTACCCTTCAGATAACAGAAGATTCTTTTCACCCCGATCAGATGATTTACTTTCTTTTTTGCTTGATATCTGGAGCATAAACATGTGGCGTACATGATATATGGACGGGAGGCAGTGAGATACATGATAGATCCAATCATCCCATGATACATAGTGGCATCCACCAAATCCCCATTCTCATCAGGAGCCACATCATGATTTGTGGCGAGTAGGGTACCGGCAGCAGTGACATTTTCCATATCAAAGCGACTAAGAATGTCGCCGAAATACTTAGTCTGATGCAGAAAAATACCGGCAGGTGTCTGATCCACCTGTAATCCCAGGAAGAACTTCATTTCTCCCATGGCGCTCATTTCAAATTCTGCCTTCATCACAGATTCAAATTCTTTACATAACTCTTCGTTTTGTGAACCGAAGATTATGTCATCCACATAGATTTGCACCATTAGTAAATCAATGTTTCTTCCCTTGATAAATAGTATGCAGTCAATTACACCCCTGCGAAACCCGGGTTTCAGCAGATGAGTGGAGAGCTTTTCATACCAGGCTCGAGGAGCCTGATGTAGCCCATCCAGAGCCTTGTCTAACTTGTAGACTCTGTCCTGATGATAAGGATCTTCGAATCCTTCGGGTTGACTGACATATACCTCTTCACGGATTTCCCCGTGCAAGAATGCACTCTTAACATCTAGTTGATAAACTTTGATCTTCATGTAAGAGGCGTAGGCTAGAAAGATGCGGATAGCTTCCATTCTAGCCACTGGTGCAAAGACTTCATTATAGTCGACTCCCTCGACTTGTCTTAAGCCTTGAACAACCAACCGTGCCATGTTTCTAATAACAACACCTTGGTCATCCTTCTTGCAACGTAGCACCCATTTGGTGCCTATCACTTTGACTCCTCTGGGTCGGTCAACGAGTGTCCATACTCCAAGTTTCTTGAACTGTAGCAACTCCTCTTTCATAGCATTGACCCAAGCTTCATCCTTCAGGGCATCGCTTACGTGTTTGGGTTTAACTTGAGAAACGAAACATCTAAAAGCCCCATCGTTCACGTAGCCCTTTTCCATAATTTCAGCATAATCGGTAGTATACAACCTATTTCTTGTCTGCACGCCAGAGTGTAGATCTCCAATGATGGCCTCCGGCGGATGATTTGTACTGATCCTAGTCACAGGTGTCGTAGGGACGACAACTTCAGTATCCAAATTAGTGACAGGAGGTTCAGTATCAGTGTTCCCAGATGCATGTTCAGCAGCTGAGGAGCTTCCTTCTTGATCAATATTTGGTGCAAGGAATGTCTCAGTTTCTTCTTCTTCATCTGTCGAGTCATCACTCTCATCCTGCTCGGTTGGTGAAGATCCCGATGAACCACTCGCAGGTGTTGGATTACTAATATCCAGATTCGGTGTGTTTAGAACATCGTGCATCATCTGAGTAGCAATATCATCATCCGAATCTATTTGAGGAAGATTAAATGATTTGAAAAATCCATCGTAGTCAAAGAATGACGATGGACCTTTTCCAGCAGGGGGGATGGTGAATCGTTGAACGTCAACATTGCACCATACTTCTACCTGACCAGTAGAGTTGTTGTAAACTCATTTGTCTGGTATGCTGTATCCCAAAAAGATCCCCTGATTTGCCTTTTCATTGAACTTGCCCTCTTGAGTTTTCTTCAGTAGCGTACAAGGAGCGCCGAATTGTTCCAGATACTCAAGGTTAGGTTTACGCTTCTGTAGCAACTCATAGCAAGTCTTCCCATGCCTCTTCACAACTGACACATGATTGAGTGTGTAGCATGCATTGGCAACAACTTCGTTTCAAAACTGCACTGGCAGCTTTGAATCTGCCAACATAGTCCTGGCGGTCTCGATCAAGCTCCTGTTCTTTTGCTCAGCAACTCCATTCATCTGTGGTGTGTATGCAGAGGTGAATTGATAAACAATCCCCTTTTCTTTGTAGAAAGCATCCATCCACTGATTCTTAAACTCCGTGTCATTGTCTGAGCGAATCTTCCTAACCTTCAGCTGAACAGTCTCTTCCACTCGGTTTCCAGTGATTTTTGTACCAGTTGTGCCTGATGTTGACGCTTTCTGGTCAGTAGCCGGAGGGGCAGATTTAACTGCTGTGTCCGGATCGCTGACCAGAGGAGTTGTCACCACATGATCCTTTATTGGGTTATTATTAATTGGATGTTGTTAGATGTTCAAAAGGATCTCATGTGATGGAGGCACAACTTTGTATCCTAAACCTTCCCCGTTGTTGCGTTCTTTAACCAAGTTTTTCAAAATATGTGAAGAACTAGCTAGACTGTGGAGTTTTTGTTTCAAAGACTCATTTTCAACTTGCAAAACAGCTCGTTCCTTCTTAGTTTCTTCGATTGTCTTTAAATAAAACTTGATATCATTTTCTTGGTTAAACGCAACAACCTCAGTTTCTTTTAACTGTTTCTTTAATGCTTCAACCTTTCTTTATAGCTGTTTTCATTTTGTTTTAAGATTCTGTTTGCCTCAGTGCACAGTTTTAAGTCATTTACTAAGTTATCATTATGATCTAATAACCTAGCAAATTTCAGATCAATGCTTTCCCTAAATTTATCATATTCAACACAAGCATGTTTAGTAAATAACTCATCCTTTGATTCTACCTGTGTAGATGTAGACGTTCCGGCCATAAAAGCATTTTGAGGTGCAGATTGAGCTTCAGATTCAGCATTCAACTTATTTTCAACAAGTTGATCAACAGCAGCTATGTCTTCATCTAGATCAGCAGTGTCAGGCTCAGCTGAGTTCTCCCCCTCACTCGCTGAGTCTTCATTCAAGTACTCAACAGAAGCAATGTTGGCTTCACTATCAGATAAGAATCGGAAGGACCAGTCCTGTCCTTCATCACCTTGTGCCACCAAAGCCTTTGAGTCACTGCTTGTTGTAGCTGGCTTTTTCTCTTTCTCTTGTTTTGTGAAGGAGGAGAATGGGTTTCCATTGCCAGTCTTCTTTGGTTTGACACATTCCCTCTTGAAGTGTCCTTTCTCCCCGCAACTGAAACAGGTGACCTTTGACTTGTCGAAACCAAACTTAGTATCTTTTGTAGCCACCAGATTCTGACCTGTTTTCTTCACAAACTTCTTTGCTCGTCGCACAGCACTCGTGAGAGCCCACATAATATCCATTCTTTCCAACTCATTCTCATCCACCTGCTCATAGTCTTCATCAGCCAAGTGGCAGTTTCCTATCTTCCCTGCAACCAAACCATCATAGGAATAAACCACAGCAGCAAGAAGGTCCATGTGTTCCTTAGCCACTTCCACCGTTACTTTACCCAAGTTCTCTGTTACTAACTTTGTCGATTGAGCTTCCGTAACACTGTGTTGAACCCCTGAAGAGACCGTTGACTCACCAACAGACGATGAGCTTTGTCCAGATGTGGATGTATTAGTAACAAAAGCAGTCTGCAGAGGAGCATTGGAAGATTTTGTAGTAGGAGTTGGAGTCACATTGTAGAGAGTCAGATCCTGAGCATATGAACCTTTCTTAGCCTTGTACTTGTGTCTCACTTCTTCTTCTTTCAGTTTCAGGATGAAGTCATTTATATCCAATGTCTCAAGAACTGAATTGTATCTCAAGGTGGAAATACGAATCCCACTTTTCTGGAAGCCCGTTAGCCAAACTTGACACCTTTTCTTCTTTAGACGTTGTAACACCATGAGTGTGAAGTTCACTCATCAGATGATAGAAGCGGTCAATGATATCATCCAAACTCTCATTCCCAATGGTAGAAAAATTATCAAACTCTTTCTTTAATGCTTTGGCCTTCAAGGACTTAAGAGTTGAGCACCCTTCATACCTTTTCTCAAGAGCTTTCCAGAATTTCTTACTTTGCTTGTGCTCTGAATACTGATGGAAGATTTCTTTAGGAATAGACTGAGTTAACATCGCGTAGGCTTTCTTTTCAGCATTGTAAGCAATCTTTTGAGCATCAGTCAATCCACTCAACGTTAAGGGTATACCATCAGCGCCAACTGGCAAATTGTAACCAGTCTCAATAGCATTCCAGAGATTAGTGTCCATGCCATTGAGATGAATCTCAAACCTTTGCTTCCACTACGGAAACTCATCAATTGAAAGAAGCTTAGGTGGCTTATTATGGTTACCAATCTCATTCCCCAGAATAAGTAAGTTCTGTATCCTGGAGTCTTTCCCTGCTGAGAATGCGAAATTCTCTGAGTCCATGATGAATTTATCGTAAACTTGAAAACACAAACTGAGTATGCGACTGGAAGGACGACTGGGGAACGACTGAGACACAATCGTACGATTGAGCTTAGTTGTACGACTGTGCATGCGATTTAGGCAGCTGTGCGAATGAACAGAAACGATTAGACCAGTCGTGCGATTAAACGAGCGATTGGTGCAAATGTGCAATTGAAAGGAACGATTGGAGTTCAGTCGTGCGATTGAGTCAATCGTGCGACTGAAACTGCTGACTTCGAATTTTTCAAAGGTTTTTCACACAATTCGACCTAAAAACGCTGTTTTGAATACCCTAGTTGGCTGGAACTCGAAAAAGACTTAGTTTTCAAGGCATGCACACGTAAAAACTTGATTTTGAGCAGAAAGAAATGATCTTTTCGCTTAAAAACGTTGACTTTTTCACAAAAAAGATTGAATCCACGAAGAATCAAGAGCCAAAGCTCTGATACCACTTGTTAGGACCGTGTACGACGGAGTACTAACTGATTCAACGTGATACCGAATCAAATAGCACGGAATTCTATTTGATTAGTGATCCAATCAGGGAGAACGTAATCCGGATCAATACTAACGATTAGAAAACGTTAAGAATTTATTAGCAATGATCAGGAACGCTCTATGAAGTTGGAAGGGACGCTCTGTGCCATCTGGGACGGCTAGGGTTGAGAATAATCGAAGTGTTCTGTTTTTCCACGAATTAAGTGGTATTTATAGGTTACAACTTTCATTCGTACGACTGAGCCAAGCGACTGGCTCAGTCGTGCGACTGAGTCATACGATTGGTTCATTCGTACGACTGAGTCAGTCTTATGACTCAAGCGTGCGATTGACTCAATCACCTGGTTCAATCGTGCGATTGGCCCATTCGCATGGTCCAGTCGTCCGACTGAATCAGGATTCTTCGTTAAACTCATTCTTGAACCTTTAATGGTTCAGAACTATGTCTAATAACTATAAACCTATATAACATTGTCATATATGCGTGTAACAATAAATAATATAAATAGATATAACATTAAACAACCAACAAACAGATATAGAAGAGATTCTCATTATATTAATCAAACATTACATATGTGTTACAAGAAGAAGTTGTATTACATTTAAGCTCACTAGACTAGAACTGGGGACATGTGTACCAACAATGTCCTTGACTTTGGTGGTGATTGGGATACGCATTTACCGCTCGCGGAATTTTCATATAACAATAGTTACCACTCGAGTATCAAGATGGCACCATTTGAAGCACTTTATGGTCGTAAATGTCGTTCACCGATCTGCTAGACCGACATTGGTGAAAACTTCATCACTGGTCCTGAACTTATACAAGAGACGACCGATAAAGTTTCTATCATCCGAAAGAACCTTGAAGTGGCAAGAAGTCGACAAAAGAGCTGTGCTGATAAGCGACGTAAGTCATTGGAATTCAAAGTTGGGGAGATGGTTCTTCTTAAGGTTTCACCGTGGAAGGGTGTTGTTCGCTTTGGAAAGAAGGGTAAACTGGCTCCAAGATTTGTACGACCTTTCAAGATTCTGAAAAGGATTGGGAAAGTGGCTTACAAACTGGAATTACCTTCCGACCTTAGTGGAGTTCATCCTGTGTTCCATGTCTCGAATTTGAGGAAGTGTCTGACTGATGAAGGTCTGCATGTTCCGTTGGATGACATCCAGATCTACGAGTCATTACACTTTGTTGAGAAACCCGTTGAAGTTATGGATCGCATTATGAAGAAGACTAGAACCACCACTACCCCAATCGTTAAGGTACGCTGGTAGAATAAGCGTGGCGCTGAATTTACTTGGGAACGTGAGGAGCACATGAAGAAGAAATACCTGTTTTTATTTCTATAGTGTCATTTTTAATTTCGGGACGAAATTCTTTTAGGTTGGGGAGACTGTAACATCTCGTATTTTCCGTAAATTGAAAAATTAACGTCGTTAATTCTTGTAAGGACCATTGTTGGCAATTATGAAACTTATGGATTGTTCAAGCTTATTTCTTTGTTGTTTTTATTTTTATTATATAAAAGTAATAATCAACTAACAATTATAACAATAATAACACTACTAAAAATAATAACAATAATAATAACCAAGATAATAGTAATAATAGTAATAATAATCTTATAACAAAATATAAAGTTAGTAAACCTAAAAAGTGTTTAAAACTTAAAGTAATTAAGTTAAGGGGGTTGTTTGTCAAACTATAAACTTCAAAATGAAGGTTTAAAGCATAAAATGTTAACAAATGAAACTACATAGGGCAAAAATGTAAATTAACAAAATTAATAAACCTTCCCCCCCTTTTTCCCGATTTTCTGGCCAACCCTCCGGCCACCGCCGGAGCGGCTCCGGCCAACCCCAAAATCATCAAAATTTTTCGTTTTTCGATTCAAAATCGGTTCTAAACGTTTCTAGAACTCATTTCGAACTTGAATGCACCAAATAAACGCGTTTAATCATCGGTTACTTAGTGAATCGAATGCATAACCGAAACATTTCAATTACTTAGTCGTTCGGGCATTAAATCATAATAATAATCTAATTAAACGAACATACACAATCATCTAACTAAACCTAATCGTTTACATCTCTCAATTACACATGAAACACACAAAAATTACATCACCGACCCTCTTCTCTTCAACGACCTGCAACCTATTCGAATATCATCATCCCGACATCAAAAACTGAAATTTACTTAGGTTTCTTGATCATTGAGACTACTTGAGGCCTTCTGTAAAACGAATTCCAGTATCAAGCACAGTTGCTATCCGAATCAACCATGACATAGCCGCGGCCTATTCATCGTCTTGTTCATCTCCAATCCCTCATCATTCGGGTAATTACAACATGCTTTGTACTCGTTTAAACATGGGGAACAAAAGCCCCATGATTATTGATGATAACCGATTCGAATTAAACTTCAATTTGGCCCTAATCGATTCTAGGGTTCTTAAGAATTTGGGAATTTTCTTTAAATGGGTTTATAATAATTCCAAACCAACATAAACCGCGGCCAAGGCCCTGGTTCACTGGTTAGACACATGCGCCTCCCACCTTGAGGTCCCGGGTTCGAACCCGGGCACCCTCAACTATTTTTTTGGGCCTTTTTGAGCTTTAAAAAATTATATAAAATTTCTAAAAATTATAAAAATCAGTTTTATAAACTTTGTTTATTTTAAAAGTTATCTAATTATTTTCTGTAAATTATTTCTTTAAACACCTTAACAATTTTATATAAAATATTATTAACAAATGTTATAATTTTTTATTTTTATAAAAAAAATAATAAACTTTAAATAGTTGAAATCACTAAATTATTATTAGTCATTACGTTATCTTTAATTATAGATTAATTATGTTAATTATAAAATTTTATTTATATTTTATAATTTAATCATTATAAAGATTTAATTTCTTATAATTTCACAAATTATTATAAAGGATTAATTAAATTTTCTTTCATTGTATTAAAATATATATGATTGCGGTCTTATTTATAAAAACCCCAAATTCTTATTGAAACCTTAGTTCACGTTAAAACGTTGATCTTATTAAATCTTCATCATATACTTATTTGACATGTGAGTTTCCTTGCCCTTTTTTATCTTTTCACACTAATTTGGGGTGAAACATGATTACTTATACTTAATGCTCTCGTAAACGTTTAGACTTGTAAAGCACTTGCAATTCATATTTTTGTCATGGTTATTTGTGTGCTGTAAGTGTTTATATGAGATACATATTTTTGTTTGCAATCATTAATCATTGCTAGCCTGACGACGTCTTAGATCTTTGGGCCTGACAAGCCTATTTGGCTCTAAAGCCGAGGTATTGCCGGCTCCTGATGACGTATGCTTGTTCATCATGGGAACCAAATACACTTAGCCAATCTTATATACTTGTAATCAAGTCGAGGTTTGGTTGTAACGATATGTGTTCTATAACCTTACTAACTTATAACCTATGACATGAATTGCTACTTGTAATCTTATCATATTATGTATGAAAACCTTGAAAACTCACCAACTATTTTTAGTTGACCTTTTATTTTTATCATATTTCAGGTCATGCTCAAGTTTAAAGTGATCTTTTGAAACTTGTAATAATCTAGGATTTGGACCTAGTTAATGGAATAAAAGAATTATGTTTTGTTATGTTATGTTTGAACTTATTTCATATTTGAGACTTATGTTTGTAATTTCTTTTGAAACTTATAATTTTGAATATTTACATTTAAATATAGCATTATGTGGTTGTGAACAATCTTAACGCTCACATCTCGACGATTCCGCCGTCAAGGTTGGGGTGTGACACGGATAACCGTACAACGAAAGAGGTGTTGTGATTTAGCAGTGGCGCGTCAACGAGGCTAGCAGCTGTGAGAGTTTTTGCCGACTAAGGAATCACACGTACAAGAGACTGCAAAAGAGAGGTATTGCGGCAGAGATAGAGTTGGGATGGAAGGGAGGTTTGCAAGGGGTGTTTCTATGGTTGACGGCAGGGATGAAGTCGATGGGAGACTTACGGTTAATAAGGAGAATCATGTTTTACAACATGGCATAACAAGCCCCTCTAATTCACCAAGTTAGCGATTTGTGTTTCCTTTTTTTTGACTTTATTTAGGTTCAGTTGTTAATTAAGAATTGTTGGTATCTACACTAACAATTATTCAACGATTATTACTTAACAATCATAACTTCGTTAGTTATGATTTGATTGATTATACCATAACGGAGAGAGGTTACCTGAAAAGTACGAGATGTCACATCATCCCCTTGTTGAAGAAATTTTCGTCCCGAAAATTCAAACACCAGGGTGAACAACTAGTGGACGAGCTAGTCAATTATCTAGAACATAAGCAAGATAGGGGTTTCTGAGGATTTCTACACAAACTGAAAACAAGAAATATCAGGTTTCGTGAGAGTTGCGACATCATCCCCTTGTTGAAGGAAATTTCGTCTCAAAATTTAAAGAAAAGATATCGTACGAAGGATACCTTAAGAAGTAAATGCCTGATTCTGGAACAGTTGTGGATACTTCTTCTTCATTTGATCCGCGTGTTCCCAGGTAAACTCTGGTCCACCCTTTGAGTTCCAACGGACTTTGACGATATGAATACGACTATGCTTGAGAGTTTTGACCTCTCGGTCCATAACTTTCACCGGTTCCTCACTCAATGAAACACAGTTGTTCATCCACGTGTATCTCTTCTAATGGAACGACGAGAGTCTCATTTGTAAGGCATTTCCTCAAGTTTGAAACATGGAACACATTGTGTACTCCACAAAGCTCTTTGGGTAGGTTCAACGGGTAGGCTACGGGACCAACCCTTTTGACAATCTCAAAAGGTCCAACGTAGCGTGGGTTTAGCTTTCCACGTTTCCCGAAACAAATTACACCTTTCCAAGCGACACTTTCAAAAGTACCTTGTCGCCAATTTGAAATTCCAACGATTTGCGACGTTTATCTGCGTAACTCTTCTGTCGATCGCGTGCTGCTGCCATGCGATTGCGAATTTGTACTATCTTCTCAGTCGTCTCATGCACAAGTTCAGGACCCGTAAGTTGGCTTTCTCCAACTTCTGCCCAGCGAATAGGTGACCGACACTTACGCCCATACAGTGCCTCAAACGGAGCGGCCTTGATTGAGGTGTGATAACTGTTATTGTAAGAAAACTCAACTAACGGTAAGTAACTTTCCCAACTGCTGCCAAAATCAATCATGCACGCGCGCAACATGTCTTCTAAAGTCTGGATTGTACGCTCACTCTGGCCATCAGTTTGGGGGTGATATGCAGTGCTCATATCTAGTCGTGTTCCCAATGATCGTTGCAAAGATTGCCAGAAATGTGAAGTGAATCGAGCGTCACGATCAGAGATAATGGAAATTGGCACACCGTGCCGAGAGACTATTTCTCTTAGGTATATGCGAGTTAACTTCTCCATCCTATCAGTCTCTCTAATTGGTAAGAAGTGTGTGGATTTCGTCAAACGATCTACAATCACCCAAATCGTGTCGCATCCGCTGGGAGTTCGGGGCAGTTTCGATGATGCGTAGGTTTTCGGATAACCGTACAACGAAAGAGGTGCTGCGATTTAGCAGTGGCGCGTCAACGAGGCTAGCAGCTGTGAAAGTTTTTGCCGACTAAGGAATCGCGCGTACATGAGACTGCCGGAGAGAGGTATTGCGGCAGAAATTGAGTTGGGATGGAAGGGAGGTTTGCAAGGGGTGTTTCTAGAGTTGACGACTCGATTTGTGTTTCCTTTTTTGACTTTATTTAGGTTCAGTTGTTAATTATGAATTATTGGTATCTACACTAACAATTATTCAACGATTATTACTTAACAATCATAACTTTGTTAGTTATGATTTGATTGATTATACCATAACGGAGAGAGGTTACCTGAAAAGTACGGAATGTCACACGACATCTGCAGTTGCTTTTGTAGCTTTTCAGATTTGCCACAAAGCTTTTGGGATTTTTCGTTTTAACCCCTCATCATATCTCTTTTAGCATATATTGAAATGTAGCTTTGTATCTTCATTTCATCTTCATTTTGGGAGAAAGTTAGTGAGAGAGGCCAACCGCCTACCAGACGCCGGACGCGGCGGTGGTGGACGGCGGCGTGCTTGGTCGCCTTTCTGTGTGTGGATCTCCGCAGCAACAGACGTTGGCTAGATGTCGCTGGTGGGTCGGCGGTGGCGTTGGCTAGATCTGTGCCTGGTCACCTTTCCGTCGCTTTTTTGACATCCGATTTCGGTAGGTCTCAATGGTGGGTCAGCGGTGGTGATTGCCACCAGCATGCTTGGTTGCATTTTTTGCGCTCTGATCTTGGTCGGGGCCCGATCTTCTTCTTCGCTGCCCCGATGTCGGTGTTGGCGGTGGTGCCTACTACCGTCGCGGCCTGGGCGATGGTGATTATTTCACTTTTTGGCGGTCGTCCGCCGCCAACATGCAGGCGGTGGTTGCCCCGGTGTCGGTGTCGGTGCCTTCTACCGGCGCGACTTGCCGCCTTGTCACGTCGGTGGCGTCACCGATGGGTGCTTTGATTGGGTATCTCTGTGCCAGAAATATCAGGCCGTCAGCCTTCTATTTCTGGCTACATTGAGGCGGTGATTGGGGCTTATGATATGAACCCTAAGTTGTTGATATGATGAATGTGTAGGTTTGCTCTGAAACCCTACATTGTTCGACACTCGATTCCTGTTGCTTATGTTTCTTTGGCTATGATGACTGTGATATGGACTGTTGCTTGGCGTGGCATGAACGAGGATGCGAGTGACTTGTTTTTCACTTGCAACCCATGTTGCTGCCACATCGGTTTACTAATAAGATCTGAGCCACGTTGTGTAAATTTATTATGGTTTTTGTCTTTGTATTAGTCATTACTGGTCACCTGCGTTCAATTCCTTTACGTTCGATTGTTTATCTTCCTTTGTTCTATCATGTTGTGAGCACTCTTGGTTGTTGATGTCATAATAGTGGTATTCATTTGAGGCTGTTGCTTTTGGTTGTTGCACGGCTATGATGATACATGAAAACTGGTACCGGTTGCATTGGCTTGGCAACCATTTTTAATGTGCAGCCACAACCTGCCATTAGTTCTGAGCCACACGTTGAACATTTCAATTTTACGCACCGATTTGCGGCGTTCTCAAGACGCGCAACGCGCGTCTGGGTAATAACACTAGTTTTATGAATTGAGGGAGGGGATATATGCAATTTTAATTGTAAATTGAGTAAATATACAATTAAAAATATTAAAGGAGAGGATGTATGCAATTTTAGTTTTGAATTGGATAAATATGCAATTTAGTTATTTTACAAGGAGATATATGTAATTGTTCCTATATAAAATGTTTAAAAATATATTTAGCAAAAAAATGACTAAACGTTAAATTCACCAATAAAGACAAATTGACTGACTAAATTATAATTTATATATTTGTTCTTTTAAGCTATTTTGCATTTTAAACAACAAAATTAATTCATTATATTACAAACTAGCCTAGCACACAGGTTGAAAATTTTAAAGTAAATATAAATACAAATATTAACTATCAATTACTATTAATAAATTTATAATATATACACTTGTGAAGATAGATTAAGTAAATGTGTATACATGCAAATTACATGAAAGAATTAAATACATAGAAAAATAATATTAATGTTTACAAATCTCTAAAATCTTTTTTGTATACAATTCTCTAACCATATTCAGTTAATAATTTCTCAACCTTAAAAAACCATCTTTTTAGAATGTTCCACTTTAATATAAATATAAAAGTTAAGAATATAAAGAAATATGTTTTATAAGATAAATATTAATAAAATAAGATAACAATTCGATTAGTTAAACAATACCTCCTACTCAACCACAATAAACTCAATATACTAAGTTTTTACGAGATTATTATACATTGATTGTATTCATAAATGAATCACACAAACCTTGATTGTATAATCACGGCGTGATTTGTCAAGATCCTTTAAGAAAGGTACCTCTAATATTGATGATGTCTTGTTGAGCAATATAATTTGGGGTGGGATTATTGTACAAATGGAGGAAAAAAACTAAAAAGGGTAAGAATTATTATTATCCATTAAATCTTGTATCCAAGGTCTAAGAAAATTCGGTGGTATAATGATAAATAATTGAAACTTTAAATGATACACCAATGGTATTTTAGTCACCATAAAAACAAGCGTTTTTAATCTTTAAAATGCCTATAATTTTGATACATAAAAATGAAGTATTTTTTATATTAGTTCAGCTTATTGTGTAATATTCGTCAACTTATTGTGTAATATCAGTTCATTGTGATATTCATCAGATCATTCTGGCTAATGTTAACCATTTTGTTATGTATTGTGTTTTTTTTAAAATAATGATTTTCAAATAATATAATGCTAAAAATGTATTTTTTTATGTTTTCAAATTCATTGTGTAATCTTGATCAGGTAATTATGTAATCCTTATCAAGTAGCTCATTATGTCTATTGCTAATTATCAAGTCTAGTGCTAGTAATTGTGTCACCCACTGTGTGTAATGTTAACCATTGTGTTATGTTTTGTGTTTTTTAAAATGATGATTTTCAAATAACACAATGCTGAAAATGTAATTTTTTTATGTTTTTTTCAGTTCATTGTGTAATCCTAATCATGTCATTATGTAATCCTTATCAAGCAGCTCATTGTGTCTATTACTAATTATCAACTCGAGTGTTAGTCATTATGTTACCCATTATGTCTAATATTAACTATTGTGTTATGCGTTGTGTTTTTTATAATGATGATTTTCAAATAACAAAATGCTGAAATGTAACCTTTTTACGTTTTCTAATTCCTTGTATAATCCTGATCAAGTCATTGTGTAATCCTCATCATACATCTCATTGTGTCTATTGCTATCATCGAGTCTAGTGCTAGTTATTATTTTATACATTGTGTCTAATATTGGCCATCATGTTATGCATTATGTCTCTTTAAAATAATGATTTTCAAATAACAAAATAATGACAAATGTATTTTTTTACTATTTTTTCAGTTCATTGTGTAATCCTAATCATGCAATTATGTAATTCTCGTCAAATAGCTCATTGTATCTATTGTTAAATATTAAGTCTAGTGTTGGTTATTATATTACACATTGTGTCTAATGTTGACAATTGTGTTATGAATTGTGTTTTTTAAAATGATAATTTTCAAGTAATATAATAATAAGAAATGTATATTTTTTATGTTTCAAGTTTATTATGTATTCTTTATCATCAATTCAGAAGATTACATAATTACCTGAAAAAACTACACAATGAATTAAAAACATGAAAAAAATCTTTTTTTTATGTCAACATTATAGGCGTTTTAAAGATAAAAATGCTCGTTTATATGGTGTAATTTTTTTTTAAAAGTAATGTAGTTTGCAAAAGTTATGAATGTTCGAAAAAAGGTGAAACATGAGAAGAGTGAACATTATCAATTTTGCTCCTAACCTAATTTTGATTAAAAGGATACATGTTAACATTTTAATCTTCCTTACAATTTTTAGTTTTGAAATACTTTGCATTTGAATCTTGATAGTTTATCAATAACGTATAAACCAGTATACACAAATAAAAAACAAACCAAGTGAAGGTTACAATATTATAGATTAGAAATTAAAAAAGTTTAAAACTAATAGTAGTAGATAAGTGTAGCGATCGGTCAGCGTATTAAAATTATATAATCTGTTACGACGACTTTATTCTTTATAATTTACCCAATGATTAAATGTAAGACGTAAAACATTATCCACACACACATTCCAGTTTTATATAGCATGTAAAGTGCACGAATGATTCCACATGTACATTGTATTAAAAGGATATATAGTTTGCGTTAGTTTTTAGTTACAAGGTTTTGGTTGTACTAGGATGGATATACCATTATAATCATGCACTTTTTTTGGTATTTGTCTATTGGAGAACTAGTTTTAATAAACTCATGTATTACACGATTTGAATAAATAAATAGCAAATATAATAAAATTTTATTAACTATAAAATAATATTTAAAAATAAGATACGATTAAAATTATATATAAGTAAGGTCTATAAATAATAAAACAATAATATCTACTTTTTAAACTTTTGTTATTTAACTTTAATTTTTTTTACAAAAAGTTAAATACATTTTGTTTCAAAACAAAACATTTTATATAAATATCATTTTTTAAAAACTTTCCTTATTATAACTCCCAATTTTAATTATTTTTGGTTTATGTATAAATTACTTTTTAAATCATCAATTTTAAAATATTTCATATTTTTACAAAAGTTTGATGTTTTAGAAAAATTTCTTATGTTTCTTAAAAAATAAAATTAAGAGATTAATGTAGTGTTGCCACATATCCCTCTAATTACTCTTCTATTAGAGTATGAAAATATAAAAAAATAAAACGTAACATTTAAATTAGACATAATTGTATTAGAATTATCGTAGTTTATACATATTGTTTTAACTACTTTAGACCATTGCTATACAGCATCAACATTTAAAAATGTTCATATTATAAAATATAATGCAATAAACGAAGTAAAGATTAAATTATATTTTAAGTTATATTTTTTAAAATTAATGAAGAATATAGATGCTATTTAAGATTAGATAATGACAATTTTAATACTAACTTTTTGCTAATTACATCCAAAAGACACATGTTTTTTTATACTATCCACCTAACCGTCACCTAGGATTTAAACACCTATCGTTAGCAGAATAAAAGTTAAATATTTAATTATACATTAAATGCTAATAATTATTTATATACATTTCAAATTATAAAATAATTTTTTTGACAAATAAAAACATTTTTTATTAAAAAACATAATTCTTATAAAATATTTATCAAATAATGAAGTTTATTTTTAATACAAAGAACTTTTAAAATGAAATTGTTTAAATAAGTATTTTTAAAATAATTTGGAGTGTTTAAAAAATTATTTTTTAAAGAAAAAGTTTTCAAAAATGAAAGTTTAGAAAAATATTATTATTGTTTTATTATCTAAAGTATTTAATTATACATAATTTTAAATATTTTTTTAAATTATTTTATAGTTTCTTTTTTTAACGATCAATAAACGACCCTGCTTCAGAGGATAGATATTATCTTAATAGGGCTCACTTATTCGTTTCCGGTCGAGACCGCACTCATAACCCCCCCAGGAGGAAACTCATTACTAGGAAAACCATCTGACTCAACTCTAAGTTTTTTCTTAGAGTGAGATTTGAACACATAACCTCTCCAAAATTACATGTGATGGGTAAATCACCTTAACTAGATGGAATAAAGATCATTATATTTTATAGTTTCTAAATATAATAAATAAGTATTAAATTAACTTTTTCATTCAATCCGTCTAGTACACGAGTTTTTAAACTGATTAATGATAAAACACGTCATAATATTGATTATACAAATCGTGTTTAAACCCACCCCTCAAATCCGTTTTTACCGGAAACATTCCTATATAATTACTCACCCTCAATCGACATCTTATACCATCAAACTTTAAACTTAACCCACTTATCAAACCACCATGGCTTCTCTCACCTTCACCACAATCTCCACCACCATGACCACCACCACTAGGGTTGTAAATGAATTAAACGAGCATGAACACCAACATGTTTGTGTTCGATCATTTAACTTTACGGAACACGAACACGAACATATAATCGAACATAATTTTTTTGTTCATGTTCGTTCATTAATTAAGAAAATAAAATGTTCGTGTTCGTTCATGTTTGTTCGTTAAAGAACTAAATGAATACTTACGAACATAAACGAACACAAATAAATAATAATAAACAAACATAAATGAACAACAAGAAACAAACATAACCAAACACAAAATCATTTTGAAACTTTAAGGTGTATTAATAGAAATTAAAATTTTATTAAACTTATAAGTTTCAAATATTAACACATAATTACCTTTTATTAATATATTAATACATATAAATAAACAAACATATATGAACAAACATAAATGAACGTTCATAAACGTTCGTTTATGTGCGTTCATATATTTTCGTTTATGTTCGTCAATTTCTTAAATAAACGAATTTTTCTTCATACAGTTCATGAACGTTCGATTTATATACAGGTATATATAACACCATATATACCTATCTTCTAATAAGTGTAAAACGATTACTTTTATCCTTTGGAAAACCTACCTAACCTTTTCAACTTGATTTCCTGTTAACTTAACTGAACTTGTTTACAATCAAAGAAAATTATGATTTCGACCAACAATTGTGTGGACTAAAGATCCATATCTCATTTCTTTTATCTTGATTTTTGTAAAGGCTTAATCAATTGAACATTTGTGTCCATAACACATATACACATCTTTCTATTATTTGAAAATCACCCGTTTCACCAGTTAGGTTCATAATTTCCTATTCATCCAATTCACAACACCAACTTTAAGTTACTCAGCGTAATATTCATTTGAGAATCATGTGATATTTGGAGAGAGTATTTTGATCTATTCATATTAAGTCGACAGAATATTACTAACAACGTTAACATGCATGCTACACTGAAATGACAAAAAAAAAATGAAACCACAGAGTGACCAGGTGTCACACCCCCGCTTATAGCGGAAACACGAGGATGCGACGGACGGGATCGTCATAACACTTGGTATAATTACAGAGACATATTACATGCAAAATCCTCGTGTCATGACGTCGCCCGACACAATGGTGACTTGTGTCGTGGTTAGTCAGTTCCACGACTATCATAGTCTTAATAATTCTAAAAATCCATATACACAGTGTTCAGATATAACAGTAAATGATATACAATACAAATACAGTCTATTGAATTCCTGGGGGTCTCTGCTAAGGCATCAGCTCTAGCTATCCTCTTTGTTTATGATTACCTGAAAAGATATGCTCAAAAATGGTCAACATAATTGTTGGTGAGTTCCGCAGGTTTAAATTGAAAACATGTAGTTGATGCTGTATAGAATTTGATATGGAATCATACTGTAAGCAAAAACCACATAACATGTGTTTAAGACAACCAAACCTAATGACGTTTATGCATATAAGTTTGTCGGAATATATTCACCCTTGGCCTGATTGCTGGCAGCTGTGTTGGTAACTCACAAGTTAACCAATCGTCGAAGGGTGGGGGTGTCAACCCAGTAGTACTACCAATACCTATCCGTTGGTTCCCAAACCCGAGAATTAATGGTTGTAAGAATCGTAGAATAACACCATGTATGTATTAGAATATGAGAATAGTATCACGTCGATTCCAAGTATGAAAATTTTATGTAAGATTTTACAGCATCGAAAACGGGTGAGCATACTTTTCCCCCAAGTTTGAAAAACATTGAAACAATTATAAAAGCATAAAAAGGGGCCACGGAAACTCACCTTGAATTGATGTAATGTATATGAACAAGAACTTCAAAGAATTAGGCAAAGCACGATCAAACACGATCAATACCTATTATTAATTGTAACTAAGTCTTTAAAATGTGTTTATTGCGAATAAATATATTTGGTAAGGTTTGATTTAACACGTGTCACATACGCAATATATATATGTTACAATCTTTTTATATATTCGTATATGTTTTAATAAGTAATTATCAATAAGTATTAAGTTTTACCAAATAATTATTTACATGTTGATTTCATTAGAAAGATTTCATAGGTGTATTTATATATTTTTAGGATTAAATATAAAAATAATGTGGTTTAATTATATAATTTATAATTATCCAAAGATAATTACAAATAAGGATAATTACAATTATAGTATTTTGATTAATAATAAGGTATTAATCTATATCTTTAGTTAAAATATATTTTACAAGAAATAACCCATAATTTTATTTGTAAATAATTTGTGAATTTATAAAATATATTTAAAGATAATATAGCGTTTATCTTATAGAAATAATTATTTATAATATTTATAAATAATATTTATATAATTTTCATGATTATTTCATAGTTAAACTTGATTTAGAATTTATTTTATAAAAATAAGTATTTTTAACATTTTTAAATAATATTTTATAAAAATCTATTAAAGTTTTTAAATAAAATAAATTTACAGAAAATTATTTTGTAAGATCTAAAATAAGGAAAATTATTAAAATTTATTTTTATAATTTTTAGAGAATTTTCCATATTTTTAAAGTATTTATAAAGCCTTTAAAAAAATAAAAAAATAAAAAGGAGGTTGCCCGGGTCGAACCCGGGACCTCACACCCACAAACACACAGCCCAAACCAGTGAACCAAAGGCCGCAGCCGCGGTAAGAATTGATTTGTAATTGTTTTAACCACAATTTCCCAATTTCCCCAAATTCCTATGAACCCTAGCTTCGATCGAAGCTAAATTGAACAACAATTCAGTGTTGTTTATGACCAGATCGATGGGGCTTTTGATCCCCATGTAAAACCGAACCTATAGATGTATTTAATTACCTTATTGATATCGAATTGATGATAAAATCAATGAAGAACAGGTCGCGGTTGTATGGAATCCCAAATGTTGATCAAATCTTGATGAAACTCGAATTAACTACATAGAAAGCTTCGAATGGTGCTAAGGGTTGAAAGACCTCTATTAATTTCAGGTTTAGAAGTGTCGAAGGTGGTGTTCGATAGAGTTGCAGGTCGATGATGAAGACGATGATCGAATTGGATGTTTGGATGTGTTTCTGGTGCAATTGAAGTTGTATACACATTAGTTACATTTATAGTAGTGTTTAGGCTGGATTAATTCGATTAAAAATAGAATTGTAGTGCGATCGTTTGTGGAATTGTTCGATCGAGTGGAAGTGGGTCGGTTTAGTGGGTTAGGTACTCGATTATTTCAAATTACTGTGGGTCAGGTGTTCGAGTCATCCCCGCGAGGCTGTCGAGCATGTTTAATTTGGTCAAAACCGTGTAGATTTGGGTGTTTTGGCCTCGCCGGAGGCTCGCCGGAGATTGGCCGGACCGGCGGCCGGGAAAACGAAGGGTGGGGGCTGGGTTTTCGATAATTACACAAATGGTCCCTGAGGTTTTCAGTTATTATTATTTCATGTAAAAACTTTGTTTTAAAGTTTCAGATTTGGCAATTTAACCCCCTGGACTTCATTATTAATATTATTATTTATTATTATTATTATTATTATCATTATTATTATTATTAACATTATTATTATTATTGTTATTATTATTATTATTACTATTATTATAATTATGATTATAATTATTATTATAATTATTTAACATCAACATATTAAACTTGATTATTTATAAAATTTAACTTTTAACTAATAAAAATAATAATAAAAAAAATACGGGATGTTACAGTCTCCCCTGCTTTAGGAAATTTCGTCCCGAAATTTTAATCACGAGAAGGCTGAAACAAAAAGATTAGGTTACTGAGATTTCATTTGGTCCTTGCGTCCCCAGGTGAACTCTGGGCCACGTTTAGATTCCCAGCGGACTTTGACAATAGGTATCCGGCTTTGTTTCATTTGTATAGAATCTTTTACAAGATTCTTGACATAATGTATGCCAATTTGAACTCTTCCAGAGAATCGCGAGACTCTCTTTGAGATTTGGCATATGGAACGTTAGGACACGATGACGAGTTACCATGGTATGTTAGACTTATAATCACAACTTCCACAATATAATTTCGTGGTAAGGTGAAGTCTAGAAATCATTAAAAGACCAGCAATGATAAGAAAGGTTAACCGTTGGAATTTAAGAATCCCAAACGTACTCATATGAAACGACCTTAACGCATATCTTATGAATATGTATTTCTCCTTTGACCAACCATCGGTCTAAGAATAATACGCTATGCGAAGATCTTGGAATGGGTTCACAAGGATGGTTAAGAATATTGTTAAAACAGAAAATGAATCAATCATTTAAAATAACGATTGATGTAACATCATACCTTGGTATACGAATATTTGAAACAAATGTAGGTTAATTTCTTGACGTTGTGAGATAATGTGTCGAATTGAATTTTTTTATAATGCACCAATTGTCATCATACAGTTAAGATAAGAGGCACTTATTCTGGCCAAGTTACAACTAAAAAGTTTCCATGACCGGTAGGAATGAAGAAGATAGGTCACACACAACAGTCATTTCCTTTCCAACCTTCCTATTCTAAGAACAATACTGTATACAATAATCTCAGTCTTCGAGTAGTTCTATACATCTTAACTTACGCATGTCAAGAGTTTTCCTATCTCCACCGACTAACTAATTTCTAAGCAACTGGGGTTCATGCCAAATGAAGGAGTGAATTTGAAGGAATCAATGCTATCCTCTACCAGTATCCAACAGATATGTGTTGATTGATGATAAGATATGTGCCTATAATAACATCTGAGTCTTCTTGTCTATTTCACCACTAGTTTGCTTGTTCTAATCCCAACTTTGTCCTACTATTCACAGATCTTCCCAATGTCCTACTTAATTCTATTTGATCTAAATGTCACAAGGTATGACATTAGCTTTGTCAACTTATGGATTCTATCAGTATAAAGAGCATGATACCAGTATTACAATTTTAACTTTTGCATTTCATTCCTTGGGTAGTAGTACTCCCTCGCCAAAGATTTTAAACTTATCTCAAGTCATGACTATTGCAGCCTCACTACCTTATACTTGAGTTTAGGCATTCTACCATTTCAGTGCGGTACCCACTAGTGGACAAGCATCATTCTTCAAAGGCCATGTATATTCTAAGCAACCATTCAATTTGCATAATTTCTGAAATGTAAAAGGAGTGACGTCTCACTAGAGATAAGACTAGTGTCACCATGTGATTCCCATATAGACTCTAGGTAGATTAGAACTTATATAAGGGTAAATGTTATAAATGTTTCATTTCCTACATATTCTGGCGCTCAGAACTTTATCTACAGCATGGTTAGTTAAAAGCAGGGTCAAAATAGTTCAACCTAAGTTTCGTGTGAAGATTGTCATTAGGTGTCTAACGGTTGAAGATGTTGAAAGATTTCACGAGCGTAGTTTTAAGGAAGGTGGTTATCAATCACAATCGGAGTTGATATTAAAAATATTCCTTAAAGGCTTTGAGGTAATGATTCATGCCTATCTTAATAATAACAAGAAAACAATCTAAGGTTGACATTTGCCACCAAAATACGGGTTTCAATCCTATTTTGGTGAGATCATGTCATTTATGAAATGTAATTTCCAATGAGAATAATTGAAGTCAATCCTCAAGATAAGGAAGTCACCCCAATCCAGAGGATGAAATTTCATAGAACTAACAAATGGGAAACCATTTATCGAAATAGAGAATCATCAAAGTAAGGGAATCTCCCCTGCTTTGATGAAATAGAATCATTTAGGAGATACGAGTGTTCTTAGTCATAGGTTGACTTGCAAACTCTTGCATTTCCCACGGTACAAGCAGTATAAAGTTTGACTTTACGATGAAAGGAAATTAATATCAATTAGGAATTAGGAAAATTTCAAGTTACATCAGTGTAACAAAGAAAAGATCATGCTAACAAGCTTAAGATCAAGGTTGAGATAGTAAAGTTTGTTAGGATGCTGTTCAAATCTTGAATAATTTAAATCAGGAAGACGAAATCAAGGACAAGAATGATTCGACATTATAATGAGATGTGAACATTCGATTGACAATCGAAGGGAATACGGGGACTTCTCAAGATATGAGATCAGCCATACCCTTATTGATGACATGCGTACTTATAAGTGGTAACAAGGTTATGATTAGTTTATTCGATTATTGAGGTGAGTGATCACCTATAATATAAAATATTCAATTAACAAAGTATCCCGAGATGTAGGAATTCCACCTACAGCATTGCATGTTCTGGGTGGTGTGACACAGACTTTGACGAGATTTTGAAAACCACGAATAACGAGTCAAAGCTCATTTTGAAAATTATTTGATTTAGGCACGCAATGCCTTGACTATGATTTAAGATTTGTGTATGCTTTGATAGGAATCAAAGTAAAAAAATCACATATGGTTTTACTTATCAAGTTCCAATAACCCATGCTTCGGTCCATTAAGATTATTATGTAGCCTAGTTTAAGCATATTCTTAGTATACCGGTGATGTTTATATATAGGGTTCCCCGCAGCGTTCCCACCACATCCACGATATACTTTGAAATATACTTAAACTAGTTACATAACATCTTAATTTTCCTTAGCATCATTCTAAAGAATAATGTAATATAAGTTTAATAAGAGCCACCGCAACTACACTGATGTATAGGCGGTTTTACCAGTTATGAATGGCTACAGTCAAACCTATACATCGGTTCCACACGGGAATTGATGGCTGTAAAGAAAACATTCCCAAAGTGTAAATAGTTTAATGTGACGTAGCAAGATCCACAAAGCGCATACGTATAGTTTATATGACGTAGCAAGATCCACAAAGCGCATACGTATAAGTTTATATGACGTAGCAAGATCCATAAAGCGCATACGTATAGATTACAACCAAACCAATCCTTAGGTCCCATTACTGGAACTAATGGTTGTAATGGATGCTCGGCAAAGAAGAACCACAAAGTAGACCCACAAAGAAGAACCACACCGCCGAAAGCATCCAAGATCAATAGCATTCACAAGTAATCATCATACAACACTTAGCATCAAGTATTAGCACATAATAGAGTATAGCCACCAAGTAACATATAAGGTAGCAACATAGCATAGAGTTAAGAGTCATAATAGCATCATGCCTCAGACAATCAAGATCATCACGTAGCCCAGTTTAAACACATTCTTGGTATACCAAGGATGCTTATATATAGGGTTCCCCGCAGCGTTCCCACCACATCCGTGGCATACCTAGAACGATGCCTAAACCAGTTACGTGACATCCGTTTATCCTTAGCATAATTTTAAAGAATAACGTTTTGTATGTGTAGAGAGTATCATTACTCCTCTACATTTATGTATTCCACTTTCATTCTAAGCATTAATCAGTGGTTACTGAAACGCTAAGTGGAGATATTTCTCATAAGGTCAATATTATAATTGGAAATACTATGAAGGCTCTAAGTAGGACAGGACTTGAGTAAATGATAATGTTTAATTGCCTTCAACAAAGACTTATAATGTTTGATTGCCTTCAACAAGGACTTACAATGTTTGATTGCCTTCAACAAGGACTTACAATGTTTGATTGCCTTCAATAAGGACTTACTAGAATTATGACCCTAGCACCCTAGGGTATAGCGTGTGATACTCATGATCGTTACCTCATGGTAAGATTAACCAGACTTCTCATGCATGGTGAATTGCAATTACGTGTGCACCCGTAATGGTAATTTACCTTGCATGGTCACTCTAGCTCCACTTACCCCAAGTTAACATCATAGTATTATCTAAATTCATCAAGCATAAATAACGTAATGTCCTTATGTCCATGAGCCAGTATTCCAATAATAGCATGTAATAGCAAATAAGCATATAAGCACATTAAGTCTAATGATAACTGCATATCCGTCATACTTTCAGGATTTCAGTCATAACTATGATAGGGTCGGATTCAATATCCGAGATCGACGCTACGCGTGATCACCGAAGTTCCCTAATAATATGATGTTGTGCGCATACAAGCGTAAAGTTCTTAGTATAAAATTATCCCATGGAGAAAGACTAAGAGTAATAATGTCTTCCCCGGGATGTTCAGATAACACGTGTACATGTATAAAATCAAGTATGTAGGAACATACTTGTAGATTATTAGGTATATAGGAATATACCTGTATATTAAGTTCATAGACTTAATATACTTGACCCATTTGCCTTGTAGATTTGTGTATTGACCATAGTTTATCACTCATCCCAGAAATCCCCAGGTAAGCATACCAGGTCTCGTAATGAGATATATGCGATATGCTTGCCTTAGCCCGAGGGCCTTTTGCCAGGAAATCCAGAATACAGGTGTCTATGTGTCACACAAATCATGAAAGACATTTAGGTAAAATCAAATGCACACAATCCCTAGCATGCATTCTATATGAAGGTTCTTAGGTTATAGTCTAGGTCGAATTCTCGACCTAAATCTCTATAACCAAGGCTCTGATACCAATCTGTCACACCCCCGCTTATAGCGGAAACACGAGGATGCGACGGACGGGATCGTCATAACACTTGGTATAATTACAGAGACATATTACATGCAAAATCCTCGTGTCATGACGTCGCCCGACACAATGGTGACTTGTGTCGTGGTTAGTCAGTTCCACGACTATCATAGTCTTAATAATTCTAAAAATCCATATACACAGTGTTCAGATATAACAGTAAATGATATACAATACAAATGCAGTCTATTGAATTCCTGGGGGTCTCTGCTAAGGCATCAGCTCTAGCTATCCTCTTTGTTTATGATTACCTGAAAAGATATGCTCAAAAATGGTCAACATAATTGTTGGTGAGTTCCGCAGGTTTAAATTGAAAACATGTAGTTGATGCTGTATAGAATTTGATATGGAATCATACTGTAAGCAAAAACCACATAACATGTGTTTAAGACAACCAAACCTAATGACGTTTATGCATATAAGTTTGTCGGAATATATTCACCCTTGGCCTGATTGCTGGCAGCTGTGTTGGTAACTCACAAGTTAACCAATCGTCGAAGGGTGGGGGTGTCAACCCAGTAGTACTACCAATACCTATCCGTTGGTTCCCAAACCCGGAATTAATGGTTGTAAGAATCGTAGAATAACACCATGTATGTATTAGAATATGAGAATAGTATCACGTCGATTCCAAGTATGAAAATTTTATGTAAGATTTTACAGCATCGAAAACGGGTGAGCATACTTTTCCCCCAAGTTTGAAAAACATTGAAACAATTATAAAAGCATAAAAAGGGGCCACGGAAACTCACCTTGAATTGATGTAATGTATATGAACAAGAACTTCAAAGAATTAGGCAAAGCACGATCAAACACGATCAATACCTATTATTAATTGTAACTAAGTCTTTAAAATGTGTTTATTGCGAATAAATATATTTGGTAAGGTTTGATTTAACACGTGTCACATACGCAATATATATATGTTACAATCTTTTTATATATTCGTATATGTTTTAATAAGTAATTATCAATAAGTATTAAGTTTTACCAAATAATTATTTACATGTTGATTTCATTAGAAAGATTTCATAGGTGTATTTATATATTTTTAGGATTAAATATAAAAATAATGTGGTTTAATTATATAATTTATAATTATCCAAAGATAATTACAAATAAGGATAATTACAATTATAGTATTTTGATTAATAATAAGGTATTAATCTATATCTTTAGTTAAAATATATTTTACAAGAAATAACCCATAATTTTATTTGTAAATAATTTGTGAATTTATAAAATATATTTAAAGATAATATAGCGTTTATCTTATAGAAATAATTATTTATAATATTTATAAATAATATTTATATAATTTTCATGATTATTTCATAGTTAAACTTGATTTAGAATTTATTTTATAAAAATAAGTATTTTTAACATTTTTAAATAATATTTTATAAAAATCTATTAAAGTTTTTAAATAAAATAAATTTACAGAAAATTATTTTGTAAGATCTAAAATAAGGAAAATTATTAAAATTTATTTTTATAATTTTTAGAGAATTTTCCATTTTTAAAGTATTTATAAAGCCTTTAAAAAATAAAAACAATAAAAAGGAGGTTGCCCGGGTCGAACCCGGGACCTCACACCCACAAACACACAGCCCAAACCAGTGAACCAAAGGCCGCAGCCGCGGTAAGAATTGATTTGTAATTGTTTTAACCACAATTTCCCAATTTCCCCAAATTCCTATGAACCCTAGCTTCGATCGAAGCTAAATTGAACAACAATTCAGTGTTGTTTATGACCAGATCGATGGGGCTTTTGATCCCCATGTAAAACCGAACCTATAGATGTATTTAATTACCTTATTGATATCGAATTGATGATAAAATCAATGAAGAACAGGTCGCGGTTGTATGGAATCCCAAATGTTGATCAAATCTTGATAAAACTCGAATTAACTACATAGAAAGCTTCGAATGGTGCTAAGGGTTGAAAGACCTCTATTAATTTCAGGTTTAGAAGTGTCGAAGGTGGTGTTCGATAGAGTTGCAGGTCGATGATGAAGACGATGATCGAATTGGATGTTTGGATGTGTTTCTGGTGCAATTGAAGTTGTATACACATTAGTTACATTTATAGTAGTGTTTAGGCTGGATTAATTCGATTAAAAATAGAATTGTAGTGCGATCGTTTGTGGAATTGTTCGGTCGAGTGGAAGTGGGTCGGTTTAGTGGGTTAGGTACTCGATTATTTCAAATTACTGTGGGTCAGGTGTTCGAGTCATCCCCGCGAGGCTGTCGAGCATGTTTAATTTGGTCAAAACCGTGTAGATTTGGGTGTTTTGGCCTCGCCGGAGGCTCGCCGGAGATTGGCCAGACCGGCGGCCGGGAAAACGAAGGGTGGGGGCTGGGTTTTCGATAATTACACAAATGGTCCCTGAGGTTTTCAGTTATTATTATTTCATGTAAAAACTTTGTTTTAAAGTTTCAGATTTGACAATTTAATCCCTGGACTTCATTATTAATATTATTATTTATTATTATTATTATTATTATCATTATTATTATTATTAACATTATTATTATTATTGTTATTATTATTATTATTACTATTATTATTATTATGATTATAATTATTATTATAATTATTTAACATCAACATATTAAACTTGATTATTTATAAAATTTAACTTTTAACTAATAAAAATAATAATAAAAAAAAAATGCGGGATGTTACACCAGGATATATTTGAAATTAATAGATGAAAGCTGCAAAATGAGTCAAAACATATGGACGAAAATGACACTTCACTCTATATAATTTTGTTTAATTAGATATTTTTAGTTCATGATTCTTATTTTTTTATTTTACAAAAAGTTAAATAATTAACATTTTAGAAATAAAGTAAAATAATATTATAATAAAGTATTAATTATTTTTAAATAAATAATAAGAAAATTATTATCTATAGGTACTTTGTTTAGAAAAGGTTTTGCTATCTGTTAGAATTTCATATGTAGTTTTATATTAAGATAAAAATATATATTAAGATAAAAGGTAATTTTAATTGGTAATTCTTTCATGAAGTTATTTGTTGATAACCTATCAGAAATCAAATGACCTATGTTTTTGACGCCGCATCACTAGCATATACTCATCTAGTAATCTATGTTCCCCTATCATCTTCTACTTCAGATCCGCCAAGAATGTATTCTTAAAAAATTTGATTTAGCCAAAGTTTTTGGTAGGATCTCAGCTCCAGATGTGTGCGCAGAAGATAGCTGACGACAATAATAGTATCTAACCAAATCATCTATATATGTGTGTGTGTGTGTATATACATACATACATACATACATGATACATACATACATACATACATACATACATACATACATACATACATACATACATACATACATACATACATACATACATACATACATACATACATACATACATACATACATACATACATACATACATACATACATACATACATACATACATACATACATACATACATACATATATATATATATATATGTGTGTGTGTGTGTGTCATGACTTAATTGTAATTAACCTAACATACCTCGCATATACAAGAGTAGATATAATTAATGTATGTGTTGGAGATTGTAAGCAAATTTATACATAATCTAATAAATACCATATATATAGATAAACTCCAAATGGACCCGACTCGATCCAATTGAACTTCAATTCATCAAGAGATCTCCGTTGATTTTGGCCTACACACAATCAAACAACACTAGTTAAGACATTACAGAAGGGAAGTCTCCCTGTAATAACTCTGCAGCGTGAGAAGAAGTAATCAGAATAAGTAAGTAATAGGTAAAAGGGTGAGATAGAGAGAGTTTAGGGAGTATTTATGCATGGAGAAATCGATCCCCTTTACCTTGTATTTATAGTATTCTATGATGGATGTGTCGATATCATGTATGATAATGGTAGTTGTCCCAAAAGAGTTTGTTACGCTATTGGGTCCTACTCGTCATGTAATCGAGGGTGTGTTTAATCAACAGTTAGGATCGATAATAATTGTAGTCCATTGGATGTAAGGCACGTGTCATTTTTTACTATGGGTTACGTGTTATTTGTGCGGGTCTGGTCCGGGTCATAATTTGGTATCTTACATCTACAATACCTAATTCACGCTTCAGAAAATACATTTTATTTAGCCAAAACAAACATCTTGATATGTGGGCATCCACCAATTTAGACCGGTCTAGAAAACAGAGTGATCGAATATGCACTTCACAATACTGTTTATACATTATCACGATACAGGTTGAATTTCAAGGTATTGTTAAAGGAGTAGATGAGCTTCATGGATAAAGAAATTAATGATAAGAGATAGGATTTCCACGATACGAAGCATTCAAGTTGTTTTGTTATAAGAGAACAACATTTAGCATCTCCTATATATAACCCAATTCAGCTTGATAGACAAAACATGTTAATTAAGGTGAACTGGCATTTCATAAAAGAGAAACTTTACTAAGTAGCTATAATTCGTAAATTCAAAGATTAGTTGACGGATGCATGAATTACCAAAACAATATGCGGAATTGTCTTTCACGTTTGTATTAATTATGTGTAGGATGTGCGTTTAAGAAACAACTTAATTATATATCACAACTATAAGTACACCTCTGATCAAGGAGTTATTTACAGTACGTTGAGATCAAGGGATAGTCAAAGTGAAGAGAAACAATATATTATAAGTTCCCATGTTTAGGTAATAACCGAACTTGGATGTTAAAATATAATAAAAAGCCTTTGTACTTGTATTAACATGCCTTTTTTAAGAAGGAACTATTCTAATTCTGTTTTACTTCAATTTAAATCTACTAAACGTTTTAAGTGAGGTTTAAACTTAACACTTTTGTCACCAGCCACTTTAGCTAATGGTCCTATCACTTATGTTATTTGATTTCTACAATCAAAATATATACTAATAGTTTTACAAAGGAACAAAATGTCATAGAATTTCATAAAATCCTATTTTATGTCTGTGTTAAATAAAAACTGCTCAACGTACTCCCATGAGTTAAAATCATATCAGCATGTCGAGTATTATTAATTAAAAAATGTCATAAAACTTTAAAAAAACCTATTTTATAATACACGTACCCATATTAAATGAAAAATATCCAACTCTCATAATTAGTTAAAATCATATAAATACTTTCAGTTGTTTCTGTAAAGTATTATTAATTAAAAATTACCTTTTAAAAATCTTAACTTAATTAAACTATAAAGTGAATTGTCATTTTAATCCTTATAGTTTTTTTACATTTGTCAGTTTCATTAAAAAATATACATTTTTTATTACATCTGGCTCCCAAAATTTTAAAAAATTGTCATTTCCATTCAAAAAATTAAGTCCATTAACTTAAATCCAAAAGCCAATTTTTAACAAATGTGATCAAAACATAGTGATAACAAAAAACTACAATTCAATCTAAATTATATAAACCTTAAAGAAAGGAACACGTGACAAAATGCTTAAAACTAAAACCCTAATTAAATGCCATAAATAAAACGTTCAATTGCACATGTTGATCGTAAAGTACTAATTTTAAACTCACTTTCAAAGACGCCTCAGATCTGATTTTTCTGGTGCTTTCACTATATAAACGACCCTCCGGAGACACCTTAAACCATCCCACTTACAAATCAACCCAATGGCTTCTCTCACCTTCACCACCAATATTAATTCCACCACCATCACCCCAAAGTCACCCTTATTCTCCAAAACCCCCAACCACCGCTTCAAAGTCTCGTGCACCAACTCTTCAAATGACCCTAACCAAATAAACTCACTCAACATGCAAAATGTAGACAGGAGAAACCTGCTCCTCGGGCTCGGTGGCCTCTACGCTGCCGCCAACCTGACAAACGTCGGGTCGGTGTCAGCGTACCCAATCACCGCGCCCGACAACATTTCCCACTGCTATCCAGCGGACGTGGGCATACCGGACCTCAGCTTCACCGTAAGAGGCATAAAGTGCTGCCCTCCGCCTTCTACCGCCGGCCCAAAACCTTACGTCTTGCCGGAGTTCACCAAGCTTCGTATCCGGCCCGCAGCGCAGCGACTCACCCCTGAGTATGTAGACAAGTACACTGCGGCTATTGAAGCCATGAAAGCGCTTCCTGATGACCATCCACATAGCTGGAAACAACAAGGGAAGATCCATTGTGCTTATTGCAATGGGGCTTATGACCAAGAAATGAATGGTCATCCTGAGCTAAAGCTTCAGATTCATGACTCATCACTCTTCTTTCCATTCCACCGGTGGTATATATACTTCTACGAGAGGATATTGGGAAAGTTGATTAACGATCCGACTTTCGCTTTACCGTACTGGAACTGGGATAATCCCACCGGAATGATGTTTCCAGCGATGTTCGAGCGCCTCGGCCGTGACGGGAAACAGAAGTCGAACCAGATATTCGACCCGTTCCGTAACGTCGTACACTTCCCTCCGGCTATCGTTGACCTCCAGTTTAGAGGTACAGAAAGTGGGCTTAACTGTGTAGACCAGATGAGCACTAATCTGTCGACGATGTACGGGGACATGGTCGCGAGTGCTACAAATGTCGACGCCTTCTTCGGTACGAATCCCGACCCCGTGATTACTAGTATGCCGGGGACAATAGAGAAGGGTTCGCACACCGCGGTGCATATATGGGTCGGGAACCCTCGGATGCCCAACAACGAGGACATGGGTAACTTTTACTCCGCGGGGTACGACCCCGCGTTTTACGTCCATCATGCCAACGTCGATCGCATGTGGAAGATTTGGAACGATTTGAACCCTTATTCCGACCATTACCCGAAAAACGACGATTGGTTAAACGCGTCGTACGTGTTTTACGACGAAAACGGGGAGCTCGTACGCGTCTACAACAAAGATTGTGTGGACATACACAAAATGGGGTACGATTTTGAAAACTCGAGGATCCCGTGGATCCAGAGCCGCCCGGTGCCTCGGGTTAAGGCGTCGAACATTGCGGCTAAGTCGGTTGGAGTCGTGAAGAAGGCGGAGGAGATCAACTTCCCGTTGAAGCTAAACGAGGTAGTGAAGGTTCTCGTGAAGCGTCCGGCTACAAAGAGGGACGAGAAAGCTAAGAAGAAAGCTACTGAGATGTTGTTTTTGAATGGGATAAAATACAACGGTGGGCAGTTTTTCAAGTTTGACGTGTTGGTGGATGACGTTGACGACGGTGTCGAGACGACCGCGGCTTCTAGCGAGTTCGCGGGTACGTTCGCGCAGGTGCCGCATGGGGGAGGTAAGATGTTGATGACGAGTGGCGCGGCGTTCGGGATCACGGAGCTTTTGGAGGACATTGAGGCGGAGGATGATGAGTATGTTTTGGTTACGTTGGTGCCGAGGGCTGGGGCGGATGATGCGAGTGTTTCCGAGATCAAGATTGAGTTGGTGCCTGTGGCTTAATAATAATAATAGTATTCGTCGATGTAACTATTTGCATGCATGCATGGTTAAGTACGTTGTGTGTGTTTACGTTGTGTGTGTTTAGGTTTGGTGTCTTTATGTTAGAAATAAATGTTTCGGTTGTTGTAGGGTGATAATAATTTGGTTTCGAGTTTGTAGGTGTGGAGTTAACCAGTAATCCAGTATGCATGTTTGTTGTCTGCATGTCACTTTTGCTAGCTTTTGAATGTGATTAATAAGCTTGATCGACTAATTTATTTGTTTTCGGTTCTAGCTTTCATAATTAAACCTGTCTTTTCTTCACCTTTTTAAATTAGCATAGCCGGATGCAAAGAAATGATATTAATTTTAAAGAAATGTTTATACAGCGACGAAATTAATATCATGTAAAAATTAGTTGATTAAAAATGAAGATAAATAATCTTTTATATATTATTTTTTCTTTAATAGCAGTAGGGATGAGATTTGTATACCGAGTACCAAAAATTCAAAAAAAAAAAAAAAAAAGATTGGAATGGTAAACAACAAAAATTTGGTTTTAGCATTCGATCTTTTTTTCCACCCAGAAATGCGCTTGCAATTATGTCAAACTTATCTACTCAAACTTCAATAAAGAAGTTTAAATCTTATTTTCTTTGTTAATTTGTATTTGAACAAAAATTAAGTCTCATTAAAATTTTAATATAGTATTAAACAAACATTTATTAAGGAATGTTTTTTAAAATCAAGATTTTTATTAAAAATAGTAAATTTGTTGTGATGAAAAGACGTGTACAACATATGTGTAGCCTAGATAGAGATGATGTGGACATAATTGAAAAATAATCACGTGTCAAATAGTTATTTTTTTATTAGCAAGATGTGGAGGATGTTAATTGCATAAGGGATCTTACAGGTTTGTCTTGCTCCGAGGTGGGTTCGAGTGCAAAAAATATGGCTATATGTTCTATTATTATGACATCTTGTTTGTTTATTTGGTGTGCTCGGAACGACAGGATTTTTAATGGTATTCCCGTCTCGGTTCAAAGCGTGGTGGAGAAGGTGAAGGTGATCACTTTTTTTGTGGGTTAAACATAGAGCCAAGTCGACAAGTGTGGAGTGGCATAATTGGTGTTCATTTTCTGTATCTAGATTTCCTTTGTAGTTGTATGTTGTGTTGTTCGGGTTTGGCTTGTTATTTTTCGTTGTTTGTTTCGGTGTTTGCTTTAGCCCTAGCATCTTGCTAGTTGCCATTTGAATAAAATTTGCCGTTCAAAAAAAGCATAGATCCATCATTATTCATTAATGTGGAGCTAGCCACATGGTATAGGCTTACACTTCTTAAGATGAAGGTTTTAGATTCAATTCTAAGCAACGATATAACTAAAAAGTTTATACACTCGTAAGAATAAACAACTCTTTTAATAATACCAAGTCTCAAGTTATGTGATATTTATATATTACTAATTATTAACTTTGTTATGCTTAGTGAGTTATATGATATGATTAATTGATTGTACTCATCTTTGTCTCTTTTTTAATCCTTAAGTTCTTTCTTATCCTAATCTAATAATTTTATACTTTAACAATTTGGCTCCAATATCTTTTGTATTTTCAACTTTAATCTCCTATACTTTTCATATTTTATAATTTTTTTTCTTATGGTCCGGTTTAATTTGCAAGTTAACTCACTGCAGAGTGCGTGTATGGTTCAACGTTTTTACCCATATGTTTTCCTCGTTTAACGACTCTGTCATAACGCGTTGTTCTAGATCAACATTCTTATTGTTTTACATTTTTACGTTCCACATACACGGTTTAACATTTTTACACATACTTTTCGTTTGTTGTTATTTTTTCCTACTACGAGCTTTTTGGGTGTTACTGGTTACTGGCGATAGTGTGTTATTAATGCTACTTGACACGATTTTACGTCCCCTGCTGCAATACAGGGGCTTAAAACTAGTTATAAATTACAAATTAATATAGTTTATGAGTAAGAGTAAACCAATGTATCAATCACTATAAAAAATAATCACCTTAATAACTTGAATATTTTCAATTCATCTAATGCTAAAAAGTAAGAAGTCCAACCGCCCACACACATGCATGTTCCTATTTAGGTATGTAAACTGTAAAGTGTACGAAAGATTCAGCATGTGGCATTTTTATAAAAGGATAGTTTGTCTTAGGTTTTAACTACAAGGTTTTGGTTGTAATAAGATCAATATACCGTTATAAGCATGCATTCTAGGGGTGTTCACGGTTCGGTGTTCATGGTTTTTAGATTAAACCGTAACCGAACCGTTACTAACGGTTTTTTATCACTTAAAACCAAAACCGAACCAATTAAAAGTAAAAAGCAAACCAAACCAAACGATTGCAACCGGTTTGGTTTCACGGTTTGGGCTTTTTTAGGCCCATTTAAACTAAGTCTTTGAGCTGTCAAAAACAGCTCAAAAAGCTATCAAAATGCAGCCTTAAACAGGTTCAAAATCCTGCCAAAATGCGGCCTTAAATAGGTCCTAAAACATGTCAAAATGCAGCTCTAAACCTGTGTATAAACTGGCAAAATGCAACCATTAACCTGCCTAAAATAAGCAGCTAACAAGCTGTCCAAAATAATTAAAAATAAACTGTCCAACTATATGGGCATGAATACTACAAATTGGTGTTTAGGACTTACAAGGCTTTTAAAACAAGATATTTATTTGGGCTTTAATTTTATCAAATAAAAATATGGCAACCTAAACTCTCAAAGCCCAAACTAAAAATATAAACATTTATGAGAGTTTAAGTCTTTAACCTTGAATTAATAGTTATGTATAAATATACATATATACATATATGTGTATATATTGATATACGGTTCGGTCCGGTTTTTTACGACCGGTTTTTGGTACAAACCGTAAACCAAACCGTTCACAATGGTTTGAAAATTTTGAAACCAACCAACCAAAAGTTTAGAAAAAAAAACCAACCGTGAAATCAAACCAAAGACCGGTTTGGACGGTTTCGCGGTTTGAAACCGAACCATGAACACCCCTAATGCATTCTACTAATTTGTGAGGATTTATTGTAAAGTTAAGCGTAAGGTTGTAACCACAGACGGACCTACATTGAGCCGAGGGGTAGTCTCCGTTACCCCTTAACTTTTTACGATTTTATGTAAAAAACTTATTTTTTTACATTACCTTGAGAAAATACTTTGTTACCCCTAAATTTTTTTAAACTCAACACTTCATAAAAAAGTTTTAAATTTTAAAAAGAGTAAATTTTATTTTTGGTCCCTGAGGTTAAATTTGTTTAACTCTTTCAGTCCAAAAAAAATCTTTTTACATATCAAACCCTAAGGTTTGCATTCTATAACAATTTTGGTCCTTAATGTTAACTCTGTTAAATTTTCAGGTTAATTGTACGGGTATTTTGGTCCTTTTATACATAAAGAACTGTTTATATAAAATAGTATAATTATTTAACTATTAAAGGGCTATTTATGTAATTTACTTGAAAATAATAATACACAAAATGACAGAATATCCTTTCATCTTCTTCAACATTGTAGGTGTTTGGGAGTGTTTTTTAACTTATTAGCTTAATAAAATTAAAAAGTCATGTTTGACAATATGAAGTTGTGACATAAATAAATTAATAACTCACCCCATACTAACATATTCACTTTTTATACTAATTATTAATTTATTGAAAAATTAAAATCAATAAGTCAATAAATTATTTTAATAAATTATTTTAAGAATCAATCCCAAACATGTCCATTGATAGATCGTCACAACCCAATCTCAAATCTACTAAGATTTCTCAATCTCATATCTATGACCATCTCCCTCATTCTAGTTTTCATAAATTAACACTTAAGATTTCCCAAATCACTAAACCTAATTTCAACCTTCAAAACCTAATCTCAGATCTACAAGAAAACACATAACAAAACCCCATTCGATTATAATCAAGAAGAATGAAAGCGCTACCACATATCGTCGACGTCGTTCCGATTACAACTGATGATGGCGATGAGTTGCTTCTGAGTTTGGATCCCAAACTACAAGTGAGCCAGGTTTAGTGGTGGTGGTGGTTAGATTTAAGGACAGTGACTAATTGTGATCTTCGTGGTGGTGAGGTGTTGATCTCGTGGTGGCGGTTGCGGTGATGCTGATCTCGTGGCGGCGATGACGACGGTGTTGATCTCGTCGTGGCGGTTGATTTCGTGGTGACGGAGGCAGTGGTCTTGATCTCGGGGTGACAACGACAATGGTGTTGATCTCATGATGACGGTGGCGGTGGTGTTGATCTCGTGGTGGCGATGGTGTTGATTAGTTCCGGTTATGGTTAGGGGTGTTCATTTTCGGATATCCGAAATTCGGATATCCGAATTTCGGATATCCGAAAATTTCGGATAGTGAATTTCACTATCCGAATCCGAATCCGAAATTTCGGATATCCGAATTTCGGATATCCGAAATTTCGGATTCGGATTCGGATATCCGTTCGGATATCCGAATTCAAAGAAATTTTCTATTATTTAATAAATTTTATAAAAATGTAATAATTTTTATTAAAGTTTTTATCGGATATTTGAAGTTTTTTTTATTAAAATGTCCTAAATATCTAAAAATATCCGAAATATATAATTAATATTTAATATTTTTAAATTTTTATAAAAATATTTTGGATATTTCGGATATTTCGGATATCCGAAATATCCGAAAATTCTGAAAATCACTATCCGAATCCGAATCCGAAATTTCGGATATCCGAAGTTCGGATATCCGAATTTTCGGATATCCGAAATTTCGGATATCCGAATTTCGGATTTTCGGATATTTCGGATTCGGTTTCGGATTCGGATATTTTTGAACACCCCTAGTTATGGTGGCACGTAGCAGGAGATGATGATAGGTTGTTGAATAAGAAGCTCAATTAGTTTCTAGAATTCCTGGAATCACCAAGAATATAGATTTTAGGTTTTAATTTTTTATTATTTTTATTATTTTAAGCAAATGACACAATAATCTCTCAAAATTTTAAAAATCTTACTAATTTACATAAAATAGTCCCTAAAATGTAATATGACCGAAATGCCCCAAAACTTAACAGAAAAATCTAACAAAGTTACAATAGACTAAACCTTAGGGACTTAAATTAATATTTTGGCCCCTGTGCTTGTCATTTTAATCCTTAGAGTTAATTAAACAAATAGTCCATGTGGTTTAGCGCGGATCTCAGGTTTGGGTACTAACTTTTTTTAGTAACAACTATAGGTATTGTACTTTAAAAATCATAACAGGGTAGAGTATTAGGGCTAACGCCCGTTTATTTTTAACAGAACACCCCCCCACGTGACGAGCACGTGAGGGTATTTTAGTCAATTTATATACAAACATATCACTTTAATAAACCCAACTTCAAAAGAAACTTCATCTTCTTTTCAAACCCTAGAATACGAGGAAGAATCTCAGACATGGTGTTTTGCAAATGTGGAAGATTAGCCACAATCAAAACATCACAAACGAAGAAAAACCCCGGACGACTCTTTTATACTTGTGCAGAGTTGGTAATTTCTTTTAAATTCTACTCTTAAATTGGTATGCTCTTCATGTGTACTAACAAAGATTTTCTGTTTCAGAGATCCAAGTGTAATTTCTTTATATGGATTGATCCTCCGATATATTCTACACCAACCGATAACATTCAAGGGTTGCTGAAATCTAAAAACTATTATTAAAACAAGACCAGAGCTCTGAAAGATGAAGTACATCAGAAGGACATGTTGTTGATAGGAAGTTGGTGTTTGTTTGTGTTGTTTGGGTTTTATGTGTTCTTTGTAATGGGTTGAATATGGTTATGTTATGAATCTTCTTTAGAAGTGATTTTGGTTTTCTAGTGAACCAAGCTTTTGTAATGAATGTTCCTTTGTAATGAACATGATTTTGTAATGAAATATGTTTGTTTAAGTTGTCATGAACCTGCTTTTGTAATGAATGTACTTAATGTCAAATTGCAATTGTGCAACAACCATGATCAAAGTGCAATGAATGAATGTAGTTGGATCTACTGCAACAATGCAACAACCATTTAAGAATGTGCAGATAACAACCATTCCAATACAAGTGCAGTTGGAATGTCAATGTGCAACAACTATTTAACCATTTAACCATTTAACAACCATTTAATAATGTCAAAGTGCAGTTGTGACCCTTCTTTCCTTAACCAATGCAACAACCAAGATAACAACCATTGCAGATAACAAAGTGCAATGAATGATAACATACCAAAGATAACAATGTGCAGTTTTATAAAACTACTAAAGATAACAATGTGCAGATAACAATGCAACAACCATTTAACAAGGTGCAGATAACAACCATTCCAAGATAACCATTCCAAGATAACAATGTCAACCACATAATAGCTACCAAAATACAAATGTCTTACATTCCAAACATAACAAATATATTTAAGATCAAACAACAGATGAGGATGGTGCCACTTGTCCAATACAAGTCTTTTTGTTGTGACCCTTCTTTCCACATCTACTGCAAGTGGTTGTCTTCCACTTTCTAGTAAGCTTTCCTTGCTTGACCAACTCATCTTCCCTCTCCATTGGATCCTTTTTCCTCATTTTTCTTGGCCTTCCAATTGGTTTATGATGTTTAGGTTCCTTCAAAATTGTAGGGCAGTCTACTCTTGTCCACATGCTTCTACCATTAATGGGTCCAATCTTGTAGAAATATACCTCCTTCCATGTCTGTAGCTAGAAACAAGAATCCACCCACTTCTCTGGTATATCCACCTCCAAACCATTAATAGACATATCCCAGTTTGCTGCAACAACATGTTTGCAGGGTATGCTTAACAGTTCCCACTTCCTGCATGAGCATGTCTTTTGAGCTACATCAACTACACACTGCTCACTATTGTACCCTGTCACTTGAAATTTTGAACCACCATTCCTTTTGATAGTAAGCTTTGTTGCTTCTTTTTTAATGATATCAAATTTTTTGATCACACTTGGTGTCAACAAACCATCACTCTTGTCAATGACTTTCATAACATGTACAATTCTTTTCATCATGTATTCTCTAACAAACTCTAATGCTGTTATAATAGGCTTATCCCTACCATCAACCAACCTTGAGTTGAACACCTCACATATGTTATTTAAGAGAACATCACTCTTTGCTCTACCTATAAGCAGATGATTATAGACATATCAATTAAGCACGTGTCAAATTAACACATAAAGTAGTGAGAAATAAGAATTTACCTGAGAAATGGCTTCTGGTCTAATGAACAGCAGGGATCTGGGTTAACCAATTGTATGCTTCAACATTCATACTCTTCAAATCTTCCAATTTCCTTTCATATTCTTGTAGTATAGTGGCTGATCTTATACCCCATACCATGTCTTTGAATGCCTTACCCCTCCATTGTAGCTTCATGTTTTGATGTATGTGTCTAAGACAATACCTATGTTTTGCAGCTGGAAATAGTTTTTTTATTGCTGGAATAATACCCTTCTGCTTGTCTGATATAAATGTGAAGTTGGAGTTCACTTGTAACTCTAGATCCTCTCCCAGAATATCTAAAAACCAAGCCCAAGAATTGGCAGTCTCTGCTTCCACTATGGCATAGGCAACTGGGTATATGCCATTATTAGGATCCATACCCACAACTGTTAGTTGTTGATCTGGAAAAGGGCCCTTCATGAATGCCCCATCTAACCCAATGATATCTCTTCTACAAGCTTTGAATCCTTGTTTCAATGGACCAAGACATACATAGATTCTCTTAAACACTCTGAAATTACATGCAGGATTTGGTTCTGGTTTAGTCTCAATTCTTACTGTGCTTCCTGGGTTTCTAACCATCAATTCAAATCCATAATCCCTCAACTCATTATACTGCTTAGTATAATCACCCATCAACTTCTCAGATGCTTGTGTCTTAGCCCTAAATGCCTTCATTCTAGATACTGACATTTCATACCTTTTCTGTAGTTGCTCCTGAATAGCCTTGATGGGTATGCCTGGATTGGACTCAAGTTCTACAACCAATTGTTTTGAGATCCAATCTGATGTAAAGGCTTTAACAGATCTACATGGAAGGCATCTGTGTTCAGGGTTGTATGTTTTCACAATCCATGTGGGTTCATTTTTCAGTTTGGAAATATACAGGACCCAAGGACATTTGTTTGGATTTTCTAGGGTTTTTCTTCCACCATCTTTTTTACTGGGGCCCACACTTTGACCAGCATCACTAACTCCTTTTGTCCTCTTTTGACCACTTGAACTCTCTCCCAAATTAGTTGGGCCTTCACTTGGGCCTTTTTCAAAAGTGGGTATTACACCTCTACATACAGCCCGGACCCTTTCTTGATCATTCCTGTATAGTGCCAGCTCCCTCCTTGTCTCCACTGCATGTCTTTTGATTAAAGCTTTAACCTCAGCATTGGTACCAAATTGTTACCCAACATAGAAACTACATGGATCTTTACAACCTTCCTGTTGTTTTCTAACTCTTCTAAAAGCCCTTCTCCTTCTCTTTTCATTCTCATCTTCTACTTCTGATGTAGATGTTCCAAATGAATCATCACTCAAGTAGTCTTCATCAACAGCATTATCACTATCATCCCCTACTTCATTCTCATCTTCTAGAATAAAATTCTTGTTAAAATTCATCATATCCACTTCAAACTCTTCTACTTCATTTGCTTCATCTACTATGTCATCAAGACCATTTGTATCATCTACATTCTCAAGTCTTTCAATAAATAGACTTAGGCAACAGTTATCACTAACATAACCCAAAAAGTCCAACTCATTGTCATAACTTTCTAATGCCCTCAAACCAGTGCTTAAACTACTACCAGGAACAAGATAACTATAACGAATCTTACAGTTATCCTTGACACATAACTCTTTCATAAACTCATCTACAACTAAAACAGAGAAATCTTCCTTCGGAACGAAATCTACATACCTTAAGCTGCCATCTACATATACCTTTTCACTTTCTTCGTTGATAACAAATGATCCACCGTGGTGAACCTCCAATGAAAAGTATTCCGGATAATTATCAACACCTGCAAAAATCATATAGGGTTTCAAAAAATCCATCATTTTTCAGGAATATTATAGGGTTTAAAACACTTATTATACACGCATTCACAGTCAAATTCTTCATCTTCATTCCTGATTGACCAAACATGGTTCATTTTGACCTAGATTTGAGAATGATTTCAAATTTGGGTAAACATACGGGGATCGATTGTATGATTAGGGTCTGTGATTATGTTTGTATATAAATTGACTAAAATGCCCTCACGTGCTTGTCACGTGGGGGGTGTTCTGTTAAAAATAAACGGGCGTTAGCCCTAATACTTTACGCTGTTATGATTTTTAAAGTACAATACCCATAGTTGTTACTAAAAAAGGTTAGTACCCAAACCTGGGATCTGCGCTAATCCACAGGGACTATTTGTGTAATTAACTCTAATCCTTATGATCCAAAAAGGAATCTTTTAACATATCAGACCCTAATGTTGCATCTTATAACAGCTTTGGCTCCTAACCACTAAGGGGCTGTTTGATTAGGTCTGACCGACCCTGGTCAGACGTGCACGTCTGACTCGGTCAGACGTGCCTTGTTTGGTTGCGTGCATCTTTCCAGAGAATAGGTCTGACCGAACCCCTTATTCGGTCAGATCTAAACCCACATTTTACCTGAGTCAGATGTGGAGTCGGTCGGCGACGTGGTTCAGGGTGGTGGTTCGCGACGACGGTTGAGGAAAAAGATGACCAAACATACATCATGGTGGTGGTTTGCGACGTGGTTCATGGTGATGGTTCGCGATTTGGTTCTTGGTGGTGGTTCGTGACGTGGTTCACGGTGGTGGTTCGCGACGGTGTTTTGCAACGACGGCGTCTTCCTCGCTGTGTCTCTCTCTCGATCGTTCACAAGCTCTCTGTCTCTCTCGATTGTTTTGAGCGAGGGTTTCGAGTTGGGTCATTTTCAGCAGGTAATTGGGGTGGTGGTGGGTCTAGGGTTTGGGGGTTGTAGGGTGAGGGAGAAGACGCAGGTGAATGAAGGGGTTGTTTGAGGGGTGATGTTTTTATTTTTTTTATTTTATTAATTTTCCTTTTTACAACCAAACACACTTATTGGTTCAGACCACTTATTGGTTTAGACTTCTTACTTGTTCAGACCTCTTACTGGTTCAGCACTAATTCAATCAGATGTTATCAAACAGCCCCTAACTCTTTTAGTTTTGTAAGTTAAGTGCAAAGGTATTTTGGTCTTTCTTACTCCAGCGGCTGTTTTGAAAGTTAAAAAGTTTTTTTTAACGTTGAAGGGCTATTTATGTAATTATTTAAATTAACAAAAATCAACTCCAAGTTAAATAAGTTTTTAATTATATATTTAAAAATTAAAATTAAAAATGTGTTTTTTAATAAAAAGATACCACTTTTTAAATCTTTTGTTTTTTTATATACGTCTTTTGCAGAATCATTAATTTTTAAAAAAAAATTAAAAATCTTTCAACCATTTTAATGTATTTTATTTCATTATACAATACAACTTAAAAAAATTATTAGTATTTTAGTTTTCTATCATTATCTTTATTTCAAAAAACATGTTATATGTATATATAAAAGTAAATATTTCTTTTTTAAAGATTTTGATTTTTATAAACTTATTTTTCAAAATCATTCGTTAGAACTATTACATTTAATTATACAATACAAGTTATAATATTATTAAAACTTCGATCCTTTTTAGAACCTTTCATTGTATTATACAATCGTTCTTAACTTCGTTCTTCTTAGAACCATTCATTTCTTAACTTCTTTTCTTAAACATTTTTTTTCATAAACGGTCTTTTAAATTGTTCATTTTTAAAATCATTCCATTGCTTAAAATTGTTCGGTTTTCAATTACCATGTATTTCTAAAATTATTCGATTTTGAACATTTTTTATCTAACGACTATAAGTAAGTAATACAATATAATATATATATTTAAAATGACTATATTTCTAATGGTTATTTTTGCAACGGCTATGTTTCTTTGTTGTTCAAATTCTTAACTTTTTATCAAGTTAGAATTTCGATCTTGTACTGTATAATAGAATGAAATATTTAATAAGGACGAACAATTTAAAAAAAGGTTGAGAAACAAATGAGTTTGGAAAACACGCTTATAAAAAACAAAATCTTTAAATAAGACATATTTCATTTTATATTTATAATACGTTTTATTAAATAATAATCTTAAAAATAATAATTAAAACAAAATCATAAAAAAGCATTTCTAACTTGCATTGTTTAATGAAACGGTAGATTCTAAAAAAGGACGAACGATGTAAATAAAATTGAAAAATGAGTGATTTTGAACAGTTGTTTATAAAAAAACAAAAGCTTTTATTAAGACATAATTATGTTTATATTTATCACGTGTTTTATTAGATAATAAACATAGAAATAACGGAAAAAACAAAATAACAATAAAAATTTCTTATTTGTACTGAAGCGAAATATTTAAACTTTTTTAAAAAAAAATTATGTTAGAATGTCGTTTATAAAAAAATAAAAGCTTTATAAAGGAAGTATTTATATTTTATATTTAAATGGTGATTAACTAAATAATAGTTATTAAAATAAAAAAGATTACTCAAATAACGAGAAAACCGAAGTACAAATAAAAAAATTATAAAAATGAAATTAAAAACATTTTAAAATATACAAATAAAAATATCATTTAATAGAAAACAAAAGAATATGGTGGGGGTTGTTTTTATAATTTTGAGTATTACATAAGTAGTCCGTAATTTACACAAATAACCCCTGAGATATAATTGGATGAAAATACTCTTGGACTTAACAGAATAAATTAACAGAGTTAATATTGGGGGCCAAAATTATTGTAATATACAACCCCAAGGTCTGATATGTTAATAGATTTCTTTTTGGACTGAAATGATTAAACTGGATAAACCATAAGGGCAAAAATAGTAATTACTCATCTTATATTTTATAAAAAAACATTACATTTTATAAAAATAAAAATAACTAATAAGCCCAAAATATTTAATAATTCAATACAATAACAATTAACAAGCCCAACATAAAAATAAGCTCAAAAACATTAAACAACTTAAAATCCAACTAATAAGCTCAAATACCCATAACTCAATCAAACATAAATCCATTACCCTATGCCCCCATCGACCCGTCGTCCCTTCCACAGGCCACAGACAGTCAGCCACCATCCACTCACACCGTTGATCACCTCGCGTCCTACCGCCGGCCGCCTGGCCAACCATCGCTGAACTGCCGCCTACTGCGATGGCCCTTGCCACCACTCACATGTGATCTTTCACCAATCCACTACCCAATTCAAGGTAACATTTCTAGTTTTTTTCTCCGTTACACTATGAAATTAAGGATTTAAGGTTTATATTGTTCAATTTTTAATATTTAAGTATTATTTAAGTGTTATTGTTATAAAAATTAATAGTTATTTATTTTTTAGGGTTATGCAATTAGGTATATGAAGTATGGATTTGAAAGATGAATTAGATATTTGATATTGAAATTTGAAATTTGAATTGTGTTATTTCTACGTGCAATTTGTAATCTTATTATGTTATTTGTTATAAAATTAGGGATTTGAAAGATGAAAAAACAAGTTCTTATTGATAATGTTTTAAAAGAAAATATCTAGTAGGATATTGGTTGTAATAATGATAATAATATTAAACTTCTTTGAGTTTAATTCCTTTGGACTCAATTTTCGATCCCAAATGGATTGATTTGAATGATTTTACTTCGGAGCTCTTTATTAATATAAAAGTACGATAGAAAAGTTGTTTATATGTGATCCCTGATTTTTCTTTCTAGATGCGTCATTGGTTGTAACAGTTTAGAATTATCATTCTAATTAGTTTCGACCTAGTCTTTTAACCAGTTTAGACCAATCATATGGTGCATCAACTTATGAGAATGTTTATATGTTATAATACAATACTACATGCAATAAACAAATTAAAAAGATAAAGTCCTTGATTTTATGCTATATATTTTTTAAATAAATTTAATGAAGAATATAGATGTTATTTAAGATTAGAAAATGACAAATTCATTTATAAAAACTCCAAACTTTAAAGCCATTAGTTAATAATAATTCATAATGTCAATCTGACATACGACTCTTTTAGTTTTCACTTTAGTTGTCAATGGTGATCATATTATCATAATCATTATATATTTAAATTTGATTTGTGCTTCATTTCCGCTAGACATTTCACTTCTAAGGTTTTTTTTTCTTTCGTTTGTTCATAAATTTCAGTGTGATTGAATTCGAGTTAAAATTAAACATTTGATGATTCTGCTGGTGGATTGAACTTGACGATGAAAATAAAACTAAAAGTAAGATTTGTTAAATTAGTAGCATTGATTATTATAAACAATGGGTGATAGTTTTATGTTATTACCTATCTAATTTGGCTTAGAAAAAATATACAGAACTATATCTAGACTAAAATGGTCTACAATCACAACTCGATTTCTCTTATCCTCTTTCAATCATATTTAACTTCTTTTTGTTAGAGTTTACTATAAGCATCACCAGTTTACTTTCTTCAACCTCAAATGTAATGTCTTATATATCTATAGAAATATGGGATTTATAATTTTAAGAATTGCTCCAATTGTTTATATTACTGACGACAAAGTTGGAATCCAAGTTGAAGATCAATCAAGTCAATGTATATATGCAGATCAAACATCTTTTTTCTTTTCATTCTTAAGGGAAATAGAGATTGAGATGGGGATCATTAATAACAGTTTTCTAAGGATCTGTCCATAGCCAGAGAAAGCTACGCGAATTAATGTATGTAGGTTGTGAATGGTACCAGAGGCGGACTTATTAAGAGGCCAGCGGTAGCCCGGGTTACCTCTAAACTCTCGTTCCTGAGTGTAGTTTTTTACTTTTATTCACTATTATATATATATGTATCGTGATACCCCTAAACAAATTTAGAATACCTCTCAAATTTAAAAAGCTCAATTTAGTACAAGAATAAACGGAAAGCCCAAATAAAATTAAGATTAATAGTCCATTCAATTAAAAATTAATATTAATAATCAATTCAATTAAAAACCCAACTCATTAGAAGTCCAATTCCCCTATCGATCACTTAAATCAAATCCCATCAGACATCAGCATCGACCATAGGCCACTGTAGCCACCTCTGATCTCCCACCTATTATTGCGTTGTTCACTTGTTATGCCACTAGTCGGAAGTCTAGCCATCTTGTTTTGCTGTTGCCGGCCGATTGCATGTGTTGCTGTTGCCGGCCGATTACACCTCACTGGTCATGATTAGAACTTGTATAAAGTATTCTTCTATTTTTTAGTTTTTTTTTATTTTAATTTTAAGGTTTATGAAATTATGTGTAATTTTACAAATTATATTTCTCATTCTAAACAAGCTCTTATTTGCAATAATTTTCATTATTGAATGAATTCACCGTAAAAAGAATTTCATATTGACAGAATGTACCGCATTATTTTTTCATTATTGAATTAATGCATCACAATTTTTTTTTCATTTTAAATGAAAGTACCGCAATTTTTTTTTAAATGTATCCTAAAATAATTTTTTGGGATACCCTTGAATTTTTGGGCTAGATTGATCATTGATTGGTATATAAGTACTGTATGTATCATATCAACTATTAGAGAACTCTAGAAGCATTAATAGGGAGGTGATTAAGGAGGGTTTTTTTTTTTTTTATATTAGATGTGACTCAGATCTTTAGTGAAAACGGACTTTCGATCAACATCGAGGGTGATGGTGACTAAAAGAGTATTGAAGGTCGTAATGATGGTAAAAAGGTATCTTAGAGTGTCTTGATTCGATTAAGTGAAAAAGAACAAATTAAAACAATCAACTTTTTTCTTTACGTCTATGTAAACATATATAATATTTCAATTATTGTGGCTCATGGTTATGTGTATTAAATCATGGTTTCCACATAATGCTCCATTGCTATTATGATAAGGATGAAATCGAACAAGAACTGTTTGATTAACATGATACTATGAAGAGGGTGTAGATGATGGTGGGTTTGACCATATAGGGGTTGTTTGTTGATTTATTTAACTACATGTCTAAACTACTTGTAGTTTTAGCTGTTCAGTCTGGTTGCGATGACACTCGTGATAAATTTATCCGAACACTTTTTTGAAATATACACCACAAAGTCACTACCCCAATCATATCATAAACCCTAAAATCCCTTGGTTATAACTTAAAGTTTTGATAAATTAGAATTCCCGACCTACAAACGGTAATAACGTTACTTTCCAGTTGTTTGTGTATAGTATAGTTCAATATTTTAAAACCGGTTCAGATGTCTAACCGATCACCTTACTGGTTGACTGTTCAGACCGGATTTAATAACGGGATGACGTCATAATTATATATATGATATTATATCTCAGTATATAATATTAGGGTTTAAGTCACGCGGAGAGATTTTAGGCATTACACTGCCACTTGCATATTTCCAAAAAGTTATTGTCACGTGTTATTTTATTAGTTTTTGTAAATTAAAAACAGAATCACATTTAGAGCTGATTCATAATTTTTTATATTTACAACAGAATCACTTTTAGAGCTGATTCATAATTTTTTATATTTATTTTAAAATTAAAATACGATGACGAATTTTTTTTAATGGAAATAGAATTAATAATCTAAGTCAACTATTAAAACCCACAATTTATGCATGCTTTAATTAGAAATCAATTCTAAAATATTGTTATAATTTTAAAATGCTAAAATCCAACATTAATATATTCAAACAACACTAATTTATACCAAAATAACAGCATTTCACATTTGATTATTATTATGCATTTATTTTTAACCATGCTGCTAACGTTTATAGTTTTGTTTCTAACCTCATTTTTTAGTGTTTATCTTTTAGGGTAAAAATCATAGAATAATAACAAAATTTTATTAGTGTTCTAGTTAAGTCACTCTAATTTTTTTCTCACCTCAAAAACCACTCAACCTTCAAGGTTTGTTCCAATCTAGTAAAAAATTTAAATTTTACATTGACTAATGATGATGTGTCAAATTTTTATTACTTCTATTTTTTAAGTCATATGACATGGCAATAATATTAGCTACAAACTTATAATGCGTCAAGATTTTCCTATTTTATATTTTTAGGGCATATGACATGACAATGATAAGTGATTAGATGAAGTTTAGCTTAAAAATAATAATAATTCATAATTAAAACATCTTCAGTTGATCAACAAGGGATGAGAATTGTCACACCCCCGCTTATAGCGGAAACACGATGATGTAACGGACGGGATCGTCATAACACCTAGTTAATTTATAGAGACAAAATAAATGCAACAATCCACGTGTCATGACGTTACCCGACACAATGGTGACTTGTGTCATGGTTAGTCAGTTCCACAACTAGCATAATCTGTTGTATTAATAAAACCAAATACAACATGAAATACAACCAACAATTGTTCAACATAGTATTCATGAATGAAATCAAATGATAGTCACACACTAGTGCAAGTCTACTGAAATCCTGAGAATCTTTGCTAAGGCATCGGCTCTAGCTATCCTCTTTGATTATGATCACCTGAAAAGATATGCTCAAAAATGTCAACAATAATGTTGGTGAGCTTCGCAGGTTTGATTTATAAACATGTAATTGATGCTGTATAGAGTTTGTTGTGGAATACCGTGCATACAGTTATAAGCAAGCAAGATCACATAACATGAGTTTCATACAACCAAACCTAATGACGTACACAAAGAAACTTGTCGGAATATATTCACCCAAGGCCGGATTCCTGGCAGGGGGGATGGTACTCACAAGTAACCATCTCGTCAAGGGTGGGGTGTCAACCCAGTAGTACTACCAATACATATCCGTTGGTTCCAAACCCGGAATTAATGGTTGTAAGAAGAACCACAAACATCATGTATGTATCAGAGTATGAAAACAGTATCACGTTGATTCCAAGTATGAAAATTGCATGTATGATGTACAGCATTGAAAACGGGTGAACATGTTTTTCCCCCATGATTGAAAACATTGAAAACTTGTATAAACATAAAAAAGGGCCGCGAAACTCACCTTGAATAGAGATGATAATGACGTGAACAAAAGCTTCAAAGATTAAGGTAATGCACGATCGAACACGATCAATACCTATTATTAATTGTAATTAAGTCTTTAAAATGTGTTCATTGCGAATAAATACATTTGGTCAGATTCGAGTCGGTTCTGTTTGACACGCACACGATTTGATTTACAAACAACACCATGTAATAATAATATTACTAATACTAATATTAATAATAATAATGGTATTGTTATAAATAATAAAATAAAAATAAACATAATCATAATTATAATAATAATAATTGTATTATTACCGAATTATATTCGTAATGATATAGTAATATTAATAAAGTTAATAATATTAATAAGAATAAGAATAATGATGATAATAATTTATTAGTCTAATCTATTAATTAAGGTATATTTTATAAAAAATAACCTATAGTTATATTTGTAAATAATTTGTAAAAATATAATTCCTACATTTATCACGATTAATCCATAATTAAAATAATATAATGTTCATTAATAATTTGATGATTTAAAATATTATTTAAAGTCCATTTTTATAAAATTAACTATTTATAACATTTGTAATAATTATATAAAAAATAATTAAATAAGGTTTTTAAAGAAATAAATTTTCAGAAAATAATTAGATGATTTTAAAAATATTGAGATTTTATAAAAGGAGTTTTATATTTAATCTGATTTTTTTACCATTTATGTAAAAGAATCCATTTTATATAAAAAAAATAATTAAAGTAAATGTCTTTGTTATATTATTTTATTAAGGTTTAAATTTAAAGAAAAATTACAGAAAATAAGGTTGATGGTTTAAAATAAACAGAGTTTATAAAAATGATTTTTATAATTTTTAAGAATTTTTCTATAATTTTTAGAAGCTTAAAAAGGCTTAAAAAATAATTGGGGGTGCCCGGGGTCGAACCCGGGACCTCCAACTCACACTCCCGCACACATACCAGTAAACCAAGGCCTCAGCCGCGTTAATACCCGGTTTCATTTATTTTTAAACAGTTTTAACCCATTTCCCCAAATTTCGAAGAACCCTAACTCGATTTACCCAAAATTGAATCCCAATTAAAAGTTAATAAGCAAATTAATGTTGGGGCTTTTAATCCCCATGAAAAACCGAGTGTGTAGGTGTGTTCAATTACCCCGATTGATGATGAATTGGAGGTGAATGGATTATGAACGGGCCGCGACTGAGACTGGATTCGTTTGATGAGAAACCGTGTGAGGTAATCAAATTAACTTCGTGGATAGATTCGAGTGATGCTCTTGATGTAAAACCCTCTGTCAATTTTGGTTTAAAATGCTCAAAAGATGGGTTTCGACTAAGTTGCAGGTTACGAAGAGGATGAAGATTGAACTCTATGATTGTGTTCGTTTTATTCTAATTTGAACTCAGTGGAAGATTGGAAACGACAAAATGATCATGAATATGCGTTTTCTTTTGATTATTTTAGTGTTTTAGTGCCCGATTATTGCGGTTTCTTCGGCCGAAAGTGAAAGGGATCGATTAGCGGTTCTATGAGCTGTAATTTGAATGATTAAACGCGTTGATTGATTCGAATCTTGCTCACGAATGAATTGGAACCGGTTTCGGGGTTAAAAATGGGTGTTTGTTGTTATTTCGGGGGTCGCCGGAGGGTCGCCGGAGGGTCGCCGGAGGGTCGCCGGAATTTTGGCCGGAAAACGGGGTAAACAGTGGCGGGGGTTTGGGTTTTGTAAAATTACACAAATGGTCCCTGAGGTTTAAATTATCATCATTTTATGTTAGAACTTAAATTTTAAGTTTCAAAAATGGCATAATACCCCCTGGACTTTATTATTATTATTATTATTATTATTATTATTATTATTATTATTATTATATTATTATTATTATTATTATTATTATTATTATTATTATTATTATTATTATTATTATTATTACTATTATTATTATTATTGTTAAGGTTAACACGAACGAGTATACAAAAAATTCGATTAAAACAATAAATAGATTACGAAAAATAATAATTGCGTGAGGGGAGTTAACGAACTTTTAAGTTAATTAACGGACCTAAAAGTGACGAATGTCACAGTATCCCCCAGTTGAGAGAATTTCGTCCCGAAATTCAGCTGGAGTTAGGTCCTGAAGTTGTATCCACAAACAAATACGGATATTTAGATTTCATTTGGTCCTCCCGTTCTTGTGGCAACCTTAACCGGTAAGCCACCGGACCTATTCTTTCTGTGATCTCGAATGATCCAATATATCTCGGGGCTAACTTCCCCTTCTTTCTAAACCGAACGATCCCTTTCCAAGGAGAGACCTTAAGTAACACTCGATCCCCAACGTTAAACTCTATCGGCTTCCGACGGTTGTCGGCATAGCTCTTTTGGCGATCTTTAGCAGCTTTAAGTCTGTCTTTGATTAGGAAGATCTTATCGGTTGTTTCTTGGATGATTTCGGGTCCTGTTAGCTGACTCTCGCCAATCTCGGCCCAACATACGGGTGATCTACATTTCCGACCATACAGCGCTTCAAACGGTGCACACCCAATACTAGTATGGTAACTGTTATTATAGGAAAACTCGATCAATGGTAGATGAGTATCCCAACTGCCATCAAAATCAATGACACATGCCCTTAGCATGTCCTCAAGTGTCTGTATTGTTCGTTCACTTTGGCCGTCTGTCTGGGGTGATAGGCTGTACTCATGTCTAATCGAGTGCCCATCGCTTTCTGTAATGTCTGCCAAAAGCGTGAAGTAAATCGACTGTCTCGGTCGGATATGATTGACACCGGCACCCCGTGCCGTGTCACGACCTCTTTTATGTACAACCTTGCCAGCTTATCCATTTTATAGTCTTCTCTGATAGGCAAGAAGTGAGCGGATTTTGTCAGTCGATCCACTACGACCCATATCGAGTCGTGCCCGCTTGGCGTTCTCGGGAGTTTGGTAATAAAATCCATAGTGATGTTCTCCAATTTCCATTCGGGGATTTCAGGTTGTTGCAATAATCCCGATGGTTTATGGTGTTCAGCCTTGATCTTTGAACAGGTCAAGCATTTGCTCACATATATAGCAATATCTTTCTTCATACCCGGCCACCAGTACAGATCCCTCAGATCGTGGTACATCTTGTCTGCACCAGGATGAACAGAATATCGAGTCTTGTGTGCTTCATCCAAGACTAGTATACGTACACCTCCCCATTTGGGGACCCATATGCGATCAATGAAGTAATATACGCCGTCATCCTTGCTACTCATTTGTTTATCCAACCCTCGGAATTCTTCTCCCGCAAGGTTTTCTTCTTTCAAAGCCTCACTTTGCGTAATTTGAATCTGAGCTTTCAAGTTCGTTTGAATAGTCAACCCAAAAGCTCGAACACGTAGTGGTTTTACGCGTTCTTTGCGACTTAGGGCATCAGCCACCACATTTGCTTTCCCCGGATGATACCGGATTTCGCAATCATAGTCACTAAGCAGTTCTACCCAACGTCGTTGTCGTATGTTGAGCTCTTTCTCATCCAGGATATGTTGAAGGCTCTTATGATCGGTGTAGATGATGCATTTGGTTCCATACAGATAGTGCATCTATATCTTAAGTGCAAATACTACAGCGCCCAACTCCAAATCATGAGTTGTGTAGTTCTTTTCGTGCACCTTTAGTTGTCGTGAGGCGTAAGCAATCACCTTATCTCTTTGCATTAACACACATCCCAATCCTTGATGTGAAGCGTCGCAATACACCACAAAATCATCAGTTCCGTCCGGAAGGGACAGTATTGGAGCATTGCACAGCTTTTCCTTTAACGTCTGGAAAGCTCGTTCTTGTGCATGTCCCCAATCAAACTTTTTGTCCTTCTGGGTTAGCAGCATCAATGGTTGTGCGATCTTTGAGAAATTCACGATAAACCGTCGATAATACCCGGCCAATCCCAAGAATTGCCGGAGTTCTGATGGTGTTTGGGTTGTATCCCATTTCTTCACAGCTTCAATTTTGCCAGGGTCCACATGAATTCCATCTTTGTTAACCACGTGACCCAAAAACTTCACTTCTTGAAGCCAGAATTCACACTTCGAGAATTTGGCGAAAAGTTTCTCTTCCCGCAACAGTTCTAGAATTGCTCGAAGGTGTTTTTCGTGATCCTCTTTCGAACGAGAGTAGATGAGTATGTCGTCTATGAATACGATCATGAACTTATCTAGGTAAGGCTTACACACCCGATTCATTAAATCTATAAAGACAGCTGGTGCGTTGGTCAACCCAAACAGCATCACCAAGAATTCGTAATGTCCATAACGAGTCCGAAATGCCGTCTTTGGTATATCTGCTTCGTGAACCCTCAACCGATGATATCCAGACCGAAGGTCAATCTTGGAGAAGTACGTCGCTCCTTGCAACTGATCGAAAAGATCGTCGATCCTGGGAAGAGGGTATCGGTTCTTAACAGTCAATTTGTTTAATTCCCGATAGTCGATACACATTCGGAATGATCCATCTTTCTTCTTGACAAACAGTATCGGTGCTCCCCACGGCGAGTGACTTGGCCGGATAAAACCCTTATCCAACAACTCTTGCAGTTGGCTCGATAACTCTTGCATTTCTGACGGTGCCAATCGATAAGGTGCTTTTGCTACGGGCGTCGCTCCGGGAATCAGGTCGATTCGAAACTCCACTTGTCGAGGGGGAGGTAAGCCGGAGAGATCATCAGGAAATACCTCTGGAAATTCTCTTACGATGGGAATATCTTCCAGCTTCCTTTCCTCTGCCTTCTTCTCTACTACGTGTGCTAGAAATGCAAAACACTTCTTCTTCAAACACCGCTGAGCTTTCATGCAGGAGATGAGTCTCAGATTTCTTCCTGATCGTTCCCCATGAATCTTAAGCACTTCACTATTAGGTATAGGGATTCGTACCACCTTTTCTCGACAGACTATTTCAGCACCATGTTTTGACAACCAATCCATCCCTACTACTACATCGAAACTCCCCAACCCAAAGGGTATCAAATCTATAGAAAAAGTATGGCCTTCTAGAATTAATGTGCAGCCTCTAACGATCTTATTGGTCTCTACAAATTCACCATTAGCCATTTCTATATAGTAGCTAGTTTCTAAACAACTAGGGTTCACACCAAGTAGCAAAACAAATTCCGAGGGAATGAAACTATTGTCTGCCCCGGTATCAAATAATACAGATGCAAAGTGGTTGTTGAGAAGATACGAACCCGTGATAACATTCGGGTCCTGTCGGGCGTCATTTCCTCCGATAATAAACGCACGTCCTCTGGCAGCACCCCCTTGATTCCCCTGGTCCGGATTACCAGCTATGGCCAGCACTTACTGCTGGTTATTTCCCTGTTGACCCGGTGCCCTATTCAATCGGGGGCACGTGTTTCTGAAGTGATCGAGGCCTCCACATTCATAACAAGCCCTGGCATTCCCGGTGGGGTTAACCGCGTTGATGGGCGCTACCAGGTTCAGCGCAGTTCTACAATCCTTCGCTAGGTGCCCCAAGTGCCTACAGTTTGTACATATCCGACACGGTATTGTTAGGGGATGATGATAGTTACACTTGTTGCACTTGGGGTGCGGTCCAGTGTAATCCTTCCTTCCTTATGTAACAGCCATAAAATTTTGGGCTGTCTTAGCCTTCTTATCGAATCTTCCAGCATTAGACCTGCTCGTTTCCCCAAACTCCTTTCTCTTCTCTGTTCCCCTACCCAGCGTCCCTATTCTCACCATCTCATCAGTAAGAGCGCCGGCCTTCAGAATTGCGCTCTGGATCGTAGGAGGAGCAGCTGCTGTTACCAATGCTCGGATTTGAGGCGCGAGTCCCCAAATATACCTTTCGATCCTCTTTGATTCCGGTGTTACCAAATGTGGAACCAATCTTGCCAATTCATGGAAACGATCGGTGTACGCTGTGTGCCCAGCTCCTACCATCGCATGATTCCAGAATTCTTGCTCAAGTTTCTGCATCTCATTGAGAGGACAGTATTCCTCAGAAATCAATGCTTTAAACTCATCCCAAGTCATCTGCATTGCTGACTCCCTTCCTCTAGCCTGCACCTGGGTGTTCCACCAAGTTAATGCCTTGCCCTGCAGTGAACACGTGGCATACTTGATTCTTTGACTGTCGAGGCATTCACTGATATCAATTACTGCCTCCATCTTTTCAAGCCACCTAGTCAGGGCTATTGCTCCACCTTTCCCATCGAATTCTCGGGGTTTGCAGGCCACAAATTCTTTATATGAACATCCCCGTCTAGTATGGTTGATTCCAGTTCCGTTCCCAGTTGCTCCACCAATGCCAGTATCTTCCCCTATTCCTTGGTTGTGTTGACCATTGGTATTATGATCCCCGTGGAGAGGATGATTCAGAAGGGTGTCGCTCACTTGAGTCACAATGGTTGGAATTAGTGCAGCTAGCTGCTGAGCAATCAAAGCAGTTATGTCAGGGTTGTCAGTTCCCTGATTGTTGCCAGCTGGAGCATCACCTGTTCTTGGTGGTCAACCCCTACCCCTGTTTTGTGGGGCCTCACCTCCTTGAGTGGTTTTACGTGTGACTCTTCGAGGCGGCATCTTCTAATCACAGAAAGGTGTAAACTTTAGTCACCGCATGATTTCTCTTATCAAGTTTCAATAACCCATGCTTCGGTCCATCAAGATTATTACGTAGCCCAGTTTAAGCACATTCTTAGTGTACCGGTGATGTTTATATATAGGGTTCCCCGCAGCGTTCCCACTACATCCACGATATACCTCGAATGACACCTAAACTGGTTACATAACATCCCAATTTTCCTTAGCACCATCTCAAAGAATAACGTAATGTATGTGTAGAGGGTATCATCACTCCTCTATATTCATGTAATCCACTTTCATTCTAAGCATTCAATCAGTTCCTTAGTTACTGAAATGCTAAGTGGAGGAATGTCTCTTAAAAGATAAAATTTATGTAATGATTGGAAATACCATGAAGGCTCTAAGTAGGACAGGACTTAAGTAATAGCATGTGTTAGTTTAGTTACCCTTAATGGTAATTTGCCTTGCATGATCACCCTTAGCTTCACCTACCCCAAGTTAACATCATAGTGTAATTTTGATTCATCAAGCACAAATCATGTAATGTCCTCATGTCCATGAGCCAATAGTATTCCAATAGTAGTATGTAATAGCAAGTAAACTATAAGCACATAGCACAATATGTCTAAATAACAGCTGCCTATCCTTCATACTTTCAGGATTTCAGGCATAACCATGTTAGGGTCGGATTTAGTATCCGAGATCGACGCTACGTGTGATCACCGAAGTTCCCTTCTGCTTAGGTATCTCAACCTAATGATATGATGTTGTGCGCATACAAGCGTAAAGTTCTAGTATAAAGGTATCCTATAGAGAAAGACTAAGAGTAATAGTGTCTTCCTCAGGATGATCAGATAGCAAACACATATGTATAGAATCAGGTATAGATACATGAAACAAGCATAGAGGAACATACATTAAATCCATAGATTTACTATACTTGACCCATTTGCCTTATAGACTTGTGTATTAACCATAGTTTATCACTCATCCCAGAAATCCCCAGGTAAGCATAACTGGTCTCGCAATGAGATTTATACGATATGCTTGCCTTAGCCCAAAGGCCTTTTGCCAGGAAATCCAGAATACAGGTGTCTATGTGTCACATAAATCATGAAGAACATTTAGGTAATATCAAATGCACACAGACCCTAGCATGCATTCTATATAAAGGTTCTTAGGTTATAGTCTAGGTCGAGTTCTCTACCTAATTCTCTATAACCAAGGCTCTGATACCAATCTGTCACACCCCCGCTTATAGCGGAAACACGAGGATGTAACGGACGGGATCGTCATAACACATGGTTAATTTATAGAGACAAAATAAATGCAACAACCCACGTGTCATGACGTTACCCGACACAATGGTGACTTGTGTCATGGTTAGTCAGTTCCACAACTAGCATAATCTGTTGTATTAATAAAACCAAATACAACATGAAATACAACCAACAATTGTTCAACATAGTATTCTTGAATGAAATCAAATGATAGTCACACACTAGTGCAAGTCTACTGAAATCCTGAGGGTCTTTGCTAAGGCATCGGCTCTAGCTATCCTCTTTGATTATGATCACCTGAAAAGATATGCTCAAAAATATCAACAATAATGTTGGTGAGCTTCGCAGGTTTGATTTATAAACATGTAATTGATGTTGTATAGAGTTTGTTGTGGAATACGGTGGATACAGTTATAAGGTAGCAAGATCACATAACATGAGTTTCATACAACCAAACCTAATGATGTACACAAAGAAACTTGTCGGAATATATTCACCCAAGGCCGGATTCCTGGCAGGGGGGATGGTACTCACAAGTAACCATCTCGTCAAGGGTGGGGGTGTCAACCCAGTAGTACTACCAATACCTATCCGTTGGTTCCAAACCCGGAATTAATGGTTGTAAGAAGAACCACAAACATCATGTATGTATCAGAGTATGAAAACAGTATCACATTGATTCCAAGTATGAAAATTGTATGTATGATGTACAGCATTGAAAACGGGTGAGCATACTTTTCCCCCATGATTGAAAACATTGAAAACTTGTATAACATAAAAAGAGGCCGCGAAACTCACCTTGAATAGAGATGATAATGACGTGAACAAAAGCTTCAAAGATTAAGGTAATGCACGATCAAACATGATCAATACCTATTATTAATTGTAATTAAGTCTTTAAAATGTGTTCATTGCGAATAAATACATTCGGTCAGATTCGAGTCGGTTCTGTTTAACACGCACACGATTTGATTTACAAACAACACCATGTAATAATAATATTACTAATACTAATATTAATAATAATAATGGTATTGTTATTAATAATAAAATAAAAATAATCATAATCATAATAATAATTGTATTATTACCGAATTATATTCGTAATGATATAGTAATATTAATAGAGTTAATAATATTAATAAGAATAAGAATAATGATGATAATAATTTATTAGTCTAATCTATTAATTAAGGTATATTTTATAAAAAAATAACCTATAGTTATATTTGTAAATAATTTGTAAAAATATAATTCCTATATTTATCACGATTAATCCATAATTAAAAATAATATAATGTTCATTAATAATTTGATGATTTAAAATATTATTTAAAGGCATTTTTATAAAAATAACTATTTATAACATTTGTAATAATTATATAAAAAAATAATTAAATAAGGTTTTTAAAGAAATAAATTTTTAGAAAATAATTAGATGATTTTAAAAATATTGGGATTTTATAAAAGGAGTTTTATATTTAATCTGATTTTTTTTACCATTTATGTAAAAGAATCCATTTTATATAAAAAATAATTAAAATAAATGTCTTTGTTATATTATTTTATAAAGGTTTTAATTTAAAGAAAAATTACAGAAAATAAGGTTGATGGTTTAAAAATAAACAGAGTTTATAAAAATGATTTTTATAATTTTTAAGAATTTTTCTATAATTTTAAGAAGCTTAAAAAGGCTTAAAAAAATAATTGGGGGTGCCCGGGGTCGAACCCGGGACCTACAGCTCACACTCCCGCACACATACCAGTAAACCAAGGCCTCAGCCGCATTAATACCCGGTTTCGTTTATTTTTAAACAGTTTTAACCCATTTCCCCCAATTTCGAAGAACCCTAACTCGATTTACCCAAAATTGAACCCCAATTCGAAGTTAATAATCAAATTAATGTTGGAGCTTTTAATCCCCATGAAAAACCGAGTGTGTAGGTGTGTTCAATTACCCCGATTGATGATGAATTGGAGGTGAATGGATTATGAACGGGCCGCGACTGAGACTGGATTCGTTTGATAAGAAACCATGTGAGGTAATCAAATTAACTTCGTGGATAGATTCGAGTGATGCTCTTGATGTAAAACCCTCTGTCAATTTTGGTTTAAAATGCTCAAAAGATGGGTTTCGACTAAGTTGCAGGTTGCGAAGAGGGTGAAGATTGAACTCTATGATTGTGTTCGTTTTACACCAATTTGAACTCAGTGGAAGATTGGAAACGACAAAATGATCATGAATATGCGTTTTTCTTTTGATTATTTTAGTGTTTTAGTGCCCGATTATTGCGGTTTCTTCGGCCGAAAGTGAAAGGGATCGATTAGTGGTTCTATGAGCTGTAATTTGAATGATTAAACGCGTTGATTGATTCGAATCTTGCTCAAGATTGAATTGGGACCGGTTTCGGGGTTAAAAATGGGTGTTTGTTGTTGTTTCGGGGGTCGCCGGAGGGTCGCCGGCGGTTGGCCGGAATTTCGGCCGGAAAACGGGGTAAACAGTGGGCGGGGATTTGGGTTTTGTAAAATTACACAAATGGTCCCTGAGGTTTAAATTATCATCATTTTATGTTAGAACTTAAATTTTAAGTTTCAAAAATGGCATAATACCCCCTGGACTTTATTATTATTATTGTTATTATTATTATTATTATTATTATTATTATTATTATTATTATTTATTTATTTATTTATTTATTTATTATTATTATTATTATTATTATTGTTATTATTATTATTATTATTACTATTATTATTATTATTGTTAAGGTTAACACGAACGTGTATACGAAAAATTCGATTAAAACAATAAATAGATTACGAAAAATAATAATTGGGTAAGGAGAGTTAACGAACTTTTAAGTTAATTAACGGACCTGAAAGTAACGAATGTCACAAGAATTGCAGACTTCTCTCACAAAACCCCTAATATTAATACTGCAATTACCATTCATCGCGGTTAGGGTCTTGGACCACTCCTTTGGTAGCCATGTTCACAAGAAGAACTGAAAAAAAAAAATAGATTCAGTTTCTGTTTAAGAACATAAATATCAACAATTTTTTTACAGATACAACTATTGGCCTGCACATGTAACCTAAGAAACCAAAATTTGATAGATTCCATGAAATGGATCGCGGATGGGTCACCACAATTGGTCAAAAGAAAAAGATAGAATGCAGTATGTCTTTGACTTCAATTTAATTTATATAGAAGTTTAATATGTATTCATAATGTATTTTTATTTTTAAATCTATGATATTAGTTAACAACCTTGTAACTGTTGGTAGGATAGCTTAAGTTTAATCTTGCTTTCTGCCCAGGGCCTGCCCAAATATATTCCAAGTGAAGCGGGTCGCTTGGGCCCCCATGTTTAAGAGGCCCCCAAATTTTTTAAGGTTTGTGTGTTCTACACTCTACAACGTGCAGAGGAGAAGAAGAAAGCAACCCAAAATTAATCTAATTCTAAACCTAAATCCACTGATGGATTTCCAAAGTACAGAGGCGGGCAAAATCCATTACCGAAATTCACCTTCAAAAATCGGTTCATCATTTACCAATTACAACAGGTTAGTGATGAATGGGTTTTCAAAGTCGAAATGTAAACTTCTCATGATCTCATCTTTGAATATGGACTAGTAATTCATCAAATCATTTTAGTGTATAGCAATTCACCAAGTTTCCATTTCGGAGTACATACTACATAATCATTGTGCTTCGCCGCCGATTCACCTCCTTTTCATCAGCATCGAAACTCAGTAATGGGTTTTGTAAGCAGCTATTAAGGTATGGAATGATTTCATGATTTGAGTTACAAGTTGTGAAAAATTTTAATCTCAAATGTGAGATTTGAGTTTTGAATTACAATTGGTTGACTTTTGTTTAGAACTATTAAATGATTTAAATTACATTATGCATTCTGTTGTTTAGTGACTTAGGTGTTTAGGCTAAAGAGATTACCGTGGAATCTTTATTTACAATTAGATTTATTATGTATTTAATTTGTTTAATGAATTATGTATTTTGTTTGAATTACAATCTGTAACTATTGTTTGGGACTTTAGCCTTAAGGTAACCATTGAATAAGTTGTTTGAATTACAATATGTTGTTTAGCGAACTTGCTGTCTAGGTTATAATTTAAGATTTAATCATAGATTTGAATTACTTATCCAATATGAAATTATGAATTAGTAAATTTAAGTTCTTCCAACAACCTTGGATTACAATCTTGCTTAGAATGTTGGATACTTTGATTATAGTTGAAAGTTTATAGGTATTAGTTTGTTACTCGGATTATAGTTGTTACTTTTAATAATTAGTTCATTAGTTGTCATATCAAATTAAAATAAAAATACGAACTAAGTGCCTCGAAAAGGAAGAAAATAAAATTAGATGAGATATCATAGTTAACTCAACAAACTATAAACTTTCTATGTAATTATTGTTGTTCCTAAGCCTGAATAAAGAAGAGAGTTTAAACAATAACTGTTAAAAAAAGCCCTTAAATTTACACTTCGCTTCAGGCCCCTAAATTTACACTTCGCTTCGGGCCCCTAAATTTACACTTCGCTTCGGGGCCCTAAAACAGTTGAGCCGGCTCTGTTTCTGCCTCCATATCATACCACGCACCTTTTTTCCACTCTAAGCTCTATTTTTACTTTAATTGTGTAAAAGTATGCATGACTGCTTGCTAAATGTACATAAGTGTTCACTACATATTACAACAATTAAAAAAGACCATAAATCTAAATTCTTTTAAACAATGATACATGAGGACACTTAACCAAAAACTTTTTTATGTATAGGGAATGTTTTTTTAATTCTAGTATGTGTTTTTGAATATATTGTTATATAAATTGGAATACATCATATATGGGTAAAATGATATGATGAATTATTAAAAAGCTATTATAGATCATTATAAGTTGTAACTGACCAATAGAAAACTTTACCCCTACTTTTTACTGCATCTTATTCTTTTATGAAGGTAATTATCAAATCCTAACAAAATATATATACTTTTATATTTTTAAGTGAGCAAATCACTATTTTGGCACCAGGGTTAGGCCATTTAACCCTATCATCCCAAAAAATATTTTAACAAATCAACCCTTAAAGTTTTATTTCTTAATTTTTTTAGCTCTTGACATTAACTCTTTTAAGTTTTTCTATTAAATGTAAGGGTATTTTGGTCATTTTAAACCTTGATGCCTATTTATATAACTTTTAAAGCTTTAGGGTTATTTATGCTCATTTTTAAAATTACTAATACAACCACCACCTAACACAACCAAGACCACCACCTAATACAACAGAACCACTACCTAATACAACCGCCACCCACCACCCACCACGACCGCTACCACCACCACAAACCTATCATCATCATCTTCCCTATAGGTTAGGCACCAAAAGTATCATCGAGTGGGTCTATCGATTGATTTAGGGGTTCGTAACACGAGTTAGGGCAGAAAAAGGTTTTATAAATGATGATGATGCAAGTATGAAGGTCTGATTGGGGTGTAGTAGTGGTGGAATTCAGTGGTTGACGATGGTATTAGGGTTGTGGTGGTAGGGAAGAAGGAAACAAAAAGGGAGGCAACGTTGGTGGTGGTTCATGTAATGGTGGTGATGCGGTTTTACTCGAGTGAAGAGCATCAATGGTGTACTAATGGTGGCACTTGTGACCTTGCGGCACTCATTGACGATTGCCAAGGATGTGGACGCTGATTAGTATGTGACAGAGGTGGAGTGTGACGGTGGTGCCTATTAGTTGTGTTGGCAGTTTTGAATATGCGTATAAACAAATTTAAAATTTTGAAATTTACATAAACAATCCTTAAGGTAAAAATTACCAAAATCACCTTACACTTGACTGAAAAAAGTTAACATAGTTAGTGTTAATGACCAAAACAGTTAAGAAATAAAATGTTAAAAGTTGATATGTCAGAAGATTCTTTTTGAGCTTATAAGATTAAATGGCCCTAACCCGAGAGCCAAAATAGTATTTACTCTTTTTAAGTTAAACTTCATCTAATCACTTATAATTATCATGTCATATACGCCCTAATAAATATAAAATAGGAAAAATTAACATGCATAAGTTGTTAGCTAATATTATGGCCATGTCATATGCCTTAATAAATAAAAATAATAAGTATTTGAAACATCATCATTAGTATATATAAAATTCAATCTTTTTTTTTCACAAGATTGGAATAAAACTTAGAAAGTTGTGTGGCTTTTCTAGTGAAAAAAAAGGAGAGTAATTTAATCGAACAATAATTAAACTTGGTTATTATTGTATGATTTTTTCCTTATCTTTTATTATATTATCACACCGTCTGTATATTTTATTCTACAAGAATTTTATATTATCCGATGTCACTTTGTCAAAGAATCTTAATATATCTTTTCATGATTATACCGTAAAGGTTCGCATAATTCGATTGTTGAAGCGATCAATGTATAACAATCCATCAGACTTTTACTCCATTGAGGTTATACTCGGAGTCAATCATTTTCAAGAGTTGGTATATTTTTTAAACAGCCAGTTTTTATCAAACGAACAACCGTATGTCTCATTGTCAAGATTACAAAGTGAGATGGATTAAAAGCTGGTTAAATTGGATGGGAATGGTGGACTTTCAAGTACAATCTCAGTTGTCGTATACAAATAAGTTTTTAGTGATTTGTAAACATTTTGTGTTTTTTACTATGCATTTGAATTTGTCATATAATTTTATTTTATACATATCTTCTTAATTATCATATTTTTATACATTACATACTTATATGCTCTTAACTGCTACATTTTAGACGTATCTAATGATAATTTTATTTTTTCACCCGTGCAACACATGGATCGCTAGGCTAGTATAGTTATATATAAAACTCAACACTAATCTTATGTCTAACACTAAATATATTATTTAACCCGTTAAACCCAATAAAATTCAAAAAATTAAAAAATAAATAAAAAATACCCAAAGTCTGAAGCCTCCAGATTCTCGATCGATAACTACAAAACGATTTGATGCTACTTGATTCTGAATAAAAAATGGACACATGACAAAATGTCTGCAAAATTAAAATCATTTCTGAATAAAGTAGTAATAAAACACCTCAATAATATAACTTGCTTATACTAATCTTTTTTAAACCCACTTACAAACACGCCCCAGATCCGATTTTACCGGAAACATCCCTATATAATTCACCCTCAAACTACAACTTACACCATCCACGTACTTATCAAAACCACAATGGCTTCTATTACATTCACCACCAATATTAATCCCACCACCACCACCACCACCTCAAGGTCACCCTTATTCTCCAAAACCCACACCCACCGCTTCAAAGTCTCATGCAACAATTCTTCAAATGACCCTAACCAAATAACTTCACTCCACATGCAGAATGTAGATAGGAGAAACTTGCTCCTCGGGCTCGGTGGCCTCTACGGTGCCGCCAACCTGACCAACATCGGGTCGGCTTCAGCGTACCCGGTCACCACGCCCGACGACATCTCTGACTGCGTTGCCGCGACCGTAGGCGTACAGGACCCCGACAACGCAGTCAGAGGGGTCGCCTGTTGCCCCCCACCCTCACCCAGCGCCCCAAGACCCTACGTCTTGCCTCAGTTCTCCGAGCTCCGGATCCGGCCCGCGGCCCAGCGGCTCACTCCCGAGTACGTCGAGAAGTATAAAGCGGCTATTGCGGCCATGAAAGCGCTTCCTGATGATCATCCACATAGCTGGAAACAACAAGGGAAGATCCACTGTGCTTATTGCAATGGGGCTTATAATCAAGAAATGAATGGTCATCCTGAGCTAAAGCTTCAGGTTCATAACTCATCACTCTTCTTTCCATTCCACCGGTGGTATCTATACTTCTACGAGAGGATATTGGGTAAGTTGATTAACGATCCGACTTTCGCTTTACCGTACTGGAACTGGGATAATCCCACCGGAATGATGCTTCCCGCGATGTTTGAGGAGCCCGGCCCAAACGGGAACCCGAGGTCCAACCCGATATTTGACCCGTTTCGCAATGTAGGACACCTCCCACCTGCTATCCTTGACCTCCAGTATAGAGGCACGGATACTGGTGCCAATTGTGTGGACCAGATAAACACTAATTTGTCCACAATGTACTCTCAAATGGTCACTAGTGCCACGAGTACCGATGCGTTTTTCGGTACTAACCCCGACCCGACTGTTGCCAGTCGGCCCGGGACAATAGAGAGCGGGGCGCACACCGCGGTGCATATTTGGGTGGGTAACCCAAGGATGCCCAATAGGGAGGACTTGGGGAACTTTTATTCCGCGGGGTATGACCCCGCGTTTTACGTCCATCATGCGAACGTAGATCGCATGTGGAAGATTTGGAAGGATTTGAACCCATACACGAACAAAGATCCGTCTAACGATGATTGGTTAAACGCATCGTACGTGTTTTACGATGAAAACGGAGAGCTTGTACGCGTCTACAACAAAGATTGTGTAGACATACACAAAATGGGGTACGATTTTGAAAACTCGAGGATCCCGTGGATCCAGAGCCGCCCGGTGCCTCGAGTTAAGGCGTCGAACGTTGCGGCTAAGTCGGTCGGAGTCGTGAAAAAGGCGGAGGAGATCAAGTTCCCGGTGAAGCTAGACGAGATAGTGAAAGTTCTCGTGAAGCGGCCAGCTACAAAGAGGGACGAGAAAGCTAAGAAGAAAGCTACGGAGATGTTGTTTTTGAATGGGATAAAATACAATGGTGAGCAGTTTTTCAAGTTTGACGTGTTGGTGGATGACGTTGATGACGGTGTCGAGACGACCGCGGCTTCTAGTGAGTTTGCGGGTACGTTCGCGCAGGTGCCGCATAACCATGGAGGCGATAAGATGTTGATGACGAGTGGTGCAGCGTTCGGGATCACCGAGCTGTTGGAGGACATTGAGGCGGAAGATGATGAGTATGTTTTGGTTACGTTGGTGCCGAGGGCTGGGACCGAGGATGCGAGCGTTTCCGAGATCAAGATTGAGTTGGTGCCTGTGGCTTAATAATAATATTCGTCGATGTGACTGTTTTTAGTTTTCATTTGCATGTATGCATGCATGCATGGTTACGTATGTTTGTTAATTTGGATCCGTTGTTTGGAAGTCATAATAGATGTTATGGTTTATGTAACGTAATAATAATTTGATTTCAAGTTTGTAGCGGTGGGATTAAGTAACTAACCAGTACTATACATGCTTGAATTTCACTTTTGATTTTGGACTCGATTAATAAACTTTATCTCGTAATTTTATGTGTTTTGGGGTTGAATTATCTTTTATTTTATAATCATTCATTGAACTGTAACATAGTAACATTAGTGACTTTTTCTCATAAAGATTGTTCGACTTTAAATCATTATACTTATGTGGTATTTAAAAGTAAAAAAGTATTAATTTAAAAAAACAAACAATCGTTTTGAATTCATAGGCGGTTTAAGATTTTATCATGCACCTTTAGATAATATTTGAAAATCTTCGTGCATATAGATCATTTCATTAATTACATGGGTAGAGAATTCATGCAAAATATATTTGAGTTTGTTTTTCACGTGCATATAATTTTACCCAGCACGTTAATTTTTTTTTCTACACATATTAAAATCAATATTTACACATCTATTATTTTTACGTACACAAACTATTAATACGTTACCACACCACCGGATCACCATCGCAAACAATTCCTTCTTCAACATGTCCTCATCTTCAGCCTAATCACCATCGTCTCTCCCACCACCGTCACCCGCCTAACCACCACTGCAACACTATCGTCATCTCCCCTTACCACTGAAGCCCACATCACCACCATTGTGTCACTGTTGTCGTCTCCCCGTTATTTGCACCCCCTGTAAATGAGCATCTTCTTCTTCCTACTGAGATGAATGAATATGGTGTGATGTTAGGGGGAAACAGAACTGGAACAATTAAAATTAATTTTTTGAATATTGTCAATCCATTAATGGTGGTTCTGCAACTCATTTCTAATGATTCTAAGAGCAAATTGTGTGGAGATTGATTAGGGTTCTTTGGTCAATTAGAGAAAAACGAGGAGGGTTGTGGACCGGTGTTTTTTCATGGAAGATCGAGGGTTGCTGCGGCGATGAAGATCCGATGATTTGTGTACGTTTTTGAGAAATCATTTAACCGAACTTGTTATTTTACAAACCTAAATACTAAAAGTGAAAACAGATCTAAACGGACGAACCTTTCATGCAATTAACTCTAAACTAAATAAACTGCACTTACAAAACAATAGACAAAAAACTTCAATAAACAATTAACTAAACATGGAAAACAAGTACTCTACTAATTGAAGTCTCGTAAGTAGTAATCAGTGACACTAAAAATTGATTAAATAACAAAATTTAGAAATTAACTACCTTCTGATTATTTAGTGATGCCCCTGTATATATCAATGCTTCTATGTCCATAAATAATTAAAAAAACAATATTTATTAGCAACTGAATTAATATTCTCTCTATATCCGCCACTTGTTTTAGATAAAAGTGCACTTAATTAAAACTCATGGACTCCGCGTTAATGATTTAATCAATATCAAAGATACAAAACTAAAAAAATAATTGGCATAATTAAGTAAACATGTGTTTAAACAGAATAAAATATTTGAATATCGATTTATGAGGATAAAGTAAGCAATAAACCAAAGAAACTTTAATATAAACTATTTAGGAAACCAAAGAAAGTATTATATTATTATGAAATTTAACATTCTTTTTTAGATATAGAAAACATGCATGGAAAAATGGGAGGTTGGTGGGACGATGCATACACGACTCGATACACTTGCGATTTTTAATTGACATAGATCTCGTACTAACCAATGAGTTGATTAATTAACAAATGAAATTGATCCTAACCGTACATCTCAGATGTAACATCTGTATCTTCATTATCAATAAAACTGTTACAACTTGGGATTATCTTAAATTTATATAAAATATATATGATATAAAAAAGGGAGAAATAAACCGATTTGATTAGAAGTATTACAACCGAGAGGGGTAGGTGATGGAGTTCTTACTAAATCAGTCATGGGTCTGTGCTGGCAATATGAGTTTTAAATTAGCATTAATTACTGCAATAATATACATTATCCAAAGTATTTATCTAAAAATATATATGGTGAGTGTGGTAATCTTTATGTTGAACATATAAATGGGTCAAATCCTCTCTTTTAATTTTGATTTCATTTATTTTTCATGTGCTTTAAGATCATCCCATATGTTAAAGTTAAAACACACAAACTTAACACTCTAAATAACTCATGTGAGCTACCATAACATATTTGATCTCATCATTTAAAAAAACTATTTTTTCTCAAATGTTACATCCTTCTGTACATACTACAAGAAAGTGGGTCTATAACAACGACAAAATGACACCTTATAGGGATGACAAGTCGTCGCTACACACCATTTTGATCTATAGCAACGACATATCGTCGCTATAGATTTTGTCCCAAAAATGAGTAGTTATAAGTTAAAATGTCATCGAGATAGACGCCGTCGGCACAAAGTTAGCTATAGGAACGACATGTCGAACATATAAGTGTCGTGGTTTCTGAAATTAACGAATAAAAAAATTTAAAATATATATATATATATATATATATATATATTATCTATAGCGATCACATATCGTCCCTACGGATAATATATATATATTTTTTAAAAAAACAGGTAACAGTCAATAGTGACGACATGTCGTCGCTATAGACTGTATTTACTTTTTTTACAATATTATATTTTTGTCTATAGCGATGATATGTCGTCGCTATTGATAATACTTTTTTTAATTTTTTTTTGGCAGGAACCTACTTTTTTTATAAAAATTTAACAAACAGATAATTGATACAAATTTAACAAACATATAATCAGTGCAAATCACATTCAAGTTTAACACAAAAATAATTCATACAACTTCAAAATAGTTTAAAGTTCCATAAAATCTAATAAAAATACAAACTCTAATCACTATCAGGTAGTCGTTGCTGCTGCCAGTAACGCAACATTTCCATCTGCTCTTAGAGCAGTCGTTGCATCTTTTGTATTTGTTGTTATTATTGTTGTTGGATTTGTTGTTGTTGTTGTATAGTTTCTTCATTTTGTTGTTGTTGTTTAAGTTCTTGTCTAAGCTCTGCAACTTCATCTTGGAAATGTTGTGTTGGAGGTTGTGAGTTAGAAAAATCAGGGGTGGGATGTCTCACCACGTGTCCAACGCCTCATATATGTCCTCGCCTTCGACCTAAGGCACGCTCAATGCATTGAATCTCATCAACAGCAGATGAGTCTCCACCGGTCTCACTAGAGGATCTCGCATACTCCTCTTGAATTCGTTCCTGCATTAAACATATTAAAAATATTAGTTCAAATGGGTCATTTTAACCCAAACACACTTAAACATACTAGAATCATACAAAAGTTAGTTCAAATGGGTCATTTGGACCCAAACACATTTAAACATACTAGAATCGCTTAAAATGGGTCATTTTGACCCAAACACACTTAAACATACTAGAATCATACAACATTTAGTTCAAATGGGTCTTTTTGACTCAAACACACTTAAACATGCTAGAATCAATCAAAAGTTAGTTTAAATGGGTCATTTTGACCCAAACACACTTAAACATACTAGAATCAATCAAAAGTTAGTTTAAATGGATCATTTTGACTCATACACACTTAAACATACTAGAATCATACAAACGTTAGTTCAAATGGGTCATTTTAACCCAAACACATTTAAACGTACTAGAATCGCTTAAAATGGGTCATTTTGACCCAAACATGCTAGAATCATACAAAATTTAGTTCAAATGGGTCATTTTGACCCAAACACACTTAAACATGCTAGAATCAATCAAAAGTTAGTTCAAATGGGTCATTTTGACCCAAACACACTTAAACATACTAGAATCAATCAAAAGTTGGTTCAAATGGGTCATTTTAACTCATACACACTTAAACATACTAGAATCAAACAAAAGTTAGTTCAAATGGGTCATTTTGACCCAAACACACTTAAACATACTATGTCACACCCCCGCTTATAGCGGAAACACGAGGATGTAACGGACGGGATCGTCATAACACCTGGTTAGTTTACAGAGACAAATTAAATGCAAAGATCAACGTGTCATGACGTCACCCGACACAATGGTGACTTGTGTCGTAGTTAGTCAATTCCACGACAACATAGTCATACAAACCAAAATAAGTATAAGTCCCACAAACCGGGAGCAAGTAATCAAAATGTGTATAACATGTAAATGTCAAATGCAATTGTCGAAGACATCCAAAGTTTAAATGATGTAAGCCTAAGGTCATCGCTAAGGCAGCATCCCACCAATCCTCAATGATTATTACCTGAAAAGATATGCTCAAAAGGTCAACATAATGTTGGTGAATTCGCAGGTTTTAATAATAACAAAAACTTGATGTTGTGTAATAGTGTAGTAGGACATGCGTGCATACAGTTAATAGCAACTAATATCACATGAGCATCACAACTAAACCTATGACGTACACAAAGAATTTGTCGGAACGTATTCACCCAAGGCCCGATCCTAGCAGTAATGTTGGTACTCACAAGTAACCAATCGTCAAGGGTGGGGGTGTCAGCCCAATAGTACTACTATCAATACCTGTCCATCGGCTCCAACACCGGAGTTAAATAGTTGTGAAACAGAACCACAAAGACAACTCATGCATGTACCAGATAATTACTTACAAACATGTAAACACGACAGTCCCAAAATATTTGAATATGTTCACAGCATAAAAAGGGTGAGCATGCTTTTCCCCCTAATTTGTAAATGTTTAATATGAAAGCAGGGCCACGAAACTCACCTTGAGTGTGATGAAATAAATAGGACAAACACTTCAAAGTATGCGAGCAAAGAACGTTCAAACACCTATAATAATTGTGATTAGAACTTAAACACGTTCTATGAGAAAAGGAGTACGTTCGGTCGGTTTCGGGTCGGTTCGGGTTCGACGCGCGACTCACACTATAAGTATTTATGTATATAGATAAATACATATGTAAGTAATCTTAATTCTAAACAACCCAATTATTCATATTATTATCTACGAGTAAATATAGTTATAAATATAAAGTTAATATATTTACTTGTAATTATTTATAAATTAATATATATTTGCAGTTACATGATCATACTAGCCCTACTCGATTCACGGCTCGATAACATATTTAAACCATATCATTACATAAATATACATATAATCCAACGAGCAATCACAATATATATATATATATATATATATATATATATATATTTAACCGTGCACTCATACAACGTACCTATATATGCTTACTCACACCAAAGCACATAGTACCCACACAAACACCATTGCATTCACACACACACATCTATACATACGAATATGCATATATATATTTTCATACATACAATCGACGTACATAATCATGCATAAATACGTACACAACAGACTTAGGCTGCTGTGTTTGCTCCCATGGACCCACATAAACACAATATAGGCAATCATACTTACATATACAACATACCTACATACAACTGCATATGTACACACATTTGACATATATATACACATTTTATCATAATAATAATAATAAAAAAAAAAAAAAAAAATAATAATAATAATAATAATAATAATAATAATAATAATAATAATAATAATAATAATAATAATAATAATAATAATAATAATTAAATATCTTGCAATTGCACAGCAGCCCACGGCTGCTGTGTCTTTCAAACACACAAAAAAAGATACACCATATATATATACACATGCATATGTATACATACAAACCGATCATATATATACATACAACCGAACATATACACACCTATACATACGGTTTACAGTATATACATATACATACGCACAAAATACATACATACGCGCACACGAGAGCTTACGAAACAACCCGAAACGAACCGAGTCAAACCGAGACGAAAACCGAAACGAAATGTAACGAAACGGAATAAAACGAGGTTCGAAACGACCGGATACCTGCGAAACGGCTAAACGGTGGTGCGATGGCAACCGACGGCGGCTAACGGCGCTGATTTCGGTGGTTCACGGTGAAGAGTTGCGAGGAAGAAGGCGACGGCAGTAGGGTTGCGAAGGAGAGCCCGAGTTCGCACGTATTGTATATATATTTTTGTTATTTGCGTTTTAGTCCACAACTTTAAATTAATTATTCCCTCAAGTTTGGTTTAATTACACTTTAAACCCTGAACTTAATAATAATAATAATAATAATATTAATTATAATAATCATAATAATTATAATAATAATATTAATAATAATAATCATAGTATAATAATTATTATATATATATATGTATTTATATATATATTTATTATTATCGTTTATATAATGTTAACGAATTTTATATTATTAATAATATTAAGGTTAACACGAAAACAGACATATGAAGAGATTCGATTCGAAATAAATTAATTACACAAAATAATAATAAATGCACGAGAAGAAAGAATTAACGGATTTTCGAGTCAATTGACGGACCTGATAGTGACGGATGTCACATACTAGAATTGCTTAAAATGGGCCATTTTGACCCAAACACAGTTAAACATGCTAGAATCAATCAAAAGTTAGTTCAAATGGCTCATTTTGACCCAAACACACTTAAACATGCTAGAATCAATCAAAAGTTAGTTCAAATGGGTCTATGTTACAAGTAGGGCATGCCATATAACCTTGACCACTCCATCCAGACATATAGCTACGAGCAGGATAATCGTTTATAGTCCATAATAGAGCTGCACGCATCCTGAATACAGTTTTGGTTGATGCATCTCTCATTTGAGCTCCTTCGGCCCATAACATTTTCACCTCATCTATTAAAGGCCTTAGGAAAACATCAATATCCTTTCCAGGATATTTAGGCCCGGGAATAAGCAAGGTCAACATAAAAGAAGACTCTTTCATACATAATCATGATGGTGTATTATATGTTGTTAACACAACTGGTCACATACTGTAAGATTGACTCATGTTACCGAATAGATCAAAACCATCCGCAGCCAAACCCAAACGTACATTTCGGGGTTCATTGGCAAAATCAGGAAATTTTTCTTCAAAGTCTTGCCATGCCTTCCCATCAACTGGATGACGCATCATACCATCCGTTGAGCGTCCAGTATAACGCCACGTCATTTCTTTTGCTGTGAATCTTGAGCTATACATTAGTCGAAGTTGGGAAGTTAAAGGAAAGTAGGGCAACACTTTTTGAGGTCCTTTCTTCCCCTTTGTGTTTTTGTCAACCCATCTACTCTCGTTACAAACTGGACAATTTTGCATCAATTCATTTTCTTTCCAAAACAAAGATCAATCATTAATGCAAGCATGGATAGATTCATATCCTAACCCAATCTTTCTTAATCTCTTCTTAGCTTCATAGTATGAGGCTGCAATTTGATTTTCTTTAGGGAATGCAAATCTCAAAAACTCTAAAAGTTGGTTAAATGAACTATCTGTCCATTTGTTGATAACCTTGATATGCATCAATTTTGCTAAAAAGTTTAAAGAAAACATCCAACTACAACCGAGGTATAACTCGGTATTCAGCTCCTTAAATAATGCATCAAACTCTGGGTCAAAACCAGTTCCATCTTCGTCTACATTTTCTTCGTTAACATTCTGCTCCGCCATAACATCATCAATTGCATCAAACATCTCATTATTTGTTGCTGGAATAGATTTTTTTGGAGCAAAAAGATCTTTTATTTCTGAAGCACATGGATATTTCTCACCATGATAAGTCCACGTCTTATATGATTGTAGAAACCCATTGTCATGTATGTGGGCATAAATGATATCCAGATCCTGCCGACACCCATTGCAGCATCGTTTACACGGACAAAAAGATTTTCCTAAACTGTCGACATGGTTCTTGGCAATTTCTAGAAAGCTATGAAGACCTTTTATAAATTCCGAAGAACTCTGATTTCGCAATTTAATCCAACTCTTATCAATTGTCATATCTATGGTGTTATAAAACATGAAAATACAATTTTATCAATTAACATATTCACAAAGATATACTAACATTAAAGTCATATACACTTACATATACATATACATACAAGCATAATCACAACACATAAACACTTACAAGTGTACAAACATACAAATATACAACATACTTACATACACAATTACAAAAATACAAACATACTTACATGCAAGTATACAACATACTTACATACACACTTACAACTATACCAAAAACATATAAGTATACACACACTTACTACACAATTATAAAAAACAAACATATAATATACTAATGAACAAACATATAAACATAAATAAATACAGACATTCACATACAAAATTAACATAATTACATACATATAAACATATACATAAACAACTAAACACATCAAACCATATATGTCACACCCCAACCTTGACGGCGGAAACGTCGAGGTGTGAGAGTTAAGATCGTTCACAGCCACATAACGCTATGTTTAAATGTAAATAATCAAATTAATAGTTTCAATAGGAATTACAAACATAAGTCTAAATCACGAAATACATTCAAACTAATATCAAAACATAACATGACATTTCTTTTATTTAACTAGGTCCAAATCCTAGTTTATTGCAAGCTTCAAATGATGACTTCAAGCGTGAGCATTTCCTGAAACATGTTAAAAATAACGGGTCAACTATAAAGTTGGTGAGTTCCCAAGGGTTTCACATACATAATATACCATGGATTTCAAGTAGCAATTCATGTCATAGGTTATGAGTTAGCAAGTTTATAAAGCACATATAGTACAATCAAACCTCGACTAGATTATATGTTTATATGAGTGGCTAAGTGTACTTGGTTCCCTAGTGCACAAGCATACGGCTCCTAGGAGTCGGCAATACATCGACTTTAGCACCAAATAGGCTTGTCAGGCCCAAAGATCTAAGACGTCGCCAGGCTAGCAATAGTTAATGATTGTAAACAATATATGTAACTCTTATAAGACTTACAATAACACAAATAACCATGACAAAAATAAAAGTATGAATTGCATGTGCTTTTATAAGATCTAAACGTTTATAAGTGTATGTTGAATAATGTAACATGTTTCACCCCAAAACGGTGTGAAATAGCATAAAACGGGGCAAGGAAACTCACTTGTCAAATAAGTATGTAATGAAGACTAATAAGAATAATAAACGTCGTTCCAGGATGAATCATCACAAGGCCCTAAATATATATATACATTCACAAGGTTAAAGTTTTAATGATAAGGTTAACGTTCTAAAAAGAACTAGGGTTTCTATAGGACTGTAGGGTTTTTGACAAGTAGTTAATTTTATATGATGGAATCATTTATATTTGGATTAAAGAATTATAATATTTAAGTCTTTTTAATATATAAAAGTAATTAGACATAATAATTGATAGGGTTTAAATGTGCAATGTAAATAAATCTTTATAATATTTTGAAATAAAACTTTATTTGATGATGATCACAATAACGCATAGACCAACGGTAACTTATTAATCTCAACTATTAATTAAAGTACATTTTATAAGAAAATAATCTAAAATAACATTCGTAAATAGTTTGTGAAGATATATATAGTTTCTACTATGTTCATGATTAATACATAACTAAGTATGGTGTCCACTAATTTATTATTTAAAGTCCATGTTTATAAAAATATCTATTTATAATATTTGTAATAATATTTTCTATAACAATTGTTAAGGCTTTTAAATAAATAAAACTACAGAAAATAATTAGGTAGTTTTTAAAATAAATACAGTTTATAAAATTCATTTTTATAATTTTAGGAATTTTTTTTATATATTTTTAAAGGCCAAAAAAAGGCTTAAAAATGTGTCGAGGGTGCCCGGGTTCGACCCCGGGACCTCAAGTTCAGGATGTGAGTTTGTAACCATTAAACCAGGGCCGCGGCCGTGGTCATAATTGGTTTTTAAACTTTTTAAACATAATCAGCAACCACCCCCAATTCTTATAAACCCTAGAATCATTTAGTCCCAAATTGAAGATGGATTCGATGTTATCATTCTGATTAACCATAGGGCTTTTGATCCCTGAGTGTAATCGAGCACAATGGTGTGTTAAACTTACTTGATTGCATCCAAATTGAAGTGATCACGCCCGGTTTAGCCTCGGTCCATTTCGCGAAGAGCAGAGGTTTAGAATCGATGATCAAGCGAAGTTTTCAAGAAATGGTGGTTACAGATAGTTGAAAGGGATCAAAAGAAACATTTTCCCTCTGTTATATAGTTCCAATTTCATGTGATTCGTACTCTTCGGTTTCGATTGGGATACGAATGTGAAGTGTTTAATTTGGTCTTTAAATTCACCGTTAAGCTTGAAATTAAGATCATTAACGGGTATGAATTGATTAGTCGATCGTGTATACCTGATTAATTGCGTTTTTATTGATTCATTATTGTTGAACGGTTCACGGTTGATGGCTTTGGGTTACCCGAACTCGAATGCTTACATAACCGACTTAATATTCGAATTAATGTGCAACCACGAGTTCGAAACGGTTCCATGAAACAATCTGAACGATTTGGGTTTGCGTTTCGAGGGTTTTAGCCGGTTTTTGAGCTCGCCGGAGAGCTCACCGGCCGGTCGCCGGAAACACGGGCAAAGGATGGGTGGGTGATGGATTTTTTGTAATTTACAGAATTGGTCCCTGTAGTTTTAGGGTCTTATAGTTTTATGCCCAAAACATTTAATTACAAGTTTTACAATAATAAAACTTATATTGTTTTATCTATTTACAAGATTATATTTATTATTATATTATTATTATTATTATTATTATTATTATTATTATTATTATTATTATTATTATTATTATTTATTTAACATTTTAAGCTTGACTAAATAATTAAAGGTATTAACACGCAAATCACCCATGAGTTTCATAAATGACCACAATGGTCCTTATAAGATTAAACGCCTTTAATTTTTTTAATTAACGTAAAATACGAGATGTTACAGTCTCCGCAACTTAAAAGAATTTCGTCCCGAAATTAAAAATGAACTTAGATGAACAAAGGAATTATGATGCAAGGTAAATGTACAACGAACAATGTTTAACATTTGATTACAGATGAAACGCTTCAGTTTATGGAATCTTACAAGTCTTTTGACATAATATATGCCAACTTGAACTCTTCCAGTGAAATACGAGACGTTTTAAGATGTAACGTTGGAAAAAGATGACGAGTTACCGTGGTATGTTATACTTATAAGCCACAACGTCTAGAATGTAGTTTTGTAGTAAAGTGATGTCTCGAAGTCGATAAAAGACCATCAATTGTAAGAAAGGTTAACCGTCGTGATTTAAGAATCCCAAACGTCACTATATATAATGAAACGATCTTAACGCATATCTTGTGAATATGTATTGCTCCTTTGACCAAACCGTCGGTCTACGAATAATACGATATGCAGAGATTTTGGAATGAGTTCACGACAATGATTAGGAACATTGCTAAATGCAAGAAGATGAATCGATCATCAAAATTAACGATCGATGTTTAACGAAATACCACGGTATACGAATATTTGAGATAGTTACAAGTCAATTTCTCGACCTGTTATCCCACATAAGTCAATATGAAATTTGCCAAATGGTCTATAATGCACCAATTGTCATCATGACATCTAAAATAAGAGGCATTCAGTGATGAGAAGTTAAACAGGAGATTCACAGGAACACGGAGGTTAGGTTTTGTCATATGTGAAGGTAAGACACTTGGACACATACCAAGTTATGTCCTTTCTTTTATGCCAAACCCATGACTACAAATTATGAAAATTTATGAACCTCCATATCCGCGTCATAATGAAAGTAATAACAAGTCTCTTTCATAGAAATCAAGATAGAGTTTTAAAGATTTCTATGGTTAAGGATTTCAAAGCGATTCAAGAAGTGACGCAAACAATAGGAAATGCATTTGTAAATATATTTTGCAAGGTTGCAAATTTCCAAGTACAATTTGCATACGCAGTTCATCAAACCCATAAGCACAGCTGAGAACATTCGTGTGACTAGAAGGCCATGAACACAAGTTGGTAATGTCTTTATTTGGCAGGAAGATTGTTTAGAAGGTTTTCATCACGCAATTAGGTTTTAATGATAACTCAAAATGAAAGTTGATAAATAAGGAATAAATGGTTCCATATAGTTAGATCAAATCAAAACACGAAGATAAAAGGGAAAGAATTTGATTTAAGAATATAAATGCTCCAAGCTCGGAATCAAAATTAACCTAGAGCGATCGGGTCTTCCTTCAAGTTCAGAGATCATGCTTTGGCTTGCTAGGTCAAAACACTAATCATTGTTTCACCCTTCAAGTTACTACATGTTTCTCGTCACTTTATTACAACCTTGATAAGTTGATGATCAAGAAATGAGAATAGTCATCAAGGTGTGGTTTTCACTCCTAACTTGATGGTGTACTCCCAAGGTATGACCCCTAACTTACCAAATCAAAAGTTTGATCCCAACTAAATGTTGAGGATTCACAGAAATAAAACAAGGTAACTCACCATTAAGATAAAGGAAACTACTCCTATCTTAACAGTGAAGTTTTACAAAAACAAAATATAACAGGATGAACTTCTTCATCAAAATCCAGAATTCACTCCTACTTTGATGAGGTCGTTTCATTTGAGAAAATACAATCCATGAAAATGAAATTATCATCAAGGTATGGAATTCAAGCCTATCTTGATGATTGAATTTCATAATAACAAGAAAACAATCGGAAATTGACAATTGTCACCAAAGTACGGGTTTCAATCCTATTTTGGTGAGATCATGTCATTCGTGAAATGCAAGTTTCAATGATAATAATTGAAGTCAATCCTCAAGATAAGAAAATCACCCCAATCCAGAAGATGAAATTTCATAAAACACACGATTGGAAACCATTTATCGAAACGGATTGAGAATCATCAAAGTAAGGAAATCACCTCTGTTTTAATGAGTTAGAATCATTTAGGAGGTACGAGTGTTCTTAGTCATAGGTTGACTTGCAACTCTTGCATCTCTCACAGTGCAACCGGTTCAAAGTTCAACTTAACAACGAAAGGAAAAGTATAACAATTAGAAATTTAGAAAAGTACAAGTTACATTAATGTAACAAAAAGGAAATCATGCTTACAAGATTTAAGGTCAAAGTTCGAGATAACAGAATTAGTTATGATGGTGTTTAAATCTTGGATGGTGTAATTCAGGAAGACGAAATCAAGAACAAGCATAATTCAACATCGCAATGAGATGTGAACATTCGATTCACAATCGAAAGGAAATACATGGACTTTTCAAGATATGAGGTCAACCATAACCTTATTGAAGACACGCGTACCTATAAGTGGTAACAAAGTTATAATTAGTTTATTCGATCATTGAGGTGAGTGATCACTTATAATATTTGAGTTAATAAAATTAACATTCAATTAGCAAAGTATCCCGAGATGTAGGAATTTCACCTACAACATTGAATGTCTTTAGTTATGGGACACACCCTTAGGAAGATTTGAAAACCATAAGTAACGATTTAAAGTTTTAAAGATCATTCGGTTTAGATTCCCAATATCTTTGGGTATAACAAGAGTCATGTACACGTTGATCAAGGTATAGAAATAGCTACATGAAACGCCTAACGTGTAACAATGTTTAAACGTAGGAGTTGAAAGGTAAGACGAGTTCAATATCACAGGAACATTATGTATGATAAGAATGAGAAGAAACCAGTTCAAGGAATCAAAGATTTTTAAGATACAAAGAGGATGGTTCCATTTAGTAACGCATTACCATTTGGAATCGTTGACACGTCAAGGTAAATTGACCCACTTGCCTTAGCATAGGAATTGCCTTATGTATGCTTAAACTTAGTTACTTGTCTCCCTAAACTTAACTTTGACTCTTTGACTCTCCCCGGCAAATGAAGCTTTCTAAACTTATTCTCGACGACGTGTGGAATCTACACTACCTATCGTGGGTTTAATTCCTTAGACTCTATGTCTAATCATTAAAAATCTCATCAAGGTTTTGATTTCATGAACCTAAGAAATTTGTGTGACCATAGACACCTGTATTCTGGATTTCCTGGCAAAAGGCCTTCGGGCTAAGGCAAACATATCGTATAAATCTCATTGCGAGACCAGTTATGCTTACCTGGGGATTTCTGGAATGAACAAACATACAAAATTAACAAACATATATATATTACATGCAAGTATACAACATACTTACATACACACTTACAACTATACCAAAAACATATAAGTATACACACACTTACTACACAATTATAAAAAACAAACATATAATATACTAATGAACAAACATATAAACATAAATAAATACAGACATTCACATACAAAATTAACATAATTACATACATATAAACATATACATAAACAACTAAACACATCAAACCATATACATATCAAATAACAAATATAAAAATACATACAAACTTAAAATCATGAAAATCTATATGGTGACATTTCATCAAACACTTGGTGGGCATAACCCAATCTAACATCAAACCCATATACACTTACATATATATACACTTTTACAATCATATAAACCTAATAACATACATATTCACTAAACAACACTTAAATCATAAGCTATAAATGAATTTTATACCTTGAAAATCTTTAAATCCTTTAATTTCAAGCTTTAAACTTTAATCTCACCTAAAACATAAAAATTTAGATAAAACTTATAAAAACAAGATTATATAACTTCATTATAGTAAAAGAAACATCATTCTTACCTTAAAACACTTCAATTTGATGCCAAATAAGCCTATAAACCGAGATGAAGTCGGGAGAAGAAAGTGGGGTTTTTTGGTTGAAAAGTAGGGCAGAAGGTCGAAACTGCAATTTAAGGGGTCTGCACTCTATAGCGACGACATGTCGTCGTTATAGAGTAAAAAAAGTCATCCTTATAGAGTCAAAATAAAAAAAATTAATTTTTTTTAATTTTTATCTATTCCGACGACTTGTCGTCGGTAAAAATAAAAATATTATTTTTATTTTATTTTTCTTACGCGAATGGTTAAAAAAAGTAAAATAATAAATTTAATATTGTTTATCCCGACGACAGGTCGTCGGGACAGAGAACACAGTGTTTTTTGTTTTTATTTTCTTAAGCGAAAGGTTAAAAATAAAGAGAAAATAAAATGACTTTTCCCAACAGAGACGACAAGTCATCGTGATAGAGTTTTTTTATCATACCACCTTTTTTTGGTAGCCCGCGCAAATCTGTACCAACGACTTGTCGTTGGTATAGAGTCAAAGTGTTGCATTTTTACTTTTATCTTTACCGGCAACATGTCGTCGGTACAGAGCGTTCTGTACCAACGACCTTTGTCGTCGTTATAGCCGTTGTAAGTATAGGGTAAAATTGTTGTAGTGATATTGATAAAAGATGATGAACTGATTGTACATTTTGATTGAGTAATCGATTACAATATATTGAGTAGAAAAGAGAAACTATAAGAGAATACAACAACCTCTAGATTAGAATACATGAATTTGAAATTCAAACTTAAACTACCAAACATAAGAAAAGATAATATATATAAAACTAAATATAATCGGGACTTTATTCTTCAATATTCCCCCGCAAGATGGATGATGTTAAAAGTAGACCAATCTTGGATAACAATGAAGTGAAATGTGGTCTTAAAAGCGGTTTTGTGAGGGCGTCGGCTAACTGATCTTCACAGGCAATGTGCGTCACCCGTAACGTCCCATCTTGTACCTTCTCACGAACAAAGTGGAAGTCTAGAGCAAGATGTTTCATGCGAGAATAAAAAACAGGGTTGGCAGAATATGTAGTTGCGCTGAGATTGTCACAATATATGGTATGTACGGTGGTGGACCGATAACCCAGCTCTAGAAGTAATGAGTGTAATCATTGTATTTTGGTTGTAGTGGATGCCACAGCCCGGAATTCATTCAGCCTCTGTTGAGCTTCGAGCTAAAGTAGTTTGTTTCTTCGAGCTCTAAGAGATCAGGTTTGAACCGAGATAAACATGTAGCCAGTGGTGCTTCGGTAGTTGTCTTTGTCACCCGCCCAGTCGGCATCAGTAAAGGCGTGATGATGTAAGGGAGAGCCTTTGCAAAGATAGATGTCATTATGCATTGTTCCTTTGAGATATCTGAGGAGCCGTTTGAGAGTTTTCCAGTGAGTCGAAGTTGGGGCATGTATGAATTGGGAGAGACGGTTTACTGTGATGTCGGGGAGTGTAAGGGATAGGTAATGTAGGGCACCTACAAGTGTACGATAGTCGGTAGGTTTCGGGTATGGGTCTCCATCATGCAACGTAAGAGGCTCGGAGCATGTTATCGGTGTTGATATCAGCTTGCAATCAGTCATATCGGCCCGACGAAGAATTTCACTGATATATTTGGTTTGGGAGAGAAGAATGCCATGGGATTGAGCTGTAACCTCAACACCAAGAAAGTATGAGAGGGGCCAAGGTCTTTTAAAGAAAATTTGTTAGCTAGAAGGAGGATGAAGTTATCGATGACTGAGTCAGAAGGGCCAGTGATGATGATGTCATCGACATAGACAAGGACAAGAATAGAAGAAGAACCATTGTGTAAAGTGAAGAGGGAGGAGTCAGAGATGGTGCATTTCAAACCAAGGGAGAAGATGTATGATTTTAACTCGCCATACCATGCGTGAGACGCTTGTTTTAGACCACATATAGCTTTGTGGAGTTTGCATACAAGGTTAAGAAAGAATGGATTAATGAAACCCGGTGGTTGGGCCATGTAAACGTCTTCAGTGAGGTTGCCTTGAAGAAATGCATTGTTTATGTCGAGTTGGAGGAAGGACCAGTTGTGGGAAACAGCATGGGAGAGAACAAGTCAGAGTGTGGCAAGTTTTAAGACCGGGCTGAAGGTTTCAACATAGTCCACCCCAGGACGTTGATGGAAACCTTTAACGACTAAGCGGACCTTAAGGTGTTCAAACGAACCATCTTGTTTATATTTGGTTCGATAGACCCACTTACAGCCGACCAATTTAGGTGCATGGTTGGGAGGAACAAGAGACCATGTGTCATTGCGTTCGAGAGCATCAAACTCATCCTGCATGGCTTTTCGCCAGGATGGGTGTTTAAGGGCATGAGAGATGGTAGGTGGTTCAAGTGGAGAACCAGTGGTGTTGGTGTATAAAAGGAATAAGGAAATTATGGTATTTGGGGTTTGGTTTTGGGTTGGGACGTGTTGTTGGTTTAGAGGGAGAAGGTTTAGGAATGGGTGAGGAAGAGGAGTGTGCATGTGGGGGTGAAAGTTGTGGAGTTGAAGTTGAGGGTGGAAGGGTGATAGAAGAGGGTTCATGCGTGGAGGAAGCATGAGAGGAGTATGCATACGTGGATGGTGGTGCATACGTGGGGTGTGGGAGGGTAAAGGAGAGAGAGAGCCATGTATCTGGAGGGGGTTAGGAAGGCGGTGAGGAGGGTTGAGACTTAGGATAGGGAAATTCATGTTCCACGAAGATGACATGTCGGGAACAATAAGTTTTAGAGGTTTTTGGGTCATAGGCATAGTAGGTGCTTTAAGTTGGAGAGTATCTAACGAAAATGCATGGGGTGGAAAGGTCATGTTGTTTGTGGGGTGAGTAGGGCCGTAGTCAAGGGTAACACAGGCAGCCGAAGCTACGTAGTTTTTGGTAGTTAGGGTGGCGGTGAAACAGGCGATAGAAAGGGGAGGAGTTTTATGGAGTGGGAGTGGGTAATCTGTTGATCAGATAAGCAGAAGTAGTGAAGGAAAATGGCCAAAAGGTGACGGGTAAATAGGCATGTGAGAGTTAGGACAGGTTGGTTTCAACAATGTGTTTATGGCGTCGTTCAGTGTAGCCATTGTGCTCAGGTGTATGGGGAGGGGGAGTGAGGTGGAAAATGCTAGAGGAGGAAAGATGGGGTCGAAGTTTGAGGTATTCCTTGCCATTATAGGTAAATAATTGCTTAATTTGTTGACTAAAATAATTTCAACTAGTCGTTGAAATTGAATAAAGGTAGGGAGAAAGTCAGATTTTTGTTTTAAGGGGTATAGCCACATGTATTTTGTGTAATGGTCTACAAAGATGATGTAATATTTGTAATTATCAAATGAAGTAACTGGAGAGCACCACACATCAGAACATATAATATAAAGAGGAGCAACTGAAGACATAGTAAAAGTAACAAAAGCTTAAAAATTTTATTATTCGGATGACCGAGGCGATGGTGCCAAGTCATGGAGCTGGTTGTTGAGTGCATAGTGAAAGCTTAAAAATTTTCTCTTTTCTTCTCTATATATATATATCTACACACACATCCATTTTGAGATTAAAAGCAAGATAAAAAATAAAAGTTTGTGTATGTATTGAGTTACGCCCCTAAAAAAACCTATTGGAATTTTCAGATACTATAACCCGTTTTGTTAACACTTCCACCCCACCTATCCCGACCCCTTCAAGCCCACTACTTACACCCAAGCTCTTAACGAACCACACTGGCGAGGAGCTTTGGATATCGAGTTTAAAGTCTTACTACAAAATAGGAGAAATTGTCTTTGAAACGACTCAAAGACCTATCTACGGTAATTGGTTTTCCTTGTCATACGAACCCCGATGGATTCACTGAAATGCCTCATTACTAAGGGTTATCTTCAAACCCGTTACTATATGTCTCATTCTTTCTTTCACTATTTCAAAACATTGATCATTGCTTCAACTAGACATACTGTTATTTCTTTTACTATTTCAATCATTATCGAGGATCTTGAGTCTCTGGGTGTTCTAGAATAGAAATGTGCAAACAAAAACTGAATCTAAATATCCGAAAATCCAAACACATGATATTTAAAATTAGGATATCCAAAAATTTGGATATCCGAATTTTGAATATACAAAATTTTTCGGATTCGGATTTAGATGGTGTTTTTGAAATGTTTAGATATTAGAATATCCTAAATATCCGAAATTTTTTTTATAAAAATTATTTAGTAATGCATATAAACTAGAAATTTTGGATATTTTTTTGAAAGAGTTCGAATATCCAAAAAAATTAAAATTATTAAATAAAACATATTTTAAGAATTCAGATTCAGACTCAGATATTGAAATCCACTATTTAAAGCTCTTAGATATTTGAAATTCTAGAAATTTGATTTTGAACACCACATCCTAGGAAATCTCACATCCATGAACATGGATGAGGAACAAATTTATCAAAGTACAATGAGTCAAATCTCATATCAATTGTTGACATAAAAGATGGGTCCATAAGAAATATTTCAGGTCAAATATCTTCAACTTGTTGTGGCATTTGTTATGGGATGGTTTTATTGAGAATGAACCGCATTAAATATCATCAACTTGTTTTGGGCATATTTGTTTTAGATGACAGGACAACTCCACTCGTGCTCAATTAGGAGCAATATAAGTATGAGTGACCTACTAGTAAATTTTCACTCAAGCAACAAAAAGTAAATCTGTGAGTTACCCATAAGCAAAATGAATAATATTAATGATGTGATAAGACTTTTACGTTACATGTTTGCTTCAATGAACATGGTTGGCGCCAGGAATGTGGCTACCCTATTGAGTTTATTGGAAGCACTTTACTCTCATCATGGTTCTTCATTGGTAAATCCAACTCCATATAAAAAATATTTGGATATATACAATATCAAACTAATTTTACAAGACCCTATATATCCTTTGTGGTTAACATGTCACAATTTATGCACTGATCACCATCTCAAAAACATTGGCAAGCTCTAAGATCAAGTCCTAGGCTACGTGAAATGCACCATTCACTTTAGGTTTAGTTTATAAAATGGGCTCTCCACTTAATCTAAATGCATTTTCGGATTTGGACCGCAGGGGTGTTCCTAACAAGGGCTGCTCCACAACAGCATACATTTTATATCTTGGTCCTAACATCATATGATAACGTTCAAATCGTCGAAAAACATATCGTGTTCCTCTACCAAAGAAGAATACAAAGCCTTAGCAAACGTTGTTACTAAGGTTCTTTGGATTCAAATCCTTCCAGTGACGAAGCTTGAACCACACCATAGGGGAACTCTATTGTGACGATTATTGAGACCATAGCCCCCCCCCTTCCCCGCGCCGGGGCCCATACTGAGCTTCGCCCCTGAAGCCTTTTTCAAGAGCTTGGTGTCACTCTCTACGCCACCCCTACCTTACATTATGATAACATTGGATCCACTTCACTTCACGCGTGAACAAGTTAAAAATGGATCTTTATAAGTTCTTAACATCAACTCTAAGGACTAGTAGCTGATATCTTGACGAAACTACTATCACGACAACCTTTTCTATATTTTCGTTCCAAGAGTCTCCAATGGAGCCTCCATCTTGTGGGATGTATCAGCGACAAAATTACCAACCTAGTCAAGTCAACAAAAATAGAATTCGCAATATATATTTAACTTTAAGAATCCTCGACAAAAAGACAAGAATTACGTAAATATAAACGAATCTCGTAGACCCTAACTTCATCAACAAGATGAAATCTAGTTTGCCAAGCACAACGATCAAAACAAAGATAGAGAATGATCTACAAGATAAATCGATGTGATGCCCTGCAGATCTAACAATCATCAAGAAAGCGTCAATTTTTGAGATTCATGACTTTCCTAAGAGTGTTGAAACACTCAGCCCACGTCCAGTCACACATTCTAGCCCATTAGCAACAACCCATTTATGCCAGTAGCCCATAACCTATTCAGCAGCACAGCAATCTAAATTACAAGTCTACAAAATACAAATACATAAAATATCTAAAGAAAGTGGTTTAAATACAAAGTGTGTTTTTGCTACAAAGTGTGTTTTTGCTATAAAGTGTGAGAAGACACAATTAGTCAAAAAAAGTCATAAAAAAATTATATCTCACAATCTAAATCGAATTTCAAAAAAGTAATTCCGAGCTTTTGTTCCCCTAGCCGTCCTTAATAAGAAAAAAATAAACGAAAAATAAAAAAATTAACCTTTTTTTATTGTGTCATTTATGAGAGACATAATGACGTCATTGTATCATTATAAAAAACACAATGACGTCATTGTGTCATAGATGTCATTGTGTCATAAAAAGACACAATGAATTTTTTTCTGAAAGAGGACGACGAGAGTAATAGAGACTCCAAAGTATTTTTTTAAAATTCGATTTAGATTGTGAGATATAATTTTTTGTGACTTTTTGGCCTTATTGTGTCTTCTCACACTTTGTAGTAAAAATACGCTTTGTAGAATAACATCACCCTATGTATTTTAACAAAGACGGGTTATATAGACTAGAGGTGGCAAAATGGGTGGGCTGGATTGGGTTGGTTGTTAGGTTAGGATGGATTTGGGTCAGGATGGGTTTGGGTTAGGATGGGTCATTTAGGAAAAAAGGTCAGGATGGGTTTGGGTCAATATGGGTTTGGATCAGGATGGGTTCGGATCAGGATGGATCATTTTTTAAAAAGTCAACACTATTTTACTAGTATTCTACAATCCAACAACACATATAGATAGATGCATATACGGACCCGTGGCGACGAGGCGGAACCGTGGCGACGCGGCGGAACCGTGGCGACGCGGCGGACCCGTGGCGACGCGGCGGACCCGTGGCGACGCGGCGGACCCGTGGCGACGCGGCGGACCCGTGGCGACGCGGCGGACCCGTGGCGACGCGGCGGACCCGTGGCGACGCGGCGGACCCGTGGCGACGCGGCGGACCCGTGGCGACGCGGCGGACCCGTGGCGACGCGGCGGACCCGTGGCGAAAAGGCGGACCGGTAGTGATGCGCGATGAAACTCGACAGAGGTGGGAGGTTGTATATGTGTGTTGGTGGTGAGGTGGACCGGTGGCGATGCGGCGGTGGTGTGGTGGACCGGTTGTGATGCGGTGGTGGTGCGGTGGACCGGTGGTGATGCGGTGGTGTGGTGGTGGTGGTGCGGTGGTGCCTTTTGCGACGGAGGCGATCAATTTGAGTGAAAGAAACGTTGACTTAGACTTGTAGATCTAATTTTGAAAACCCATCTTGACCTATGTTTTTTTTTTTCAAAAAAGCTTTTAACTCATCTTGACCCACTTGTGTTTTTTATTTAATCCAATCTAACCCATCTTTATTTTTAAAACACCCATTATGACCCAAAATCACATCTTTAGATCTCTTTTGCCGCCTCTAATATAGACTGTTAAACATAAATAAATTGATATAGTAGTATTTTGGCCTCTATAGGCATGTGCCTACCTAGGTTATAGTAGAGTGCAGCCGCCCCCCTAAAAAAGTTAGTGGTATATATACGTGAAATTTCCGACCGTCTCTCGTGTATTTTACAATCAATCCCATCATTTTAATTTTTAAATGTTAATTCTTAAAATTTTTAAACCCAATAATAGACATAGGCTCAATTAAGTGGGTTCATGAACCCAGTATTTGACTTGTAACTAATTAGATTATAAACCCAATTCAAGCACCACGCCGTACTTCTAGCCGCCACTTTTCATATCAACGTTTTTTGTTGTTGCATTGAGGTAAGATTATTGAGTATCTGAGTGTCTCAACGTTTCATATAGTTATTTTTATAACTTAGATGATTATTTTATTAAGGATTAAGGAATATCAATTATGATTTGGAAAATAACAAACTTCCAAACTTATGATTTATGAACTTTAGAATGAAAATTTAAACTTTAATTATGACCCGGCCCGATTCGACTTGATCTGGACATAGATTTTTATTATATTTTTATTATATAGCGATACCCAAATGATCAAAAAGTTCCTGCCACCATAAAATGTTTATGAGTTTGCCACCGGCTATAGGAAATTAGGGATGTTTACCACCTTCAGAAACTTGTATACCGGTATAAACAACTATGTACAACCGCCAATGGACAAGTATTAAACCGTCAGTGACCAACTTTCACATCACAAACCACCGATAACCATGAAACCTAATGTTCAAAAAAAGCTAACAACAATTTTTACCATTTGCGGATTACGTCTAAATTATCCTGTACAGTCGTCTTAAATGTGATTCCAGACATGTCCAACAGAGTAAAAAACATAAAATGACACAATCGCTAAGATGATATATCATATGTAACACGTCTACTTTTCCTTTTATTAAATTGACCAAAATCAAATAAACTTATACAGATGTGAATGTATCATAGTTATTTGTCATAGTTCTGTTATACTTGAATATAATTGATCTATTTCCCCAAAATAGCGACTGAACTTCCCCTATATATACCCTCACTCCACTTTGAAATTCCTTCACATAACCAACAATGGACACATCTTCTTCAACCTCATTCACTTCATCTTCCATATCATACCACAACATGAATCTCACCTCCAAAATCACAAATTCCACCAATCAAACACCTAATCAATCTCCGATCAAATCACCTTCTTCATCTTCTTCATCTTCTTCATCTTCTTCATCTTCTTCATCTTCTTCATCTCCACCACCACCAAAACAAAACCTATTTCAAAAGGCCGCATCGATGGCACTCGACGCTATAGAAAACCGACTAATAACACACGAAAGAAGAACACGTCTACCCAAAACAATAGACCCAAACCACCAACTCACCGGAAACTTCTCCCCCGTACCGGACCACCCCGTCACACACAACCTCCCCCTCACCGGAATAATCCCGAACCACATTCAAGGCGTTTACCTAAGAAACGGAGCCAACCCCTTCTTCACACCAACCTCAGGCCACCATCTCTTCGACGGAGACAGCATGATCCACGCTGTCACGTTCCACAACGGCTCAGCGAGCTACGGTGTCGGTTCACCGACACGCGTAGGCTAATTCAAGAACGTGCGGTTGGAAGACCAGTTTTCCCGAAAACCATTGGGGAATTGCATGGTACGTGGGGGATTGTTAAGTTAATCATCCTTTACGCTCGTGGGCTATGTGGTTTGCTTGACTGTAGCCGTGGGACTGGAGTCGCGAATGCGGGGCTAATATACTTTAACAAACATGTTTTAGCTATGTCGGAGGATGATATGCCGTACCACCTACGAGTTACGGATTATGGTGATTTAGCTATGTCTGAGGATGATATACTTAAACAAACATGTTTTAACAATGGTTCATGATTTCGCGATAACGGAGAATTTCGTGGTGGTTCCGGACCACCAGGTGGTTTTCAAGGTGTTGGAGATGATGACCGGAGGATCGCCGGTGGTGTGTGATGAAGAGAAGGTGTCACGTTTTGGGGTTTTGGGTAAGTATGATTCGGGCGGGTCGGGTGTGAGATGGATCGATGTTCCGGGTTGTTTTTGTTTTCATATTTGGAATGCATGGGAAGTGGCGGAATCCGAGGAGGTCGTGGTGATATGATCATGCATGACCCCCGCGGATTCCATTTTTAATGAATCTAATGAGGAATTAAAAAGCGTGTTATCAGAAATTCGGTTGAATTTAAGGACCGGAGAATCGAGTCGACGTGCTATACTCTCGCCCGAGAATGACGTTAATTTGGAGGCGGGAATGGTGAATAAAAACCTCCTTGGGCGTAGAACGCAATACGCTTACTTGGCGGTGGCTGAGCCGTGGCCGAAGGTTTCTGGTTTTGCTAAAGTCGATCTCTTTTCGGGAGAAATGAGTAAATTCGTCTATGGTGAGTCAAAGTATGGTGGCTATTAACTTTTCTGGACTCAATGATCAACAACACAATAACTGCAATTACAAACCAAGATCTAATCTCTCTGATTGTGGAGAGATCTAATCCTCAACAGAATGAATCTGAGTAAAAATACATCAACTGAGAAAACTGAAACACAGGCTACTAAGACAAGCAACGATGAGTTGCTTGTCCTTACTGATTATGCAGAAGATCTTCAAGAAGATGATAGAAAATGGGTTTGAAGCTATGAGCAAACCCTAAATCTCAAACTCTCGTTTTCTTTGTGATGAAACTGATCTGATGCCTCGAACCTTCTAGCTACCCGTATAAAGCCAATAATCAACTCATCAACTCATCTTCACCCCTTGAACTTATAAATGCAATCAGCTACAACCCGCATCTTTCAAGAAGAGACAAACAAGCCCCTCAACATAAAAACACAACATAAAATCAGAAATGAATTGAAAAAATAAAAAAAACATTAATAGTTTTAACACCCACCCTCAATTCAATTCTGCAAACAAGTCTATAAGACCCAACTTTTTACACAAAACATTATGTTGAACAACTCCAAGACTTTTTGTAAAAATATCAGCAGGTTGTTGTAAAGTGTCTATTTTAACAATTTTAAAAATTCCTGCTGACACTTTTTCTCTTAAGAAAAACAGATCAATTTCAAAATGCTTGGTACGCTCATGAAATACTGGATTTGCAGACATAAGTATAGCAGCAGTACTATCACAGGCTATTTCTATAGGAATAGGACAACTAACCTTCATATCTTCTAAGATTTTCTTTATCCATAACAATTCACAACCAGTAGAACACATAGCCCTATACTCAGCCTCAGCTGACGATCTAGCAACTGTACTTTGTTTTTTACTTTTCCAAGAAATTAGATTATCTCCTAAATATACACAATAACCAGTAACACACCTTCTTGTTAGCAAACATTTACCCCAATCAGAATCTGAATACCCTTTCAAAACAAACTCAGATTGCCTATTAAACATTAATCCTTGACCAGGATTTAATTTCAAATATCTTAGCAATCTTAAAGCAATTTTAAAATGAGACTGAAGAGGTTATGCATATATTGACTAAGACAATGAACTGTATATGAAATATCCGGTCTTGTTAACGTCAAATAAATGAGTTTGCCAACAAGAGACTGATACACAGTTATATTATCTAATATAGAATCATTTGATTCCATATTAGAAGCATCATGAATAACAGAATTCTGCTCCATAGGAATAGAAACAGGTTTACAAGCAAGCATTCCAAACTCACTTAATAATTCTAAACAGTATTTCCTTTGATTTAAAGCAATACCAGAAGAATTTTCAAGAACTTCGATACCTAGAAAATATTTTAATTTTCCCAAATCTTTAATCAAAAAACTTTTATTTAACATAAGCTTCACATTATTAATTTCACCCTTACTGTTACCTGTAATGACAATATCATCTACATAAACAAGCAGAATAACAATCTTAGAATTAACTGACCTAACAAATAAAGAAGTATCATTTTTACTTTGCTCAAAACCAATAGATATCAAGGTAGTAGTTAGTTTCTCATTCCACTGTCTAGGAGCTTGTTTAAGCCCATACAGCGATTTAACTAACTTGCATACCTTTCCATTATCTTTAGTAGAGCCAAAGCCCTCTGGAATGGACATATATACATCTTCATGTAAATCACCATATAAAAAAGCATTATTAACATCAAGTTGAAATAACTCCCATCCAAAATGAACAGCAACACAGATAAGAGTTCTAACAGTAGACATTTTAACAACAGGAGCAAACGTCTCCTCAAAATCAATTCCTTCACATTGACTATATCCTTTAGCCACAAGTCTAGCTTTATATCTTTCTATTTCCCCATTTGACTTATACTTAATCTTATATAACCATTTACTACCTATAGGTTTTCTATCCTTAGGTAAATCAGTAATAATCCATGTATTATTCCTATTTAAGGCCTCTATTTCCTTATTCATAGCCTCAACCCAATTATTATCTTTACAAGCTTCCTTATAAGATCGAGGTTCAGAACTTTTATCAAGTAAAGTCAGGAAACACAAATTATCACTAGACAAATTTGACACATTAGCAAAATTAACATATCTATCAATACCATATTTAACTTTGCCTTCAACAATAAAATCACTGAATTTATTAGGAAAGACTCCCACCCTTCCTGACTTACGAAAAACACCCTATTTTCAGAACTACTGCCCTCAGGGATACCTGATATATCTGAACTATCCAGATCTGCATTTGGTACACCAGTGGTTAGATTATCATGATCTACCACCAACTTTCCTTTATCACCAGACTGAACATCAACAGATTGGGACCCACTGTCAACAGAAACAGGATGAACAGTAGCATCTGTTTGACTGTTACCATGATCAGTGTCACCTGACTGTTGACTTGAATCGTTCTGTGAATTCAAGTCTGCTGATTTAGACCCAGAATGGGAAGAATCATTGGGCAAATCACTTAACCCATCCGGACTGGTATTACCATTAGAATTCTCCCTTTCATCATCGGGCATAAAGGTGTTTTCCTTAGAGCCATGAGAATCAAAAAAGTTTATATGATTTAAAGAATCAGAAAGTTTTTCTTTATAAGGAAAACATTGTTCAAAAAATCTAACATCTCTAGAATAAAAATCACATTATTTTCCAAAGACAACAATTTATATCCCTTTTTATCAAAAGCATAACAAGAAAAACACATTTAACAGACCTACTATCAAATTTATTAGTAGGATTCAAATTAGCAGCAAAGGACAAACACCCAAACGATTTAAGATGACTTAGGGAGGGTTTTTTCTTTAACAACAACTCATAAGGAGATTTACCACTTAACACAGAAGATGGAGTCCTGTTAATCAAATAAGTAGCAGTCAATACACACTCAGTCCACAATCTAAGTGGTAAACCACTTTGAAACAGTAATGCCCTGGCAACATTCAATAAATGTCTATGTTTACGTTCAACAATACCATTTTGTTGAGGTGTGTAAGCACATGAGGTTTGATGTAGTATTCCATTAATCTTTAGAAAACTGTCAAGCTGATTATTTACAAACTCAGTCCCATTATCTGTTCTAAAACATTTAATTGATACCCCAAACTGATTTGAGATTAACTTGACAAAACACTGAATATTATAAAACACCTCATCTTTGGATTTTAAAAGATATACCCAAACAGCTCTAGAATAATCATCCACAATAGTTAAAAAATACTTGAACCCTTCTCTACTAGTGACCTTGAATGGACCCCATAGATCTAGATGAATTAATTCACCCAAACTTATGGATTTATGATCACTAGAAGGAAAAGAAAGCCTAGACTGTTTGGCTCTTTGACACACTTCACAAGGTAGATTAGAATTAGGAACTTTCAGTTTAAGATCTTGATTTAAGATTTGTAAAACTTGAAAAGAAGGATGTCCCATTCTAGAATGCCACAATTTAACTCTGTTAACTCAAGACCATTACTGTTTCTACACAAAATTTCATCAAAATTAGGGTGACCAAAGTAATACAGGCCATTCACCTGTTTACCAGTCAGAAGAGTCTTTGACCGGGATAAGTCCTGAATCAAACAACTAAATTCATCAAACCAACATCCAAGTTTATTATCACTAGCAAGCTTATACACAGATAACAGATTGACTGAATATTCAGGAACAACCAACACATCAATCAAAACAACATCTTTTGATAGTTTAAGTTTACCAATAGATTTTATAGTAGCTTTGGTTCCATTAGGATGACTAACAGTCATATGACAGTTTGAAACATCAACCAAATCATACAAACACTTATCAGATAAAACCATGTGTTGATTAGCACCAGAATCTATAACCCATCCCCTACTGTCCTTAGAATCAGTCAAGGAAACACCACAAACAATAGAAGAACAGACACTATTTTCCCTAATACCTGCCATATTTGAGGTTCCTTGATCAACATTCACAGGATCACTTAACATATTAATGAGTTTAGCATACTGGTCAGGAGTCAATTGATAATTCCCACCTATATTCACAGAAGTATCAGTAGTAACATTATTGGATTTAGACCTGTTCCCATTTACCTTTCCCTTATAGTTTGCAGGATACCCAATGATTTCAAAACACTTTTCTATGGTATGACCATTTTTATTACAATTAGTACATTTTAGAGTGGTACCTTTATTATTAGAATTCTTTTTTACCACAGTACTTTTAGTAACAAAAGCAGTAGGTTGTGACATATGAGCTGATGTTATTTCCCTATGAGATTCCTCACCTGATATTAAAGAAAATGCAGCCTTAACAGAAGGCAAAGGTTCTTTTGAAAGAATGGTGGATCTCAAAGGTAAATACTTATCATCAAGACCCATTAGAAATTGCATCAACCGCAAGTTTTGATTATATTTTGACACCTTATCAGAGGCATCACAAGTGCAAATAGGTAAATCATTTAGAACATCTAACTGTCTCCACATGGAGGACAACTTATGATAGTATTCTGAAAGAGAATTACCATTTTGTTTCAGATTATTAATTTGTTGATGCAATTTGAAGGTCACAGATCCATCAACTTTTGAATATGTTTCTTTTAACTCAGTCCATACTTTAGAAGCAAGTTTTGAAAAAATTTGACCCACAAATAGTTCTTCAGAAAACGAGTTAAGTATCCATGACAAGACTACAGAGTTACACCTATCCCATTGCCTACCAAGGACCTCATCAGTAGTAGACTTAACGCATGTACCATCAACAAATCCAAATTTGTTCTTAACATGAAGTGCAAGTTCCATAGCATTAGCCCACACATTATAATTTTCAGTACCTTTTAGTTTAACCGACACTAGAGTAAGAGAACCTGTATCACTGGGGTGAAGATATAAAGGGTCACCAAAGTCCAAACTACTAATCAAGGTGGGAGGTGTATCAACCAAAGCCATATCAACACAGTTTAGTACAACTAATGAAAACAACCAAGACACAACAATTAACAGCACAAAAAATGAGACTCTGCTAAACTCCTTCAGGGACCAGTTACCCGGTCAATAAGATGACTGGCCAGGTGTTAAAGGAGGAGCAGAGACTCAAGAAAAAATGTATAATATGATATGCACAAATCAGACAGATAATCAACACTGGTCCATCTAGCCCAGCCCAATAATGCCTAAAATGCAATGAACTGAATGAAATCAAATCAAGATTAAGGAAGAATTACACCTTACAGAGAGGTGCCCTAGGAAGGGACTTTAGAAGCCACAACAAGAAAATACCAGACAATAAACCTCTTTCGAGTTACAGCAGCGGAATTTTTCAGCAATCTCTACACAACCTTCACTTAGGGTTGTGTAGTCTTTACTCCAGTAAGATGATAATAGTTCGATTCAGAAACTCAGATCTGAATCAACAACAACCAACACAGACCAGCAAGATTATGCAAACTCAATCACTCGTGCTCGATGTAGCCACGGTGAGATGATTGCACAACCAAAAGACCAAATCGGTGAACAAAGGGAGAAAACCCTAAAAAATCACGGGTCAACAGAGAAATCCAAAAACCCCCAACTGTGATCGATGAACACAGTGTGAAACCCTAACACCCAAGAGTCAGCGAATAATCCAGAAAACCTCAGAGATCAAGAGCACATGGCTCTGATACCATATTAACTTTTCTGGACTCAATGATCAACAACACAATAACTGCAATTACAAACCAAGATCTAATCTCTCTGATTGTGGAGAGATCTAATCCTCAACAGAATGAATCTGAGTAAAAATACATCAACTGAGAAAACTGAAACACAGGCTACTAAGACAAGCAACGATGAGTTGCTTGTCCTTACTGATTATGCAGAAGATCTTCAAGAAGATGATAGAAAATGGGTTTGAAGCTATGAGCAAACCCTAAATCTCAAACTCTCGTTTTCTTTGTGATGAAACTGATCTGATGCCTCGAACCTTCTAGCTACCCGTATAAAGCCAATAATCAACTCATCAACTCATCTTCACCCTTGAACTTATAAATGCAATCAGCTACAACCCGCATCTTTCAAGAAGAGACAAACAAGCCCCTCAACATAAAAACACAACATAAAATCAGAAATGAATTGAAAAAATAAAAAAACATTAATAGTTTTAACAGTGGCGAGCCTTTGTTTCTTCCTTGTTCTGACGACGAAGAAGATGGTCACATTTTAGCATTCGTTCATGACGAGTATACATGGGAATCGGAACTTCAAATTGTGAATGCGACGACTTTGAAGTTAGAGGCGACGGTGAAACTGCCGACGAGAGTTCCGTATGGTTTTCACGGGACTTTTGTAACCGCAGATGACTTGGCAACACAAGCTTGAAACCTCATCCGGCTTAAAAGATTTACAAGAAGATGGTCTTAAGAGATTTACAAGAAGATGGTTAGGAGAATAGGAAGTTAATGTATAGTTATAACTATATCACTCTTTCAAATGTTACAATCAGCAAATACCATTTGACCATTCGTAGATTGTTTACATCATGTATTTATTCTTATAATTATTTATACATTTTTAATTTACTCCTATCTTTTTGTTAATATTTCCTGAATCATTTTTTTTATCTTTAATATAATATAAATAAACTTTATAAAGTTATATTTAAATCTACACAAAATAATATATGGTCGGAGTCAAAAATATATGGTGGAGTCAAACGTCACCAATTGATAGTTTAAATTGATTTCAATTCTATCTGGCTCTTGAATAGTTGAATCCGACTCGATTCTCGGGTGACCAAGGGTTTTTAAATATACGTACACACCCCTAACCCACATGTGTTTTCAGGACTTTTCAGCTTCTATGCAATGGTCGTGGTTGGCAACGGGGTGGGGGTGGGGGTGGGGGAGGGGGTGGTGGTGGGGGTGGGGATGGGGATTGTTAACGGTATGAATTATCGAAGAAGATGAAGGGGGAAGTTGTTACAAGTGAAATGTGACACCATTGTGATCTCAATTTCTACGCAATGGGGTTAGTCCATGTATGTGTGGTTCGATTAACCAATTCTACTAAATTTGAGAATTTAGTTTACTTGACCCATAGGAGTTCCTTCGTGTATGTATGATAGACAGGAAAGAAGAAAAACCAAATGACTGAATGGAGGATTTTTTAGCTTTATGATAAAAGTGGTATTTTTGTTATTCTAAAAAATTAATAGGAAATTAAACTGAGATTAGTGTCGAAAACATGTTAGAAATGAAAACCACATCCCCCAAAACATATAACTTTTTCTCACTACTAGAAAACTGCTAATAGATGACGCGCGAAAGATGACGCGCGAAAAAAGATGACGCGCATTTACGCGTATCATAAATTATTTGTCATTTTTTAAAATTTTCTTAGAAAGGATGACACGCATTTTGCGTGTCATCTTAATGTGTCATTTTTTAAAAATTTTCATAACTATATCATCAGCAGCTAGCGCGACTTTCATTCCAAATTCTCCCGCTTCCCTCAACTAGCCCTAAAACCTCCGATCATCAACCGCCGGACGCGCCTGCCGCCGCCGACCATCCACCGCCGGTCGCGACCACCGCTGACCTTCCACCGCCGGCCGCAACCCCCAGCACCACCATCGAGCCTTCGACCTGCAGCCCCAATCGAGCCGCAGCCAACTGCGACCTTCCACCGCCGGTCGCGACCACCACACTGCCACCGCCGACCTTCCACCGCCGGCCGCAACCCCCCACCACCACCACCACCATCGACCCTTCGAACCCGCAGCCCCAATTGACCCGCAGCCCCAATCGACCCGCAACCCCAATCGACCGCAGCCTCAATATGTATCCATGGATCTTCGCAACAAATCTCAAGTGTTTAAAGGTAATTTCTGTACTGTTTTGTGATTTTTGTTATTGTTTTTCTTTGAATTTACTTTTATGTTGTTCTCTGTACCAATTTTGCAGCTTGTGATGGGGTTGAAGTTGTTTTTCATATGGCTGCACCAGATTCATCCATCAATAACCACCAGCTGCATTATTCAGTCAATGTGCATGGTAATATACCTACAATGCATGAGTGAAAAGAATTAATGGATGATTAAATTTAGATGTTCATGAGTACTTGGTAAACTCCTTTGCAGCTATGTGCAATTCAAATTTATGTTGTTTGATGTACAGGCACAAAGAACATAATTGATGCTGTAGTGTGCAAAATGTGAAAAGGCTCATCTATACCAGTTCTCCTGCTGTGATCTTTGATGGGAAACATGGCATATTCAATGGTGTTGAATCATTGCCATATCCCGCTAAGGTAATCTGTGCATTTTATAATGAAAAATAATCAGTTAAATGTTAGATTACAATGTGGTGATTGTCATGTTTCAGCATGCTGACTCATATGCTGCAACTAAAGCTGAAGGAGAGGCATTAGTTATCAAGGCAAATGGAATGAATGGATTATTAACGTGTTGTATTCGTCCTAGCAGCATTTTTGGTCCTGGTATTACCCGGAATGAATGGAATGAATGGAATGAATGAATGGATTATGCGTTCTATGTCTATTTGGTATTACCCGGAAATACCATGATAACTGCAATTTCCAAGGCCTTCATTATGGTGTCCGTTTTTCTATTTATCCATGGGAAGTTGCTTGATAAATTGTAAGTTCTGTCTTTATTTTACAGATATGGTGTGTTTTAGTCAAGCTGATCATCCAGGTTCTATCATATATGAGCAATTCGAAGCTTCTAACCATGGCTTATGCAATTACAGAATGGGACATTCTGTTGAGAAAATCTCAGGATCAAACTTTCGATTCACGGATAATATGTCACTCCAAACTGCTTTATCATTTGTTTCATCATGGAATCGTGCAGTACATAGTCTTAGATCTATTTCAAGTGGGAGTGACTCACTGCTATTCTTCAAGGTCCTTCCATTCTATACATGCATATTACTTTCATTCATTATATTTGTAATACCCTAGACAAATCTCACATCCGTAATAGATATGAGAGATAATGGGCTTATAAGTTGTGCATACCTCATATACCATCAATGCATTTTGCGTGTATTAGCTGTGGTCAAGGGGAGAGCTGCATAGTTAAGTGTGTTTTAGTTGAAGTAATTCTAGATCAGGAGACCTGCCATGAAGTCTTCTAAAAATAAAACATAAACTCTTGTGAGCAAAGTGAACAATATTGTTTGGTATGAGGGGCTAATTGTTACTTAGACACAAAATACTATTAGAATAGAAAAAGCACAATACATAAGTTACTTTTAATATTTATTACAATTGAAAATTGGAAATGTGAAGAATATTCTTCACATTTTGTTGGTACCAAGGTCTGTCTATTGAAAAACATAGCGGGTATGTGTCTTGCGAAAACCCGCAGCCCCAATTGACTATTTGCCTCTTTGTGGATGTGTCTTGTGAAAACATAGCGGGTATGTTTGTTGGTACCAAGGTCTGTCTATTGAAAAACTTGTGATTGATGCTTTGCACTTGAAGCTTCTTTTTTGCTGCATGTTATAAATGATGTTTAGTGAGTTGTGGGTATGAAAACCCTACTTGATTACTAAAAATATAGATTTGAGGTTTCTACCATTGGTTGCTGAATTTTGTGTTGTTGAATTTCAGAGATTGTGTTTATTGTTTGGAAATCCTCTTGTTGAACTGTCATTGATTTGAGGTTTCTACCATTGTGATTGGTTGCTGAATTTTGTGTTGTCTTTGAACCTACAATACATTTTACGATTTGTTTATTTCATTGCATAAAAATTGCATAATATATGTTTATGATAGTATTCGTGAATACTTGGATCTTAGACGATTTGATACATCCGTGTCTGGGTTGAAGTAGATATATATGTTGCTGTAGTGGATCCTAGTTGTGTCTTTCCTATTAAATAGATGCATTTTGTTAGTGTGGTGTATGAATGCTGTGTATAATATCTTTAGTAGTTAGTTTTACCATTGGATAGAGTGACTCTTGTGTCTGTTATTGCTGCAATGATGGGTGGATCTGCCTGTGACATTTTTTGCCAGTCAAATCTTGGAATTATTTCTTCCCAGATGGTGGCCTCTATCTTTTCTCCACTACATTATGCCATGATGTATGAAGTTAGTATGTGGGATTTGTGATGTATTGTAAGGTTGGCGTTAGAAACTTACCTTATATCAGTCATTTCCATTCGCAACAGTTTTGTTCCATCTGCTGTTGTAACACGTCTTGTGTTATCTAGTCTCCCTGCATTATCTGTTTCAAACGATGAGTTACTATCTGTTTAGGTTGTAGGTATTTTGCTACATGTATCGTTGTTTTACATAAAGGGGTTTTTGGGTCAAAACTAACAACTTTAATTTGATGAAATTGGTTGTCTTAGATTGGAGAAGGTAAAGAAGAATACACTGATGGTGATTTGGATGAAGTTCGTGAAGATTGGGCGCGCTATGTATCGAATTTCATTTATATGTAGGACTGAATGATGGTATTGTTGGACTTGTGTTGTTGGACTTGTAATTTGGTACTAATTGATAGTATTAAGTTGGACTTGTGTTGTTGGACTTGTAATGTGTTTAGGATGTGTAAACTTTGTTGGTATTTAATGGATTTCGCTTATAATGTTATTCGAAAATTTGTTTTAGAAAACAACAGGTAAATTTGTTAAAAATAAAAAAAAAAATTAAAAAATGCAGCTAATTTTATGACGCGCAGTGCGCGTCATCTATTGCACGTCATAAAAATTTCATAGATGACACGCGGATGCGCGTCATCTATTCATTTATGACTACCCCTTCCTTGACGCGCATTGCGCGTCATCTTTTGCACGTCATAAAATGCGCGTCATCTTTTGCGCGTCATAAACAGATGACGCGCGAATGCGCGTCATCTATCATTTATGACTACCCCTTCCTTGACACGCATTTGCGCGTCATCTGACCCCCAAGATGACGCGCAATGCGCGTCATCTTTTGCGATTTTTCTAGTAGTGTCTAGACTTAAATCCCCATGGTGTGATTGGGGACAAAGTGGGACAAACCGGGTAATTAACTCTTTTACTGTTGATATACTAACCTTCTAAAGACTTATGTTTTATATATGAACTTAATTAACTATTACCAATAAGTTGATATTATATAATATTTATATGAAAATAAACATATCAAATTCTTAGTTTGTGAACTTAACTAAAACCAACAAGACTTATCTTGTAATATATAAATTTCACACCAAACAGTTAACGTAAACTTCACTTAACGTAAACTTCGCTTGACATTAGGTTTGTTCACAAACCTAAAAAAAATAATGTATGATAAAAGACATGTAAGCAATGAAAGTTCATGTATCTCATGGCTTTAGGGTAACATTAAGATGTAAAAGTTTATATGCGAAGGTAAAGCAAATACACGATAAAGTTTCAAATATGGCGTGTTGGTATAAAGATCAAATACAAAAGTAAAACAACCACCGAGTTTGAAAATATTGTCGAATATTAATAATATTATTTTAATGATTAAGACTAGGGGTGACAATATGATGATTATTACAAGTTAAATAATAAAGGACTACGTTATATTCATTTAACTTCAGTTTCATTAATGTTTAAACTCAGATTTTTTTATATACTTTATTAATTTTTTTAAAAATAATATTATAAGATCAAGATTTATTATTTTTAATTTGAGTATATTATTTTATGTATTTTTTTCTAAATAAAGATGTGTTTTTACTACAAAATGTCGCGTTTAATCTATATCTACACTAGTTACAACGATTCAACTTAACATTAACATTACAATAACGCTTTTAAGTTGTCCACTTTTGACGCATGAACAAATTCTGCAATTACGATAGTGCATTCAACATGTCATAGCGGTGCACCTAACTAAATCACATATAACTAATGAATGCCTCTGTACCGTCACCCGAATAACATGTGTCACGTCCCGGTAAGTAATTTCTAAGTTTCATAAACAAAAACCAATCTATAAAACAATTGATGTGCATATGTTACTTTCTTGAATTACTAAAGTCACTGTTCTAAATTATTGATAGGAAAGAAACCAAACTCCACATTACAAATGTTACATATGTGATGTCACGAGATGTGAGGCATGTGGGATGCGTATGCTATGAGTCTTTGAACCCTTTGGAATTCGAAGTGCCAACATGGTCTTCACCGCCGTAACTAACTTAATATAATATTATCTAAGTACAATCAAGTTAAGACTTGAGACCCTAATTTAAAAGCTTAAATTAAAGTGATTAACGCATTAGTAGACGGTAAACGAACCGAACAGACAGTTTGTGAATATGTCCTAACATAGCCCGCATGGATATCATATTATTACTATATGATTTACAACATCGTTATGACTATGTATTGAAATGAAAAACAATCAAGATGTAAACCTTAAATTAAAAGAAATGCATTTCTGATGCACATTATTGACAGCTGAACATCAAACCATAAAAGCAAGAACAAAATAAAATGCATAGTTGCCACCTCCATTAAGAATGAAATCATGAAGCTTAATAACAATGGTGAAGTTGGTAGGGTTTTTTTTTTCATCAACCCGTTTTCTGCACCCTCCTGCCCACGGGTAGGTGCTAGAATAAAAAACAATATAACAATTTAACAAGCCTTGAAGACTTGTACATATAAACCAAATACAAATTTGTTGCCATACCAATGTGGGACAAAACCCATTTCTATTAAAACTCATTAAAGATTTAGAGATTTCGACATCTCATTCAATCCTCACACCAACAAGTTCGTCCCCTTAAAATAGTTTACATTCTCCCCATATGATGTGGTTCAAGATCCGTCACTGCTTAATAAACCGATGGCCTAAACATCAAGTGTAGTGTGGTTACTGCCATCTGGAACAATAAAACTATACTTAAAGAATCATAAGTCCTAACTCCTAAGAGCAATGTAGTACTGTAGTCATCAAAGTAACAATGTCTTGTATTTTTATTTTCCAATAACAATGTCTTTTTTTTTGTGAACCGATTAGAAAACATTCTTGGTTCAGCTTCTGTTACGAAACCTCTAAAACTTCAAGGGATGACATCATTTCTTTAAACAGAAATACTAGTAAGTATATGTCATGTGGATGCTACGAAACCTCTAGAATTGAACTCGAAAGAATGACATCGCCTTTAAATAGAAATACGAGTAAGTGAAATAAGTGGCATGTGTATCTAGGAAACCTCTGGAACTCGAAGAGATGACATTGTTTTCTTTATGGGAATCAATGTACAATCAAGTTGAAAGAATTCATTTTAATAGAGTAGAAGCTTCAATTATTCGTGTGCTCATATTAATATTTAAAGAAACCGATGTCATATCCGATGTCATCTGTTTGAAACTGTGACTTTAATAATCGGATCGAAGTATGTTATACAGAGCACCAATATCCATATTATTCGAAACAATGGTAGAAACACAAGTGGCTCATAATTGAAGCTTCCATTCTATTAATACAAGTACGAGCACAAATATGCTAACTATTGATTTTGAAGTTCCAATGGCCACATACATCAGATTCTAATGTACCTAGAAACAAGTAAACCCGAAATTTTAATCGATGAATACAACAAAATCTATAGAACTTGACACAAAATTGTTTAATATAGCACTGATAAAGGAAAAGTCCTGATCTTTATTAATTAAACAATGTATTAAAAAATAAAAGGAAATCCAATGAATTAAAAACATTATACATATACTAATTCAAGTAGTAGGGGACAGTAATAATAAAATTATTTTATTGTATTTAAAATAATAATAATTTTTATTAAATCCAAATCTAATAGGGGAGTTTTTAACTTCGAATAGTAAGGTTGATATAAGATTTAAATCGACACAATTTTTTTAGGCTATAACTATTTTTCATTTGACAGTGCAAAATAATAACTAAAGGCATCTAGAAATTTGAGGATGCTTAAAATTAAATTTAACAAAAAAATGTAAGAACATTGTAATTGGTGGTGGAGATGATCACAGTCCAATTTAGCCAGAATTTTTAGGTAAACTGGTGGTTTAACAATTTTGTATAAAAGTAAACCGAATTGATCGATAGTTTGACTATTCGATTTTAACTGTTGTGACGGATTGAACCGACGCTCATAATGAGATGATCCATGTTTTGATGTCTGTTTAGATGTGTTTTGACGCATCTAGAATTTAAGGATTCCTAAAATTAATTTCGACAAAAATATGTAAGAACCTTGTAATTGGTGGTGGGCATGATCACGGTCCAATTCGGTCATGATTTTTAAGTAAACTAATGGTTTAACGATTTTGTATAAATGTAAACCGAATCGATCGAAGGTTTGGTTGTTCAATTTAACTGTTGTGACGCATTGAACCAGTGGTCCTAATGCGATGATCTACGTTTTGATGTCCTTTTGCGTTTTGGCGTAAATTTTGTTCTGAAATGAGTCACGTCAAATATAAATTTTCGTAATTATCAAAAAATCTCAGTTAGAGAAACAAAAATTTTGTCACACCCCGACCAAAGCGGAGGAACATGCCAGGGCGCGACTATGATTGTTCAAATGCACACGACACTATTAAAGTGACAATATTTAATCAACTCATTCATTTCCCAGCATGTTCTTATAAATACAAGAAAATAAATAGTTTTTAACTAATAACCTAACGGTCCAAAATATAATAACATCTTTAAATCTTCAATTAACCGACAATCAAACCTGTAGCATTGCATAAATATATTTTCTCAACATGTATGTTGGTGAGCAATTCCATGACTTTATAAATATAATATAAGGCGAGATCCACAACTCAAATATGTAAAACCGTAAATAAAGCGACAATTGAGGTATATAAATCATAAATAAATGAGGCTCATTTCTAATAGATATAACTACCATATTACAAGGAGTAGCGTATGATCATACTTATTGAGGATGAGGATAACCAATTAAAAGCAATAAACATTTAGCAAGTATGCTTGCTACCCGCAAAGTATAGAAAAGAAAACGGGGATGAAATTACTCACTTGAAAAAAAAGTGACGTTGATGAACAAACTTAGAATAAAATTCTCAAGTAAGCGAGCCCGACGGTTTAACGTGCGTGTCCTAAATTGAAAGATCTTGAGTAAGTTTTGAGTCTTGAAGATGGAATATAAATGGTATAAAACTTCATAAAAATAAGGTTTGGGTTTTCAGAAGTTTTAGTTATATTTTACAAAAATGTGTTTAAATAGAGTAAGGATGAAATAAGTTTTATAAGAAAACCGGGTCCTTGATGTTTAATTTTACTCAACCTTTATTAAGTATTACATAGGGGAGTTGGTTTAGTGCTAGTGTGCACGATCCCACTAATGTAAGCATCAAGATCCGACCTACACTCTCTTAAACCCGAGTTTGAGACTTTAAAAATTCGCTTAAACCCGATCTTAGTATAAAATCAAGTTTGGTTCCGTCATACCATAATCTTAGGAATATAAGATTATGGTATAAAGTGAAACATAAGTTAAAAAAAATTAGGAAAGATTTTTGGTGGTTTGAACGGTGACTAGCTCATTAAGACGAGAAGTTCAACTTTTACTCGGTTTTTACCCGAAACTTGGGTTCAAGCCAAGATTTGTTCTGCACTTTCATAATCTTAAGTAATATGAGTAATATAAAGTAAAACATAACTAAAAAGATAGGTTGAACTTTTGGTGGTTTGAACATTGACTAACTCGTTAAAACGGGTGTTCGGTTTTACCCGGTTTTTACCCGAAACTTGGGTTCAAGCCCAAATTTGTTCAAACACCTTCGTATCAACCATATAATAACTAAAATATAAAGAAAAACTCAGATCTAAAGTGTTTGATGTAACATGGTTGCTTAAAAGTTATTTAAAGTGTTTAAACGAGCGTTCGGTTTGGTTCTGTCCTTGACTCGGTATGAACCCGAGGATGGTTACCACATGTCCAAAACCATAGAACTAAAAATAAGGTAAAAGTTCCAGATCTAAACTCAAACAAGAAAGTTAAGCGAGTAAACCTCCCGAAAACGACCCAAACGGGCCTAAAATGCATAAATATGTGTTTGAATGCCCAAAAGCCTTAAATAAAGATGAAAATGGTTTTGTCAACATAAAATAACTTAGAAAAACTGAAAATATCTAAAAACACATACCCGAAATGGTTTGAAATGCAATATTGTCAAACTTAAGCAAAACTAGCTAGAATAACTTGCAAGATCAAAAATTTAGGAGAAGAAGATGAAAATGTGCAGGTGAAATGATTGAGAATAAGTGGTATTTATAGGTAATGATTAGGGTTTGAGGGAATGGGTAATGCGTTTGTCCGGTGGTTAAAAGGGTGCACTTTGATTCTTTTATTTAAAATTAATTTTGATTTAAATAAATTATGATAAGGTATAAAAATATGTTTGGAGGGTTCTATAATAATTATGGGTTAGGTCTTGGTTGATTTGGATGGTTAAAATACGAGTCTGGGCCTTAAACAAGTTTAAACGGACCGAAAACGTTAAAAAAACTGATTTTGCTGAAACGAACTGTGGGCCACGCCACGACAAGTATGAAACATGATTACAACATAAAATCCATCATTTTATTAATATCCAAAGATCCGAAGACCAAAACAAGTCGGGTTTACAATACAGAATAACAAATACAAAGCTAGCCGAAAATGACGAATGTCACAGTATTCCCTACTTTTGGAAATTTCGTCCCGAAATTAGGAAGAAGCTACGATGAAGAGATGCGGATACTTTTCCTTCATGGCTTCTTCTCTTTCCCAAGTAAATTCAGCACCACATCTTGATTCCCAGTGAACTTTCACTAACCGAATACGGCTTCGTTTGGTTCGTTTCTCGTTGCGATCCATAATTTCTACGGGTCTTTCAACAAATTTCATTGTCTCATCGATATGTACTTCGTCGAGTGGTATATGGAGATTACCCTCGGCTAAGCATTTCTTGAGGTTTGAGACATAAAAGGTAGGATGAACACCGGAAAGTTCTTTCGGTAAATCGAGTCTATAAGCCACTTTTCCAATCCTTTCGAGGATCTTGAATGGGCCTACGAAACGAGGAGCTAGTTTTCCTTTATTTCTAAAATGGATTACCCCCTTCCAAGGAGATAACTTAAGAAGGACAAGGTCATCGATGTAAAATTCTAGAGGCTTTCGTCATTTATCGGCATAACTCTTTTGACGACTTCTAGCGGCGAGTAGATTCTGGCGGATTTGATCAATACGATCGGTAGTTTCTTGAACCATCTCAGGACCAGTGATTTGATTTTCCCCAATCTCGTTCCAACAAATCGGAGAACGACACTTGCGACCATAGAGAGCTTCAAACGGAGCCACACCAATGCTAGAATGGAAACTATTGTTGTAAGAGAACTCAATAAGCGGAATATGAGAGTCCCAATTTCCACCAAAGTCGAGTACGCATGATTGAAGCATATCCTCAAAGGTTTGGATTGTACGTTCGGATTGGCCATCGGTTTGAGGGTGATAAGCGGTACTAAGGTCAAGGCGAGTACCCAAAGCATTTTGAAGCGATTTCCAAAAATAAGACGTGAAACGAGCATCACGATCGGAGATGATGGTCACTGGTATACCATGGCGGCACACGATTTCTCGGACATAGATTTGAGCTAGTTGTTCCATGGAGAACTTTTCACGGATCGGAATGAAGTGAGCCGATTTGGTCAATCAATCGATGATTACCCAAATACTATCATTTTGGTTTCGGGTATTTGGGAGCTTAGTGATAAAATCCATGGCAATGTCTTCCCACTTCCAAACAGGAATCGGGGGTTGCTCGAGTAAACCGAAAGGTCTTTGATGCTCGGATTTAATCTTTGAGCATGTAAGACATTTTGAAACGTAAAGTGTCACATCCTTTTTCATACCGGGTGACCAATAAATGGAACGAAGATCGAAGTACATTTTATCCGCACCGGGATGCACAGAATAACGTGACTTTGAACCTCGTCAAGAATGAAAGTACGAAGTTCGTCATGATCGGGAACCCATAAACGATTGAGGAAGTGAAGTAAGCCATCGGGTTTTGTTTCGAGTTGAAGCTCGGCTCCACACGACATTTCGTCATACATGTTACCTTCATCAACGGAGGTGCATTGGGCTCGATAGATGCAGTTTTGAAGATCGGTTTGGATGATGATGCTATGAAGCAGAATGGATTTGACATTAAATTTTTGACTAAGGGCATCGGCCACGACATTCTCTTTACCGGGATGGTAGCGAATTTCGCAATCGTAGTCACTAAGTAGTTCGGCCCATCGCCGTTGTCTCATGTTGAGATCTTTTTGGTCGAAAATGTGTTGAAGACTCTTATGATCGGTGAATACTACACATTTTGTACCATAAAGATAGTGTCTCCAGATTTTTAAAGCGAAAACGACGGCACCAAGTTCGAGATCGTGAGTCGTGTAATTTTTCATGAACTTTAAGTTGTCTTGAGGCATAAGCGATAACTTGACCTCGTTGCATGAGAACGCAACCTAGACCTTGGTTGGATGCATCACAAAATACCACAAAATCGTCGTTTCCTTCAGGGAGGGCTAAGATAGGAGCAATGTAAAGCATATGCTTTAGAGTTTGGAAAGCTTCTTCTTGTTTCGGTCCCCATTCGTAAGATTTTCCCTTATGAGTTAATGCGGTAAGAGGTAACGCGATTTTGGAGAAGTTTAGAATGAAACGCCGATAATACCCGGCCAAACCAAGGAAGGATCGAACGTTGGTAGGTGTGGATGGAGTCTTCCAATCTTTTACGGCCTCAATTTTAGCGGGATCAACATGAATACCTTTATCGTTAACGATGTGACCCAAAAATTGAACTTCCTTTAGCCAAAAGTCACATTTCAAAAATTTGGCATAAAGTTGTTCTTTTCTTAGGAGATCGAGAATGGAACGTAAATGATGCTCATGCTCGGCTTCAGTTTTAGAAAAGATGAGGATATCGTCAATAAAGACAATTACGAATTTATCCAAAATGGTTTGCAAACACGGTTTATGAGGTCCATGAATACCGCGGGTGCATTGGTTAATCCAAACGGCATAACCATGAACTCGTAATGCCCATACCGTGTACGAAAAGCATTTTTGGGAATGTCATCTTCGTGAACACACAATTAATGATAACCCGATCGAAGATCGATTTTGGAGAAGCAAGTTGCACCTTGAAGTTTATCGAAGAGGTCGTCGTTTCGAGGCAAAGGGTAATGATTTTTTATGGTGAGTTTATTGAGCTCACGGTAGTCGATACACATACGAAACGAGCCATCTTTTTTTCTTCACGAAGAGAACGGGTGCACCCCAAGGAGATGAGCTTGGACGGATAAAACCCTTATCGGAGAGTTTTTGGAGTTGGTTTGACAATTCTTGCATTTCTGAACGAGCTAAATGATAGGGAGCCTTAGCTACGGGAGTTGCTCCGGGCACAAGGTCGATTTGAAATTCGACGGGACGGATGGGTGGAAGACCAAAGATGTCGTCGGGAAAAACGTCAGGAAAATCACGAACAACGGGAATGTCTTGAATTTTCCTTTCATCGGGGTCTTTTGCCACCGCTTGAGCTAGGAACGGAACGTACTTTTGGCGTACGTACTTTTGAGATTGAGAGCACGACATGAGGTTTAGCTTTTTGGGAGACGTTTTGCCAAAGATTTTGAGAGTTTTACTATTGGCGAGTGGAATTCGAATAAACTTATCATTGCAAACAACTTCGGCACGATGCAAGGCTAACCAATCCATGCCTACTATGATGTCGAAACTTCCTATTTGCATCGGGATGAGGTCAATCGAGAATTTACACTTGCAAAGAGTGAGGATGCAATCGCGGATGACCGAATCGATAGTGATAGAGCTACCATTGGCGACTTCGACAGAAAAAGGTCGAGAAAGTTTAGTACGGGTACGGCAAGGGTTGATTCAAATTTAAATGAAATAAAACTCTATCAGCTCCGGTATCGAATAAAATTGAAGCTAAATGCTCATTAACTAAAAACATACCGTTCACCGTGTCGTTGGCAACTTGGGCTTGGTTGACATTCATCATAAAAGCACGCCTTTGGTTGCCGTGGGTAACTTGCGGAGCTTGCAAAGGTGGGGGAGGAGAAGCTTGAATTGCTTGGAGCGGTTGAACCGGATGAGCAATGAGTTGCGGGACTTGAGGTTGGTAGGTTTGCAATTGGTAGGCTTGAGTTGTGTAATAAGGTGCAGGCATGATTTGAGCTTGATTTGCAAAAGTGAGTCGGGGACAAGCATTACGAAAGTGATTCGGGTCTCCACAATGGAAACAAGCTCTCGGTTGAGGAGGAGTTTGAGCAAAAGGCATGGGTTGGTTTTGAGGATTATGCGGAACAAACCTTGGTAGAGTGGTTTGTCCACGGGAGGCTTCACGACACACATTGCTAAGGTGACCGAAACGATTGCAATTTGAGCATTGGCGACAAGCGGAGTAAGATGGGTGGTGGCGTTGACAAGTGTTGCATAAAGGATGGGGACCGGTGTAAGGTTTTCGATTTTGGGAAGCTTGAGATTGAGATTGGGATTGAGTTGGGTGAGGGACGACAAAGTTTCGATGGTTCAGTTTATGCTTCTTTTTAGAGTGGTGAGATGAGTTGGAGTAATTGATGGATTGGGGTTGGGATTCAACTTTTGAGCTTGGAGATGGATCGGTGGTGGCCTTGACATTTGGTTTCTTGGAATCCTTTCGGGATAAAGTCCCCGCTTTGACATGGTTCTCCGAAAGGGCAGCGGCAAGAGTGATCGCATCATTGAGAGTTTGTGGCTTGCTACTCATGACGGAATCTCGGATTTGCATAGGCAAACCCGAAACGTACTTGTCGATTGCCCTCTCGAGTGGGGTAACCAAATGGGGCAATAGAAGGCTAAGCTCGTGGAAGCGGTTTGAGTAAGCGGAGTTGTTACCACTATCTTGTTTAAGATCCCAAAATTCGGCCTCCAATTTTTGAATTTCATGCTTGGGGTAAAACTTCTTGAGCATCATGTCCTTCACTTCATCCCAAGGGAGAGTCATAGCGACTTCCGCTCCCTTGGCATTCATGATGCTATTCCACCACGTTAGGGCGGTTAGGTCGAACACACTTGATGCGAAAGTGGTTCGCTTGGCCTCTGGGCATTCACAATGCAAGAACATGCTTTCCATGCGTTCAAACCATTTGAGGAGCGTGGTAGCACACTCCTCACCCACAAATTTCACTGGATTGGCGCCCGTAAACTGTTTGTAAGTAAAGGTAGCATGAGCGGGTGTGGCTTGAGTAGCAACAGGTTGCGGTTGGATGGCTTGAATTTGAGCAACAAGGGTGGGGAGTACAGCGGCCATTTGAGTTGTAACCAATTCGGCTATCATAAGGTGGGAGCTCTTGGGGCGACGAGTTCGACGTGCTTGATGAGCTTAGCGATGAATGGGAGGCATTCTAAAAATAATAAAAGTGAGACAATATGAGATTTTGGATAACTAGTGCAAATATGAGGATGATTAACGTAAATATTAGATTGTAGTGAAATATTTTGTGAACCTTATAATCATGAAAAAAACCATTTTAACACATAAAAAATCTTTGAACTTTGAAACGCTAAGATTTGAGGCGGGAAATACATGCATGAATCACCATGACTTGTTGTCCCCCCAGTAATCTTACCGAAAAACGAGAAAATACGGGGAGTCGAAACATTGCGTGAATCACCGCGTCTTTCATGTTTCAACCAAGATCATAATAATGTGATAAATTGAGAAGTCAAAAACACTAGTCCACGTATCACCGTGGCTTTCATGATTCAACTTAAAACAAAACGAAATCGAGAGAAGGATCAAAACAATAGTCCACGTATCACCGTGGCTTTCATATTTTAATCCAAAAATATTAATGAAGGTAACCAGAACAGTTACGGCGACTGCTTAAAGTTAGCAACCCATATAACGCGCATTCGTTTTGGCCTATAAGGTCAAACACCTTCACTTGAACCTTCCAGGTAACTAAATCACCTTTGATTCTCGAAATCGTTTTGCCAAAGGTTCACATTTAGGTATTTTCCCTCTTCCAGTTAGTACGAACCCGTTATAATGTCACACTTTAAGGAGATGAGAAATATTAAAAAAATTGGGACCCAAACTCAAATATTGAGATCCACAATTTATTTATTTATTTATTATTATATTTTTTTTTTGAGATAAGGTAAGGATACCTTGGATTTCTATGAGAGTGTGCGCGTGTACATGAGGGTAAATGAAACAAATAAGTAAATAAAGGCAAATAAACAATCAAGTAGGGTAACACGTATAGGCAACACGTTTTGTGACCCTAAAGCATAAACTATACTAGGTCGTTAAGTCTAACCACATATCATATAGTCATGGCTCTGATACCAATCTGTCACACCCCGACCAAAGCGGCGGAACATGCCAGGGCGCGACTATGATTGTTCAAATGCACACGACACTATTAAAGTGATAATATTTAATCAACTCATTCATTTCACAACATGTTATTATAAATACAAGAAAATAAATAGTTATTAACTAATAACCTAACGGTCCAAAATATAATAACGTATTTAAATCTTCAATCAACCGACAATCAAACCTGTAGCATTGCATAAAATATATTTTGTCAACATGTATATTGGTGAGCAATTCCATGATTTTATAAATACAATATAAGACGAAATCCACAACTCAAATATGTGAAACCGTAAATAAAAGCGACAATTGAGGTATATAAATCATAAATAAATGAGGCTCCTTTCTAATAGATATAACTACCATATTACAAGGAGGAGCGTATGATCATACTTATTGAGAATGAGGATGAGGATAACCAACTAAAAGCAATAAACATTTAGCAATTAATCATATGAGGTATATAACATACAATTGGACAATTATTCTAAGCAACACATAACTTAGAGCTTGTGGTTTGAGGATCTAAATGTTAAATCATTTTCATTTAAGTAAGTATGCTTGCTACCCCCAAAGTATAGAAAAGAAAACGGGGATGAAATTACTCACTTGAAAAAAAGTGGCGTTGATGAACAAACTTAGAATAAAATTCTCAAGTAAGCGAGCCCGACGGTTTAACGTGCGTGTCCTAAATTGAAAGATATTGAGTAAGTTTTGAGTCTTGAAGATGGAATATAAATAGTATAAAAGTTTATAAAAATAAGGCTTGGGTTTTTGGAAGTTTTAGTTATATTTTACAAAAGTGTGTTTAAATAGAGTAAGGATGAAATGAGTTTTATAAGAAATCGGGTCCTTGATGTTTAATTTTACTCAACCTTTGTTAAGTTTTACATAGGGGAGTTGGTTTAGTGCTAGTGTGCACGATCCCACTAATGTAAGCATCAAGATCCGACCTACACTCTTTTAAACCCGAGTTTGAGACTTTAAAAATTCGCTTAAACCCGATCTTAGTATAAAATCAAGTTTGGTTTCGTCATACCATAATCTTAGGAATATAAGTAATATAAAGTGAAACATAAGTTAAAAAAAAATAGGAAAGATTTTTGATGGTTTGAACGGTGACTAGCTCGTTAAGACGAGAAGTTCGACTTTTACTCGGTTTTTACCCGAAACTTGGGTTCAAGCCAAGATTTGTTCTACACTTCCAAAATCTTAAGTAATATGAGTAATATAAATTAAAACATAACTAAAAAGATAGGTTGAACTTTTGGTGGTTTGAACATTGACTAACTCGTTAAAACGGGTGTTCGGTTTTACCCGGTTTTTACCCGAAACTTGGGTTCAAGTCAAGATTTGTTCAAACACCTTCGTATCAACCATATAATAACTAAAATATAAAGAAAAACTCAGATCTAAAGTGTTTGATGTAACATGGTTGCTTAAAAGTTATTTAAAGTGCTTAAACGAGCGTTCGGTGTAACATCTCATATTTTTTTACTTAATTTTTGTAAGACCTATTTATGCTATTTTGGTGGGTTATTTATGTATAATTCCTTATTTAATTTAAAGTTTCTAAGTTAATAATAATAATAATAATAGCAATAATAAAAAAAATAAATTACTAAACTTAACAATGTTTAAAACTTTAAGTAGTTAAAGATTAGGGGGTCTTAATGTCAATTTATAAACTTTAAATAAAAGTTTCTGCATGAAATAAAAACCTTTATAAACTATAGGGACCATTTGTGTAAATTCCAAAAACACCCAAACCCCACCCCTCATTCTTCCCCGATTTTCTTCCCCACTTTCGGCCGAAAATCCGGCCACTATCAAGCACTACACGCTATAATAATCAAATTAAACGCACCCACACAATCATCTAAATGTTTCTAAATGATTACAACTCACAAATCCAACTGAAACAAACATAATCATCGAATTCGATCACCTCCATTGCCGCGACCTGCAACTTAATCGAAATCCATGTTCGAAGCTAAATTAATCAAAATTGATAGAGGGCTTTTAGTCCTGACCATCATTCGAAGCTATCTGCAAGTTTAATTGGATTATGATCATCATTTGACCCACAATCGAACTCTGTGTGGTCGCGGCTTGTTTCTAACCTGTTTTCATCAATCTAATCTTCAATCCAGGTAAGTAAACATACATACATACTCGGTTTTACATGGGCAATCAAAGCCCTATGGTTAATTTTACTATCATACGCGAATCGACGTTCAATTGAATCGATGTTGATTCTAGGGTTTATCTAGAATTGGGGCTGTGGTGTTTATGCTTTTAAGAATTAAAAACCAAGACTTACCGCGACTGTGAGCCTTGTTCTACCGGTTCCATGTCCACTTGCAAACCTTGAGGTCCCGGGTTCGACCCCGGGTACCCTCAACATATTTTTTGGGGCTTTTCAGCCTTTTAAAAATTACAAAAAAATTCCTAAAAATTGTAAAAAATCATTTTTATAAACTCTGTTTATTTTTAAACCATCAAACTTATTTTCTGCAATTTTTCTTTAAATTTAAATATTTATAAAACAATATAACAAAGATTATTATTTTTTATTTCTTATAAGATGGATTCTTTTTAAATTATGTGATAAATTAATAAATCATTATGGGTCCAAACGCTAGCTTTAGTTATAATTAAATCTTCCTACTTTAAATAATTACTGAAATTATTTTATTTCTGAAATTATTCGATAAAGAATCCTAAATTTATTTGTAAATTTTGAAGTTTATAAACTATTATTTTATCAAACATAAAGCGTCATGAATTGTCAAAAGAAAAACTAACAAATTAATTTTTCAAATTAATTATTCCATTTATCATTAATTATTTACTAATTGTTATTTTCACTCTTTAACATTATAAGTTGGTATTTTATAAAATCACCAAAGATGGTCTAAATCTTTCCAAATCATTTTCATTTCTTTTAGTCACTTAAATAATTAAATATTTTAATTAATTATCATATAATTAATTAATAAAATTAATTATTTATTTTTCCCACACTTTAACAATAAATCAACGGTTACGCGTATTGATACATTTATTTTTATTAAATTCTAAACATAATCACTTTCAATAAATTCGTTTATTTATTTCAAGACATTCAAACTAAATAAGTTATTTCATTCAATACATATTCCCAATGGAAACCCTAATCTATTCCCAATTCTCATATTATTATTATTATTCTAACTCGAGACACCGTTCCATAGATTACTCGTAAGGAAACCGTTGGTGTCTAATCTATCACGTTTAAATTTAAATCTCATCAATCAAGTGAGTATTCATTGCCCATTTTATGTATTTATATTTTGGGGAAATCATATGACTCTATAATCAACCATTGTCATTTCATTTCTTTATTTCACTTATAAATTCAATTCTTTACATGTTATGTCCTTACTTGTAATAATGTATTCATAGTTAGATGAATTGGATGTTAACACAATCAATAATTCATACAACCACAGTAACAATGATAGATCTATTGGTTTGACACTCCACCCCATATGAATACTCGAGTGGTGATTGAAACCGGATTCACATATTCTATCACGACTTCGTCTGCGGATCAAGTCAGTTTAGTCAATTAGATTGATTGTGTTGATTTGTCTTTGTGTTACATTATTATACTATAAGTCTTGACATTACCATGTGAATTGAATTATTCAATCATTTGATCAACTTATATATATGTACATCAAAACTGTATTTACTCACCGGCTAATTCATAGCTGACTCGTTACTTTTCACATGATTTCAGGTTAAGCAAGTTAGTGGACATCTACATGCTCATTTAGGACCCGGACTTAGTCAAAATAAAAGACAATTACTATTACGTTATTTGTATTATTGTTTAAATGTATTAGAATTATTTAATGCAAGTGGCATTTAATATTACTTCGGTTTACTTAGTCCCATGTGCTGTGAACAATCGATTCTCATTGGTCCGCCCCGATGATTCCGCCGTCGGTTGGGGTGTGACATTCGGTTTGGTTTGGTCCTTGACTCGGTATGAACCGGAGGATGGTTACCACATGTCCAAAACCATAGAACTAAAAATAAGGTAAAAGTTCTAGATCTAAACTCAAACAAGAAAGTTAAGCGAGTAAACCTCCTGAAAACGACCCAAACGGGCCTAAAATGCATAAATATGTGTTTGAATACCCACAAGCCTTAAATAAAGATGAAAATGGTTTTGTCAACATAAAATAACTTAGAAAAACTGAAAATATCCAAAAACACATACCCGAAATGGTTTGAAATGTAAGATTCGGTTCCGTTGACTTTTTAAACTCAAACTTAAGCAAAACTAGCTAGAACAACTTGCAAGATCAAAAATTTAGGAGAAGAAGATGAAAATGTGCAGGTGAAATGGTTGAGAATAAGTGGTATTTATAAGGAATGATTAGGGTTTGAGGGAATGGGTAATGCGTTTGTCCGGTGGGTAAAAGGGTGCACTTTGATTCTTTTATTTAAAATTAATTTTGATTTAAATAAATTATGACCAGGTATAAAAACATTTTTAGAAGGTTCTATAATAATTATGGGTTAGGTCTTGGTTGATTTGGATGGTTAAAATATGAGTCCGGGCCTTAAACGAGCTTAATCGAACCGAAAACGTTAAAAAATTGATTTTGCTGAAACGAACTGTGGGCCACGCCACGACAAGTATGAAACATGATTACAACATAAAATCCATCATTTTATTAATATCCAAAGATCCGAAGACCAAAACGAGTCAGGTTTACAATACAGAATAACAAATACAAAACTAACCGAAAATAACGAATGTCACAAATTGGTTGCAAACAAAACATGTTTTATTAAGTCAAACTGTATCATCTAGACCTTTATACCACTAACATTGTCCTTTTTTACCTACGAGGAGCTTACGGGTTTGTTTTTGGTTGCATGGGTGAAAACTTCCCAAGGAGGTTACTCATTCCTAGATTGTTATCACCCAAACACACTAATTTATGGAGTTCTCCTCTCATGCACAGTCAATGCGCTCAAAACGCGTTGGTGATATTAGATACATGGCGTTCGTTATGAACCTAACATCCTTCTGTCCACGGTCCATGTGGATTTGCCTAAGGCGTTACAATTACTCCCTCCACTTTTGGACTCATTATCCTCGATGACATTTACTCCACCATCCAGAATGACATAAGAGTGGCTCTGATATCATTTGTAACATCTGGACCTTTATACGACCAATTATCCGCTTTGCTCATGAGGGAGCTCAAGGATTTGATTTTGGTTACCCAAATAAAAACTTCTCATGGAGGTCACCATCCCTGGATTGTTGTCACCAAAAAATGCTTAAGCGTAGAGTTCTCGTATCATTCAAAACCAATGTGCTTAAAACGCGTTGATGATATTAAAGACAGGACATTTCTTATGAACTCAATATCTTTTCTGTCCACGGTCAATATAAGATTTACCTAATGTGTTACACAAACAAACTAAAAAAATATGTAGAGCCTTTTGGGTAGAGCAAGTATTGAGGCAATACTATAGCACAAAATATAAGGACTTCGGAGGAAGACTAGAATTGTATTGGATGCCTTTAACAATTGTATCATGTTCCTTTCTTTAGACTTGATAGTTGTTACCCTATGGTTGAAATTAGGTGAGAAAAAAAAACGTGTGAATCAATTAGGTTTCACATGTTTTAAGAAAACCAAAATAACAAAACATACTAAATTTTGAGAAAAACCAACAATGTCAAAATCAAGGCTTTAGATGATAGATTTTGATCAGATAGTTGTGGCAAACATCCTATGACCATTTTTTCACAGCCTTGGCCCGTTTATATTGCTTTTGTTCATTACTTATAAGCCCTATAACTCTAGACATAACTAATGTTATGTCTGTTTTAAATTGAGTTTTTCCTAAGTTCATTTGTCATGGTCTAGTTGCTCAAAGTATAGTACAACTAGAGGTGGCAAAATGGGTGGGTTGGATTGGGTTGGATGGATTTGGGTCAGGATGGGTTTGGGTCAGGATGGGTTTGGGTCAGGATGGGTTTGGGTCAGGATGGGTTTGGGTCAGGATGGGTTTGGGTTAGGATGGGTCATTTAGAAAAAAAGGTCAGGATGGGTTTGGGTCAATATGGGTTTGGGTCAATATGGGTTTGGATCAGGATGGGTTCGGATCAGGATAGATCATTTTTAAAAAAGTCAACACTATTTTACTACTATTCTACAATCCAACAACACATATAGATGATGCATATACGGACCCGTGGCGTCGCGGCGGACCCGTGGCGACGCGGCGGATCCGTGTCGACGCGGCGGACCCGTGGCGACGCGGCGGACCCGTGGCGACGCGGCGGACCCGTGGCGACGCGGCGGACCCGTGTCGACGCTGCGGACCCGTGTCGACGCGGCGGACCCGTGGCGACGCGGCGGACCCGTGGCGACGCGGCGGACCCGTGGCGACGCGGCGGACCGGTGGTGATGCGCGATGAAACTCGACAGAGGTGGGAGGTTGTATGTTTGTTGGTGGTGTGGTGGACCGGTGGTGATGCGGTAGTGGTGTGGTGGACCGGTGGTGATGCGGTGGTGATGCGGTGGTGATGCGGTGGTGGTGCGGTGGTGGTGGTGGTGGTGTGGTGGACCGGTGGTGATGCGGTGGTGTGGTGGTGGTGGTGCGGTGGTGCCTTTGCGACGGAGGCGATCAATTTAAGTGAAAGAAACGTTGACTTAGACTTGTAGATCTAATTTTGAAAACCCATCTTGACCTATGTTTATTTTTTTCCAAAAAGCTTTTAACCCATCTTGACCCACTTGTGTTTTTTATTTAATCCATTCTAACTCATCTTTATTTTTAAAACACCCATTATGACCTAAAATCACATCTTTAAATCTCTTTTGCCACCTCTAAGTACAACAAAATACATTGTGTGTTTCGTAAGAACACCAAAAAAATATTTAGGAATATGGACACAATCACGGAGAACATTGATACCAGGAATGTTTTGCTTTTTTATTTAAATAAAGATTAATTTGTAGTTTTACACTGATAAATATTTTATTTTTGGATGTCGTTTTTGTGTAATGTGTTGATTTTTCATTTCATAATGTTGATTTTTATTTTTGGATAGGTAAACTATATTGATGTGTCTTTCTTAGCTCTTACGTATTCGTAGAGATTTTGGTGGGTTTATCATGAACCCAACTCGTGAGTTCCAAATGTCAATGGTTTCTAAAGTGTTAGTTAACTTAGATTTATCACAAAGGATGATTAAAGGTTTTTAGAAAGTATGTATTTTAATTATATGATGAAATCAAGAAGTTGACAAATTGTATTTTTGGTGGGTTTTAAACGAAAAAAACATAATTTAGAATTTTATAAAATATTAAGTTTTAAAATCCATAAGAGAAAAAAAATTATACAATGTGAGTGTGAAATGTGACGCAGCCTGAATGGAATGTGACGCAACCAGAATGGATAGAACAAAAATAAATAAATATAATTGTAAGTGGTAGTGTAGAGGGGACCTAAGTGTAAGTTCACGAGGGATGAAACTGTGACTTATAAAAATCATGCAATGATTACTTATATCATAAGTTTTATATCATGCACGAGGGATGAAACTGTGACTTATAAAAATTATGCAATGATTACTTATATCATAAGTTTTATATCTACGATTCGATAACTTGTAAAATTATCATGTATGACTTGGTTTTAAACCAAATTTACACGGAACCTAAAATATAAGAACATCGCAAAATTACTTTCAAAATTTTATAAAACATAATACTTTAAAGTTATATAAAAATAAACTAAACAATGTGAGTGTGCTATGTGACGTAATCTTATTGGCTAGAAAAATAAATACAAAATAAAATAGAAAATCAGTACAGGGTAAGTGTAGGGGGACATAACTGTAATTAAGTTAACTAATTTTTTGCCCCGCGCGTTGCGCGGGGTCTTTCGCCGTGATCCCAAATATCAAAACGCAAATGTCAAACACAATGTAACGGTTACCATTCCAATGTAAAATTCTAAAGCATGTAGAAAGGTAAAAAAACCCGCCGCTACGATTCTCACTCCGTCGATAACCTTAACGCCTACTTCGTCATAATTCGTAAAAGTGATAAAATAATTTTGTCGAGCCCAAAAGAAATATAAGAAAAACAAAACAAACCACAAAATAAAAATAGAAAAAAAAGTTACATAACTAAACTCTAGCAAGCTCAATTCATGTTTATAAAACATGTGTTTGAGCCGAAAAAATATACAAAACCAAAAGAAAAAAAAAGATAAAAAAAGTTGTTACCTAGACTTGAACCCAGACACATTAAGTTATAACATGATATCCTTACCACCGGAGCAAATGGATTTTAATTAATAATATGTTGAAACAATAATATTAATTTATTATCTTGTTTGACTCTTCCATTAAAAAAAAGGTAATGGCCAGCTGCCACGCAGCTGGTACTATTTCTCCATTTGTGTTTTAAAGTATAGTAATGAGAAATGAAATTATAGCTTAGAAAAGCCATTCATTGAATGCTTATAAAAATAGTAAAGGGTAAGTGTAGAGGTTAAGTGTAATTAAGCTTATAGCATAGAAAAGCCATCCATTGAATGCTTGTACCATAACCTTCATGATCGGTATCTTTTATGAAAACAAAAGACATTGTTTCTACCATCAACTTTCATACATTTTAATTATATAATACTTTTAGTTAGAAGGGTTGGGTAACGTAGAATTAGGAATTTTTTTATTTATCGGGTTAATTTTAAAGTTTATTTGACTTGTGGGGTAAATAAAAAAAATAAACATTAGGGGTACCCGCCGGTCACACCGACGAGTTCTCCCCAAGTCCCATCACTGTCCTGCGCCAGTTTGTCATGTTCCTCAGAACCCGCCGGTCACACGGGCGAGTTCTGCACCACCATTAATGGCACCCAAGAACCCGCCAATAGGGAAGGCGGGTAGTTGGTATTTTTGAATAGGGTTTGACCGGATTAAATTGAAGGCATTTATTAAAAAAATTTACTTTTCTATTATATAAACAATCTAACCATTCTTCGTAATACAAACATTTTCCACATTCTCATTATACAAACATCTTCCACATTCTCTATTTTCAACAAACTCACATATTTGATTCCATGACGAATTGGGGTGTTACATCGAGTCCTTTGAATACGGAGTTGCTATTTTTTGTTGGTGAGCATAGAGCTGCTCACTATTTTCATAATCCAACGAGCGATGCCGGTGTCTTGCGTCCTAGACGTGGGGATGTCAATTTTTGGAGACTCATTAAACACAAGCCTATACCCAGTAATGTTATGTCTTATATAAGGATGACGGGTTTTGGTGGTATTATTGATTGTGGTTACCGTAAGCTTGATAGTGGTTTGATTACGGCTTTGGTGGAGAGATGGCGGCCTGAAACCTACACGTTTCATTTACCAGTGGGAGAATGCACGGTAACGCTTCAAGATGTTCAAGTCTTATGGGGTTTGTAAGTTGATGGTGATGCAATTACTGGCACTGATGTGGTGTTGAACAAAACTGAAATAATAGATTTGTTCGGGCGTCTGACAGGTTGTTTTCTTGATCCCCATCATATAGAAGGTTTAAAAATAAACTTGGTTGCCATTTTAAAAGAAATAGAAAAAGATTTCCCTACAAATGCCTCTATTGAGCAATGCCAGCAGCGTGCTTGTGACACCCCGTAATTTCAGGCTAACACTATTCAAAATGTTGTCGTTATCATTGCCACATACACGTTAATACACGAAACGTATACAAACACCGCCACCGACATCGTTAAATAAATTATGATAAAATACTAACACGGGTGTTTGCAGAGGATTCACATAAATGAGATTCCTAAAGAATCCTCTTAATTAACATAGCTCGCTCATCTACGTCGTTATCAACCGAAACAAATTCGGGAACTCGGTACCTAAGTGCAGGGACTAAACTTGTCAATTGGCAAACTGGGGCTGGGTATAAATACCCATCCACCAGCCAAACACTCCACATTCTGCTCTCTCTTCTCTCCTACGTCTCTGCACCTCCATTTCTTCATTCTAGCACCAAATTCCACCCGATTGAGCTCGTTTTCGTCGGATTAAACCACACAACAGCTGAGAAATCACGTTCCCAGCAGGTAGGCGACCTCGTTCATCCGTTTTATTACTCGTTTCACTACTGCAAACCTAGAGTTCGGGTGTTCGGGTTCAACCCGAATGCATGTGGTCGTGGGGGTGTGTGTGAGGTCAATCAACATGTGCATTTCACTTAGACATGTTAGGAAAGTGTTCCCGGAAGTCTTGATTGTGTGAAAATCGAGCACGGGACAGCCGAAGGCGGTTCAGCCCATGCAGCAGTCGCGACCTGCTGCAGTACGCGACTGGGCCAGCCATGCGACTGGGTCCATCGTACGACTAAGTGGTGCGACTGGGTTAGATCGTGCGATTGAGTCCATACGTGTGTGCGTGACGTACGAATGAATGCATGCGACTGAGAGTTTGTGCGATTAAGTCAACCGGATGAAATGCGTGCGACTGAGTACCACCCGTCTGAAGGTCCAATCGTACGAATGAAGGTCCAGTCATGCGATTGGTCATTGAGTCGGGTGAATGGGTGATGTGTGGTATGATTGAATGCTAAGTCGTACGAATGAGGGTTCAATCATACGAATGAGATTGATTCGTACGATTGAAGGCCCATTCGTGCGAATGAAGTGTCCAGTCGTGCGTCTAGCCTTGACATGCGATCGGAGTCATTGTGAGGGAATTCGCCTTGTGTGCGGTGTGCCTATCGTGTGATGATATGGTAACAATCAATAAAGTGTCATTTCTTGACCACAAAGATTAAAGTCAACGCAATCAACAAGCACATACTTTTACGATCTAAAACAACCTAACTATTTACAACTAACGACAACCCGTTTGGGATCTACATAAGGTCTGATATGCGTATTGTTAGATCTAGATTGTATAGGGCTAGATCATTTTTGTATAGGCTTAGTACTTGAAAATCAAGTCTTGTAATTAATATTTGTAACAGTCAAAATGTATATATATGTGATTTGAATCTATAGGATAACCCCATATATGTATGTGTGTTGATTTGTGACTTGACAGGAGAAACAATATACTTGGATGGATTTCCTGAAATTGACCAAGTGTAGGAAACATCTACGGATGAACAATTTTGTTAATCCGTAGATATGTTTCATACAAGACCAAATGACCAAGTGTAAGTTTCTGCGGATGATCAAGTTTCATGAAGGGAAGTCTCCTACTGAAGAAGGATTTCCTACGGAAAAACAACATTCCTACGGAAGAGCAAATCATCTACGGAAGAACAAAAGATCTGCGGAAGGCAAGACTCCTGCGGAAGATCAATATACTTGTGCTATTGGAAATTCCAAGAAGTCAAACAAGTCAACACAATCAATAACAAATCCCGAGAGATCCGGTGTTTCCTTAACCGACTCAAACCGTGTATAAATATGAGTCCTAGGTTTCACATCTCGGGGAACACAATCAATCAATATTACGGCTGTCAAGAGTTCATTGTGCAACCCTAGCTGCCGTCACATCAACATCAAACATCATTCGATTCACAGAATTCGATTGTTTATAGTTATTCATTATTCTTTTGTAATCATTACAGTATAGTTAATGAAATACATTTGAATTATTATAGACTTCGTATTTATTGTGTTTCTGTGGTTGTGTTCATCATTGATCCTTACAAACAATTAAACGTCAATTAGTGATAATTCCGCGATCATTAAATTGATTTATTTTAATACTGATAATTCCTGAATTGCGATCCTTGGATTCACAGGTGGTATCAGAGCGATTGGTGCTCATTGATCTAGATCAATTGATCTATCAGTATTAAAATTGTTTAATTGATTTTCAAACAATTCAATCAACGACTGATTTATCAGCAAGCACTTTCTCATTGCTTGTTTAATTTAGATCTATATTCAAATCAATTGAATACTAGATTTGCGTCTCTGATAGATCTGTCAATTTTCGTTTTTAAGTTTTTATTCATTCGTTTGCATTAAACATGAGTACTTTTGGTGGAGGATCTTATCAACCGCCAAAGTTGGAAACTAAAGCTGATTTTAAATCCTGGAAGATCAAGTTCAGGAATCATGTGAACTACACAGATTCTGACTTGTGGGAGTCCATCACACAAGGTCCTTATATTCCACCCACTCTTGGGCCAGATTATAATGACAAAAATCAGCCAATCAGCACTAAGGACTTGCCACCTGATGATGTCAAGAAGGTCAAAGTCGATATTAAAGCATACAGCTTGCTTAGTATGGCTTTGCCTGAAGAAATCTTGATCCGGTGCGAGAACTATAAAACAGCAAATGCCCTGTGGAAGATACTTCACACTCTCTGTGAAGGGAGTGATGAGATCAGAAGCATAAGGAAAGACACCCTTAGATCACAATATGAAACTTTTCATCATATTGAGGGTGAGTCAATTCCTCAGCAACTCCATAGATTTATGCAACTTGTTACTGAGATGAACATCTTGGAGTTAAAATATACTACTGAGGAACTGAACAAGAAGATGCTCCACACTTTACCTGAAAGTTGGAAGCAAACAGTCTCTATGTTAAGAACACCATAGATCTCAAGACAACTGGTCTAGATACTTTGGTTGCTAAAGTTGAAGCACTTGAACTGGACGAACAGTCAAGAAACAAGAGTGTGAGAACTCATGTCTCACCTTATCACTTCAAGGAAACCAAGAATGCTGGAAGTGCATTTATCTCTAATAATGAAAGTGATAACTCTTGTACTTTGAGTGATGATGAAGAGGAAGTAAGCTTTTATGCGTCCAAACCCACTAAGAAATCATCTCAAAGTAAAAATCAAAAGGAAAAGGCTAAATCTACAGAGAAAAGAGAGACATCAGCAACAGCAAACTCAGAACCAATAACTGTGATATTGGATTCTGAAGAACAAAAAGCAGCCTTTGCAGCTTTTAGTTCTAGCTTTCAAGCATATCTTGGAAGTTCCCTTACATCAGCTAACATCTGTCAGCAAGACTTGGAGGAACTCCCTCCTGATGTAGTAGAAGAGATGGATCTACAATGGCAGATGGCGATGATTGCTTACAGAGCCAAGCAATATCTTCGAAGAAATAAAAATCTGGCAGCAGCTAGCAAAACATCAAAGATTGGAGTTGATAAGTCAAAAGTCAGATTTTTTAAGTGCAATCTCTACAGTCACTTTTCTAGAGAATGCAACCAACAATCAACTCCACAGTATCAGCAGCAGCAGCAACAAAATCAGCAGTAACAACAATATCAGAATCAGCAGCTAACCTCTCAAAGATCTGTACATAGACAACCTCAGCTCCCATCCCCACCAGCCACAAATACATCAGCAGGCCCAAGCAACTCTAAGGAGACAGGGCTGATCATACTTCAGGATGGAACATGTGACTGGAGTCTGTATGAGAAGGATGTGATAGAGGAGAATCAAGCATTGATGGCGCATATGGAAAACAAAGTTCCTCCTATGGCCAGAGAGGTAAAAGACAGGTTATGTTCATCAACATGTGTTGAGGAAGTTGAGAGATATAGAGTCCATGCTCAATAATTGGCTGATAAAGTAAAAGAAACTATGGTTTTAAATGAATCATACTTAAGAGAACAAAAACTATATCAAATCAAAATAAACTCTTTACAAAAAGATTTAGAAAAATATGTTTCTGAAAACTACAGTCTAAAAGCCCAAGTTGAGCATCTGACCACTTCCTTAACAAAATCCATGGCTGATCATGCATCCACTGAAGTGAAACTTCAGAAGTTTCAACTATCATCTCAGCAATATGAGAAGCTGCTAAATTCTCATATTGAATCAAAGAACAGGTCCGGGTTGGGTTATAATGCTGTTGCACCACCTATTAATGATAACTACACACCTTTACCTGAAACAATGACTAACAATTTGTCAAATCATTTTGTGCAAAGCACCAAAATTGACATCAAAGATAGTCAAATAAACAACAATAAAACTGAGATGAGTGAAACTGAATCTACTGAATCAGAATCAATTAAACATAATGAATCAGATTTTGATAACTATGATGACCTGGATGATTCTGATGAACATGATACTGATCAACTGAACATTGGTAAGAATGTTCAAGTTGAAACTGGTCTTCCGCAAGTCCTTGAAGAATCAAAGCTGCAATATCCGCCAAAGCAACGGAACATGCTGAAGACTATTTGCAAGAGGATTGCTGAACTTAATGAAGGATTACAAGAACTGAATCTTCACAAGATTGATAGCTACGGATCAAGCACAAAAGCACCTTTGTCATCTTCTGATAAAGGTAAGAAACAATCAAACAAGAATCCTCAGAAAGCACCAACTGAAGAATCCATAGAACACCTGTGGAAAAAGAATGAGGAATCCGTAGAACATCTGCGGAAAGCAAAAACTGTCAAGTCCGTAGATCATCTGCGGAAGGCAAAAACTACTGAATCCGCAGACAAGCAACGGAAGAAAGAATCTGATACCGCGGACAAGGTAACAAGAGAAACAAACAAACATGCTCAGAAAAAGGCCAATATCAAGCAACTAAAGGGAGCCAAAGATAAACAAACAACAGCTAATGAAGCACCAAACAAAAACAAGAAGAAATGATCTGATGTTTCAGCAAGTGAGAACAAAAACAACAAAAAGAAGGCTGAACTCGAAGACACTTCTGAGAAATATTGCAAATGGTGTGATATGAAGAATCACAACACTGATGAATGCTATTTCAGTAGCTACTGTTCCATTTGCAACATGAACAATCACATGACTGATGATTGCTTCTTCAACAAACATTGTGCCATATGTGACAAAAATAACCATTCCACTCAGGAATGTTATTTTAATAAGAAGAACAAGAAAAAGAGCAAAAAGAAGTCACATGATACATCATCTGAATCAGATTCTCAAGCCTCAGAAAGTGACAAAGAGACAAAGATTCAGAAAGAACAACAAAAGTCAAAGAAAAGACCCTCTGCTGCGGACAAGACTTTGAAGAAGAAAGCACCAATACAGTCTAAGACACCTTACAAAAAGGTGGATTTGACAGATAAACAAAGTGAAGCAGCTGATGGTTTCTTTGATAACTTTGCTAAAGGAACTCCTGTGTCTCAATCAAAGCTGAAAGATGAAGAAACTTTCAAAACTACAGGATCCTCTCCAAAGTTAAAATACCAACCAAAACAAGTCACTTTGAAGAAAGAATCAGAGAAGCTTGAAGGCATCCAGATACCTAACTCATCTTCAACAGAATCATCCTCACAACCATCACATCAAAAAGAAACAACTAATAATGAAACTTCAAGATTAATTCATGAATGAGTAACTATTGTTGACACATCTGGCAAATCCAAGACAATTAAGCCTTGGATTGTCAAGACTAACTAATTTCTTTTTGTGTGCAGGAACAATCAAGGAGAGCTGACAACAAGTGGTATGTTGACAGTGGTTGTTCCAGACATATGACAGGCAACTGTGCACTTCTCCATGACTTCAAACATAAACATGCCTCTTATGTGGCATTTGGTGGGGATAAGAAGGGAGGTAAAATTGTTGGTGAGGGAATGGTAACTAATGGTGTTTTAACATTCGAAAAAGTAAATTACTGTGAAAATTTGCAGTATAATTTACTTAGTGTTTCCCAAATTTTTGATCAAAATTATTTAACACTATTTGATAACACTAACTGTTACATTCTTAAGCCAGGGTTTACAGTTCCAGCAGACTGGATACTTCTTAAAGCATCAAGAAAAGGCAACACATATATCTTGGATATGAACAACACAACACTCACAAAACATGAGACATGCCTGCTGTCCAAATCTTCCGAAGATGAATCTCAATTGTGGCATAGAAGGCTTGTCCATTCCAACATGAAGAACATGAATAAATTGGTGAAAAATGACTTAGTCATTGGATTACCAAAGAAAGAATTTCATTGTTCTAATCACTGTTCTTCATGTTATAAAGGAAAACAACACAGAGTGTCTCATAAATCCAAAACAATCAACACTAACACTACACCACTCAAATTGCTTCACATGGATCTCTTTGGTCCAACCAATGTGCTGAGCATTGGAAAGAGGCAATATTGTTTGGTGATAGTTGATGATTTCACTAGATTTACATGGGTCTTTTTCTTAAAACATAAGAGTGAAACATCTGAAACATTAATGGACTTTGTGATCAAGATTGAGAATCAACTTGATTTAAAAGTTAAAATTTTTAGGAGTGACAATGGAACTGAATTTGTTAATGCTGATTTGGATTCTTTTTGCAGGACTAAAGGAATAGCTAGACAATTCAGTGCCCCAAGAACTCCACAACAAAATGGAGTGGCTAAAAGGAGAAATAGAACACTGATAGAAGCAGCCAGAACAATGCTAGCTGATTCTCAGTTGCCCATTATATTCTGGGCAGAAGCTGTGAATACAGCTTGCAATGTTCAAAATAGAACTTTAATAGTCAAAGAACATAATAAAACACCTTACGAACTCTTATTTAAAAAAAACCTTTTATAGGATATCTTAGAGCTTTTGGGTGTCATGTGTCTGTTTTAAATACTAAAGAACAATTGGGAAAATTTTCTGAAAAAGCCTATGATGGTTTCTTTGTTGGATATTCATCCACTTCTAAATCATATAGGGTGTATATTCCAGAACATAACATAGTTGAAGAGACTCCCAATGTTTCTTTTGATGAATCCATGTTTACTACTAATGTAAAAGGATCATCTTGGTTATTTGATATAGATGCATTAACTGAATCATTTAACACTGGTTATTTGATCAACACAGGTGCTGCGGATACATGTTATCCCTTTGTGCCTCCAAGTGTGAATGAAGTACCTTTAACAGCTGACCCACCAAGAGCACAAGTGTCACCTGGACCACAGCAAAGATCAAGTCAGTAGCATGAAGCTACTTCTGGAGAAGCAAACTCTTCATCCCCAGCACATGTAAATTCATCAGCAGATGTTCCCTCATCCGTAGATATAAATACTGGTGCAACTACTGTTGCTAGAGATGGAGAGGAGGTAGTCATTCAACAACCATTGCCAGCTGACCAACATTGTTCATCCGTGGATGGTGATGTATCTCCTACGGAAGTACAAAATGCCTCCGTCAATGCTGCAGTACGGAAGAACAAAATACTGCTTCCGTAGAACCTCCTGCGGAAGAACAAAATGCTGCTTCCGTAGAACTTTCTGCGGAAGAAGACAAAGCAGCCAATCAAACACAAGCTGATCCGAACGACCATGCGCCTTTTGATTATTTCATCGACTCAACTACTCAGCTGACACCATCTGCTTCAATGGGTTTCACAAACCTAGACTCCACAGTTCAAGTTGATGCTGTCTCAACTAACAGAGTACACAAGTCTCACCCAACAGACAATATCATTGGGGACCTGCATGCTAAAACCACAAGGAGCAAAGGAGGTGTGGCAAACAATTGTTTGTTCACCTGCTTTTTGTCCCAAACAGTTCCTGCAAACATTACAGCTGTACTAAAAGACAACAGCTGGATTGAGGCTATGCAAGAAGAGTTACAACAATTCAGAAAACAGAAAGTGTGGACTCTTGTAGATTTGCCTACGGGTCAACATCCAATTGGCACAAGATGGCTTTTCAAGAACAAGCTGGATGACAGAGGTATCATAGTGAGAAACAAGGCTAGACTTATTGCTCAAGGATATACTCAGGAAGAGGGAATAGACTATGATGAAGTCTTTGCACCAGTTGCAAGGATTGAAGCTATACGAGTCTTCCTCGCTTATGCAACATTCAAGAAGTTCACAGTCTATCAGATGGATGTGAAGTGTGCTTTCCTTTATGGGAAAATTGATGAAGAAGTCTATGTGGCTCAACCCCTGGATTTGAAGACCCTGATTATCCACATAGAGTATACAAGCTTGACAAGGCTTTGTATGGTCTTCATCAAGCACCCAGAAAGTGGTATGATAAACTATCATCCTTCCTGCTGAAGAATGGGTACAAGAGAGGAACTATTGATCAGACACTCTTCCTCAAACAAGAACATCAAGATCTTTTGGTGGTTCAAATATATGTTGATGACATCATATTTGGATCAACCAACAAGAAGCTGTGTCAAAGCTTTGAAGACTTAATGAAATCTGAATTTCAGATGAGCTCCATGGGAGAATTGACTTTCTTCCTTGGCTTACAAGTTCATCAGAAACCAGATGGCATTTTCATCAATCAAGAAAAGTACATTCATCAAATTTTGAAGAAGTACAATCTTGCTGATTCCACTTCATGCAAGACACCAGCATCAACAATAGACAAGATTGTGCCTGACCCTACTGGCAAATCCGTAGATCAAAGATTGTACAGATCAATGATCGGTTCTTTAATGTATTTAACTGCCAGTAGACCTGACATAATGTTTGCTGTTTGTGTTTGTGCCAGGTATCAATCAGACCCAAAGGAGTCACATCTGAATGCTGTAAAGAGAATTTTCAGATACCTGAAAGGCAAACCTGCATTGGGACTTTGGTATCCCAAATATGGAGATTTTAGCCTCTACTCCTACTCAGATAGTGACTATGGAGGGTGCAACAACAACAGAAAATCCACAACTGGTGGATGTCAATTTTTAGGACCAAGACTTGTTTCATGGCAGTGCAAGAAGCAAACAAATGTATCTGTATCCACAGCTGAAGCAGAGTACATAGCTGCTTCAGCAGGTTGCTCTCAAGTACTTTGGTTGCAAAACCAATTACTTGATTATGGTTACAATTTCCTTCACACACCAATTCATATTGATAATTCAGCTGCTATGTTTATAACTGCTAACCCAGTTCAACATAGTAAAACTAAACACATTGAAATTAGATACCATTTTCTGAGAGATTGCTCTGAAAAGGGTCTAATCAAGTTAGTCAAAGTAGACACAACCAATCAGCTTGCTGATTTGTTTACTAAAGCATTTGATTCTGTTAGATTTAATTTTCTGATAGAATCTTTAGGGATGATTAACTTAGAATAAATCAACAAAAGCATATGATTGACTTTGTGAAGAGTAATCGTTAAGGATAACTTAAGTGTCTGATAGAACATCTATACATGCATTATATAAGGGAAATGATAGTAGACTATACTTGGCTATTAAACAAAACCTCAATCTGACTTATATCATATTAATATGTGAGTAGGTTCAACTTGAGTGGAAACAAAGCTAAGAGCATGCCGAACTAAAAGCATGAGGTAACTGTCTGTGAGGATTCCATTTGAGAATCAGGAAGGTATGTTCTCTCCTGATGTGATCAAATCACTTACACAAGCACACTATGTAAAATACTTTATAATATTCTATCTTTGCAAAGTCATAGTCCCTCTGTTTTATGTGAACAAAGACCTGGGACTGTGATTAATAAGTGTGATCTTCATTCTCCCTCTGTTTTGTGTAAACAAAGACCTGGGTTAAAGTTCACCTCTGTTTTACGAAAGTAAAGACCTGGTGACTATGAAGATCATATTTCAGCTCTAACAAGGCATCACTTGTGATCCATTGTACATCAAGTCAAAGAGCTTCAACATCAAAGCATTCATGAGACTGTAATTTGTCTCAAGATAGAACTTATAACTTAATGTACATAGTCATTAAGTGTGGAATGTAGTGATTTGCCTCACCTACGGAAGACATACTCCAGTGATAATTGAATGTGGGACTCATGATTGCTACTGATTAACAAACTTCACAACATGATAAATCGCATGCCTAGTTGATACAATACTCATGTTTGAATTTAAGTGGATCTATATACTTGCAATCAGATATGTGTTGAATCAACTAATCAACATCAGCAGAAGCCAAGTTATAGTATGATCCCTCTATATATATATGCCTGCATGTAACTGTTTGTCAGATGTTTAATTGTTATCTCAACTGACTTTCTCTCATTTAGACTATCATATGCCTGTCATGCTTGTTTACAACTTAAATTTATGATAAATGTAACTGTCTCACATTAATCACAAATTTAAGGGGAGTAGTTCATGCATGAAAAATAATAAAAGCTGATAATTGATCTGAATTACTTTGAAGGAGTTGGAACTTGAGCACTAACTTGAATGCAGGATACAGGAAACTTGCTTCCCTGTACTTAATTGAACTGTACGGATGAGGGAACATCTGAGAAGAAATCATCTCTCATTGAACTGTACGATCACATCACAACTCCCAGTTCTGTGGAAGAACACAGGATTATGGCCTGGAAATATGATCCAGACTGGGATTGTGCAGTAATAAAGAGGACATCTGGAAGAATTCAATACTTCCATGATGTGGAAGCTCTGTTGAGTCTTCCGGAGCAAGACATCAGGGATTTACAAAGCATCCAATAACCAACTATCCAATCCATCTTAGGGGGAGAGACTTCTCTGCAGCTGTAAATGGTATGAAGACCAGATTTTCTGATGATGTGCTCATACAAGCAAAGAAAGATGATAAGGAGCACAAAAGATTCAAACAAAGCAAGAAAAGAAGAACAGCTGAAGTCTCATCTCTTGTAGATGATGATATGATAAAGAGAGTTGGTTGTGACAAAAGCTCAGATACCATCAAAAGCATCAAAGGAAATCAATTCACTTATCCCATCACAGAGTAGGGATATGTTGAAAGAAATAAAGAGATGGTATTGCTGAGAAATACTGATGGGAAGAAGGCTGATAAGATCAGGATTTTTGATCCAGTAGAGATAAAGATGCTACACCCAAGCTACACTTCATATCTTCATGATAAATTCTTCCCAAAACTAACAGATGAAAAAGCCCAGAATGATCTCTGCTTGTATGTGCATATGATTCAAGTGATAGATAAACTGCATGCAAAGGCACACAAGAGAAGGAAGCATGAGGCTGGACTACTAAAAGGAACAATGATAGCTGAAGTGTCTGAGCTCAGAATATCTGAAGAAGATGAATTAGAAATAGTGCATAATGATAGTGTAGTGGAAACACTCACTACAGAAGAAGATGTTTTGGGACTCAGTTATGACATACTGAAGAAGATCAGCAGGATGCAGATAAAGTACAAATATGATGATCAGAAAACTGCTGTATCTTACTTCTACAATAAAATGATAGCAAGAGTTAAGGAGCTTGCTGTTTTGAAGGACTGATTACAAGGAGCTAAGCCTAAGGGGGAGTATTGTTAGATCTAGATTGTATAGGGCTAGATCATTTTTGTATAGGTTTAGTACTTGAAAATCAAGTCTTGTAATTAATATTTGTAACAGTCAAAATGTATATATATGTGATTTGAATCTATAGGATAACCCCATATATGTATGTGTGTTGATTTGTGACTTGACAGGAGAAACAATATACTTGGATGGATTTCCTGAAATTGACCAAGTGTAGGAAACATCTATGGATGAACAATTTTGTTAATCCGTAGATATTTTTCATACAAGACCAAATGACCAAGTGTAAGTTTATGCGGATGATCAAGTTTCATGAAGGGAAGTCTCCTACTGAAGAAGGATTTCCTACGGAAAAACAACATTCCTACGGAAGAGCAAATCATCTACGGAAGAACAAAAGATCTGCGGAAGGCAAGACTCCTGCGGAAGATCAATATACTTGTGCTATTGGAAATTCCAAGAAGTCAAACAAGTCAACACAATCAATAACAAATCCCGAGAGATCCGGTGTTTCCTTAACCGACTCAAACCGTGTATAAATATGAGTCCTAGGTTTCACATCTCGGGGAACACAATCAATCAATATTACGGCTGTCAAGAGTTCATTGTGCAACCCTAGCTGCCGTCACATCAACATCAAACATCATTCGATTCACAGAATTCGATTGTTTATAGTTATTCATTATTCTTTTGTAATCATTACAGTATAGTTAATGAAATACATTTGAATTATTATAGACTTCGTATTTATTGTGTTTCTGTGGTTGTGTTCATCATTGATCATTACAAACAATTAAACGTCAATTAGTGATAATTCCGCGATCATTAAATTGATTTATTTTAATACTGATAATTCCTGAATAGTCAACGCAATCAACAAGCACATACTTTTACGATCTAAAACAACCTAACTATTTACAACTAACGACAACCCGTTTGGGATCTACATAAGGTCTGATATGCGTATGCCTGCATGTGTGTATGTGTGTGTCACCCACGACCTAACCCATGCGACCCGACCCGACTAAACATGTCTATTAACGCTGAACACAACATTAACGCTTAACATAACTGTCAATAGGTGTTTGACAGCGCATTGTAAACAACACTTGGAAGACCTTCATCCTACATACTTATTACATCATCTGTGAGTTTCACGGCCCCTATTTTACTCTATTTCCTTTTAGGGGAGAAGACATGCAAAACAGATTTACTTGAATGGCTATAGTATTATTGATATAGCTTGTTACGTTAGTGCAAACACACAACATGTCCTGACACACTCGAACCGTTAGTAATGGGATTAGCGAGGAAATTTTGAGTAGTACTACTGGGTCTGACAAATCCCGCCCGGGCTAGTCGCGCTAGCTTGATTGGAGGTCAAACGGGTGCTTGATTGACCTAACATTTGTCACGGTCTTGCGAGACGTGACGGGGATACAACAAACACATATAGGACGTAAACAGTCAGCTTCGGTTCGAAACGCTAAGTAACAAGAACATAGGCTAGCTACCTAACGATATGCTCTATATACTAAACCATTGAAACGCAACTGAACGCTTACGAACACATTTATTGTTGAATAAACCTGTGAACTCACCAACTTTATGTTGACACATTTTAGCATGTTTTCTCAGGTCACAGGAATGCATAAGCTCAAGATGCACGCTAAGGAAACGCACTCAGGACATGCATTCATCTATTTTATTTTCAGCATTGAACATTTTGTCTAAACATGGATATTGTAACTGTACTGTTATGGATTTACAAACTATGTACACGCTTCCGTATTGTTGTGAACTTTGTTTATGTTCTATGGATTGAAATCAAATGTTTATTTAAAATTCATATAGTGTCGTTCGATATGACTGTGTCTGAGATCCTGGTATGTCACACGCCTAACGGTAAAACTCCGTTCGTGGAAATTGAGGGTGTGACAGTGCTCGATTAATAATATTATACATGATTGAGGCGACTTTATTCCTGGATTCATCTTCCAACTGGCTGCATGTTAATTTTTTAACACATCTAGAAGATTTAAAAGAGTGTGGCCAACTAAGTTGGGGGAGTGTCACTTTAGCATGGTTGTACAGATAGCTATGCAAGGCAACAAAAATATCAGCTACTAATGTTAGTGGACCGTTATTTTGTTACAATTATGGGCTTGGGAAAGGTTACCTACCATTTCTCCGAGTAATGACCATAGCCTTGACCCTAATACACCAAACGCATTACCATATGGTGCAAGGTATGTTAAAATCATGTAATAAATGTTATCCTATTTTTGAATTTATATTTATTAGTTTTGTTTAAACGATTTTTGTTTTGAATTATATTTAAAGATGGCAGGGTGGAAAACTTAGCTATATTTTAACCACTCCGAGCTGCTTGAGCGCATATAGATCATCATTACATTCGATAAATAATAACATTGTATTAATTTTTTATTATTATTAATCATAAAATATATAATATGAAAACTTTAACAATTTAAATTTTGTTTTTGTACCGTATATTATCTCAATAGCAGCCTTTCGAGCTCTCCACACATTATTATATGAAACATCAACATTCAACGTGTCTTTTATGTGTGCCTGAATTTGCTTAACGGGAAAAGTAAGGTCTTGACAAATAAAGTGGATGATGCGATTTACAATATCTCTAGATTTCAAACCTCTGTTGTTGTTGCCAACAACACTACCAAAGCAGTTGTGTGCATTGACCCATCTAGATATTCTCCACATGTTGTGATGTTTAGGCTTGGTAGCATACACAAACCAACTACATTCAGGACTAATGGGAAGATCACTGCTATAATTAGGGCTAGTTGTGTAGCATTTTGCTCTATACGCATCACTTTTACTTTCAACAACAAACATTTCCCGGTTACGTGCAACATTCCATAATCGCACCGCATGCGTTAGATCATATTTTGATTTAAAGAACATGCCCACATGGATTTCTTTTGTTTCTTCATTCCATACATCCATGTATTCTTCATCATCAAAATCAGCAGCTTCATAATCTCTTAATTCTCGAGGATCTTCAGAAAAGGTCACCTCCCCGTAAGAGATTCCTTGATTAACCACAAAATTATGGTGCTCACTAATCTCGTAGCCATCTTCATTGTCGGTTGATTCATCATGTGATGAAACGGATTCAGTATCTTCACTTCTTTGTGAACCATCATCATCCAAGTTATCAAACCCTTCTTGTTCATCGTCATTTAGATCAATATTTGATTGATGATTTGAAATATACTCCACGTTAAAATTGCTTGACGGACCGGCTTGATGATCACGTGAACTTGTATTGCCTGGAAAGGTAGTAACTGTTTGTTCAGGTGATTCGGATACAGAAAACCCTCGTAGGAGATCCATACAATTAGATTGTTGGAGTGACATTATTGGATCCAAAATTACGTGAATATTTCCAATGAAATTTTCCACATAATCTGTGAATTGATACAATACTTCAAGACTCGAGTCATTAAAAATTTCGGATGTTTGAGAAAAACCACCGTACGTGTAAAATAGTTTGAACTTCATATTATAATATTATCGTGAAAGTTGAAGATGATCGTAAATGAAATCAACAAACGCTTCGTATGAAATTTTTTGAAGAACAATAGTGGTACTTCTGGTAGAAGCATCACACATAATATTTCCGTTCACAAAGAAAACATCACCACCCTGGTATATTTGGATAAAATAAGGTCTAGACATGATGAAATTTGTTGGTTTGAAGAGGTTTTCATTTAAGTTATTTGAGGATGAGTTTTTTTAAGTGAAGATAGTATGGTTTGAGAATGTTTTGGTTTTTTGTTTGAGAATTCAGGATAATGAGATGGTTGATGAGTTTGATGGGTTTATATCCGACCAGAAACCCTAATAACAAAGAACCCGCCGGTCCCATTGGCGGGTTCTCTCGGTGTCATTGGCGGGTTCTGAGGAACATGACAAATTCTAGGCAGTCTTCAGGAATCTTGGCAGGAATCTTGGCAGCTTGGGGAGAACTCGCCAGTGTGACCGGCGGGTACCCCTAATGTTTAATTTTTTTTTACCCCACAAGTCAAATAAACTTTAAATTTAACCCTATAAAAAAAATTCCAGAATTAGCATATTTGTGGCTCCTCATATTCTATTTATAGAATGGAAGCTATAATTATGAGCCACCTATTCTTCCAGCACTGTTTTAACATACGTAATTCGATTTTATTATTAAAGCCACAGTTGTTATTTGTCTGTAGATCAGAAAACCAAGTCAAATGCCGTTAACTAATGTTATATTTATGAATCTTTGGCATGTCACATGGGTATGCTAAGAAACCTCTAGAATTCGAAGGAATGACAACTTTTTTTAAAAAATAGGATACGACTAAACGGAATATGTGTGATGTGGACGCCTCGAAGCCTCTAGAACTCGAAGGGATCGCATTGTTCTTATTATTATTATTATTTTTATTTTTGGCTGACATCAACGTACAATCAAGTTGAAAGGCTAAATGTGATATCATGATTTTTTTAATTGTCAAAAGTTAAATTTTTATCGGAGGTGATAAATTAAACTTGTATTAGTAGTTTGCGTTATGTCATCTTATTTGAATTTTATAAACCACAAAAACATCTACAGTATCAAGCGTTTTCTAAACTCGGTAAACTAATTTTGATTTTCTTAAAAAGATTTCAAGGTTGACCAAATTGTTTTCCTACAAAGTTTTAATTTTATTAAACATTTTCACAAGTAAAAAGTGAAAGTAATATTATTTAAACCACGATATGGGCCAAATTAACATTTTTACAATCTTCAAATCTAATATATCAACTTATTAGTTTCCAAGTAAAATATATATACTCTACCCATTCAATTTGCTATTATACAAGTAATTAGCCATATATGTAAGTAAAGCACTGGACATTTAAGAATTATACATCCATATGTACAGCTTATCATCCAGAAACGAACATCAATTATACAGAGAAACATATAAGTTTTGCAACCGTAACACAAGGTGCATACCCTATATTTTGCTATTAAAGTTCGAGTTGCTTAGACGGTATCATGTTTTTGTTTATAGCCGTGGTGCAGGACGAGCCCTGGGCGCGTCCCACTCGGTCACAATATGGTCACGAGTAATCTCTCTGAGTGAGGTACATCCACTTAGTGCCATGGTTAGCTCGAATTCATCGCGTAACATCTGGAGTACTTTTCTCACTCCAGCTTCGCCTTCAGCAGCCAATGAAAACACCACAGGTCGTCCGATCTGTGAAATTTATGCGATATCATAAGATTTAAGATTGTAATATACTTTAGATGTGTTTGGATTTACGATTTTCTACTAGTCGTAAAATAATACGTTTTTAGTTAAAGAAATTATGTTATTTTAGGTTTTAGATGCTAATTTTAATATAGCGTTTTCTCACTACGCCCAAACTAGCGTATAAGTGAGTAGATTTTGCTGGGTATGTATTTTTATTTGTTTTAAACGAGCGTCAAAACATATTTGATATGTTTACTTACAAATATGCCCGAAGCTCCAAGAGCCAGTGCCTTAAAAACATCGGTTCCACGACGAACACCACCATCCAGGAACACTGGTACGCGACCTTGAGCCGCTTTCACCACCTCTTCCAAAGCGCTGATCGTAGCAGGAACGTAATCGAGCTGGCGGGCTCCATGATTCGAAACAATGATACCCGCTGCTCCAGCTTGAATAGCCAACCTTGCTGCACATTAATCAACATCCTAAACATTAGTTTAACAAAACAAAAAACAAAAAAAAAACAATGAAAACATAAATACAACAGTATTTGATTGTTCTTACTGTCCTCAGCAGTGATCACACCCTTCACTAGGATCGGCATCGTGGTGATTGTTTGTAGCCACTTCACGTCCTACAAGTGATCGAGACACAAATGGTTACTACTTACTATCCCGAGCCATGAAAACAAACCATTTGTAAAAATATACCTTCCAGCTCAGGGTGCGGTCGATCTGACCCGCGACATAAGAAGCTAACCCAGAATCATTAGCCTACATTGCAAAGTTACAAGTTAGAAAAGAAACATAAACATATAACTAAACTTAAGAACATTAAATATTTGTTGTTGTGACTTACTTCATCCATTTTGCCAAGGTCCAAACCCTCAAAGTTCTTCAATGTCAAAAATGGTGGCAAAGTAAACCTGTTTTTGATGTCAGCTTCTCGGCGTCCGAGCCTAGGTGTATCGACCGTAAGAGCGATCGCCTTGAAACCGGCTCGTTCGGCTCTTCTGACAAGCTGAGCAACCACGTTCCTGTCCTTGTACACCTATTTGGATCAAGAATGTTAGTTTGTATAGTAGGAATTGTTTTTAGAACCGCACCGGACTGGATACATAATATGTTTGGTTAAGCATTCTTGAACCGCCTTTATTTGGACCAGCCGGTTATATATGCGGTCAACCGGTGAATTTGGTGGGTGGTTGGATGCATTTTCAAAATTCACCATACTACTTCAGAGTGCAGCCTTTACATTTTGTTTATTCTAGGTTTCGTATTTTGTTAACGTTACAAATTCACACCAGAAGATATAATATAGTAGTTCCGTATTTATGACGTCATCTGGTTTTTGTAACCGGTCTAACCAGTGAACTGGCAAAGGCAGCCGGTTCGATGATATATCGAGTTAAGAGAACAGAAAGAAAAGATGTAAAAGTAGTTTTGCTCACATAAAGCTGGAAGAAACGGATTCCAGGGCCTGTTGAAGCAACCTCCTCAACACTTGATGTAGCCCATGAAGACAAGGTCTAGAAAGTGAACATAATATTAGCACATATGCTTTGTGTTGTAAATCTTTTGAAGTGGAGTTGGGCCAATTTTTGGGCCGACCCAAGACCGGATTTTAGGCCCATTTAAGCCCATAAGTTTGATATGCGTCCTATTCTTTGATCAAAAGCAAGATCCAAAGCCCAGTTGTAGGACGGGTTGGGCCCGAATATCCAGTCCAGAACACCCAATAACTTGAGCCCAGTACATAAAATATTTTTTTTTCATGTAATACACCTTTAGTTTACTGGTTTTAGCATATTGTTAAAAGTTTTCTAGGAAACAGATTTATCTTCAAATGTAAACCTATATAACATATGTGCTCTTTTAAGCTAAATGAACCTCTTTGAAAAATACTTTTGTAATACAAATGAAATAGTAATAGTAATTAAATAGTTGAACAATAAAAAATAGGACCACTTGTTGTCATTGGCATATAAAACTATGAAAATACGAACCATAATAGTTCCAGCTGCAGATGCAGCTCTTGCTGTTGCATACTCACCTTCATTAGGATAAAGAAACAATATTAGTAGTAAATTAAACATATATAAACCAAATAATTAACCTCTATGTTCTAGCATGATTTGTTGTTTGTTGTTTTTTGGCAACATCAACCGCAGCAAATATATCAGCAGCGAGCATATGTTTACCTTCAGGGTGAGCCATCTTCTGCATGGCCGTTGGCGCAATCATAATCGGCATCGATATCTTGAATCCCAAAATGGTGGTAGTCATGTCTATCTTGCTCACATCAATAAGAATGCGTGGCCTAAACCTGTTTCATCATTATCAACACACGCTTTCAGTAAATGTATATAAAAGTTTTGGTCCTTTACAGTGCAAAATGCCAGTGAAATGCACAAAGGATTCAGGTCCTTTACATAAAATTCTCTCTTTTTATTTGATTCGGATTCTACATGTGTATGAAACACATCAAACTATCAAATGCCCACAAAGGTCTTTAGAGTTTATAAACATAAGTAGAGCTTACAATATTCTTGAAAAAGCATTTCGGTTCTCTTCTAGAGTCCACTGATCCTCAGCACCAGAAGCATAGTAGTCATAGACCATCTTCGGCAACTTCTCCTTGGCAATAGCCTGATATTCGGTGACATTTGTGACCTCCATTTCTCTTTACTAAACTGAGTATTCTCCAACAAAATCTTCAAATGGCATAAGAGATACAAGAGTCAAATTAGTATATTCATAAACCACATTAATTTTTAGAAATCATCATACTTAACGATCTAATTAGTCACTAGATCGAACTATGATCCATGTTGTGGCACATGTATAACTTCAAGAAACTACAACTAGATTGTTTTATGTACAATATACACGTAAGAATCAACATACCCGATAACCAAATAATCGAATTAAGATGGAAATTATAAAGCTTTATGTTGAACACATGATCAATGATAGGTTAATGAAAGGATTAAGAATGCAAACCTTTTGGAGACTTATGTGTTCTTGCTCTAGTGAGAGGGGAAAACCCCAAGATAGATAACAAGTGAAGATAAGCAACAAATTTGAAATAATATTGCAAATATAAGACAAAGACTTGTGGATAAAGTGATAGAAATGAGACCAAAGTGTGTACCCAAAAAAATCAAAAAATAAATAAAAAACTATCAAGAAAGTGGATGAAGTCAGATGAAGGAGATGAGTTATATGAGGTGAGAAATTGAAGCCAATCCAATTGAGGAAAAAGGTGATGTGCAGATGGGTGATTCTCCTCCACTCGAATTACTGTGTGTTTCATAATTTTTCTTCATTATCATCTTAATATTTCTAAATTTCTAATTTCTTCCTCAAAATACAAAGTTTTTACAAGATGTTTTATACCAATCTTTCTCAAGTCGCCATCTTTAGCTAGACAAGTGTTGAGTTGAAAAAGATAACGACTCGTAAGAGGGTTTTAATTATCCTAAAAGACATCCTGGTGATAAAGTGATGTATCACCCAACATCCTAACCAATGGTTCAAATCCTGTAAAGTGCAAACGTGATGATTTTAGGAATTTAGTATATCTAAAGTGGAAAGTGTGTGTTTTTGACGGTAAAAAATCGGTGTTATTTAACTAGATAATCATTCTCTACTTGCTTCAAAAAGTTCACATCCTTGAGACGGTTTAGATGTGTGTCTTTATTCTTTTTATAAAAGGAATTACGGTACACTTAACAAACTAAAGTGTAAATGTTACACGTTCACTAAATGTTTGACATCCTTTCACAAAACCCGTCATTGAAGTAGCGCGTTTAGACGAAGGGATGGGGTTGTTTGTCCCCACGAAACCCATCTATGGCTACGGGCAGGTTGAGATGAGCAGGGATGGGCGTCTATGTCCTCACGATATGGTTTAGTAAGCATGTGAAAGAGGTTTTGATCTACCGGAATCTAAATAGACAAACTAGAATATAAGAATACATTAACAGTAGACATATGATCAATACCTAATTATATAAAGATAAAAGATTATTGGTTAAACTAGGAAGGACGAATATGTTCTTAAATGTTTTAGTGTTATGTATCAAAATGTAAAATACTAAGCATCGTTTTGATAGTATTACCGACTATCACTTTTTTTGAATCAAGATATAGTGTCACATTATGAACTATAGCAATATCTAGTGTCGCGTTGTGAACAATACCAACATCTAGTGTCACATTATCAGGAAAATCAACGGCAAATCTAACATATGAAAATACGTCCTTGTGAAACCCATGATTAAAAGTAATCTAGGATTCAAACCTCGTTCTTTTTTTTATTTATTTATTTTCTTCGTACTCAATCCACTCTAATCTTAGTTGATAAGTTCGGTCCTTGTGTTGAAGTAAAGGTGCTCAAGAAAACCCGGTTAACCGATCAGAACCGGAACCAAATTCCGGTTAAAAACCGATCTGTTTTTTTCTTTCTTAAAAAAACCCGAAATGTGCACCTTTGAGTAGAGGTGCGCAAACCGGGATTTTTTTTATGAACCGGGTCGGGTTCAACCCGGACCAGTTTTAAGTCAAATTTTTTTGAACCGGGTGTGACCAAAACTGGGTCGGGTCCGAAACCGGTTTCGAGCCAATAAAACCCAACCCGGTAGGAACCGGGATCCTGCTTGGTTCCAAACCTGTTCGGGTCCAAAAACCAGTTCCAAAAAACCGATTTTTTTATTTCAATAAGTAATATATAAAGTATACAATTTATTTAAAAGTAGATTAAATGAAACAACTACAAATACATTTTTATTGAGTGATTTTCTTTAAAAAGTACATTAAAAATAAACTTAAAATAAACACTTAAAATAGATTTTTAAACAAAACCAAAATAAATCTTGCGAATACAAGTTTTTTAAATTTAATCATCTTCGTCGGTTTGTGTGATTTTTTCGTCAGAGAGTCGTGACGATCGTCCGGTTTGTACTTCTTGTTCGTGTATTTCTTTTTCAATTGGTATTTCTTTTTCAAGGTTTGATTTATCTTGTCTTCGTTTGGCCGCATCTAAGTGATCTTTCAAACAAATACACATCTCTACCGTTGTTGGAGTTAGCACTGTTATTCGTATCGATAAAACTCTGCCACTAACAGAAAATGCAGACTCCGAAGATACCGTGGAAGCTTGGACGGTTAGTAAATCACGGGCCATTGCGGCTAGGACTGAAAATTATGATTCCTTTCATTTCCACTATGTCAGAATATCAAACGACAGAAGTTCTTCGGGAGTCATAGTAGATAAAAAATCGGTTCCGGTATAGCTCCCGAGCTCGCTACTTGGGGTGTTACCCCTTTGTCGTTTACTATTTTCATTTCTCAAAATATTATATAAATTAAGCATCGGGTCTGTACTTGAGCTCGACGAACTCGATTCCATTACGGTCGATGACGGTGGATGTTTGATGTTATACCATATTTTGCAAGATAAACATTAAACAAATTTTTTAGATACTCATTATATTGTTGTTTTGTATTAGACGCAAAAAATAAATTTTGTTCATGTAAATCTAAATCATAAGTTATCTCATCAATTAAAGTTTCCACCCCAAAAACATTTAAGCACAGGTCTAGTACGGCAAAACACGTAAAAACAGTGGGTAGTTTGGAAAAAATATTTTTGAAAATTTTCTTTCATAGGCACCACCATTGCTGAAAACATGACGTTTCTTTCTTCAAATTCACTTAATTTATGTTTCATTAAATACACTTGATTAAGTGTTGGACAACTTGTCGGATAATAAACCCCCAACAATTTTGTAGTCGCGTTTTTAAAAACCTATAAAAATTGAGTTAATTTTTGAATCAATATACCATATCTACATAGGTTTCGATTGATGTTTGGCCTTGAGTCGACGTACTTTTCAAAGCCTTACACCATTTGGTCATATGATTTCTCAAAGTTGAGTTTGAATCCGACTTGAAAAACAAACCACAAAACTTGCATCAAGCTTTATTTTGATCATTCGACATTTCGCATAAGTTGTTGTTGCATCAAATCTCTTGGTTTTTCATTGTTGGTAGAATTCTCACAACGATAGCGGCGTTTGAGGATCTACCGGTTGGAAAGGATGCTTCAAAAGTCATATTATACAATTCAAGAAAATAAAAGAGAGTAGAAAGTAGAGCAAGTGAGAGAGCATTTTTATGTTTTTAAGAATGTTTTTGAGCTTTTGAATGTTGTGACTAAACCATTACACCCACTGTCTATTTATACAATCATATAAGGGCAAAATGGATAAAAAAAACTTCAAAAAAAGGTCAAAAAATGTTTCAAACGGCTATATTACCGTTTGAATTTTTTTAACGGTAAAAACCGGTTCCAAATCGGTTTTTGGACCGGTTCTTAAACCGAGTTGGGTAAAAAACGGTTCGAAACCAATTTGAACTATAAATATACAGACCGGTCCCAAACCGCCGGTTTTTTCCGGGTTGTAACAAGTTTGCCTACCGCCGGGCTGAAACCGGTTCGGTTCCGGTTCGGGTTACCAATTCAGGTCGGGGAACCGATTCGGATGTGCACCTCTACCTAGAGGTGCACATACAAACCGGTTCCCCGACCCGAACTGGTAACCCGAACCGGTTTCAACGCGGTGGTAGGCCAAACTGGTTTTAACCCGGAAAAAACCGGCGGGTAGAAACCGGTTTGTATATTTTTAGCCCAAACCGGTTTGGAACCGGTTTTTACCAAAACCAGTTTACGATGCGGCCCAAAAAACCGGTTTGTATATTTTGTATATTTTAAATATATTATTTATTAAACTAAAAAATAAAAAATACTGGTTTTTGGAACCGGTTTTTGGACCCGAACCGGTTAGGAACCAAGTCGGACTGGTTCCAACCGGGTTGGGTTTTATTGGCCCAAAACCGGTTCCGGACCCGACCCGGTTCTTGGTCAAAACCGGTCCCAGAAACATTGACCTGAAAACGGTCCAGTTCGAACTCGAACCGGTTCCGGAAAAAAACCGGTTTGTCCACCCACTACCTCTACGGCTCTACCTCTGAGTCGAGGCGTTGTTTATTTTCCTTCGGCCCAACTTCTAAGCCCATTGCTTTGCTTAGTCTTATTGTCTATTGTTCCTGGCCCAATATATGTTACTAAAGAACTTCATTACAAGTTTTTTTTTACTAAAAGTGGTAGCTATAAATAATTAGTTTTAAACTAAACTTAATTTAGTTAATAATTAGTTATCTATTGAGTATTTTGGAAAAATGCTATAGCTGAAAAGCTTATAATAATAGTACTTCTAAAGTTTGTCAAGTCTTTTGTAAATATATATGTTTTAAATAAATCAACTTGATGTTTGTAAAGATAGAACTAAATAAAATGTAGTTATTGATAACTAATAATGGTTAAACTTAAAAACAAATTAAATAATGAAATAAGAATGTCTAAGTACATGTCTTAGACATATTACACTAGTATTAAATGTGATCAATGTTTCTACCGGTAGAATTTAAAACAGGTCAATTTGATTTGATGTTATGTTTTTTTAAAAGATAACTTCATGCTACTTCTAAATTACATCATAATTTACTCCTTGTTAGATTTAAACCTATGTTTACTTTAAAAAGACTGCTTTTACCACTACGCTACAACCCAAGTGAAGAGTCGACGTCTAACATGTCTTCTAGAAAATTTAATTATACATATACTTTTTCCGTGTATGAAGGATTCATTTATATATGAATTACACAACAGTCGCTCCAATGAACTTCTTTGTTTCAAACAAGTTCATATTGTTGATCACCATCCATCTTCATCATCTACTATCATCATGTATGAGTAGACACAAACACCTCAGTCGTTGTTAGGCACCCCACTACTACCGTCTTTTACCCCAACCAATTTGACTTATTTTTTAAGGTTGTTTTGATCCAAACACAATTTTACTTAGAAACTGCATTTGACATGTTATACAATATGACCTCACTCACATATTTTACCATTCACAATTTAAATAAAATAATTTTTGATTGATGGTTAAAAATATATATACACTACATTCAATTATCCCTGCTTTTCTGTTTAGACAGCCCACTTCCCAACTGATTTAACTTCATTCAAAATCTCTATGCAGTGATGTACTCTTCATTATAACACAATTCAACAAGTCGATTTCAATTTCTCTTTTACACACATATTGATGTTGTTCATAGTTTCATACAGTAACTAAATTGTTTTGATTCGTTCTCTGAATCAAATTTCAACAAAAAAAACTAGGGTTCTTGCAGAGTTCTTTCAACTTTGTGGAGTTTTGTAGGTTCAACAAATACCGAAATCGGTGATTTGTAAGCGAAATTGATGGTGAAAGAAGAGATCAAATGCAATAAATTTATTAATGGTGATGAAAAGAAGGACAAGATATGGAGGTGGAGAGTAGTTGGAGCATTGATTGCCGTTTTACTTGCTACATCTCTAAAGTCATGGCGGCATTCTCAAAAGGTCTCTTTCATCTGTTCTACATTTGATGTTCTGCGGTTGTTTTTCTTTCTCTATGATGTTTCACACATGTATTTGAAAATGCTAGATGTAATTTAATGGAGGTTTTGGGATTCACACCTTTTGGAAGAAGATTAGGCTTCGATCATGTTTACTTTCATTGGGCTTGTAATCATGTATATATGTTTGTATACATGAATTCTATGTCGTAGATTGTTGTTGATCTTTTATCTTTTTGATGGAGTTCGAATTTCGTACTGTGGTCCTGATTTCAGAGTTAGTTTCTGGTGAATTTACGGAAAATTAGAGATGCTTGGAATTTATCTTGAGTTTAATTTGGATAAGCATTAATATTTTTTTCTTTTACTGAATTGGTCGTTGAGCAGGATTCTCGTGAATATCCAAGCATTGTTGAGGACTGTTGTGATTATGAAACCGTTGATAGTGTTAATGAAGCCGTTTTACACCCCTTGTTGCAAGAATTAGTCAGGACCCCATTCTTCCGGTACTTTAAGGTATTGTTTGAATTCCTACCTTCTCTGGAATAGTGGTTTCTACTAAAGATGGGTTCAATAACGATCAATATTCGCATGTATAAATATGTTTCGTTTATTCTTAATAGACTTGGGCATGTTTTATTCGAGTAGTTATGTCCCTTGTGGTTTCACTTGTGACAGGTTAAGCTATTGTGTGATTGCCCTTTTTGGTCTGATGATGGCATGTGTCGACTGCGTGATTGCAGTGTATATGAATGTCCAGACAATGAGTTCCCAGAACCTTTTAAGACGCTGTCACTACATGTCCTGCCAAAACATCTTATATGCCAAAAGGGAAAGCCAGAGGCTGCTGTTGATCATACTCTAGATGCTAAAGCATTTAGAGGCTTGGCAGTAGTAGTTAATCCATGGACTAAGGATGATGAAATTGATAATGGTCACTCCCTACATTACTTCTATCAACTTTGTTGCAATTAAGAACTCTTTCATATCGATTGAAATTCTTTAATCTGCAGGTGAAATGACATATGTAAATTTGCAACTGAATCCCGAACGTTACACAGGTTACACAGGGCCATCAGCCAGAAGAATATGGGATACTGTATATTCAGATAATTGTCAAAAATGTAAGACTTCTTTCTCATATATTACCACTTTTTGGTTTCAATTTACAGCTGCAAAAATGCTATTTATTTTATTGTCCAGAACATGATTTGTATCTCAGTAATATGTGACAAACTGTTTTTCTAATTAGTTTTAGTTTCTTAAGAGTTTCTCTCTCTATCTGTTGCCTCAAATTCAGTTGTTTTGGTATTTGTCTTATAAAGAAACACATGCTAATTTGGAGGGTAAGTTTTGGCCCCTTAAGTCATTGTGGTGTTGTAATTAATGAATATCCCACTGCTTAGTAATTGCATGTTTCAACGTACGGCATAAAGAAACAAGTAAACTGAGCACATCTGTTTGACCTTGAAAAATATTATGTATATTATTGAAAAGTTCATTTGATGATAATAAAAACAACCTCCTTGAAATCACCTTTTTGTGTAGATTCATCTGGAGATAGCTACCAAGAGAAGAAAGTGCTATGCAAGTTAATATCTGGCCTCCATTCCTCAATTTCTATCCACATAGCTACTGATTATCTCCTTGATGAGAATACAAATCAGGTTTGTGACCTATAAGGCTACATGTTAGCTTTTGCCTTGAATTATTCAGCAACATGACAGTTATAAGCTATTAATCATTTTCTTATCCTTATATCTTATATACTAAATTTGCTTTAAAGCTATTGAATGTAGAACCTGCAAGAATAAATGGATTTTTTTCACTTGGTATGAGAAATTGTATATGGCTCAATTAGAACTTTTATCATGGGGAACTCACCAGTTAACTAATGTTTTTGCTGGTTACAATTTAGTGGGGTGCAAATCTTCAGTTGATGTATGATCGTGTCTTGAAACATCCTGAGCGTGTTCAAAACCTTTACTTCACTTTCCTTTTCGTTCTCAGAGCTTTAACAAAAGTGAGCACTCTACAGTATCCTTACCAAGAAAAACTTCATTAGAATTTTCTCTCATAAGTATTTCTCTCAAGATGTTTTGTGCGTCTTCTTTATATCACAGGCAGGTCCATACTTGGAGGCGGCCCAGTATGACTCGGGTAACCATCTTGAAGATCTGAAAGCCCATTCCTTGATCCGACAACTAGTTTATAATTTCAATTTGCAAGCTGCTTGTCCTCTTATGTTTGATGAAGCTAAACTTTGGCAAGGCCACAGTGGACCTGAACTGAAGCAAAAGATCCAGAAGCAGCTTAGAAACATAAGGTTTCTCTCCCAACTTTATGTTATATTTATACCCTCTAGACTATAAAAATGCCCACGTTTTGCTGGCTTGTGAGTAGAGGTTGAAAAACGAGCAGGTCAAGGGAATTGGGTAACAGGTCAAGGTCGGTAATGTTTAAGAGGTTCAGAATTATATTATATCAATCAGTATTAGTAAACCTTTATGGGAGTGGCTCAGTAGTATGGGCCTGATTCCCTCTAACAAAGGTCTCAGGTTTAAATCCAGCTTCCACTTTTGAAGGCCACATGTCCATCACAAATTGAAAAATTGTGTTTAATCTCATTAGTTAGCAGGGTATTGGTGGGTCTGGTGAATTTTACAGGTTCTCATGGTTATAAAAAAACTTTTTCCTGTTTGAGAAAAAATACTATTCAATATAATATTTTGCTCTTCTTGTATATATTGTGATGTTGTCTTCCTATTTGTAACGAAACATAAACATGCTGCAGTGCGCTTATGGATTGTGTAGGGTGTGAAAAGTGTCGTCTGTGGGGAAAACTTCAGGTTCTTGGCCTCAATACTGCTTTAAAGATCCTCTTCTCTGTTGATGATCAGACGCACCCAGATCAACAGGTGAGTATGACATATTTAGTTTCAAAAGTTTTTATGAATCAAAGTCTCATTGTTTGTCCTCCGTGATATCTATACTTTTGTGTTTACTGGTTCACAGCTGCATTTGCGAAGGAATGAAGTGATAGCATTTTTGAATCTGCTTAATCGGCTATCAGAATCACTTAAATCGGTCAAGGACATGGGTCCTTCTGCTGTTATGGAATCTTCTGCCAGAGCACTTGGTTTGATTCAAAGACTATGGGAACCATGGAAGGATCATTGGTAATCTTTTCCTTTAACTCATATTCTATCATGTTCGGTAGAGTGGGTAATTTCGACCTGTAAATTGTCCTATTTCGGTTAAATGTTTCTTTTCTTCTCTACTGGGTTAAACGGGTAGATTTGAAAGATTTAGTTAATATGAATAACAGATGAGAGTCACCACCTAGTATTAAAATGCATAAACCCACCCTCCTAAATAAACTTTACTGAAATGTATTTTGTGACACATATATCAATTTCGATCTAAAACATGTCACACGACGAATGCCCCTTAGAGTTTTGAAGGTGATGAGTTTGAAATTCTTTATTTATTATTGCCTTTTTATCAACATTGGTATACATGTTACAAGATATATACATGATAGAACATATATGGTGGTTTTTATTAATGATTGACCTTTAAATAGTCAATAACTGAAATACACATACATTATCCTTTTTTTCTAAATTCAATAAGAAATAAAACTGGACCCTTACAGTAAAACTTGCATATTCTGAAGCTCATTGTTTGCGTTTGATACCCAATATATAAACGAGTCTATTTTGCCACCTCTAAACTTTGGCTTTGGGTGTTTTCGTCCCTTTTTTCCAGGTGGAAGAATGTGTCGATTTCACTGTTGTCTTGAACTTAAGTGCTCTCAGTTTTGAATCGGCCAAATCAGAGATGAGAAGAATTAAAGATTCATACATACAATGTGAATATATAGGGGTAAACCACCAGTGTGGACCACCACATGTAAGGCTGATATAAACTTGCATGGTCTTAAAACAGTGGACATATAAAGTGTTCTTTAATCTTTTCTCAAACTTTTGTGGGAAAAGAACTTCGTCTCTTAGTTCAATCATTTAAAAGAGGTGGTGTTTTGGCTTTTGTTAGATCTAAGCCTGACGAAACGTGTAGGTGGGTTTTGACGGAGTAATGGCACGTTCAAGTTTAAAAAAAAACCTGTTCTAGCTAAAGTATGTTGGGGTCAAGATAGGCTTTTTAAAGTATCAATATGGTTTGGGTCAGAATTAGGTCTTGAAACTCTTCATAATGTGGTATTAAAGGCTTTCCTACGTTGATGTGCTTGTTTGTGTACTTTTATCCCCCGATCAGGCGTTAAGGTGCATGAGAATCTACCTCAGCACCCTAATCGATGAGGTCAACCTGACAACATTCGTCCAACCCCATTCATTGATTACGTAAATAATTAAAAAAATATTTATTCATAAAAATCTAACCACTTAGCAGTCATGAGACCGTTTGACCATCCCTCACATGGCCACCACTAGACGTGGTGTTCCTCGCGTCACCGCGATGCCACCTCAGCCTCGTAAGGTTTTGACGAACGTATGCCTCATGGCCTAATATGGCCTAATGAAATTTAATTTCCATGAAAAAACACACACCCTTATTCACAAGATGGCAAACCACTCCAAGATGCCCTTGTGATAGGACATTTCGATTCTTCAAAGGGGAACTGGGGTTTGATCATCCCTGGGTAAACACTTTACATGCACGCAGAAGCTTTACTATGAGACCTACGACCACCTAAAATACGGACACCATAAATTTTAATGCAAGAAGATCTTCGGACACCAAATGAGGGAAGAAGGAATAAGCTCGTCGAGAGACCCATTACTCTTCCGCAATTCATCTTCTCGTCCTCGGGCCACCCCCACTGCAAGCCATACCTAATATGTGTATTAATTTTGTATTGTAATTTGTGTTTTTTGAATGTTATTTGATATCATTACGTTTACATAGCTATAATGCACGTTGAATTACGAAGAAAAGCAACAAACCCTAGACTGTAACCTTTGTTATTTTTTATTTTAGTTTTGTAGTTTGAATTTAGGGCATCAAAGAATTTATGTATTCCGGTATCAGCTCAAATTGTGTTGTTTTCTGAATTAGGATTGTATTATTATGTTCATCAAATTTAGCTTAAGTAGCTTCGGTTAAAAGCATATACTGATGCATACAAGTTGAATGTGTGTGCATAAAAGGTCATATACAAGTTCAAAACATGCATATAGGTGTGTATATTATATAATTTTTCTTTAACAAAAATCAAATTCCATTCAATTAATTCAATGTTGTTTTTACTTTTTTAAATGACGAATGTTATGACACTCTTATTTCTAAAGTACGTCAATTTCTAATTCATGTCAGGAATCAGTCTTGGTCTTCTCTCCAAAAGGCAATGACCATTACCACCTAACTATAGCTAGAAAGAGAAACTATACGTTTAGTAATTAGGGATATATTTAATGAATCTAAAATATCATGATAGTTAGTTAATGATCTAATTTAAGTCGACAGTTAAGTCGTAAAAGTTAAAAGAACTTTTAAAAGATATCGAAGTTTAAATCCTAACATGAGAGATTAGTTCGGGTACATGAGAGATTAGTTCGGGTACATGAGTGAGTCGTCCTTCAAAAAAAAAAAAAAAAAAAAGGTTAGTAGAGGGTCTAACTTGTAAACCCTATGAAACTTGAGGATGTCTTTATTTCTTGTCTTTATATATTTGTCCCAAATTAGATCCTCATAATCACAAACTCCCTCCTCAAAACCCTAGGGTTCGGAACACCGCCATCGTCGTTTTTCAACCCACCGATCACAGGTACTGTAACAACTTATGAGCTTGTTGTTTGAATTCCGATATTATGTTCGTACACACGTGTGATAATCGCTTGTTTTCGTTTTCTAATTTGCAGTAATCGATGGATCCTCTACCTGAACCAGTTACTTACATATGTGGAGGTATGTCTTTTCGTTGATCTTTTTCTTGTTATGTAGTATGTATTTTAATCTGTGAAAAAAGTCCCTGATGACATTTAATCTTTTAATCATGTGGTGATCTTGATTCTTGATGAATCAAATGCCGTTGGTAGATGATGGCGTGTGATTGCTTTTGTGTATTTTGATAGTTTTGAGTTTTGATTGCTTTCGGTTATCTCTGATTATGAAACTGTTGTAGCTAATCGAGTTTATATATGTATGATGTAGATTGTGGCATGGAGAATACTTTGAAGGTTGGTGATGTGATTCAGTGCCGAGAGTGTGGTTATCGTATTCTTTACAAGAAGCGAACCCGTCGAAGTAATTTTTCTTTTGAAATCTCTGTTTATTTTTTACATTTTGGTTATGAGTAATTTTGTATAATTAGCTTCAAAATCTAGCTTCATCATAGTGGGATGTTTATTCCACCAAAGCGGTATGGTCGTGTGTCACAAAGTGGATAATAGGTCTATTTAGGAGTAGATTTTAGGGGTTGTGTGTTTGTTGTTAAAAATATAGCTTTGTGGGATTTCAAACTTATTACAGATGAAGTAGTGCTTAGCGGATAAGCGGCTTATGTCTTTAACCCCCTGTAGGCCGCCTGCCCAACGTAAGCTGCGTTTGGTTAGGTCCCCCAGGTCCTCGTTACAAAAAAAAAGTGATGTTTAATCACATAGCATCATCAGCCTTAAAGGGAATTACTGTTGGAAATGGGATCCTGTTCATTAGAAAGAAATCAAGAATTAGTATTGGTATTCTCATATACACTGCCATAGTGATAACGTATATGCTACTTCGCTTATATATGATGTAGTGCATGTAAATTATCACTTAGAACTAGTAAATAGATGAATGCAGCCACTAGATATCTAGATCCTTGTATTGAAGTCAAAGACATATAACCACAATTGTCTTCAATAGCAAGTTCATCAGCGTTATTAGCATAGATCACGCAGTTGATATAACTTTGTTGGTGGCTTAAAGTTTGTTACAATCTGGAATAACATCCTGTTCACTCGGTGATCCTTATTTTTTAGGTTCATTTGTGAAAATTAATGTTGTATTACAAACAAAAGATTTAGTGTTGCAGTATTTGCTAGAGATACAGTAGTTACCATCCTTTTGTATGATTATAAATACTAAAGCTTTGTGCCATCTTTCGTCTTATTTACCACTTGTCAAAAATGAAAAATGTTTCTAACTTTTCGGTCATCCGCTGCAGTTGTTCAGTATGAAGCCCGTTGAAGAACGCTTTGCAAAGGAAGCTTGTCTTGGCATTATCGAATATGTTTTAGCGCCAATGGTATATCTAGGAATGAGTGTGAAATTTGGATATTTATTGGTGAATTCTATCTGTTTTAAAACTTAATGTTGCGTACTCTCGTATTCTCATCCTAAATAGTAGATTATGTCATTAAATCGACAGTTACAAATGATGCAACATTGATTGGCCGTATGTAATTCTTCTTATTGTCGTTCATTCCATGTTTTACTTTCTGCAAATACATAATCAACGAAAAACAACCGCAAAAATGATGATAGTTCTGAATAGATTTTTGAAACGCATTGGATCTTCTGCAACATTCAACACAGCCACACAGTTTGAGTGTTATATGTTTAATGCAACTACGAAGTTGGTCATTTTTAGTGTCTGAACCGTTAGATAAACTGTTAAGATTGTTAGAAACTGACTCAACTGTCTAGATTGAAGCAAGTCTTTTGATGGATTATGGTTTGACTAGTGAAACAGGCCATGTAAGCTGCACTGGTCGTTTAACTTTCTATTTTACTATTCTAGCATTATATCATGATCAATCTTTGTAATTTTTTGAAAAATTAGTACAAACTTCAGCTTTTGAAAAAATTATCGACAACTATTAACAATGAATCCTCAAACCTTGAAAAGGGGTTGGTTTGGTTTGTCTTTTCTTAAAGGTGTAGTCAATGGTTCAACCTATTTTTTTCTTTGTAAAACAGGGTGAACTGGATCGTGAATACCCTAGTTATAGGCTATAGCCAAGACCATCTGCTCAAGCATGTTAGAAATTAATCTTGATGTTCCAAGGGTGTGTATGGGTGGAATTAGTTAACATGTAAAATATGTTAGTCAAGGTAAATATTAGGAAAGTATTAAATATTTTGACTGTGAATCCAACTGTTTTTTGAGCTATGATTTTATAGTAATTAAGGTTAAGAGTAATATAAAAGAGGATCATTGTATAGCGTTTAAGGTGTAGTCTTTGTTCTTCATATTAATAAAAAATGTCGTGGTAGTTTCCACAAAATACCGAGTATTATCTTTGTTTTTCTGGGTCAATATTCTAACAAACAAAACCTACTTTCATGTTTGTATTTATTTAGTTATTATTGTTGTTATATTTATCATAATTATTATAAATATTATTATTATTATTATCAAGATTAAAACAATCTTAGGTAGTTATAATATCATTAAAAAAGGCAAATTATCATTGATAAAAAGTTGATTGCTGAGTCTTGTCGAATAGCATAACACATTGGATTTTTTTCCGCATCTTTTCATTATTTTGTTAAAAAATACAGTTCCTCACTCATTAGGAAAATTATAAAATCCATCAAAGCGATTGAGATTTAAACTTAAAACAAATCAAATAAATATTTTTTAAATTTTTGAAACAAGCTTTAAATTCGATTCAAATTTGAATTCCAGGAAGGCTTTGGCTCATCGCAGCTGAAACCACCGTCCCATGATTCTTGACCGGTGTCATCCCCAGGAAACAACACTCATGAGAGTACCAAAAATTCCAGGACTGGTACAAGTGTACAACCACGGTCAGCAGTACTTCTTAGGCCTCGAGAAAGGATTTTTTTGGGTCGTGCGGAGAGTTTATTCAAGATACTATAAATTAATGTGAAACAGAACTTATGATGAGCGTTAAGGTTTATCGAAACCTTTTTACAGTTCATACTCTAGAGATCTTGAAAAACAATGTTAACTAAAACCAAGATCTGTGCTAAAGTACATGCACATTATAATTAACCAACAAACATATGGTAAACGAGATCACCAGATCATCATGCTGCTTGAGCTAAAGCTTCAGGTGCATCGGCCCTGCAGGTGCAAGTAGGAAATTAGATGACTGGAGATAAGTGTTATTAGCATTTTTAAACATGAAATGGGGTAAGTTGATTCTTAAAAAATACAGTTGAATGTTCTAAAATAAAATGCAAAGATGAGAAAAAATCATGGTTCTTGCCAAGAAATACAGAAAATAGTTTTCTGTTTAATGGCTAATAGTATAATTACAAGTGAGGTGGCAACTGGCAACTTCTTAAATTACAAATGTTTCAATTTAGGTTCCCTATCCCCTAACGGCAAAGATAAAAAAAACTTAAAGGAAAAGGGGCAATTGGTTCAATGGATTGAAAGCCGTCAAAGGTGTATTTTTAGTGCTTATTTAGTTACAGTTTTCTAAGTGTTCTATTTTAAAAAAACTAGATAACTATTGCAATACCATGGCGTTCGTAATCACATTTAAGGCATTAACTATTAATAAAAACTGCAAAAATTAATATTTGAAGGCCAGCCTAACCCAACTCGATCTGTTTTGACCCATACTAAAATCAACCTACTTCAATGCATTACCAAACCCACCCGGCCTAGTACTTTGCCTATCTCTGCAATCTGCATACAAGCAAGACTTGTAGTACGAAAAATGAGTGAATCATGCAGTTTTTCACTTCCTTTACCTCTGAAATCCTTCTCCAACTTCCATTCTAAAAAAGTTTCCGATTTTCACAGGGGAGCCCACTTCCTTGGATAGTTCACTTAAGAGTGTCTGCAGGAGATTTTAATATTAAAAAAATCCAATCATATTAAGTATATTCTTAATATATAATGCAAAATCACAATACGCCACAGACCTTCACATTGATAGTGTCGTTGACAATAAACTTTTGCTCCATTAGAACAACTTCCTCAAAATACTTCCTTAATCGACCTTCAACCATCTTCTCGATGGCTGCCTGGGGCCTACCTGAACTTTCAGCCTGGATAAAGGAAATCATGATCAATCATTTATATATGAAACTGATTATATAGATTAAATGGTTTCATAGTAGGAGCAGCATAGCTGATTATAAAAAGGGTAAAATAAATATAATTACCCCTTCTTTTAACCTAATTTGAAAGGTTTTTACTAAAACGTCTCCAATTTGGTCATTTATGCATCAACTTCTTAAAACTAGCAGAATTTGTCAAACAATCAACAGCTGATTATCTGACCATTACAGCTGCAAGATGCAAAAGCACGTCCAAAAAATATATTATACAACCTATTTTATTACAACTGATTTCTGATTATATGATTATCCTATTCATTAGTTTAAAAACAATATGCTTCCTAAATAGGAAATTTCACCTGAGATTTGAGAATTTCACGTTCATTCTGGACTGCATCAGAAGATACGTCCTCTTTTGTTAAAAATAAAGGCTTTGCAGCCACCACATGCATTGCCAATTCCGAACCAACACGTTGGACAGCATCCAGTGGAGCATTTTCATCCTCAACTTCAAGTGACAAAATTCCAGCAATACGTCCCAATCCTAAATAATAATAAGATCAAGATTCATTTTAGTCATTGCTAATTTTCTTGAAAAGCTTTCATTAATTAAAAGTTTACAAATAATAATCTTACCAGGTTGAGGACAAGTATGGAGATATGTAGATATTACACCGTGATTAGACATTGGCAATGCAAAACCCCTTCTAAGTTTTACATTCTCACCCATCATGGCAGCCACTTCTGTAATTGCATTTTGGACTGTCGTTTCTCCACTCAATTTGGGATGATCAAAATTGATCTTCAAATCCTGCACAAAAGTAGTCACCAACCATAATTTTACACCTCCAATCATTTTAAAACTAATAGGATCTAAATATCTTTGAGACATGAATAAGCTTGAGATCAACATACATTATTATCCCCAATATCTCATAAGTTATGTGGGCCTGACCCCACAATCTCACTTCCTAACCTAACCCATGTTAAACAATTTAAAAACAACTCATCAAGTTGTTAACTTGATACATTGAACAATATCGAATCTCTCATATATATACTTGAAAAACTGCAACCAAAGCTTTCTTCCTCCTATACTAGTTACTTTTTTCTTCAATAAATCTAATGATGTATTATGTGTTCCTATATACGAGATACTGAAAGCTATTAGACGCTACCTAGCCTTGACCTTGATCTTTTTTAAGTTTACTACACCTGATGCTAAAGCAGGAAATTTTGCATTATTGGATGTTGACAATTACAAATCGAATGTAGTTTCCTTATCGATTCTATTATCATGTTCTGAACTACCATATATCCTTCCAAGAGATTACACCATATAATTAAAAAACCAAGTTTGTAAAAGAAAACTGCTCATTCATCAACATTCAACTAATAACTTCAATGGAACTAAAAAGATTAAGAAGTTACTTAAACTTTACTAAAAATCTAGATAAGTTGCTAGTATTTATAATCTAAACTGAAGCTCCTTATGAGTTATGAGCTTGTGCACAAGTCGTGAATTAGAGAAAGTCAGAAAACAGATTGAGGTATGGGATTAGTATTACATCATATACTTTTTCCATCCAATGAAAGTTACAAAAACTTTCATCTTTAAATGTTCCATGAAAATAACAGTTCCTTTTTGGACATTTCAAACATACAATTACTTATTTACTTATTTGTCTGTTACGATCATTTGATTGATTTATGCTATCGTTGTCCACTAAATAATTTACAATTATGATTTGAGGGCAATTTAAACATTAGACAGACATTCTAACACATCTAAGCTCCACAAAACTAAGATCCTTTCAAATCTTTCAATTTCATGCGATAAGAGTACAAAGTCAGATATAGATGCATGTAGACAACACCAGTAAACACTACTTACAGTTATTACTTATTAAGGCACACTGATTATTAATATACACCAATATTTTTGTCTCGAACTCAAGTCAACTCAGTTTAAATTACGGCCAGGACTTCAAGTGGAATTTAATCTGTAAACTGCAACACAATTAAATCTAAAACAGAAGGCTCAAAAAACTTTATTCATCACAAGAAAATCAGGTCTCTTACCTCCAACCCTTGAAGTCCAACAGGAAAAGAACCAGATACTTGTTCTAAACTTTCAGTAGAAAGTGCCAGTTTGGCCAAAGATAAAGCCTAAAAAGATAACATATATAAGATAGAACATATGAGAACATCTCAATAACGTTTGCACAAATAGTATTCGAGTAAATTTGAAAAGCAGTAAAGCACATCCATGATTTCCTGTGCAGTTGAATTTTCGTTTTGGAACTGGTTATATGACTGTTGAGACTTAAAGTTGCAATGATATTGTTTTTTACGCACCATGTTTCTTATTTAACAGACTATATAGGGGTCAAATAATCAGCATATAACGTTTGGATATACAAAATATGTTTTTGATTATTTAATTATTTAGTGGTCACATAATAAGTTTCATACCAGCTGCAATAAAACTAGTTATAGGGTTTCCTATTAGCTTCTTGATTTTAACATAAATTGAGAGTTTTTACTTGATTTCACAAGTCATCTCTGATTTTTTTTCACACAAATGTCATATTTTGTCATTTATCTATTAACTTTTTAAATAATCAGCCTTGTCAAAAACTCATACATCTAATCATCCAATTAATGCAAATTTATCAAATAAACACACATCAATACAGTTTCTCCTATAATCCACCTTATTACAGCTGCTTGTCTGATCCCAATTATTTTACATCACATAACCAGTTCCAAAATGCACATTTAAACACTCCTTAAAGACATTGATTAAAAACAAATTTAGTGAGACTAACCAGGTACTGAAATATTTCATTTCTCGCAACAAAATCAGTTTCGCAGTTAAGCTCAATAACAACAGCCTTTTTATCATTCTGCGACAAAGCAAGTAACCCCTCGGTTGCAGTGCGAGACGACTTTTTCGACGCAAGAACAACTCCCCTTTTCCTCAGTTCCTTTTGAGCATCCTCTGTAACACAATCATCATCTTACATTTAGCAGAAAAACAAAAACAAAATCAGTAATATAAGATAATAAAAGCAAAAGGAAGCAATCTTATTTACCCAAATCCCAGTTGCAATCAATAAGAGCAGACTTGACCTCTTTAATTGGAGCACTAGTTCTCTCTCTTAATTTCTTTATGAGATTCATATGATCTGAAGGCGAAACATCACTTGAATATGGTCTCATGATTGTACATTGTGTCTTATTTCTTTTGGATTCAGAAATGAAGTTTTCCCCATATAGTGTAGAGTAACCAAATTTTGAATGTATGGGAGTGCTTACTCTTCTAGAAAGAACCTCAATCGACCTTTTTGCACCTCTGGAAAACATCATTTTGTAGAACTGCAAATCCTAATCCACAGAATTCAATGATAAAAACATCACTTTGACTCAAGTGATAACTTAATTAGCCAGAAGCATGGCAGTAGGAAGCAGCATAACTTAAAATTCACTATTATAGGGAAACAAGGGGACTACACATTAATCATATGATGCAGTGAAAAGAATAATGAAGTTTTTTTCAGTTTTTTTCATGCTACTAAATTGCATCATGTATAATACAAGATCAACATATCCTTACGATTATTCATAAAATTAGTACAGAAACCAAATGAAATTGCTTAGAGGAGAAAAGAATTGAATGAAACAAAGAATGAAAGAAGATGACACCTTTATTAATCGTCCGGTGATCGGAGATCGGAAGGAAGCAAAGTGAGGTTTAACAGTTGCCGGTGGCGGTGGCCGGAGAGAATATGTTCAAGTTGTTGTTGTTGTGATTTTGGGGGTTCAACGGGCCTAATGTGTATTGTTAGGCCGACTATATAGGGCCTGGGCTTATCTTTTTATACAACGGACCCAAAGTTCGAAACGCTCAAGGTTATTAAAGGTGTATAGACCTACTGACCTAGAGGTTTACATCCAACCTGGTTACCCGACCCGGGTTCAACTCATAGGTTCAAGCCAGTTTGTACTCTTCACACCCCAACCCAGGTTCACCTGTTTTTTCCCAACCCGACCCGGTATATATCTAGTTTTTCTTTATCATTTTGCCCTCTTGAAACCGGGTTGGACCCGACCTGAAACCATGTCATCGAATCAATAGTCGAAATGATGGTACGGTGAAGCCGGTGAATATTCATCGGGAAAGGGGTTAAAAACAGGGGCGGGATCGTGGGGGGGGGGGGGGGGGTTATCACCAGTAGTCAGGAATTCCCCACACTCTCCTGCTTGCCACTCTGTGTGGTCTTAGAGGGTGTGTGCGAGCTAGCAAGATCGACGTGCGGGGGAAAGATAAATGTTTTCATGGTGAACAAAAGCTATAATTTTATGAGTAGGATTAGAGGACGTGTGATTTTTTTTAGATTTGCACAAGTATCGCTTAGAACGGGTTCTCGTTACTAAGACAAAAAAGTCTATACATTATATTTAAAGCCGAATGTCACATTTATTCAAGCACCCAGTGTTTGACTTGGATCCCATTTTACACAAGTTGGAGTTTAATATTGAATGTCCTGAACCCTCTCTTTAGAATAACCAGTCAATACTTAAAATGCTTGCTAGAGGTACGTTTATGTTAAAGAAATTTGACAAGCAAGTTGTCTTCAGAAGAGTAATCATTTAGTGCTTCCAACTTAAGAAATTCTCTCCATTTAGTTTTCACAAAACGAAACCTGTAATATTAGTGAGATTTAAAAGCCAGTTGTTCGAGGAAAGAGTTTCTTCTATGTCAACTTCTTCACTAAACTGTTCTTGATTTACCATGGATTAGGAACAACAAAAAAATAGCTTTGATACCCTGATGAGATGCAAAAGCAATAAAGAATGTGCATATTTTGGATTTTATATTTTAAGTGCAAAGATTATTTACATAACTCCTATTTATAGACTTGTGAGATCAACAAACTAATTGAATCAGTTAGTTAACGGTTGTCGACTTTGACCAACATATGTGACTAAGTTTCTTACGTTATAAATAGCTAATGCGTTAGTTATGATTACAGAAAGGTATAGTATGACATATTAACCTTTTTAATTATAATGATTTTGGATGTTCGCATTTTGACCCATCAAAGATACAAGTTAAAACATAACCCAAATTGACCCATTGTTGAAATTGCCACCTCTACGAAATCTAAATACCTGCTCTATCTCCTCCCCGACTCAAATTATGGAACCTGAGATCTACAACCAGCTTTAAGGTGACAAAATTTGGAAATGAATATATTAACAATAGCATCATGAATCATGAAGGTCAAACTGAAAATTTTAAACTTTACAATTGGCTCGAGTCAAACTGAGGTTTGTGTAAAAAGCTTCATGATTCTGACAGCTGATCATGGAGTAATGAGACTATTTATCTCAGATGTTGTGTATCCAACATGTACGCGATAGGAATGTGAATACATAACTAAACTATGGATATTGAGGGTTATCTTCTGCAAAACCAGAAATAAATTAACTCAGTTTAGTTAAAGGGAACAAACTTATACTGTTTATTATAACTCGATATGTATGCAGAAACTCACGAATAGATGCAGGATCTATATGTACAAAGAAACTTGCAGCCACAATCATATAACAAAACAAGAGCATTAATCCTTTGAAGTAATTTGATGTTCCCTCCTGCAAGTTTAGGATGACTTTTAGGTCAAAGATCAAGTCAATATGTTGGCATATTTAAACAGATAGTCAAAGTAAGTCAGACCTGCAGCATGAAGGCTACCACCAGAACAGTCATAAATAGAGTGGCTGTCTCAAAAGGTTCAAAATCAAGGTCCATGGGCATTCCGATCATCCACCCCACAACCACACAAACCGGCATCTGTAAATACATGGTTATGAACATTTTTAGCCGTTGTACTTGAACACTTGTCATACTTTTAAACATACAAAAAGCACAATTTAATTGGCGAAAATAACTAAATTACGATCATAACATAGATTAGTATCATATAACTGAAATAACTAAGATGCTTTATGAATGAAAAGAAACAGCAAAGATGAACAACTAAATGTCTGCACTAACCATCTGTAATACATTGAATATACTAAAATGCCAGTAATTTACCAAGAATTGTCACCTTACAAGTCCATGTCACTTGCATCTCACTTGACTTATTTTTTTTCTTTTAAGGTATATTTTTTCCTTGAAGTGTGAGTAATTCAAAAGAATTACAGATGTTTGATACCAAAATTGAAAAGGACAGGATTATTAGAGAGAGAAAATACAGAGTTGGAGCAAAATCTCCAAAACCTTTTCATTTTTTGATCATGAGCAAATGCATTACCATAACACCTACCACAAACATGGATATTTGTGTTGACGATCCAATAGCCACTCCTAAAGAAATGTCCTGCAAAAGTAATCATCTTATAAAAATTGGGCCTTGCATCTTTATGCATGTCAGTCTAAAAGTACTCCCCATGTTTTTCAATTAATGATGCAACATGTTTTTAAAAGATTTAGGACACTTAACAGATTTTAAGGTTCACTTGTGTATAGAAAATTTTCAACAGTATTTAACAAGAAGCAAGACAAAAACGCGTACAAGTTTGTCTTTCACTGCAAACATGATAGCACTTGCATGTTCTGCTGCATTTCCAACAATGGGAAGCAGAATAACACTAATGAATGCTACGGGGACATCCATTGCAACAGATGCACCCTGAAATATTGAATCATTTTATGGCAAAAAAAGTTCACAATGTAAGAGATACATACAACTGAATGTCAAAACTAGAGGTGGCAAAAGAAGCAGGTTGGGCGGGTTTGATAATGGGTCAAACAGCACCTGACAACACTTTTTTTGTCCATTTTTTGAATTTTGTAAGTAATTAATGCGGAGTAGGAATACAAAAACATTATTCGTAAAATAACAAATATCCTTTTAAAGATTAGACGATAGAAGAGGTTTTTAGCATATGAGTGCATTTAGACACTTTTCAATCAATTTAACCAGTTCAACCTATTTGACCTGCTTCCTTAATAGCTAATTTTTGAGCCTAAACCCCTTTGACTCATTACCAATAAACTTCAACCTGAATCCACTCGTTTCATATAAACGGTTTAAAATTGCCACCTCTAGTCAGAATCAAACTAACAAGTCTTAAACCTCTATTGCATTGACCAAATATTCCGAGAGAATTGAAATGAATAGAGTCAAAAGGCCAAGCCACATAATTGATTCCCACTTTGAAATATCTGCAGATTCTTCGTTATTCATACTCGCAATTGGAGTATCCTGACATTTTTAACAATTAAGAGAAATATATAAACATATTGCACAATCCATATATTTATGTGAAGTAATCAAGCAAAGGAGAATGTATGTGGTATGTATGAGTACTTATCAAGGTGATCATGAACCTCTTTAATTGATGCATAGTCTTGCTTCTGGTTTGTCAGCAGAAAAAAATATAGATGCCATATGCTACAAGCATTATACAACTACAAAATCTTGAAAGGGCTAATACTGATGTCCCCATATGCAATTCGGTGTGCGTGACACGAAGCACAGTTGGGAAAATCAGGGCCATGACTGCCATCAAGAGCAATCCTATATTCATCCCAGCATTTGACTGACAATAAAGCTTAGTTTAATCAATATTAATGTTTAATTAATCACACATGTCAGAAGAATGACTACAAACTGAGGAGGCAAAACGGGAGTTTTGCTAATGAGTAATCTTTGGTTGGGTTGGGCCGGGTTGTATTGACCTTAAACACTTTTCATCCACAAATTTTCAACTTTTATAAACAATTAGGATGCCAATATGATTGCAAAAACTATATTATTTCAATACTAGAATGATATTTTGAATAAAATCAATTTGGAGGTTTTAAGGTTTAAAACACACTTTAGGGTATTCTCAACCCCTTCAATCCTTTTGACATGTTCCTTTTAAGCTAACTTTTATATTACGACCTTTGGAGAAAAAGCATAACCAAATTGACCCATTCATAAGTTAACGGGTCAGAATTATCACCTCTAAAACTGAACTATGCCAATCAACTAACCCTGTTGAATATCTGTTCCTTATTAGGATGAGTGATGCCTCCACTAAAAAGTGCACATCCCAGAACAAGCAACATGTTGGACAAAATTGAGCCCAGTAAAGACTGCTGCACAAGGCGTAACATCCCTTGCTTCATTGCAAACAGTGAGATTATCAACTCTGTTGCATTGCCAAAAGTGGCATTGAGAAGACCCCCCACTGCAATTTTGAATTTTCAAAACAACACTATAAAAAAAACTCTCATCACAATATGAATTATTGAATCAATTTTATCTACCGCCTCCTTGTGCAGCTGAAAATTATATGTAGTTAATGAATACTATGCAGTTGAGATCAAGAAAATGTATATAACTGGAAAGTAGCAACAGACAGTTGAAATTTGAATAACAAACCTGTAGGTATGGTGTAAAAAACCAGTTGCCTGCACAAAAAGACTTAAGTCGTCAAAAGTGTTTCTTTTTAAAAGATCATTTTGTAAACTAGAACTAACATTAGAATCAACTTTTAATTGCAAAATAGTGTTTAAACACATTCAAAATAGTATCATAAGGACATAACATAAAAATAATAAAGAAGACAATGACATATTCAATTATATACATAATGTCACGCAAAGTTATTGAATATATTAATTTGCAGATAATTACCCGGTGGCCCAACCCAAACGCTCCGCCAAAGGTATGATGCCCAATAAGCTCAACATGAAGACCCAACCCTGATAAGTAATATCAAATACAAACAAATCAAAACAATGCTAAAAGCTTACAGATTCATGCTAAATGGTAACAATATTAGCAACATAACTCACTTGACGATTGCTCAACTGATCAACCAGCATTGCTAACGGGCCACAAGGTAACAGCAAGTTTATTTTATCAGAAAAGAAAGCAGTCTTTATACTAGCTAACATTATGCTCCAAGCAGAGTTGGTGCCAATGAATTCGGGCCAGCCTTTTAGGGAAGACAAGTTTCTGGTGGTTGACACAGGTATAGCCCGGCTATCGTCTTGTAATTCGATTATCGACTTTACATCTGATGATTTCATCTGTGGAAATTCTTGTTTTAGGACAAAAAAACACAGTTTATCGTAGATGATATCATCAAGATGTTTAGAGTACTATAGATTTAGCATTTCTTACTTGCTATAAAACTTGCAGGCTGTTCATATACTCTAAAACACATCAGAATTGATATATGAATCAAAGTTTTCAAATTGAATCTTGATATGAGAGAGTAAAACTTACTATCCGCAAATTGTTGCTGTTACCCATTGCTCACAGAAATCTGAATGCATTCGTCTTCATTCAAATTATCGAAATTTAAACCATGAGACCATTTGCTCCGGCTATGAATCAAACGAAGATCAATTTATAAACAAATATAGAAAACCCACATCAGATTACTGAAATTATCTGTAACATTGTACGAAAGAACGAAACTATCAACGAAATGATGATTATTGCTGAAAAAAGTAAATACCAAATGAGTTATCATACAAATTGAGGAATGATCTTCGTATAGATGATGGGGATGTAAAATCAAACGAGAACTTATCTGTTCTTACAGAAATCCCCTTTGTATGTGGTAATTGAAATGGGGAAAACATGCAAGAGTGATGAAGGGTATGTGTGTATGTACGTACGCTGAGTTTGATGAGAATCACTGTAATTGGGTGTTCCTCTTTCACCTTCGTTGACATTGATGTGAGTACATCGTTCTTTATTCTTCAGAATCACTGTAATTCTGTTGGGTGTCATGAATGCATCTTGAGGGCATGTTTGGGATTGCTTATTTTGTTGAAAAGGACTTTTGAGAAAAAGGACTTATTGACTTTTAACTTTTGAAAAGTAGTTTTTATAAAAAGTGTTTGGATTAGCTTATAAACTGAAAAGTCAATAAGTTGTTTTCTGAAAAGTGTTTGGTTTAGCTTCTTAGTGTAAAATGACTAAAAGGACATTCTGTTAAAAGTCAATAAGCTGTTTTCTAAATAATGTTTGGGATTGCTTATTTTACGCTGTTTTCTATTTCCGCCTTGCAAAATGAAAAAAAAAATAAGAAATATAAAATAAGATTCGTTTACATAATTTATAAAAATAATAGCATACTACATTCATCTCCATGAGATTGTTAAAATAACACCAACATTGCACAATGTTATGAAGCTAATGTGATACTACATCATCTCCGCGATTCCATCAAATCTTGCGTAATTATATCTCTTATTGCTGCCATATATGTAACATCATGATCCGAACGATTTGTAGCCGGAAGTTCTTCATTAATGTCATTTGCAGTACCACCTTCTCTAGGATTGTAAGAATAGGATACATTGATCAGAGAATTTAAATTTCTGCAGAATATGTTGATTAACTACCTTGTATACAATTGCAAGAGATACTCCAGCAGCAAAAAGAAACATAGGCATGACAAAGTCTGCTAAGTGTAGACCATTCCACGGGGCATGAGCAATAACAGGTAAACTAGAGCCAGCATAATCCACAAGCACCATAAGCTGAAAAAATATAAAGATTTGTCAATATGCATGAGAGCCTACCATAAAGCACTTGAGTATCATATAGCAATGCAATATCTATGTTGTTCTCATCAAGGTTTTGTTTAGAAGTAGGAGCAACATCAGTTTATATCTTGAACTGAATGCTCCATAACTTCAGATATAGTCTGAAAACTGTTATGGTTTCATATCCCTCCAAAGCCAAATTACCCTTGGTAAATATGAGTTACTTGGTATTTCATCTCTCACTTGAGTCAACTTGTTTGTTTCTAAATTGATATAGAATCCAAGAGCTGAAAGATTCTTATTTGGAGCATCTAGACAAATCAAGTGGGCTAGAAAAAGTCCAACTTAAAACGAGCATAAGTTTTGATCCAGACGACGAAATAGAGTAACGAGTTGGATGTTATGAGAAACTGTTATAGGTGGTTTTCCCGACTAAACTTTAGTTTCCATAATGTCCAGCCCGTTGCTCTGTTTTTATCGTCCGGACCAAAAGTTATGCACATTTTATGGTGGTTTGCCCGACTATCAGACCCAATTCCCTTACCCGAAGCCCCAATTTCCACTTTTGAATTTGATAGGTTTTCCCAAATTTAGTCATTAATGTTTCCTATGTTAAAACAAGTGTATAATTGATTTCATTAGTTCACACATTTATTTAGTATAATATAAGTATAAATGCATTAGATAGTAGATACACAACTCCAATTAAAAAACAGCAAAACATAGTCGAACTTTATGTGACTACATCCAACCAAACACGAATTTCAACATTAAATGCATCTCTACGATATCAAATGGTCGGTTCGACCCTGAAGTCAAACAATAAACCTGAATCTAACAAATTATTCTAATTCTCCACGTCTGATCAAACAAATAAACAAATTCCTTCTAAGCGATCATAATTCATAAACACTAACCAAATCATCTACTGAAATTCCAAAATCGATACTTAAAAAAAATACTTACGAAGATAGATAGACCGCGAAAAACATCAAATGAAGCGATTCTATGACTACTACTCTTCTCCGCTACGATCTACTGCTGCTGCGATTCCTCATCGTCTTCTTCATGATTGTTGAGCAATGGCTGAACATCTGTCAATTTGCGCCTGAAATTTAGGGAAGATTTTGAACAAACGGATGACATTTGATCTACTGAAGGAGTTCAGAAGATGAACATGAGATCTGTTACAAGTTGTTTGATTATTAACTTTTGGGACGGATGCGATCGAAGGAGCATCGATGGTGAGGGCATTAATGGCATTGGGGGCTGGTGACCGAGAGCAGGGAGCGAGAGCGGCGCATCTATGGAGCATCATCGGAGGTTGGTGAGGACATTAATGGCGGGAATGCACAGCGGGAGAGCAGGGATCGATGGGGCTGGTGAGGGACTGAGGGCATTTATGTAAACTGGAAGCATAACTGAGAAGGAGGTGAAAATAAGTTAGTACCCACTAACTTATCAATTTCTCCTTTTTTACCCCATTTTAGAAGTTGTTTTAAACCTCCTTTTGATCCATCCAAACACTATTTTTAACTTATTAACTTTACAAAAGTTAATAAGTTAAAAGGAGCTTGAAAATAAGCAATGCCAAACACCACCTGAATTGATTATCATTTTTTATTTATATTAGAGTAAATTACGCTTTTCGTCCCTGTGGTTTGGTGGTTATAACCATTTTCATCCAATAGTTTAAAAACGCCCGATTTAGCCACCATGTTTTGAGATTTGTCACAATCAAGTCCAAACCATTAACTCCATCCAATGTCACCGTTAAATATTTTAATAAGACGATAATGCCCTTGGATTAAAATTGTTACTCTTAAATTAATCACCATACCATCACACCCCAACCCCACCCCCAGCATTATCAGACCACCACCATCACACACACACACACACACACACACACACACACACATATATATATATATGTTTGTACTCTCTTAAAAACCAACGGCCGCACCACCACCTCCACCATAACACCACCACCACGACCACCACCACTGCCACCACACCACCACCACCGCCGCCACACCACTGCCACCACACACCACCACCACCACCACCACACACCACCACCACCATAACACCACTGCCACCACCACCATAACACAACTGCCACCACACACCACCACCACCACCACACACCACCACCACCACAACAACACCACCGCCCCCGAAATCAAGCCTAAATCAAACCAACGACCGCCACCACCATTCGAGTTCCTTCATGATCTGACCGGCACAACCATAGCACCAGCACAACCAACATCACACCATCACCACATACATCAGAACCATAAAAAATTAGAAACCCTAACCACAACCCAGCCAATTTTGAATCCCAAATTCAATCTCCATCTTCCAGATTCAAACCCTAAACCTCTTCACATTCGTACACCCCCAATCGACGCCCTGATTAAAGGTCCGGTTCGTGATTTTCAGGTGGCGATCTGTGCGATGCTTCTCAAATCCATCTACAACCTAAGATGCATCTTCGTTTGGTAGTCTCTGATGTTACGTGTATAGAGAGAGAGAGAGATGGTGGCCAACGGTGGGAGGCGGAGACCGACGGTGGGAGGCGGAGACCGGCAGTGGGAGGCGTAGACCGGCGATGGTGGTCGGCTTTGTGGTGCTTCATGGTTGAAGGCTTTGTGGTGGTTCGCGGTCCGAGGTGGTGGCTGCGATGCGGTGAGGTAGCTGTGAGGCTGCGATGGTGGCTGTGGGGTGGTGGTGTGGCGGATGTTGGTTTGATTTAGGCGTTACATACACTTTAAGTCCAAGGGTGGTGGTGTGGCGGATGGTTGGAGAGAGAGAGAGAGAGAATAGAGAGAGAGTGTGAGTTGTGTATATATTATATATTATTAATATTTATACATAGATATTGAAGTAACAGTTTAAGTCCAAGGGTATTTTTATCTTTTTACATACACTTAACGAAAAAAATGGATGGGGGTTAGTGTCCTGGACTTAATTGTGACCGATTTTAAACCACAGTGGTTAAACCGGGCGTTTTTAAACTATTGGATGAAAATGGTTATAACCGCCAAACCACAGGGACGAAAAGCGTAATTTACTCTTTATATTATGAACATTGAGCAAGATCATGTATTGGTTGGCCAAAAGTTAAATAAGGGGTTGTTTGATTACTCATTACTCACGTCAGAAGTTAATGTTAGAAGTTCTGATCGGGTATTCATCTGATTGAAAATTGACTATTTAATTTAGCACATGACTGACTCTACTGAAAATAAAAATTAACCACATTGCCTCGAAGTTCTGACGAGTTTGCATTTAACTAGTGTTGTATAATCAATAAAAATAGTCAATTTTTAGAAAAAATATAATTTACCGGATCTTTTTAATTACCGGATATTTTTGTTTAGCAATTTGGTCACGTCAACATCTTCATATATCACCTTCATTATTGCCCCTCAATTACTTCCTCATTACTCCAACAATCTTCTTCACAAGATCACATCAAACCTCTTTACAACCCCTAACATCTCCACCCAAATCTCCATTTTCATCTCAAGATCATCGATCTATGGGCAGCGGCGGTGGTTACAGAGACCCCAACCAGAAGATCGACTCCACCATCCACAACCTCAAACGATTACAGCGGAAGGGAGGGCTTGCCCCTTTTCTTGGTCAGAATCCTCTAATTTAGGGTATGGGTCAGAACTCACAGACCCGGTCAGACCACATAACAACCACTATCAAACAAGTCGACCGGCTGACCTAGTCAGCCAGTCGGGTCAGCGCAAAATCAACGGCCCCTTAGTCTTATACACTTAAATCTAATATATTAGTATATAGGTTAGATAGTCGTGCTTTTCATGAATGAAAATATAAAATTATATAATATTATATATATGTATAATGTAATATACGTTACAATAACATGTAAATAAAATTATTATATATAATAAATATATCTTTATAAACAATAGTATAAAGAGATAAAAGAATTTATTAAATGTACATAAACTTCTTTATATATATTTTTAAAAATTTTAATTTAAAGAATAATTAGCTACAAGTTAAATTACATTTTAGCAAAATTATGTCTCATTAAAGTATTTTTAATGAAACCTTATTTATTTCTAGAAAGAAATTAAGATTAATATAATATTAAATTATTATTTTAACAAAAAAATTTGAAGTCAAGAGCATTACCAAAAATTGTAAATTTAATGTGGTAAGTACATGTAGACAATCCAAGATAGAGATGATGTGAACATGCTAGAAAATAGTCATGTGACCGATAGTTATTTTGCTTTTGTGTAGATGGGCAATTTTAATCCAAACATGATTTACTGTTAAATATTTACATCAAATAAAAGACAATCAAAATTTCAACCAAATTGAATTCCAATTTAAATGATAGAGGTACCATCTAAACAGAATTTTGAATTTGTTTCCGATAAATTTGTGATTTTTGATTTGATCTATCCATCCAAATTTATGTACTTTGTTGCTCCCATCCACCAAGCGTCTCTTTAAAACCTTAGATGAATTGTTTGATCAGGGGCGGAGCATAGTTAGGACCGGGGGGCCGCCCCCCCCCTCCTCTTTTTTTCGTCGTTAGTGTTAAACTTTAGTTCGGTAGTGTAAATTTTTGGTTCGGTAGTGTAAATTTTTGGTTCGGTAGTGTAAATTTTCATATAAAACTCGAGTTCGTCCCCCCTAATAAAAATTAATTTCGCCTCCCCCCCCCCCTTCTGGGGATCAAGCTCCGCCACTGTGTTTGATAGTATGTCTCAATTACTTATAGATGTGACATGTGATATGGACCAATGGTAAGAGGGCATTGCTTTAGCATGTATAATGTATTACACTATTCACATTTGCGTCAACAAATACGGGTTTTCTAATAGTGCCATCGTTCATTATTCGTACAAAGCATGTTTTAACGTCTAATCTCATTCATTGCCTTATCAAGGGTAATTGATCTTGTTATACAAGAGTCTTTGTACATGCTCCTTTAAGTGTTTTTTCATGTTATCTTTTTCATTGACAAAAATATCCAATCTGGTACTAACATTTTTTGAACTATTTTCCAATGAACCTACACATTCCTAAATCCTTTTGAAATTCATGTTGTTATGACATTGAATTAGGCTCCCTTTGGCTTGTATCTTCACTATTGTGTAAACTTCACTTGTTGCAACTCAAGGAGAAAATCTCTCAACAAGAGTATTGATGTTAGCAATATCCTAGATAGTTAGATTAAAGGAGCACTAAAGGAAAGAAGTGCATACGTTTAAGAAAAGAAAAAAGTGCAATATAGAAAAATAAGAATGTATATAGGCAAAGAATATTAATAACTTTTAACACATTTATACATATATAATAAAACATGATATTACTTTCTTTTAAAACAAAGCCCGCGTAATAAAAATGTCACATCCCGGTGGAAGCGTGAAATTCTTGGGTGTGACTCGTCGGTTCAAAACGCATTGATTAACATAACAAGCAATTCACAGAAATAGACTAAACATCGTTTTCAATAATTTGTAATTAAAGGATTACATTGTTACAAAATTTACTCTAATATTTTAGACTTATACATTTTGTAATCCTATTCTAGATACACGTCTGTTATATTTCATACATTCTTCAGCTAGTAGTGGACGGGAACCTCCACGTAGAGGCTGAAGTCAAACAGATCGATAGTCAACCAAATGCACAGCTTCCTTAAATAGTCATGCCGATCACTAAACATGTTGAACGTATACATGTGATTATAATACATTATGATGACCTGAATACTCAAAATAGTCAACATAAAGTTGGTGAGAACATAGGTTTAATCCATAACATAAATCATTTTGAATTGATGCAATACAATCAAACTCACAACCAAACCTACTCACATGTCAAGTGATTCATAACTATCAACACGAATCACACAATTAAATAATATAGCATCACTGCCCTCATCCGACAAATGCAGGTTGATATATTCCAAAGTAGTGCTACTTATATTATTTGACGGTTCTTCATCCGAATTAATGGTTGTGTCAATATGACAGTAACAAATCAAAATTCTCAAATTTGCATCAAATTCAACACAAACAATATGTTTTTCCCCAAAAAAATTATAAATAAAAAAGGGCTATGTTACTCACCTTAATTCCAACCACAAGTCAAATAATTCTTATAAAATAATTATTTGTTAGAATAAATCTTATTTCATTAAACTTTTTAGCATTTAAATCACTAATTATCTCAAAATTCCTAATCGGTAGCTAATGTTATCCATAGAAGAAAGATTCTGAAATCTATATCATCTCATAAAATTTTAAATTAGTAACTCATAACAGGAAATTTACTATATTTTCACAATTTTTACAATAAATGATAAAAATATCTACATATCTCTAAAAATTTCTAAATTTATACACACTGTTCCATTAAGTATATCATAATTTATGTAAATTTTCATGATTTATCCTACTGTTTTACTCTTACTTTCAATTTTCTTCTTATCAAATATTCTAAAATATGAAACTTAGGCATAGATATGAATTAATTCACAAAATTTATTCTGAAATTCCCATAAATATAAGGGTTATTATATAAAATTTTCAGATTTTTTTCAAGTTTGGATCTTCTGTTTAATAATTTTCTTTTATTTCCTTGAATTAATCATATAAATTAATATATTCAATATTATTATCCGATAAATTACAAATTAATATTTCTAATATTTTCTAACAAGTTCCTAAATTTTATTCTCACAATCATAGTTATTTAAGTATTTAATCTAATTTATGAATATCACATGTTTCAACCCTTTAATTCTTGTATTTTTGTTTAAATCCTTGGTTTTTTTAATACAATTTTCAAATTATCTGTTTTTTGGTAGAAATAAAATATTCATAAGGGTTTTTTAAATAACCTTGGTGATTTTACTAAAGGGTTGATTATATGTGTTAGTTAAACACATATACAACTTCTTAAATTTGTTAGTTATAGATTTGAGAATCAAACCTTGTTTGAGGGTGAAGAAAGACTAAGAGAGTTGCTTGGCTAAATCCTTGATGATCCGCTTGGTGTGGTGATTCTCGAGCTTGGAGGTTGATCACAAGCTTGCTAAAGACAACTTGGTGTTATGATGTTCTTGAGGGTGAGAATCGGTTAGTGCAAAAGATGGTGATGTTGGTTGTGTGATGTAAGGACTGAGAGCTAGAGGGTGATGATAGTGTTGATTTAAGAACCAAGAGGGAGAGATCTAAGAGTGGTTGTGGTTGTGGTGGTTTACGGTTGTCATACCCCAACCTTGACGGCGGAATCGTCGAAGTGTGAGAGTTACGATTGTTCACAGCCACATAACGCTATTCATTGGCGAAGCTTAATTGGGGCCAGGGGGCCCCCCGCCCCCCCTCTTTTTTCGTCAGTAGTGTAAATTTTTAGCTCGATAGTGTAAATTTTCGGTCCGGTAGTGTAAATTTTTTAATAAATATAGAGTCCGCCCCCCCTAAATAGTTTACTTTCGCCCCCGCCCCCCTAACCTTTGGCTCAAGCTCCGCCGCTGACGCTATTGCCTGAAACATGTTAAAAATAAAAGGTCAACATATTATTGGTGAGCATTCTATAGTTTTGAATACATAAGTATATAAAAGATGGCAATTCATGTTGTAAATTAGAGAAACAAGGTAACTAGGGATGTAAGACAGAATGCACAATCAAACCTTGACAAAGTTTTACAAGTCTCAAACGTTTACAAGTATATACGATTAGCTAAGTGTACTTGTATCAACCAAGCAGGCTTGTCAGGCCCATAGATCTATGACGTCGCCAGGCTAGCAATAGTTAATGATTGTACATGTATTCGACATTACATGCGAGCTACAAGATTCAACTAATCACAACACACAAGTAAATTGCCATAAGTTTACAAGATTCAACGTGTTTACAAGTGTAACGTTTATAGTGTAACATGTTTCACCCAAAGTGTGTGAAATAATAAAATGGGTATAGAAATACTCACTTGGCGATTAAGTATATATTGGATGATTAATAAGAAATAATAATGCGCGTCGTTTCAACAAATTCCTTTACGAGGTACCTAAAACGTATTTATTACAAGATTAAGTTCGATAATAAGTTTAACATTTAGACGTGAACTAAGGTTTTAGGATTTTGGGGTTTTGTATATTATATTTGTTCGAAAGAAATATGTCTTTTAAGTGTTTTAATCTAGAAATGAAATTAGATTTAATATCGGATAATGTTTAAATATATTTTGTATATATTCTTTGTAATAAATATCGTTACAACAACGTATTATCCGATAATAGTTTATTAATCTAAATTAATTGTGAAAGTATATTTTATAATACATTACGTTTGTAAATAATTGTGAAATTATAAGATGTATAATTTCTACAATTTCCAGGATATTTCGTAATTAAACGTGATATAGTGTCCATCTTTATAAAATAATTATTATAATATTTATAAATAATATTTTATAAAGATTTTAATGTTTTTAAACAAAATAAATTTACTAAAAATCATTTTGAAACATTTGAAATATAAAAAAGTTTATAAATTTATTTTTATAATTTTTTAGAATTTTTATGTATTTAATTAGGGCTTAAAAGCTAATTAAAAAAAATAAGGGGGTGCCCGGGGTTGAACCCGGGACCTCCAAGTGGGCATTGTGAGTCGGGAACCAATAGACCAGGCATCCAGTTGCAGAATAATCCTGGTTACAAATCCGTTTAAGTTATATTAACAAGTGCTCCCAATCCATATGAACCCTAGGTTCGTTTGGATCCAAATCGAAGCACCAATCGATTCTGATAGCAGAAACATTCATGGGGCTTTTGTTCCTCAACTAAAATCAAGTTCATTTCCACATTTAATTACCTGAATTCGTGAGAAATTGGTAGACAATGAGCTCAAGAGTGGTCGCGGCTACGTGGCAGTTTGTTCAGGTTGAAATCGGTGATGAAAATCAAATTAGTTTTACAGAAAGCTTCGAATGATGGTTATGATCGAAAGCCCTTTGTCAGTTGTGGGTTAGAGGGTTCGAAAAGAGGTTTACGAGTGAGTTGCAGGTCCACGACCGAGAGGTGATCGAATGGTGGTGGTTTCGAGTGATTTCAGATGAAACTGGGGATGTTAACAACTTACAAACAGATAAATGGTCGTTCCACTTTGATTTAATTTGATTTAAAGTTAGTGTTTGAGTAGGTTGTGAGTTGGATTCGGATCCGAGATAAAAGTGGGATTTATAGCCGTTGTTGACTGATTCAAACGCGTTTTTAGACTGGATTCCCGTTCGAAATGGATCCAAGGATTGACTCGGTCCGGTTGTGGGGTTCGAAACCAAGTATTTTGAATGAATTTGGATTGCCGGAGAACGGCCGGAAAGGTGGACGGAGTTGCTCGCCGGAAAATCGAGGGAGAGGAGAGAGAAGCAGTTGGGTTTTTAATATTTACACATTTAGCCCCTGCGGTTTTCCTTTTGTTATTTTATGACAAAACATTTATTTTAAACTTTCAAGATTAACAAATTAACCCCCTGGTCTTAATTAACTTTAAACATTTTTTAAAGTTTAATAACTTTATAAATTATTATTATTATTATTAAGATTATTATTATCTTTAACATTATTATTATTATTATTATTATTATTATTATATTATTATTATTATTATTATTATTAAGATTATTATTATCATTAACATTATTATTATATTATTATTATTATTATTATTATTATTATTATTATTATTATCGCGTCGTAAAATACGAGATGTTACAGTCTCCCCTACTTTAGAACCGAAATTTGTTCACGAGGAGGCTGAGACGAAAAGATAAGAACGCTTGGATTTCATTTGGTCCTCACGTTACCAGGTAAATCAGGAGGTGAGCATGAAGTCACAGATAGATCATAGTGATTCTCTTTTTCTTTCTTGGTGCAGTTTGTGTTTTCATTTTCCGAGGTACACTTTGATGAACTTTCGGGTTTTGATAAGGTATCAAAAGAAGAAAATTCATCATCGATTAAGCTGACCGCTTTAGTGTTTATTTTATGTGCAATGGCAGAGCCATTAGAGGTAAAAAGAGAGCCTAAAGTGTGTGGCTTCTATTTAACATTATAAGCTTTCACGTTGATTAAGAATGAATGTTAATACAAGATGTTACCGTCTCCCCTACTTTAAAGAATTTCGTTTCGAAATTAAGAATGAACTTAAATGAGCAAAAGAGTTAAAATGAAAGATAAGTGTTCAAACTAACAGTGATTGACGTTTAATTACAGATGAAACGCTTCACTTGATGGAATCTTACAAGATTCTTGGCATAATACATGCCAATTTGAACCCTATCAGTGAAATGTGAGACGTTTTGAGATGAAATGTTGGAAAGCGATGCCGAGTTACCATCGTATATTAGACTTATAAATCACAACTTCCAGAATATAATTTTGTGGTAAGGTGTATAAAAGACCAACAATGGTAAGCAAGATTAACCGTCGGAATTTAAGAATCCCAACCGTCATCATATGAAACGACCTTAACGCATATATTGTGAATATGTATTTCTCCTTTGACCAACCATTGGTCTAAGAATGATACGTTATGCGAAGATCTTGGAATAAGTTCACAACGATAGTTCAGAATATTATTAAAAACAGAAAAATGAATCAATCGTTCAAAATAACAATCGATGTTTTAACGCCATACCACGGTATACGAATATTTGGAACAGATACAGGTCAATTTCTCGACGTTGTGAGATAATGGGTCGAATTGACTTTTTAGCCAATCGGTCTATAATGCACCGATTTTCATCATAACATTTAAAATAAGAGACACTTAGTGAATGAAAAGTTAAACAGGAGATTCACGGGAACACGGAGGTTAGGTTTTCATGACTACAAGTTACGAAGGTTTATGAACCATTATATCCACAACGCAATGAGAATAATAACGAGTCTTGTTGTTCAACACCATGATAGAATTTCAATGATTTTCAAGGTTAAGAATTCAAAAGCGATACAAGAAATGACGCAAACAATAAGATAGGTATTTGATAATATCTTTATTTGGCAAAAGATTGTTTAGGAAGACTATACTTATGGGTTTGATGATATCTCAAAATAAAAGTTGATAAGTAAGAATAAATGCTTCGATGTAGCTAGATCGAGTCAAAACATGAAGATAAAGGGAAAGAAATCGATTTAAGAATTTACATGCTCCAAGTTTGGAGTCAAAATCAACCTAAAACGATCGGGTCTTCTTTCAAGTTCAGAGATCATACTTTGGCTTGATAGGTCAAAACACTAACATTGTTTCACCCGTCAAGTTACTACATGCTTCTCGTCACTTGGTTACAACCATAGTAAGTTGAAGATCAAGAAATGAGAGTAGTCATCAAGGTATGGTTTTCACCCCTAACTTAATGGTGTACACTCAAAGTATGACCACTAACTTACCAATCAAAGAGTTCGATCCCAACTCATTGTTGATGATCCACAGAAATAAGACGAGGTAACTCACCATTAAGGTAAGGGAAATCACTCCTATCTTGACGGTGAAGTTTTACAAAAACAAAATATAACAAGATAAACTTCTTCATCAAAATCCAGAATTCACTCCTACTCTGATGAGATCGTTTCATTTGAGAAAATACAATCCATGAAATTATCATCAAGGTATGGGATTCACGCCTATCTTGATGATTGAATTTCATAATAACAAGAAAGCAATCGAAGATTGACATTTGTCACCAAAGTACGGGTTTTCAATCCTATTTTGGTGAGATCATGTCACTTGTGAAATGCCATTCCAAAGAAAATACTTGAAGTCAATCCTCAAGATAAGGTAATCACCCTAATCCAGAGGATGAAATTTCATAAAACACACAATTGGAAACCATTTATCGGAACGAATAGAGATTTATCAAAGTAAGGGAATCACCCCTGCTTTGATGAGTTAGAATTGTTTAGAAGGTACGAGTGTTCTTAGTCATAGATTGACTTACAAACTCTTGCATCTCCCATGGTGCAGACGGTTCAAGGTTCGACTTAACAATGAAAGGAAAGAATATCACTTAGAAATTTAGAAAATTTTAGGTTGCATCAATGTAACCAAAAAGGAACATCATGTTTACAAAATTTAAGGTTAAAGTTCGAGGTAACAGGATTTGTTATGATGTTCAAATCTTGGATAGCTTAAATCGGGAACACGAATTCAAGGACAAAGGTGATTTGACATCATAATGAGATGTGAATATTCGATTCACAATCGAAAGGAATACATGGACTTCTCAAGACATGAGATCAGTCATAGCCTTATTGAAGACACGCGTACTTATAAGTGGTAACAAAGTTATAATTAGTTTATTCAATCATTGAGGTGAGTGACCACTTATAATATTTGAGTTAACAAAGTTAACATTCAATCAGCAAAGTATCCCGAGATGTAGGAATTCCACCTACAGCATTGCATGTTCTTAGTTATGGGACACATCCTTAAGAAGATTTTAGAACTATAAGTAACGGTTTAAAGTTTTAAAGACCATACGGTTTAGATTCCCATATCTTTGGGTATATTAAGAGTCATGTTCACGTTGGTCGAGGTATAGGATAGTTTCATGTAACGCTGAGTTCAATATCGTTACACGTTACACGTTGAGGGTTTAAACGTAAGAGTTGAAATGTAAGATGAGTTCAATATTAACAGGAATATTATTTAGGTTAAGAATGAGAAGATATTTAAACTTTGGTGATAAACAAGTTCAAGGATTCAAGGATTTTTAAGATACAAAAAGGATGGTTCCATTTGGTAACGCATTACCATTTGGAATCGTTGACACGTCAAGGTAATTTGACCCATTTGCCTTAGAGACTTGTGTGTCGACCATAGTTTATCACTCATCCCAGAAATCCCCAGGTAAGCATAACTGGTCTCGCAATGAGATTTATACGATATGCTTGCCTTAGCCCGAAGGCCTTTGCCAGGAAATCCAGAATACAGGTGTCTATGTGTCAAGTCTCTTTGGTTCGTAGAATCAAACCTTGATTCAGATGAGTTAGGAGAGTTGGTATGACTGCAACCTCCCGAGCTACAAGAGTAGAAATCTTACAGCCAGAGTTTCTAGACCGTGAACGGATTTGACGAGAAGACATTCTGGAATATCATTAAGATATTTTATGAGAATTGGATAATAGGAGTTATACCACATGAAAACAACAATCGGGAATTTTACATAATAACAATGAGATGTTCCGAGTGTAATCGTTTGATTCATAAATCAAAGCGAGTATGTTGACTAATCAAGTATTATGTCAACCACAACTTTGTTGAAAACATGCGTACCTATAAGCAGATACTCATCCCAAGGGTTTCCAGGTAAGGTAGACAGATCCATCGACTGATTTGGATTTATGCGAATACCTTGCCTAGACAGAACACCTCGAGATACAGGCATCTTACTCTTCCAGTATTGCATGTATTCAGTGGTGGGACACAGACTTCGACGAGATTTTCATAAATTAGACATAGAGCCTAAGGAATTGACCCACGATGATAAGTGTAGATTCCACATGTCGACGAAAATAAGATTGAGAGGTTTTATGTTCGGAGAGAGTCAAAGATAAGTTTAGGGAGACAAGTAACTAAGTTTAAGCATACATAAGGCAATCCTATGCTAAGGCATCAAGTTGCACAAAAGGCATAGCATTATGTAGCAATATGTAAGCACAAAGTATAAGGATCTTTCTATGAGGTTCATGAAACTATAGTCTGGGTCACCATTTCTAATAACCTAAATCCCTATAGTTATGGGCTCTGATACCAATCTGCCACACCCCAACCTTGACGGCGGAATCGTCGAAGTGTGAGAGTTACGATTGTTCACAGCCACATAACGCTATTGCCTGAAACATGTTAAAAATAAAGGTCAATATATTGTTGGTGAGCATTCTATAGTTTTGAATACATAAGTATATAAATGTTGTAAATTAGAGAAACAAGGTAACTAGGGATGTAAGACAGAATGCACAATCAAACCTTGACAAAGTTTACAAGTCTCAAACGTTTACAAGTATATACGATTAGCTAAGTGTACTTGGATCAACCAAGCAGGCTTGTCAGGCCCATAGATCTATGACGTCGCCAGCCTAGCAATAGTTAATGATTGTACATGTATTCGACATACATGGTAGCTACAAGATTCAACTAATCACAACACACAAGTAAATTGCCATAAGTTTACAAGATTCAACGTGTTTACAAGTGTAACGTTTATAGTGTAACATGTTTTATCCAAAAGTGTGTGAAATAATACAATGGGTATAGAAATACTCACTTGGTGATTAAGTATATTGGATGATTAATAAGAAATAATAATGCGCGTCGTTTCAACGAATCCTTTACGAGATACCTAAAACGTATTTATTACAAGATTAAGTTCGATAATAAGTTTAACATTTAGACGTGAACTAAGGTTTTAGGATTTTGGGGTTTTGTATATTATATTTGTTCGAAAGAAATATGTCTTTTAAGTGTTTTAATCTAGAAATGAAATTAGGTTTAATATCGGATAATGTTTAAATATATTTTGTATATATTCTTTGTAATAAATATCGTTACACACGTATTATCCGATAATAGTTTATTAATCTAAATTAATTGTGAAAGTATATTTTATAATACATTACGTTTGTAAATAATTATGAAATTATAAGATGTATAATTTCTATAATTTCCAGGATTATTTCGTAATTAAACTGATATAGTGTCCATCTTTATAAATAATTATTTATAATATTTATAAATAATATTTTATAAAGATTTTTAATGTTTTTAAACAAAATAAATTTACAGAAAATCATTTTGAAACATTTGAAATATAAAAAAGTTTATAAAATTTATTTTTATAATTTTTTAGAATTTTTATGTATTTAATTAGGGCTTAAAAGCTAATTAAAAAAAATAAGGGGGTGCCCGGGGTCGAACCCGGGACCTCCAAGTGGGCATTGTGAGTCGGGAACCAATAGACCAGACATCCAGTTGCAGAATAATCCTGGTTACAAATCCTTTTAAGTTATATAACAAGTGCTCCCAATCCATATGAACCCTAGGTTCGTTTGGATCCAAATCGAAGCACCAATCGATTCTGATAGCAGAAACATTCATGGGGCTTTTGTTCCTCAACTAAAATCGAGTTCATTTCCACATTTAATTACCTGAATTCGTGAGAAATGGTAGACAATGAGCTCAAGAGCGGTCGCGGCTACGTGGCAGTTTGTTCAGGTTGAAATCGGTGATGAAAATAAATTAGTTTTACAGAAAGCTTCGAATGATGGTTATGATCGAAAGCCCTTTATCAGTTGTGGGTTAGAGGGTTCGAAAAGAGGTTTACGAGTGAGTTGCAGGTCCGCGACCGAGAGGTGATCGAATGGTGGTGGTTTCGGGTGATTTCAGATGAAACTGGGGATGTTAACAACTTACAAACAGATAAATGGTCGTTCCACTTTGATTTAATTTGATATAAAGTTAGTGTTTGAGTGGGTTGTGAGTTGGATTCGGATCCGAGATAAAAGTGGGATTTATAGCCGTTGTTGACTGATTCAAACGCGTTTTTAGACTGGATTCCCATTCGAAATGGAGCCAAGGATTGACTCGGTCCGGTTGTGGGGTTCGAAATCAAGTATTTGAACGAATTTGGATCGCCGGAGAATGGCCGGAAAGGTGGCCGGAGTTGCTCGCCGGAAAATCGAGGGAGAGGAGAGAGAAGCAGTTGGGTTTTAATATTTACACATTTAGCCCCTGCGATTTTCCTTTTGTTATTTTATGACAAAACATTTTTTAAACTTTCAAGATTAACAAATTAACCCCCTGGACTTAATTAACTTTAAACATTTTTTAAAGTTTAATAACTTTATAAATTATTATTATTATTATTATTATTATTATTATTAATATTATTATTATTATTAAGATTATTATTATCATTAACATTATTATTATTATTATTATTATTATTATTATTATTATTATTATTATTATTATTATTATTATTATTATTATTATTATCGCGTCGTAAAATACGAGATGTTACAACGGTTATGTTAGTTCTATCGGCCGAAGGCTTCAAGAAAGTAGGGGTTATCATCATTAGAGCTATCCTAGGTTGATAAGGTGGTGTTTTTAGAGTTCATTAGGTGGATTCTTAGGTGATAGGTGGCAAGGTTTAAAGGTGGGTTAGTGTGTGGTCATTCTAGGTGTCGAGCTAGGAGTCTAATGACTCACTTAGTCATTAAGTTAAGTTTAATTATGTAATCAGTTGTTAATCTAGGTTAGTAAATGTCCTAATGAGCCGATACAAGGGTTAAGGTTGTGTTTCAGTTAGTATGTAGGCGTTTAAGATTTGTTTAGTTTTAGTTTTTAACATAAGGTTAACTTGATTTAATGATGTTTGATTAAGTTTCAAATCTTAGTTCATTTCATGTAGATAAGAGCATTTAATATTCAAGTAACTAATCACACAATCCTAAGATTTGATAATCATAAGATTCATGCAAGAATTGCACATATACACATATAAATATTTATGCATGCATGCATGCATGTTCACGTATCATCATGCAAAAACATGAGAAATTCATATTAGGTTAATCATATAAAATCACCTTAACAAATTCTAATACGGTATATAGGTATATGCAATTACATTACACAACTTTACATTGTTTGATTAAACAATGTGTGATCGAAACAAGGAAACATAACTAGACATTCCAAAGTTATGTAATGTAACTACATGCACTTTCCACGTAGCACTCGTCAGGTGTTAAAGTCACTCCCCTAATGAGTCCATGACAGTAGGAAACTAATGACCCATATCAATAAACGGGATGGCCCTCAAGCTACTAGGTGTTGCACATGGCATTAGTATGCTAACTTCGTCAGATTAAGTCGATCCATGCCCTTTTCCTGTTTTAGGTTGGTTTATGCATGTTTTTGGCCGTTCAAACCTAGTTTGGTTAGTTATGTCCATTTTTGTACTTGAATAAACTCAAGTGCTCACCTTGCCTTACCCGAGTCTGGATCAAGGTGCTCACCTTAATAGTTCTTTATTAAGCCGCTCGTCTTACGTGTGGTTGAAGCGTTTGTGTAAAATTAGGTTGATGTTAACTTGTTATATTTTTTATTGAAGATAAATAAAACAAGGTTAAACTGAAAAAAAAAAATTAGGGCAAACTATGTTGATTTTAACTAAATCAACCAAAATGTTAATTTACTTCATATGTATATATTTTGAAGGCTATGATCTTCAGGCTTCTGTGACATCCGGTAATTTTCCATTACTGAACTCTGTTAGTTCCGTTAGGTCTTGCATACGCGTGTTGTGAACACACAAGTTTTCGTTGGGTGTTAGTGACTTAAGAATAACTAACCTTGTGTAACAAGTAATAACTTAATTAATAATGTTGAATTATTAACATGGTTTGTATGATTCATGATTGTATGTATTATTTATGAATTTCACGTTATAATGTAATAACATGTAATATATGGTTTGTGTGTAGCTTTTGCTAGTTGAAATTTGTGAATTATAAATAACTGATAATGGTTCATCAATTGTGTAGTTTAAACTAATTAAAAGTGTAGAAAAAGATTAGTTTGCTAAATACTAACAAATGAGGGTTTAATTAGAAAAATGTAGTTACCATATATAGGTAAAAATTGAACCCTAGCCTCCTTTCTTCCTCCTTTGCTCGGCCGAGACCAACCCACACATACTTCACGATTTTGATTCTTCAAAGCTTCAATTCCATCGATTTCTAGTGTCATTCAAGCATTACAAGTGATTAGCAAGTGTTAATCATCATCTTTACACACTTAAAGGTAAGTTTTAATCAAGTTTTCATGGTTTTTGATACTTGATGAACCCTAGTTTGAATTGATGTAGGAAAGTTGAAATTGATGATGGTTTGATGATGATATGATGTTAGTTATGTTATATGAATGTCAGTCTATGTGGATTATGCTAGAAATCCATGGTTTTGTCATCAAGGTCATATATTACCAAAATTGGAAACTTTTCTTCATAAGAATTCATGTTTTGATAAATTATTGATGTTAAATGGGTGATTATAATTGCTATGAACTTGATCAGGTATAAAGTTGATGAATTTATGAATGAATTGGGTGTTAGATGGATTTTGGGTGTTACTTTCCCGGAAGGAAAACTTTATTCATATAGATGATAGGATATTATGAATTGGGCATGTTTATGAGGTTAGGATCATGTTAGAATGCTTGTTGATAATGTCTAATATGGTAGAATGTGCTAATTGAGTTGTAAGGATGCTTGATGCATTACTTAGGAAATTTGGGTTCTTATGGAATATACATGATGATGGATTATGTTAGGAGATTATGGAACTATGTTTGGAGTTATGATAGATCATGGTGGTGTATGATTTATTAGGTAAAATTGTAATTGTGTACTTTTTGAGATTCGTATGAGTTGTATGATAAACTATGGTAGTATGATGAGCTTTATAGAACTTGGGGTTATGATGTGACATGCGTGAACAACTTGTGTGATAACCCTATGTGATGAATGATTATATTTGATCAAACAAGAATGCAATTAACATGTCACTAGCGGGAAAAACATGTCAACTAGGTCAAATAAGTCTTATTTTCTAAAATATTGGGTCAACGTGCTTATTGAGCACTTAGGGTTGTTAAACTTTTTGTGTACACATACTTATGTACTTACGTGTTCTAGGTAACATTTGACGGGTTGTCTTTCCACTTGTCCTTATCTCTTGTTATCATTCGTTTGCGCATCAGGTGAGTTCATGTCCCACTTTTTATACACTCTCTTTTGGGGGAGATAGCATACTTGTTTACAAAGGTGTTATTATTGTAAGTTGTGTATAGTGTAACATAGTGTAATATATCTTGAAAGCCTTCACACTTTTGGATGGTTAATATTTGTAACTAGCGGGAAATGCTAGGTAGTACTACTGGACCTGACAAGCCCCACCCGTGCGACTCGAGGTCAAACGAGTGCAATATTGTTCTAAATAGGGGTGTAAACGAGCCGAGCCGAGCCCGAGCTCGCTTAGGCTCGAGCTCGACTCGTTTTAGTTTTAGAAAGCTCGAGCTCGAGCACGGCTCGTTTAAAGTTTTATTTTTAAAGTTCGAGCTCGGCTCGTCAAAAAATTATTAGGCTCGAGCTCGGCTCGGGCTCGGCTCGTTTATTGTTAATTTTTTAAAATTTTATTTTTTTGTAATTACTTTTATATTTTTTATAATGAAACTTTTTATATTTGACATAATATATTTTATTAATTAATTTTATCATAAGAATATATATAATAATATGATTTACATTAAATATATATTTATATACATTTAATATGTAAATAAAAAATTATATAAAACAAAAAGCTCGTTTAGGCTCGCGAGCCGATTCGAGCTCGATGTCTGAAGCTTGGGCTCGAGCTCATTTAGTAAACGAACCATGATGTGAGCTCGAGCTCGGGGTCGAGCTCGTTTAAGCTCGACTCTATTCGAGCTTTTTTCGAGCCGATCCCAAGTAGCTTGCGAACCGGCTTGACTCGTTTACACCCCTAGTCCTAAACACCAATATCGTCACAACTTGGTATGTTGTGATGGGAGGCAAACAAACGATACACATGTCAGGTTCAATCACGAAATCACTATGGTTATTACTTATGAATATAGACTAGCTATCTATTTCAATACACTCATCATGTTTTACAACTATTACTGATTATGTTAAACGTAAACTCTTAAACTCACCAACCATTGTGTTGACTCATTTAGTATACTATTCTCAGGTCGAGGTTAGCAGCTGCCTTAAGAGCACTCACGGGTCGAGCATGCATTGAAACTATAATATGTTACATTTTGGGTTTACTTTACATACTGATTTTAAATATGGTTTGGCGTGTGTTTTGCCAATGTTACACTTTCAGTACTTTGGGTTTAACTTATTTATAAAACGCTTTCGTATAGTTTTAAAGTTTTAAACTCTGTTCAGAATTAAATGTTTCATATAGTGTCGTTCTGAGTAACTAATGACTTGTATCTTTGTTTGTTCACATGCCTCACGGTAGAACCCCACACGTGGATTTGAATCTATTTGTGTGTGATTTTACAGTCAGTAATATGAAGTTTGAGATCATATAAATACTTGGAATTTCATGAAAATTACGTTTTTCATTAAAAATTGTGATTTTACCATTTTGACGATGAGAACTATAACTATAAGTCTATAACTATCATATAAAAATTATATTACATAAGATAATATGTACATTACTTTCGTCCGTCTGTAGGTATTTAGTTAAGAATGCTCTCAAAGCCGAATGTCACGATACGTAAAGTACCAACGTCTTTAAATGGGTTCAGATCGGGAATACATGGGTTCTGGTTGAGGATTGAACCGTACTTGTTATCATTATAGAGTTAACCAACGATAATTTTATCCTTAAACCTTAGTTTTCAAAACAAGTTGAACCAAGTGTGAAAAAACATCATTAATAAAAAACATATCCATAAGAATGAACATACATAAAACCACAAATTCAAGAATATATACTAATTCGTTTGGTTTCAAACTGACACCAATATTACATGCTCGGTTTAGTAAGCGTTGATCAGAGCTATTCTTGAATGTTGAACCAATGAGAGAGCTAGAAATATCATGGTCAGAAGAACATGAGAATGTGTCAGGTGATAAGCTTGGTAGTCACTTTTTAACTGCAACATGCTCCTCCTTGAGCGGGGGCGCCATCTCTTCCTCCTGATGGCCCAGGAGCCCCACCATAACCGACTTTGATCCCATAAGACTGTCATAAAACAAAACCAAAAAAAAAAAACAAAAGAAAACAGCTCATGTTAACTGAGAGTCTGAGATGGGTGTGGTGGCAAAAAAAATAACTCCCAACATGGACAAATGATTTATAGATAAAACTCATCTATGAACATGGACAAATGATTTATAGATAAAACTCATCTGTAATATAAACAGAATAATTATAAATTATTAAATTAATAAATAATAAACAAGCTAAGCTTGAGCTCTGTTTAAATAAATGAGCAAGCTCAAGCTTAGGCCCGTCTACACCCCCTATAACCCCAATGGTCCCTGTAAAAGCCATGGAAGTGATTGAACAACAAAAGATGACTAAGAAATCTGTTGGAGAAAAAAAAAGACACATACCTCATTTGATACATCAAAGACTCCATCTTGAATCTTCTTGTAAATTGTTCCAGCCGTGTTTATAAATGCCTGAAAAAGAATTTGTAGATCAGAAAGGGAAATTTTCAGAAATGATCAATTTGTAATTAAAAAAAAGATAAGAAATTACCTCCTCAACATTCTGTGCAGTTTTTGCAGATGCTTCCATGAATACCAGACCGTTTTCTTTGGCAAACTGTTCTCCTTCTTCAGTGCTAACAGCTCTTCTGTGTGCAAGATCACACTTGTTACCGATAAGCATAACAGTCATATTTGCATTGGCATGCTGCCTAGCATCCTCCAACCAGCTTGCAAGGTGATTAAAAGTTTCTCTCCTGCATTGCCCACAATATATAAAGGCAATCTTTAAACAAACAACACCATAAAACTATTCACCCAGATAAAAAAAATATTGGGCATATTCCAATCGTGTTATAATAAGCTTTCAGAATTGAGAGTGACGTCATTAATTAAAGGCGTATAATTTGTTGAATTTGTAGAAGAAAAAATAATTCTGAACTCAAGGCATAAAGAAATGTCCAAACTTCTTGACTTGGTTCATTTTGAACTTAGTTTTTGAAACAAAATGAATTTATTATACACATGAAACGCAAAGCAAACAAGTATACGCAAAAGCACAATTTTCCAGTGATGTTTATTATCCCTGGACACATTAGAAAAGAAATCATATAGAACAGAATATTGATCTGGTGCTAAAATTGGAGTTTTGGACTTGCATACAAGCTAGAAACCATATTACGCATAAACATTTTTCACATCATGTTATAGCAACCAAGGTTTAAAAGATAAAGAATAGTTATAATGGGAATCATACCTGGTGATGTCATAAACCAGAAGTGCACCAGCAGCACCTCTGTAGTAAGATCTTGTTATAGATCTAAACGATTCCTGGCCAGCCTGTCATCATACCAAAAGCAAAAAAAAGAAGGTCAAAGATGAATATAAAAATAATGGATAGTCAGAAGACTCCAAAAGAAAAGTAGATTTACTACCAAAACAAAGAAACATGACAATTTTAACAATGAAGGTGCAAGTACAAAAGAAAGGAAAGATAACAAAAAGAAAATAACAAACCGTGTCCCATATCTGTAGCTTTATTGGTTTGTTGTCGATGGTGATCATTCTGGCACCAAATTCAACACCAATGGTTAAATCATGAACCGGTTGAAAACGCTTGTCTGTGAACTGCAGAAGAAGGCATGATTTTCCAACCCCTGCATAGCATTGATTGTTAATATTTTCTGTTTCATTGATCGCAGTACATATATGCTTAATAGGAAACTTATTTCATATGTGATGCAAATGCTACAATCACCGACTAAGAATCATCTATAAATGGCTGGTTCACAAGACATGTGATCATGTCCTTCCCATGCTTGCTTCATAGTCCAACACTTTCAACAGTACATCACGAATACATGAGTCTTACCTTTCAAGCATATTTAACTGTTTTGTTTTCTATCTCCGAATGAACTTGTCAAAAGTAATACACAATGTGCAGATAAAGTAGTTTAACTGTTGATTTTCATGAGTTGGGTCCATGAGGACCACAAATATGGCGAATTAGCCACTGAACACTACTTGGCAAAGATCTCTCAGAATGCCAGATTCAGCACTGAGAGACAAATTACCACATGATTTATTAAGTACAAATTGGTGCGTATAAAAAGTTATATGTAATATAAGGCGGGGGAAGATCATACTATCATAGAACTTCAATAAAGGCAAGCATGACGGGGGATTATACCCTTAGTCAGGGTTTGAAGCATTTTTAACTCCTAGAAAGAATGTAAGCGTGCTACCTCAGCTTTGTTCAACCTTTGCAACTTTGTTAGTTTTTACCCGTTAGCATCATGGATGCTCTTAGGTCATGGGCTGCTGTACTTCCCAGCATGTTTTTAAGTTGATTTTGGACTTAAGAGGGAATCATATTTGGTACTAAAGCAATAAAATGAACTCTTGCATCTCTAAGAATAATAATGATGGAATTTTGTTTGGGGATCTGCATAAGCCTGTGAAAACCTCAAGAATTTAAGTGGGAGATTTGTGACATATTGACATCCATCACACGACGATCATAAAAGTGAACTTTGTGTTCAATGTACCAATAACTTCCCAATGATTTAAACCAACTATTGAGCTAGTCCTATACTTTAAGCTAGTGACATTACATCCAAATGCCAATCTAGTTTAAATTTATGAGACTGCATTATTATGATACTGACCAAAGACACAAAATCAAGTTTGTGCTCAATTTTTCCATTTCCTTTATATATGACTCGTATTACAAGCTGCATTGGCAAAGCAAACAATTTAGAGGAATCGAACAATATTTTAATCCTACCAGTGTAAAAATCATTAAAAACGATCATAAGCAAGCTTCTAGCGTTACAATCATTGAAACTCACTAAGAAGAAGCTACAATGAAACGAATAACACATATTATCAACAAAAAGCACACGTATAAGAATTAAACAGAGCAAACACAATCAATTAACATCGGTGATTGGTGTCTAGATGAACATTATACAAAACAACGAGATAAACACAAAACTTAGATCATACACACAGGGCAACGAAAATCAAGGACTGAACGATAGAATTCAACACGAATCAAACAGATTACCGGTATCACCGATGATGATGTACTTGAAAAGGTAAGCGTAGGACATGATTCTTCAGATCTCTGAGAATTGACGACGAAACAGATCCAAAAACACCAATCGAAAAAACTGAAATTAAATATCAACTGTTGCTAGTGTTTGAATGATCGATGAATTCAACAATGATATGATCTAATGGTATAAAAAAAGTTGGAGATTGGTGAAAACGATCCTTCGTTTGAGGTTTTCTTAATAACAGAATTGAATTTTGGAATCTTTGTTTGCAGTTTGGTTAGCTGTCGTGGAAGCAACCTTTATGGATTTTGCTAAAGTCCTGAAAAGTTGAAGGCCCAAATCTAATATAGCTTGGGCCTATGTACTTTCTCTTTAAAATTATATATAAAAAAAATAAATAGCTTGTGATCAGTTAGTTAGTTGTAAACTTTATTTTTAAAACTCGAGTTCGGCTTGAAAATAATTTTAAAAGCTTAAACTGAACTTGCTTATTTATTATACAAGTTGCATTTATATTAATATGTGTAGAGATGAGTTCTACTAAAAAGATTAAAAATTCTAAAAGATAAGATGGATTATAAGTCATTGATCAATTGAATCTCACAGAACATGTTATATCAAAGATTTCTAATAACTAAATGGCCTGAAGGGGTAAGATTGAAAAAACCACCATTGTATATTTTTTTGAACTTTATCATCAATCTAAAACTTAAATAAACAACAAACAAACAAACAAACATACCCAGTGTCTCCCGCTGGAGGGCAGGGTCTGGGAGGGGTATATGGTAGCAAGTCTTTCCTCTATCTAGAAAGATAGAGAGACCGCTTCCGAAGAGACCCCCGACTCGTTAACACAGGCAATAACAATAACAATCAAAATACAACGCATATACAAAGCATATAACAAAGCATACCAAAGGCAATAACCATCATAATACGAAGCAAATAACACAATGATATATATCAATAACAATCATAATACAACGCATATACAGAGCATATGACAAAGCATAACAAAGGCAGTAACCATCATGATACGAAGCATATAACACAATGATATATATCACAAGAAGAATTAGATAATGCGCATGTAACACCCAAAAAGGGTAGATGAGTAAAACTACACCTAACGTGTGGGGTACGGCCATATGTCACCGTATACCCTTCCCACCCACAAAACCCACTAAAAATCCTTAATTTTAATTCTTCGTCTCCACTCGCTTCTATCCTCGATCATGTTCTCAGAGAGATGCAAGTCCATCATATCTCTCCTAATAACCTCGTCCCACGTCAACCTAGGTCTACCTCTGCTCCTCCTACCCTCTAAGCTGATATTCTCTACTGCTCGGACTGGTGCTGCCATCGTTCTCCTCTTCACATGCCCAAACCATCTTAATCTTCCCTCTCTTATTTTTTCTGTGATACACGCCACCTCTAGCCTCTGACGAAAGACGTCGTTTCTTATCCGATCCAATCTTGTGTGTCCACACATCCACCTCAGCATTCGCATTTCTGCGACCTCTATTTGTCTCTCGTGCGATTTCTTTATGGCCCAACAGTCTGTGCCGTATAACATAGCTGGACGTACTGCCACTCTGTAGAATTTTCCCTTTAGTTTTGCCGGGAACCTCCTATCACACAAAATCCCTGATGCTGCTCTCCACTTGCACCATCCTGATTGTATACGGTGTGCTACATCGCTGTGTATCTCTCCATCTTCCTGTACGTACGAGCCAAGGTATTTGAACCTAGACGTCCGGGGGACCGCCATGCCTTGGATACTGATTTGGGTGTCCTCTTCGGCCTCACACTAAAGTTACAATGCATGTATTCTGTCTTATCGCGACTTATCCTTAAGCCCCTGCGTTCTATTGCTGCTCTCCACTGTTCTAATCTCTCGTTAAGCACCGTCCTAGATTCTGATATTAAAACAATATCATCCGCAAACAGCATACACCATGGGACTGGCTGTTGTATAGACTTGGTCATCTCGTCCAGCACCACTGTGAAAAGGAATGGGCTCAATGCCGATCCTTGGTGGAGTCCTACCTCCATAAATCAAGCATTTTTAAAACTTAAATAACTTTTTTATATAATGGTGATTTTTAAAATTTATACCATAAATCAAGCATTTTTATCTTTAATTTGAGCATGGTATTGTTATATTTATCTTTTTTAAAGAATACTTATTTTAAACATGATGAGCTATGAGTTTTTAGTTGTACATTGTATTTTCAATTGTGCCTCCAGAATAATTTGTGTGTGTCAATAATGTGTTTCCATTGTGTTTTTGCGTTAAGACCATTGTGTGTTTTCGCGCATGTAATTTGATGATGCGTTTTCGTATCCAGACCTTGTGCGTTTTCACTCATTTAATTCAAGCAAAAATTTCATGACCCATTTACCCTCACCTTTACCTTGTTACACGTGGCACACGATGGTAACTTCTCGTCCCTTTTTAGGAAATTCATCTTTTTCTGCGTAACTCTTCTTTATATGTGTAATTATTCCTTAATATATCTATAACTTTGACCAGACATAAATAATATATATAATGAGGCTCCTATTAATACCCTACTAAACAATAAGGATAGATAAAGCACAATCTAAGCTAGGTAGGTGGCCTGAGAAGAAGAAAACTAGGGTAGCAAGATTCGAACTTTAGACATTAAGCTACCATATCTGTTTTATAAAGTAGGATCATGGTATAGAATTATGAGGCTCCAGCATCTCATTGTCACCAAATAGATATTCAGTATATGAATTGAAATTTCTAAGAATATAATTAGGTTTAGCAATTAGCAAAGCTAACTGATATAATTAATATCACTGTTGAAATTGTAATAATATCAATATCAATTCATATTCTAAAACTGAGTTATAAGTTAATTGACACATTTCTTGTGGATGACAGGTTTTATAAGTTGAGGGACTGAATGTGATAAAGCTAGAAGTTGAGGGGCTGTACGAGATAAAGCTGGAAGTTGATGGCTACTTAAGGAGCTGCTTCGTACGATTAGGGTTAAACACCCTTCATTCTTCATACCTCTTTCATCCAGTTGTACTTCTCTTCTCAAATCCTTCTCTAGGGTTTGTTCATATCTTTGTAAAAAGATATTGTTCTAGATGATCAGCTTGTACTAGAACTCATAGATTTGTACTAGTCCTCATAGATAGATTCTCTGGGTTTTGTTGGATTGTGTTCATTAGACGAAATTGTTTTTTGTATAGTTTTTCTTTTGTAATCAAAAGTTTTAAGAGTTTCTTGTTTGATAACATCTTTGATTTCAACAATCACAAACATATGAATCCATTGATCTAAACCACCAAAACTTCTACAGTAGAAGTTCTACTTATAGTTTTTCAATGATTTTTCTAATACATGTGATATATTTCTTGTAAGATACATCCCAAATTCAACACTATAAAAAAACTGTAACAATTCACCTCTAAGGCTAACAATAACCTCTCTAGAATACTACACCATAATCGCAGGCCATTAGTGCATTCCTGATGATGCATTAGACATCTCTTTAATAAGATTTAAATTCATAACCTATAGCTTATCATGAGTAAATCTCATTGTGAAGAAGGTCAATTTGTCTAACCATAAATATGCAAGTTTAGTCGTCTTAACCATAACGAGTGTAGAATCATATGATAAATATCATATCTTTTCGCAGGATTATTCACCAAAAAGTGGCGTTGCACCCTCTTAACATTCTCCTGCAACCTGATATACTCATCATCCGATATTCCCAACAAAAATCTCTTCAAGTTGCGTATTTCACTCACTGACACGCGAATTGAAAATGCATCCCAATTGAGAACATCACTAAACGGTAGCACATAGTGCTGAGAAATCAACACAGGCACACACTCAGCGTAGATAGCTTCCACTATTCGTGGGCTCGCCACTTCATATCCACTTGGGCATAAGCAGAACCGACTTGTTTTCATCATGTCATGATACGAAACATTGTTAGGTACGCGATCATATACTTGTATATCTTCATCTTTATCTTTCCAATGTTGGAAAAGAAGTGGTCTAATTTTGCCATGAAACTCACTACCTGCAAAAAATGCCAGGGTTGTTCTGTTGGATGCTGGTAGACCTCCAGGAATCATAGCGTTATCGCCTCTGTGAAGATAGATTTGTGGGATTGACGCGTCTTTTCTTGGATTGAAGAACTCCGAGGTGTTTGCATTGCACAGTAGTCGTATCGAAGTGAAATATAATGAATGAACAGACCATGTTGCTCTAGGCCCCTGCACCATCACAAAAATCACAACCCCTAAAAACTTAATCTCTTTAGCAAGTCAGTATACATATTTTCTTTTGCAACAATCACAAATGTACAGTTTGGTTAAATGTGACAAATTCAACTCTTATAATTTATAAATGGGTCAATTCGGTTTAATTCAAATCTCCTACAGATCATAAGCTAAAAGGGGAACATGTCAAATGATTAAAAGTCACACTCCTAATGTGTTTTATGCTTATATTTAGATAGTTATTATATTATGTTATTTTTTGTGATCATAGCCAACACATTAAATATTTGTAGCTTATAAAGAAGCGAATAAAAAAGTGTTTGTGGATCAACCCAACCGCTATCCTGTTTTGACCCATGCATACCAAACGATAGACATGTTTTACCAAAAGTTGTTATGACATGTTGTCCCATGTGTTCGACTTGTTCACTTTGACACCTTGAGTTGATGCGAAAAATAAAACTTTTGCACAACGGATTTGAGTAACTACCTACCCAATCATGGCAAGCAAGCATGAAATGGTTGGATCCTAGGCTCTGGTTCCAGTAAGGATACCTTGATGAAACCATGTGCACGTAATCACCAATAACGCGCTCGAGTACACCTTTATCGCGGATGATGGGATCAAAAAGGTAATTGAGGATCATGGTGACACTAAATGGGAGAAAATAGACATGAGCTCGATTGGGGTCGGATATCCGAAAATTAGGGTCATTTTCTATTAAGTTAAGAAAGACACCTTCCATAGAGTAAATGTCATAGGTAGGACCTTTGTGAAATAAGGGTGGTTCTCCTTCTTCATAGATGTATACTTTGAATAGCTTCTCCATAAGCAAGTAACTCCTGCACTAGAAACATTTAATTTTTGAATAAAATGTGACACATAATGTTAATTAAGCTTAATAAGATATTAATAGAAGTAAAATAAAATGTTTGAATAACTCTTTTCAACACATCATGCTAACCACACCTAATATGATCGGTTAATTGCATTGCTAATCCTATTAGTTTATATCTTTTATTCCTTTTATTTCATTTAATCTTACCATTACCTATGATATTTGTTTGAGCTCAAATGATCATGAATTTCGCATTTGAAACTGTTGAGAGAGATGTTTAACCTCAAGTCAGTTAGTTCATGTTTGTAATAGATGTTTAGTACAGGGGTGTGAAGTGTCATTTGTTGTTTTGTGTGGGTTATGATTGTTAATGTTTGTTAACAGTTGTTAGAGTTAGTTAGGTTTTTGGGTTTATAATCTTCCGAAGGTTATTCGAAGAGGGGTGATTCAATTTTGTATTGCATTCATAGATTGTTGATAATAAGACTTTTATTCTTGAGTTCTATTCAATTTTCTTTCTTCTCTTGTGTTGTTTTTCACAACAATTGGTATCAGAGCCAGGTGAATTGGCTCGAACAGGAGATAAGAAAGGGAAAATCGGTGTAATCGTCGACAAGGATGGGGACGACGAGGTTCGAATTGGAGAAATTCGACGGAAAGAACGATTTCGGTCTATGGAGAGTCAAAATGCGAGCACTGCTTGTTCATCAAGGGTTGATCGATGCGTTGGCCGGTGGTGAGGCCAAGATCCCAGAAGGTGCAACGGACAAGGAGAAAGAAGAGTTGAACCTGAAGTGGAAAGATGTAAAACAGAAGGCCCATAGCGCGATAATCCTGAGTTTGGGAGACAAGGTGCTACACGAAGTTTCGAAGGAGACGACCGCAGCTGGACTGTGGACAAAATTGGAGTCATCGTACATGACGAAGAGCCTAGCAAACCGTCTGTATCTGAAAAAAAGGCTATACACTTTCCATATGTCATCAGGTAAAAGGTTAGAAAATCACACTGATGAATTCAATAAACTGATCTTAGACTTAGAAAACATCAAAGTAACCATTAACGATGAGGACCAAGCTGTGATCTTCTTGACATCACTACCAACCTCTTTTGAGCACTTCGTGGACACCCTCATGTATGGGAGGGACACACTGTCCATGGAAGAAGTTCTAGCAGCTCTTAATTCGAAAGAATTGAACACAAAAGGAGATGTTTGGGAAGATAAAGGAGGTGATGGGCTATTTGTAAGGGGAAGAACCGATCAAAGAAACTCATCAAGACCAAAGGGTTCTTACAGATCGAAATCTAAGATCAGGAGGAGATGTTATATATGCAACTCTGAGAAGCACCTGAAAAGGGAATGTCCTGAAAGGAGAAAGAATAAAGGGGAATATTCTTCCTTCTCCAAGAATGGAGGAAGTTCGAGCAATGCCCCATCTGATTCACCATCAGATGGATATGAAAGTGCTGATGCCTTAGCCATTACCAAAGGATTAGGAGACAAATCATGGGTATTGGATTCAGGATGCTCATATCATATGTCTCCTCATCAGGAGTTCTTCCATGATCTTGTCATCAAAGATATGGGTGTGGTACAACTAGGTGATGACAGGCCATGCAAGATCAGAGGTGAAGGGTCTGTGAACTTGAGGCTTGACAATGGAGTAGTGATGAATCTAAAGAATGTCAGGTATATCCCAGATCTAAGTAGAAATCTGGTTTTACTAGGAACACTTAAACAAAAAGGCTGCAATGTCAGCTTGAAGAATGGAAAGGCTAAAGTAAGTAGAGGTTCCATGGTCTTGATGACAGGCACACGAGGCAATAATAAAATCTATACATTAGATGGTAATGTATACCAGGGAGTTGCAAATGTGGTGGAGAGTAAAGCCATGAACATCAATGACTTATGGCACCTCAGAATGGGTCACTTGAGTAGTCGTGGTCTTGCTGAACTTTGGAAAGGGGGTGTATAACCGGATTAACAAGTGAAGAATTAAAGTTCTGTGAGCATTGTGTTATGGGTAAAGCTCATAGAGTAAGCTTTTCTAAAGGAGAGCATAAGACTAATGGTATCTTAGATTATGTATATTCGGATCTGTGGGGGCTAGCTAGATCAGAATCTATTGGTGGTGCAAGGTATTTTCTATCCCTGATAGATGATTATTCAAGGAGAGTATGGGTGTATACTCTTAGGAATAAGAATGATGCATTTGAAAAGTTTAAGGAGTGGAAGGTATTAGTTGAAAACCAAGTGGATAGGAGGGTGAGAAGGTTGAGAACAGACAATGGTTAGAGTTTTATAATGATTAGTTTAAAGCATTTTATAGATCAAATGGGATAGCTAGGCACTTCATTGTGCCTGGTACACCTCAACAAAATGGCCTAGCTGAACGTATGAATAGAACTCTATTAGAAAGATTGAGATGTCTCTTATTCAGCTCAGGGTTACCAAAGAAGTTTTGGGCTGAGGCAGTTACAACTGCAACCTACCTTATTAATAGATCACCCTCTTCAGCATTAGATATGAAGGTACCAATGGAAGTTTGGTCTGGAGATAAAGTAGACTATTCTCATATCAAGGTATTTGGATCTGTAGCATATGCTCATGTAAAGCAAGGGAAGCTGGAGGCTAGAGCAGTGAAGTGTGTCTTATTAGGATATCCTGAGGGAGTCAAAGGATATAGGTTATGGAGATTAGATGATGGTACACCAAAAGTGATTGTAAGTAGAGATGTCACTTTCAGAGAAGATGTCATGTACAATAACACTTTAGTGGGTCAACAATGTTGTGAAATGGGTTCATCTAGAGACCAGGCCAGCCAATTTGAGGTGGAGCAAGCTGAGTCCAACACAGACTCAGTGCCTGCATACTCAGGTAATGCAGGCTCAGTACCTGCATCATTTGGAGACACAAATCCAGATGGCAACTCTGATGGCCATGCCGAAGGAGTTACAGGGCAGGGTTCTTCTGGTGGAGTTCCCTATAGCTTAGCTAGGGAAAGGACCAGAAGGAATATAGTACCACCTTTAAGGTTTAGATCAAATGATAGGAATTCTGATGACATTTCAGCTTTTGTGTTTTTGTCAGCTGAACAAGAGGCTGTATGTGAACCTATTTCATATCAAGAGGCTGTTAGATCTCCCAATAGTGAGTTATGGCTCAAAGCAATAAGTGAAGAGATGGACTCTTTAAAACAGAATCATACATGGAGATTGGTAGACATGCCTAAAGGGCACAAAGTTATACCTTGAAAGTTATACCTTGTAAGTGGTTGTTCAAGGTAAAGGATGGCCCTAGATATAAAGCAAGGCTTGTGGCAAAGGGGTTTACACAAAGATCAGGAGTTGATTATCATGAGATATTTTCGCCGGTGGTTAAGCATACATCTATACGTATTATACTAACCTTGGCTGCTATGTATGATCTGGAGTTGGAAAAAATGGATGTTAAGACTGCCTTTTTGCATGGTAGCCTTGATGAAGAAATATACATGGAGCAACCTTTGGGTTTTATTAGGCCGGGAGATGAAAGAAAGTATGCTTATTACAAAGGTCTTTATATGGCCTTAAACAGTCACTTCGGTAATGGTACAAAAGATTTGATTATTATGTACTAGAGAATGGGTTCACTAGGAGTGAGTATGATGCTTGTGTATATTTCAGAGAGTACAGTCAAGGTGAGTTGTTATACTTACTACTTTATGTGGATGACATGTTATTGGCATGTAAAAGTGTAAGTGAAGTGACCAATACAAAGAAGTTGTTGATGAAAGAATTCATCATGAAAGATTTAGGCCCTGCTAAAAAGATACTTGGGATGGAGATAGATAGAGTTCGAAATCAGAGAATTATCAAGCTGCATCAAAAGGGGTATATTGAGAAAGTGTTAGCTAACTTTTCTATGCCAAATTATAAGCCTGTGAAATTTCCTTTTGGACAGCATTTTAATTTGTCAATTCTTAATTGTCCTAAGGATGAGTTGGAGGCTGAATATATGATGAAAGTTCCTTATGCAAATGTTGTAGGCTCTTTGATGTATCTAATGGTATGCAGTCGTCCTGATATAGGATATGGTGTAAGTGTTGTAAGCCGGTTTCTTTCTAATCCTGGCAAACAACATTGGGAATAGCTGGATCCAGAGATGTTGGTTTAATATTTTCTGATAATCCAATGGGTAAGAATCTGGTTCTAGGATTTGTAGATGCTGATTATGCAAAGGATCTGGATAATGGATGGTCTATTAGTGGTTATGCATTTAAAGTGTTGGGTAGTCTTATGAGTTGGAAAGCTACTTTGCAAAAGGTGGTAGCTTTATCTTCTACCGAAGTTGAGTTTATATCTTTAACTGAAGGTATTAAAGAAGCACTCTGGCTGAAGGGTTTTGTACAGGAGCTTGGTGTAGTTTTTGATGATATGTGGTGTTATGTGATAATCAAAATGCTGTGCAACTGTCTAAGCATGGTAAATATCATGATAGAACTAAACATATCAGAGTTAAGATGTATTTTGTTAGAGATATTGTGAGTAGTGGAGAAGTCAAGGTGGAAGATGTTGCTTCTGAAGATAATGCAGCAGATGTGTTCACTAAGGCATTGCCTTGTTCCAGATTTGAGAGGTGTTTGGATTTATTGGGTATTGGTTAGTGACTTGAGTTAAAGGTGGAGATTGTTGAGAGAGATGTTTAACCTCAAGTCAGTTAGTTCATGTTTGTAATAGATGTTTAGTACAGGGGTGTGAAGTGTCATTTGTTGTTTTGTGTGGGTTATGATTGTTAATGTTTGTTAACAGTTGTTAGAGTTAGTTAGGTTTTTGGGTTTATAATCTTCCGAAGGTTATTCGAAGACGGGTGATTCAATTTTGTATTGCATTCATAGATTGTTGATAATAAGACTTTGATTCTTGAGTTCTATTCAATTTTCTTTCTTCTCTTGTGTTGTTTTTCACAACAGAAACTAAGGTGTAACATCTAATAGTTCAGAAATACTGGTAGAGATGATTAGAGTACGTTGCACTGATCTAACATTCTAGTGTTCTGCATGTAAATTATTGGTAGAAATGGACCAATTATGACCTACATTAAAAAAATTCAAAAGTATATATGTCATAAGCACAAATAATTGATTATAGTCACCATTCAAATTTGTTTTAGGTAGAAATATGATCCTAGTATTAATCCTTCTAAATGTGAAATTTTATAGAAAATGCTAAATTTTGTCTAACATTGACTTAAATTGTCTAAAGTCTAAACCATGAACTGGTTGCTACATTAGTCATTAATGGTAATAAATCGTTTAAAATACTTCCAAATGGATATTTCGAAGCAATTCAAGGTTTTTTTTTTATTAAATACTTAAAATTTTTTAAATTATATTTACATATAAGAAGTTTTAAAAATGTGTGAATTGAAGATTCATTTGGTTGGTTTTGGGAGCGTGTAACCAAAGATGACATAGTCAATGTTGGTCGTAGGTGGGTCAAAGAATCATAGGTGGTGTGATCATCTATGGTGTATATATAATAGTAGAATGATGACTTGTAAAAGTGAGATTTTACTTAAGGCGGTACGTATATGTAACTATTCTATAAGTGAAGAAGTGTTGTTAATCCACCCGTGAAGCTTACGGGTAAAAGTTTCACCAACGGATATTTAGTGACATGTCATCAATATATATTAGTTGATTGACGACAATTAAAAGTTAACATTATGAAGGATTTTATTTGATCTGTTAGTAATTGCTAATAGATTTTCTTTTAATGAAAACTTAGTGATAAAGTTTAATTTTTATTAGTATGGTTATTTTACGAACATCAGATTTAAAGACCATGAATGTTATAAGTTTCAAAACCCTAGACGGATTTCATAATTATATATTTTGATAATTACAATATTTATATCTAACATATACCACAAGTTCATTTTCATAATTTAGTATTTTTCATATTCATAGAGCATAGTTAATACAACCTCGAAATTAAACCCATGATTATTTTGTGTCTAAGGTAATTTAAGAGTATATATTTTATTGTTGGAACTTTAATTTAGGAAAACACAAAACGAACCGACAAAGCATCCACGATTGTTGTGAGGCATGTGGCATCTCTTGTTCATACTAAATTTGTTTATGTCGAATCATGATCACATGTATCAACGAATGGGGCAACGTTAAGGGCCGAGAATCTTGCTATCATATTTGAGTCTCATGCATTAATTGCTTACTAGAGTAGAAAAACATTGATTTCGTTTATACAATTATGTAATACAATATCTTTATTTAACCATTTTAACAAATGCCTATGCTCTCACCCTAAAATAGTTACATATATAGTATTCTAATAACTTCATACTTTTATAAAGTACCACCACTACTACTAGAAACAACACATTTGTTACACAAAAGCACAAATGCGTCAGAAAACGAACTTCTTTAACACATTACCACAAAAATCGTTTGTTGAATAAATCCTTGTGGGAAACAGTTTGTAACGCTTAAATTTGGTACACAATTTTTGACTCTTTTGTAACAAAATTTCTGACAAAATCTACAAGTTTTTGTTTATTATCAATTTGTCGCTTTTTTGTCACTTATTATCGAAGAGTCACCGGAAATGTAAGGTTACAGTTTTTATGGGAAATTGTATCACAATTTGCTATTAAAGCAAACAAGGGTGTTTCCTGGCGGTGCACTTTGTGAGCCACAATTTGTCTTTTCAAACTAGTACTTAATTTATGGCCAAATATAACATATAAAATAAAATAATTATAATCATTGAACGTCTTAAAAGATTTTTAATTAATGCCGTTTATTGTATATAGTCAGATATAAATGCACTTTAACTTATACATGAAAAAAGATTATTTTGTGCGTAAAATATGTGATCCACCAGCACCTCACGTACATTAAAAAACTAAACTAATATCAAACTACAACTTATTAATGGAATAATAATAATACCTGTGAAAAAGGTAAGGGTTTCTGTAGATACTCCCATTTGGGACATAATCAAGATCATGAAGACGAGAAGATGAACTTCCGTTTCGATTCCGGTCGGCGTCCCTTATCAGAACCCTAGCTCCGGCGAGCTCCGATTCAACCTTCTCCATGTTCTTATCTCTCTTCTTCTTCTTCCTCCTCAACAACGACTCATCTTTTAACTCCTTAATCAACTTACTCACCACCGTGTTCATCTTCCCATTCTGCTTCTTACACGAATCCGAATCGCACTATTTGCACCAACAAAACACATCAAAATCTATCAGATCGATATTCGATTCCATATTCGAAACTTTCAAAAGTAGTCAAGCAGACAGATATATTTTCGATCAATTCAAGCAAGAGTAAGCCTGCAAACGAACTGAACGAACATAAACAAAAAGTTTTGTTCGTTTTCGTTCGTTAATTGTATGAACTTGTTCAGTTCACTGGCACTTGATTTTTTATTCGTGTTTGTTCATTAAGAAAATGAACATACACATGAACTGTTCATAAACAATTACCGAATAGAAACAAACACAAACAAATATTCATGAACATAAACAAACAGAAAGAAAGAAATAAAGCAGTGAGTTTGATGAATTACATTGAACATAGAGTAGAGTTCAGTTTTAGGGTTTATAGACGTTGGCGGTGGTGGTGGTGGCGGTGGTGGGTGGTGGAGGTTGATCATGGAGAAGGTCGATAAGGAAGAAAAAGGCCACGGTGAGGCGGGGAGAGAGAAAATGGAGAGGCGGGAGGAGGCGTAGGAGACGGCGGCGACGATGGCGAGGGCGAAGAGTGTGAGGGAGATGAGGGTGGAAGATTGAGTGTTAATTGATCTGCAAATGATGATCATGTTGTATTATTGATGTGTTAGGGTTTGTTTATGTTTCTCTCTCTAGAGATGAGAGAAGTGGGGTGAAAAAACAGCAAGTGGTCTTGTTTGCATGCAATTCGGAAAGTTCCGATTTCTTAGAAGTTAGAAGACGTACGTCCAATGGTTTTATCGATGTACGTACGTGGGTCGTGGGTCATGGGTCATGGGTTTGGAACTTTTTTTGGGTTGTTTGTCTATGGTTAAATGTCATGTGTAAATTGAAAATTTGTGAAATCTTAAATTAATAGAAAGTAAGATTACATTTGTCATAATTTCATATAAGGTTAGGTCTGGGTCTAGTAAATGTACATAAAACAGAGTTTAAATTTCATGAGGTTAGGTTTGGGTCTAGTAAATACACGTAAGAAAGAGTTGGTTTAACAATTTACTCTTATTTTATATCTCTTTTTAAAAGTAGCTTTTTGTAATTATTAGAGTATTCATAGTAGAATCTTTAAAAATATAAGAGCGTGTTTTTTATATTATATGAAATGGTTTTGAGTGGTTGTGAGTGAATGATAGAAAAAATGTTATTGTTTATCGGTATATTTAAAATAATCACTGTTCAATCCCTAAAAATTTTAAATATTTTTGAAAGTGGTTGTGAGTGGAGGTGAGAAAAAAAAGTAGGGGTATAAAAAGTATATTTAATTGAAAATGAGATAGAAAAGTTAGTGATTTTTAATGTAATTATATGAATAAAGATTATTTGGTTACATATAGCATAATTTTAGGGGAAAAATGTTAAATAAAACACCACCTTTCTAGATAGTAAATAAAATCAATATTCCTGTTCAAAAAAATAAAATCAGATTTAGAAGGTAGATCTAAACACCATTTAGACAAGAGGCAAAACTTTGCATTAAAGAACAGGTCAAGCGACCCTATTGTTTTTTGAGTTGATAGGGTAACATATAATACCGAATTTTTAAAAGAACTCATAGTTTTTTAGAAGGCTGATGAACTTATTAGTATTTTTAGGTATACATTATAACTTAAATATGTTTCTGGTTCACTGGTAAACGCTGGGAGAAAGGTTGCGAGTTGGACTCTTGCAAGTCTGCAGGCTTTTTCTTCACTATTTAATTAGTAAATTTTCAAATTTACCCTTATACTATTAAAACACACATTAAAACCCTAACCCCAAATACTCCCCCACCATCGACCACTGCTGCATCGACCCCCCCCCCCCCCCAAACCTATGCTGCATATTGGCGGCGTTGGCGCCTTGATGCCATCGAGTCATCGAAAACTGTAAGTTGTTGCCACCATCGACACATTAGTTTTCAAGCTTTAAAGTTGCAACTTGCAATGCTAGTTTTTAAATTGCTTATTCAAAGTTCAACTTATATTTTATTGTGTTATGGTATTTTCATTGTTATTATTGACTTATTTCACTTTATTAGTTAATTTGTTTGTTGATTTTAGTAAAGAGCCTAGATTGTATTCGAGCCCTATTTGGTATATATTATTCTTTTGTTCATTACAATTCATACATTGTGAACATTAGCATTTAGGAACATGAAACCATCAAACATTGCTTCTTGATCAGATGTGAGGGGTAGTTTTTGAATATTGCAGTGCTAATGCATTGTGATAACTTGGACATTAGTGTTGGATTACGTACTATATAGTCATGTTATTTTAACCTTGACAACCTAAGATTTATGAAAGTCTAAATTACTATTACAACAATTCCAATAAAGGATTTACGGTTAAAATCATTGGTTATGTTTGTAATGTAGTGTGCTTCTCTATATGATTTTTTTATAACTTCAAATATACTAAGGTTTAGTGTGGCCAGGTAGACATTAAGGTTTAATAACATGGGGATTAAAAGACTAGACATAATCAGGCTTTTGAAAAAAGGCCTCAAAATTCATTTTATTTTGAGCCCCTAAGAAGGTTGAGCTGCTTCTAACAGTTTTAAAAGATAAAGACGTGTAGAAAATTTTTTTTTTGATATTGTATTTTTCTAACATTTAATAGAATTTAGTAATGTCTACTCCTACCTAACCCGACCAAACTAGATCGGAAGACCTGAAAAATTTGATGTTTCGTTAGAAATCTAATCATAAAAGAATAGTAACCCTATAGGAAATAATTCCTGATTCCGCCACTGTTTAAAAGATATTACATACACAAACATATATACATACATACATACATATATATATTATATATATATATATAAGAGTAAATTACCATTTGCTCCCTGACGTTTGTCTATTTAACCATTGCATCCCTATAGTTTCAAAGTCTCGATTTGTCCCCTAACGTTTCATTTTTGTATCCATTTGAGTCCTAACCCTGGACCCCGTTAGATTTAACGTTAGTTTTTGGTAATTGACAAAAATACCTTGAACCCACTTCATTAAAACCACTCCCACCCTAACATTCCCCTCCTCATCTGTGGCTTAAGCTCCTTGTGAGAAGAGAAAAGCTCCCACCGGCACTCACACAACCCACCTTCTCGTTATTAACTTCATACGGACGACAGCTCCGGCGCCACGTATATGGCGTTCCGACGACTCCATCATCGTCCTCAGCTCATCATCGCAAACCACTCCGCAGAATCCAAATCCGCAAGCTTCAAACTCCGGTCGAAGCTTCGGTCTCGGAGACACACCGGTGCGGTTCGAGATACGGTCGAAGAGATCCGGCGAGTCGCAGAGGTCGATGATCATGTGGGACATAGTTTTCCTGTGTGTGTATGATCAGAGGTCGAAGAGATACGGCGAGTCGCAGAGATCCGGCGAGTCGCAGAGATCCGACGACATTGAATTCCTCTCGACGTCCTCAGCATCTGCAACCGTGGTGGAGTTTGAAAATTAAAATTGTAACTTTGAATATATATTAGTGATAGTGGTGGAGTGGAAGAATGGGTTAGATTTCATGGGCTTTAATAATGGGAGTTTGGGTTTAAACAGCCTGTAGGCTTGTCGATTGATTTGCAGGCGAAGGAGTCGTCGGAGACGGTGGAGTAGCAGTGGTTGGCTAGCGGGTCCGGTGCACGGTGGGAGAAGGCGGAGATGGCGGTGGTGGTAGTTGGTCGACGGTGGAGGGGTAGGCGGTGGTGCAGATGGTTGACAAGGGGTGTAGGTGGGTGACCAGAGGGTTGTAGGTGGGTTGACCAGAGGGTTGTATGTGGGTTGGAATGGATGGAATTATAAAATAATAAAAAAAGATGTGATTAAAAGAAAATGACAAAAATACCCTTACAAAAGACAATTAATGTAGGGTCTGTTAACAGACTTGACTAACACTTTAGTCATTTAATTCAAATGGTTACATAATAAAAACTTAGTGATGCAAACGGTTAAACACTATAAACGTAGGTATGCAAATCGAGACATTGAAACTATAGGGATGCAAACGGTTAAAATAGACAAACGTCAGGGATGCAAATGGTAATTTACTCTATATATAATATTAAAGAGTAACTTGGGGGGACACTTGTCACATTCTTAGGCCACTAAGTTTTTTTTCGTCCCTCTCCCCTCTTAAATAGTTACCTAAATTAAAGATTAAATAATTTTAATTCTTTTTAAGTTTACGAATATTTCTTAATAAATAATAAATGATGTCTTTTTATTACTGTTATTTCTAGAAAATAAATTTTTATAAAATAAGAGGCTTTTTAAAACATCAAACATTTTTAAAAATATAAAATATCTTAAATTGATGTTTTTAAAAGTAAACTTCTTTATAAACTAAAAATAATTAAAATTAGGAGTTATAATAAGAAATTTTAAAAATAATATTTTTAATACGGTTGTTTGAAAAAAATGGTTAAATTTTTTTGGAAATAAAAATTAAAATTATTTCTTATAATATTACCCATATGTAATTTTAATCATATCTTATTTTAAAATATCATTTTATACCTCATAAACTTCATCATAATAATATTTTATTTTTTAACTGTGTTAGTACACGGGTTTACTAAAATTAGTATATATAAATACAATCACCAAACTAATCAATTTATTTTTTCAACCGTGTAATACATTTAGTTTTATTTATTTTTGGTTATTTTAATAATTAACTCTCCACCTCCCGTGTAATACACGGGTAACTAAAGCTAGGGTGTGAATATATATTACCAACATGGATCTAACTAGTTATATCCGGACGTGTAAGTGATAATAGCCCATCTCAAGTGATCGAGAGTTAGAGTCATACTGTGACTAATGATTTATGATTAAAAATGTATTGGATTATTGTTAAAAAAACAATCTTAGATTTGATTAACAAGATCATATGTATATTAATTTCTCTTGCTCAACAAATGGTTATAACTAAAGCAACGTATATAATTGTCGGAAATCCTTCAGTGAAGATAAGGGATGTCGTCAATCAGATGGTGAAAGTATTAGGAAATGGCGAGTGGGTAAAGACTTTATTGGGCGATTATCGATGACTTTACCAAGAATCACTAAAAAACACGTCATCAGAGAATAAAATCGTCAGATCGATAATTAACGAAAACAACTTCGTGGTGTGAATTTTGGTTAATCAAACTAACCTTTCTAAGAGTGTATAAAAATGGTTAATTAATTAGCCAAACAGATGAATTTTAGCAAAAATTTGGTTTCATGTGTATTAGGCATGTGTACGGTTTGTTTGTTGTTTTTTTTAAACGACATCTTACACATTAATTTAATATATTAATTTTATATCCTAATTCTACTTTAAAACGATACTTAAACCATAACCTTATAGAAAATAACATGCATGATTTAACATCAGAATACCATGAGTTAATTGAATATGTGAGTTTGTATGTACGTAATAAATAAGAACCGGAAGGAGTTTTTCCCAATTAGTGTAGTTAAAATTTTTATTTACCAAAATGGTGTACTTTAAAAATATTTTCCAAATGGAGTAGTTTTGAAATTCTATTATTTCTCACCCTTATTTCATTGG